>OX589596.1:13887042-15087042 GCA_951329385.1 Polia nebulosa
CCGTACTCAATATCGACCTCGTAATGTATTGACTTTCTGAAAGATGTTATCAGTCACTCAGATCTAGGTTACAACCAATAACGCACTCGTGCGGTTCGCCAAATGACTTATTAAGTGTCACTGATATAGGTACAAAAAATATGCAATAAATCTTATTGATTGAAATTTCGAGAACGCAGATTTAGGCACTGATAGCTGATAAAGAAAAAAAATATGTATAGACGTGTGAAATCAGGATTTCCCCTTTTTTTTAGGTGGGAAGTCATCAAATAACTTCGCCCGCTCTGGGTGGAGCGGAAGGGCGTGTCAGACTCTTACTGACTAAAACCCACCTGTATTCCTTCAGTTGCCTGTGCCAGAGCCGCGGTGACTCTTTCATATACACCCGCGACAGGATTTTCCCCTGAAGTTTTTACTGAAACGTCTGAAATATCTTTTGTTTTTGTTCGAAATTTTTATTTTCCGTTAAAATAATGTAATAAGCTCCAAAGGTCGACGGCCTGCTCAGACCGGCGCCGGCGTCGCTCAGCCTTGGCACTCCGGCGCTGCATCTTGCCAATATCGCAAATAAACCGACCATTGGCACTCAATGCGTGGCATTTGTGAGTGCCCTCTGTAAGGGCTCATGTTCATTGGTATTTCTGTCTTGCGTTCAACACTGACACTCTTAGCATATCAACTAGGTGATCAGAGCTAGGAGGAGAGCCAGTGAAAATAACTATTATTACTGTTATAATGACCTTAAAACACAATAAGGGTGTTTATCTGATAGAAACTTTATTTATACCGGTTCGGATACATATCGTAAAAAAAAAACTACATCTGCTTTGGTAAAACGTGTTTGCCATAAACATATCAGAGCAATCTTATTCATGAATTAGGAAAATCCCAAAGGAAATTGCACTAAATATTTCATCTGGTTCTGCACCGAATTTGAATAAACAAACCTCATTCACATAGTATCAAGTGTTGCTAAATATACTCACCGCCGGTTGAACTGTATTCCCCGATGTACCGCTTCGTTAAATAACGAACCACCACGGCTGAAACAAAATAAACAAATTAAAACAATTGCACAATATTTTCACACGTTTCGATAAACTAAAAGACGTGTAGTTGATTACACTTTTAGTTCAAACTTTATCTAACAAGATAAAACACATAGATTAATAGAAATACTAGTTGGTAACAGAGAAAGCAGCAATTAGTAAGCACTCGGTAAGGTGTTACAAAATTTGTGCCCCTCAATGAATTTATAACTACACGCTTCAATTAGAGGGAAAGTAGACAAAGGGCTAAAGGTGTACTAAAGTTATTGGTCAACTAGCGCACCAATTAACACTAAAGACGAGATACAGGACTGGCTTTTATTAACAATCAGTGGTTTATGGGTATTCTTATTTATTTGAATATAATCACGGGTTTATTTCGTAAGTAATGGTAACGTTTAGGCCATTAATTGCCTCTATTATTATTTAGAAACGTTCGATTTATTATGAATCGAAGAATAGCTCATTTGACCGTCGATCACTAAAAACTTTTTAATTGACGGGGATAGTTTCATCTTTTTGGTATTTACGACACATTTTATATCCCGAATATTTATGGGAATTCTAATTTTGAATTTGAGTGTGTATTTAAAATTTATAGGTGATTCAGACTATTATGAATATTATTAGTTTTCAAACTGTCCAATGTCTCGCTCTATATACACATTACATACTATATGTTGTGTAAATGTGTATCGGAGCCATAGCTTGGCACAATGAAACATGATAAACTGGCGTGAAACTCTAAACGAATAAATACAACACGTACTAAAGTATATTGTTACGTGAGTATAATACTTTATAGTTAATTGTGTGGCCTACAATTAAATTCTAGCACAGTCAGGCCACATTTTATTCCTATTTTGCGTTTTTCTTTGAACTACTGGTCCACTGATAAACAAGGAAAGCTGGTTACTCTACTACTGCTACAACTTTTTATTACCGAGACGAGTCTTGCATTGTTTGTTCTGGATAAACTCGCGTTTGACTCATTTCAGCAAATAGTTAGTAGGTAAGTAAATAAAATAAAAGGCCGAAGACGCATAAAGATAAAATCTCATTAAAAATCAAACTCATTTATTGTTAAAATGTGATAGGCAGCTATGTCATAATAATTATAATAGGTCTTTACATATAAAGTAGCTGTTTTAAAATACGGGTCTCTTCAAAGAGAATTAAACCACAGTCATTGGGTCTCTTTGAGCTGTAATAACTTCTGATTGACTTGGTCAGACTTCTTCTATAGCTTCAAGTAAACTTTATATCAATAATAGGTTAAAGAAATTCCTTGAAAATTCTTGACAAATCTTTCATACAAGTTTCTGCCACAGTACAAGTAAAAAATAAACTTCTCGTAAATACAATAAAGAGCATACTTTCTATTCCAACCAAATAAATAAATACTTAGTTTTATGAATAAAGATCAGTAAAGTAACTTTAGCTTCAATGTTGATAAATATTCCCACTCACAACAAAATACGAACAAGTTACTTCACTTCCTCATGCTCTATTGACGCGTGAGGAACGCGGCGCTATATCCAGACTAGGCTAACCACCCCACTGTGTAGCTCAGAACAACACACCTAGCCATGCCGTAAATCCTAATTGCACATAACAACTATCAAACTGCTATTCCACCCACAAAAACTACAACTAACCCATTTATTTCCCTAGTTGACTCAGACTCTGCTTACATTATACAAATCTTATCGAAGACTAGCAATAGGTCGAACAAATATTTATAACCTAGCAACTATACATACTTCAATATTAAGATACTCAAGAAGAAATACTACCCAATATAAACTGTAGAGCAACAACTAATAAATAGCCCGTTTAGACCTGAATTTATCTATCAATAATAAGCAGAGCGACATCAAACAGCAGATCAATCATGTATCTGTGATTAGAATCGGTTCCGAGACGTCGCCCCAATACGGATCATAAACTGTAAAATGGATTATAAAGTGTCACATCTCATCAACCTCGCGGTTTATTGAGATTTGCTTCTCTATCGAATGTTAGGAGTTAGCGGGAAAACTATAAACATGTCATTTCAACGGATTTATGATTGGGCTTCTGCTGCACATGTGGTTTTAATGTCAGTAAATATGTAGGTACATGTTTATGTTTGTGTTCTGTCAAGCCTGCGGGTCAGGAGCGGGGCGTAGTGATGTGTGCTGAGATTCAATGAACCAGCTCAAAACAATCGATGTATGATAATTGCGATTTCACGGCTATCTATCGAGGTTGTCGAACTTTCCTTTTATGTGCACTCTCCTGGTTGAACATCCTTTATTGACTCAGTATAAATATTTTGCTCGTTTTATTAGCTGTTAGCCATCACTACTCGTGTACTTTTAACACCACAATATTTTTTATTTACAATGTAAGCAAATACTTAATTAAACGGAAATGTGTAAACACACCAATTTGTTGATACATCTTCGAAACAACGCAACGTGCCAATGTACCATCCAAGCTTTTATTACCTACAGATTGCAGATAAAGACTACTCCATAACTTCATTAACAAAACTGGCCCTCTTACTGTAAAGCGTACTCAGACAAGTATTGCAGAATCTGAAAACCCTTATCAATTCGTGCAAAATAAACATGCAGCTTGAGTCTTACCAATTATACTAACGAGTACTTTCACTTTAACACTGATAGCTAGGCAGTTCAAGGTGATCCGCAGCCACATTACTCTGCACAGATAGCGCCTCATACCATAAATCTAGGTTAAATTTGTAACAAGACAGAACGGTCTTCAATTTGCAATGCACGAATGCGTCCGGAATAGGTGTTCCATTCCTTACTACAATACAGTGAGTGATTCTCCAACTACTGGTTTGAGATTGGAACTGTGCATACATGGCGAGGCTTATTAAGATCTTGACCACGAAGTCTCGGCTCTCGCACGTTTATAACTTTTATATTCATTTTCAGAATAAACTGCGGAGTGCGGTAACGAGACCCATAACGGGACTCGGGGAAACGAGGGATTTAAGCGACGTCTGCTAAGCGAATACGGTACGGCAGCGCTAAATGTTAATTAAGAGCATAGTGATCACCGAGCGATCCCGGCCTGTTCGCCACGCTGCAGTAATTGGACGGCACAGAGTTTCATTTACATTTTTACGTTCAGTTTATTTCCTTAAACGCCACTTAATTAAAGCGCACGTCTTTCTATGGCGTCCTATGTGTACTATAACTTTATTGAAGCCTATAAATAAAAAAAACACATCAATTAACTTTTATTTGCGCTAATTTCTGAAGATAGTGCAGAGTTTTCTCTTGTAATCTTAATTTGTTGTATCGACATGCTAATTAGAATTTCACCGCAGTTATTTTTGACGGGTGACAATGATGAGATGAGCTTACTTGACCTGGAAGTCTAGAAAAGTTTGACCTCATAATTCAGTTCAAACAAAGGTCTAAGGTGGCATGCTGTAGCTAATCATTGACAAACAGATATTGACAGTTAAACAAATTGAGGTGTTCGAAACACATGTGCTAACATCGATCATAATTCAATGAACAAATATAAAAGCGAGAAACCACATAGCGAAAGTAAAACCAATACCGATTATTGGAACAGTATTGGAACAGAATTTGAAGGGGTATGCTTAACATTACTAGACCGAAACCACAGGTAAAAACAGCTGTATTTTTAACACAAAAATTACATACGTTCATACTTGTCACTCCAACACAGCTGAACGCCAAATATCATAACAATACACTCATCAGAACATAAGATATTTCTTTCTTCGCTATAAATACATCTAACTGTGCGAATTCTATTTGGAACGCTGACACAGCGATCGAATATTCGGTCGGCAGTGTATAATTATGTCGTTTCGTGAGTCGAACACGAATTGAAAGAAACAGAAGGTTTACTTGATTTTGAAGCTTAGCATATCGGGAAATGGGCTGAAGTGGACAAAAAAAAACTGGCAACGCTAACCAGTGATTGGTGTTCTAGCTCTCGCATGGTATTTTAAATGTGAACATGTCATCCAAGGCTGAAGTATCTAGTCAAAGAAAAACACAGAAACCTCAAACAAGGTGAAGGCCACGGGTCATTGCAGCTTGCGATATGTGACTCAGAGGTTCGAAACTGATCCGTTTCAGTGACAATGCCAAATAATTTCGTGAAGATTTTTTGTGTTTTTAGTCTGTGGATTTTCTGTGTTTACTTATTTAGTATCAGAGTGAGTGTGCGTGGTGCGTGCAGCGGGTGTCCCGGCAGACGTCTGACCGGGTGACTCACTGCGTAGCGGCATGCGGTGGAGCTGCGCGAGCGCTTCTATTAATACTCCTGCAGTTGACATTTACTCGCTCTCGATCTATGATCCCGAAATGCAATAAGAGTTTTATGTCATCGGTAATGTTGCATATGATGACTAACTTCGACATTAATCTGGGCGTTAAGAAGTTCATAGAGCTGTTTACTTCGTTTTTAGAGAAACGTTAATGTCGATTTTAAGAGCGTGTGCACACTCGGTGCCCATCCATTAGTGTTGTTCTACTGGAAAACCCCTTTTCATTCAGAAAAGGAGCAACTATTGGTACACACGCTTGCTCTTTTTCTTTCTTGCTCGAATTTCAGACCTTTATGAATACAGGTTTCTCTCTCAAGACGTGCCTTACATTAGCAGTTAGGACAAAACTCAATGTTTGAACTAAGCTTGAGCTTAGTTCAAAAAAGGACTGCGCTGTTTTTTAAAACCCGTTTTACCAAGCATTTATATACTTATATATAAATTCATGCATGCTTGTATCAGGGTTACAATCTCAAGACACTTTATCGTTCAACTATTCGCGGAGGTCATATACCTATATTCTCCTTCAGTAACCAGATAGGTAGGTACTTAACAGTCGTAATGGTGAATTCTTGGCACTCAACGCCTTTATGCCGATAGTTATAACTAACGGTCGTACAGATGGTACACGTGGTAACGCACATTACAGCTATTTGTCTTGTTTTGATCATGTGTCATAATATTTCCATTGTAGTGATTTTCTTTCTTCTTTGTCGACTTTGTGGGAGTTATCAGGGTCGACTTTGTTATGAAAACTGCTCCATGAGTTATGATACTGTAAGCTAACTGTGGGTGGCAAGCCACGCGCCAACGTAAAAGAAAGAAAAAAACTTTGAAAAAGAAAAAGCTTTGAAAAGCGATCAAAGAATTTGAAGACTCGGTGCACTGTTCATTATAATAATTGTGTCCATATTTAATCTCCGTAGAAATAATATTTCTTCCAAAGTTCACACTAGAAAAGCTCAAATTTCTCATAAAACTTCCATAATGACTATAGAGTAATCTGTAGTTATTGTGGAAGTTTCAGTAAAATCAAAACAGCCCATCCATCTTTGAACCCGCCAACAAAGTAACATCACAAGTGAAGTTCCCAACGCTACTTAAGCTGCGTAAACATCAATTATAATAATTAAGTACAAAAATACTTGTAATTACGACGTAGTCCCCAGTAAGCCATTTGGTAAGCAAGTGTGCCTTCAAGAGCCTTAGAGTAAACTTAAGAGTTAACTTAATCAAGATGTGGCCACTTAAGATTGATTGTCCGTTGCGTCTCGTTGCGTAATGCCTGCTTCACTATCTAATGCTTGCTCAACCGTTTCTCTGATGACTTGGGAACCATGGGAGAATGTTTTTTGAAGTTTGGATACTTGGGATTCCAAGCAATTGGTATGAAATTGGTAATGAGTGCTATTGGCTTAGCTTTTTCCGGCAGTTCTTAGAAGCAAATCGTTAAGCTTTTATGCTCTTACACTCATATTCACTGCAGCAGGTTTGAGATAGAAATATATAAATCTTAAAAAAAGTTAATAGTAAAAAAAAAAATTTAAACCAGCTTTTAAATTCATACACAAAATTTTGTGTATGTGCTGTTAACTGTTGAAGTATTCCTCTATCTGGAGCTAATCCTGAATGCCGCTTCAGGTCACGCTTACCATAAAAATGCACTGTCACAGGAACTGAACCAACATGTAAAAATTCAACTCCGTAGAAGAGGAAGTGGTTCTAATTAAGCTTGCAAGATTTAACCCGAATAAATAAACATTGCAAGTTAAATAAAAGCTTGTGTCATTACATTTTATTTTGTGTTTTTGGCTTGTGTTATTGATGGTATTATAAATAAATTATCCACAGCTATTATCTATTTATTTTAAGGTAGATACTGTGGCGATTATATACACAGCCTAAGTCCGCGTGTGTGTACCGGCCTTCAGCTGGCAGTTGAGCATATTGAAGAGTGGTTCGAATGTAGAAAGAATAGGTTTTTGCTATTGTTTTCTAGACAGTTCAGCTCGCCCGGTGGAAGAGGGCACATGTATAATTCTTATTCAATCAATATAAGTAGTCTGAGTGCCCTGTCCCTCTTTCTTTCCTCACACTCCACACTCTTACACACCACACTCTCGCAGTCAGCGAGTGAGACAGCTCCTCAAAAGCTACGAGAGCACCCCTTGAACCCTGCGGGTTCCACAGTACCGAATAAATTATGTAATAATTGAAACGTTCTTTAAATTATAATTATAGTGAAATTCCTCAATCTCTCTTAAAATACCTCACCTATAAAATCTGAAAGTGCGTGGTTCACCACGTGCGCTAATCCAAACTTCGGAATCAGGGTGTAAACAAACATTGCATATTCTGATATTCCACGTTTATTCAACTGCAATAATAGAAACTATCCGACTAACCTGAACGAAGATATACAATTTCACTTCTCTTAATAGATCTGCCTTGGATGCAAATACAGTATATAAATACCCATCACAAAGATTTTACCTACGCATTCTAAACATCAAACTAAGTAACATTATTATGATAAAAATAATTGCTGGGAAACGACTTTTATCGTAATGTGTGAATACGGGAATGTGCAATCTAACGCACTAAAAATACCGAAATATGTAAGGCGCAGGCAAAGGTACAGGGATCATGAGGATACCCTAAACTGTAGATACCTAAACCTAAAGTTTGTTCACAATATTAAAACAAGTTTTCACTAGAAAACGTCGGAAAAACTTGCCTTCAATAAAATGTTACGTAACCAGCAATTTCCCAGGTATAGTCCAGTTCACAATGACGAGTAAGAACAACATGTTGTTTATCTGCCTTGGTTACAAATATAGCACCCGGTATCAGAATAATTAATTAAAATTATCACCTTTGATACACTGATTGAGTTACAAAATAAAAGAAACGTGATTGCTGTCGCCCGAGTCTGACTACATGTGTCAACACATGTTTCAGGTATTACGATTAGTTGTTTTAATTTGCATATACGTGATTAAATATCCCTATGTATGTTTGTAGTTCAACGTGTGAAGTATTGCGAAAATCTTGAGTCGTATTCTCGTATCGTAATAAAGAAGTAGAATTAAGGAAGTGTACAAAATTTTTAAAAGGTAAGGAGAAGTGTAAAATCGATTTTTGTCAGTATATCCCTCTGTTCTGTTGTTCTGCCTAGCCTTTTCCCAACTATCTTGGGGTCGGCTTCCAGTCTACCCGGATGGAGCTGAATACCAGTATTTTACATGGAGTGACTGCCTATCTGACCGCCACAACCTAGTAACTAGTCAGTATATCCCTCTATCTGATGATAATACTTCAATCAAAAGAAAATAAGATTCATAAAGCTGCATTTGCTTCAAGCAAACAAATATAACTCTTCTTCTTCTTCCTTCGAATCGATGGTTTTGATTTTATTAAATACGTTGGGCCCAGAAGCTGGCCACATTAATTGAAATAATGTGGCCAGCAAATAATTAAAATGTCTAAATATTGTTGTAATGAAAGCTTGCAGCTAACGAATTTCCGAACGAACCGAACTATTTTCCCAAAATCAAAACAAAACACGACTAGACAAAATCCGGGTAAAAATTATACTTTCTGCTCAGTCTATGAAAACATTGCACCTATTCCTGTTATAAACAAACTTCACTTATAAACACTTCAATTGAATTTATCGATAAAAATCTTAAAATAGCAGACATCAAAATTTGTTCACGATATATAAATTGAGAACCAATATTCTACACCATTAAAACTCAAGTGTACGTAACATTGCTCAATGGGCGGCATCCGTTGGCAGTTCTTACCTAATATCTCTATAATTGTTATTATGTTAATATATTGGAGTGTTTCCGAAAAACGACATCCGACGACTGGGCTGTAAATCAATTTCACTCGTGTTAGCTTTCGCTAAGTTATTGTTTATACTTTCTATTGCATAGCTAACACGTCGACATAATACTCTATCAAATGGTAGCATTTGATAGTTTCCTGAGCGTTATTAATTGGCGATTAGTGACGTTTGAATGTTGAATGAGTCATTAATAGTCTCGTATGATTTATATGTCGTTGGGAGACTGAGGCAGTCGATTTGCTAAAAGTATCCGAGACCGTCTCTTGTATACACGTGCCAGTAGTGAATAAGCCTCGTTATGATCTTGAAATCAGAAATGATATAGAAATTGTGTTGCGTAACTGTTACGTTCATTGTTACTTGTTTAACGTAATATCTTGCCCGTTTGTTAAGTACTTTCTTTGATTTGGATAGTTTATGAAATTGTGCGTTGTTAAACATACTAAGTTAATAATTGTACCTACTTTAAAAAAATTACTATTTTAAATTTAAGTACCTAATCGGTTTTAAGTTTTTGCTTAAGAAACTTAATGACAATAGGGTAGATGACTAAAAAATATGACTCGTATTTTTTCTTTTGTCACGTGAATAAAAATGAGGATGACAAAACATGTACCATTTGTTACCTACAAGTGGGGTAACAATCCCTGACTTATACTCGTTGCGATGCGTTTTATCTCTGTAATTTTTATTGATTTGGTAAACAAAAAAATATGTGTCCGATATTTTGAACTAAATTAAAAAAGGAGGAGGTTATCAATTCGATGTTTATATATATTTTTTTTTTATTGGCATCGGGCATAACTTCGTCATATATCGGATTTGCAAAATTATTTTTTGTTCGAAAGGGGTATATTTCGAAATGGTCCCATTTAAATTTCATATAGATCTGATGACGAGTTTCGGAGATAGACAACGGAACTCTCCAAAAAATGACAGCAAATCAACCGCGATTGCTGCTATTTCATAAATATTGTTCACGCAATTTAATGGGGAATCACAACTAAAAAGTGAAAAATAAACACTTATTTTATAAAAAAACAGTAGCACCGACTTCGAGTTGGTGTCAAAAAAACTAAGAAACAAAACTAGAAACACCGACTTCTGAAATTAAAGTTATTTTGCACTATTTTTTTTTTTTGGAAGTCGGTCTATTTTTTTTTTGTGAAAAAAGTTTTTATTGATAATATATGTTAGATTGCGGACTAAACAGAATTATTATTTTTGTACCCAATAAACATCCCTATTACCTCGGACTATCGACCTATCTTCTAGATTCAGGCTCTACTTAGCAGCATACCAATATGTTCTAGCTAAGTAAAAAAATTAAGCGGTCAGTTACCTTCATTTTCTTTACGACATTGCTCTCATTCAACTTTATACTCAGTTAAAATCTTCATCAATTGAAACCGATGTTCATTGAAATTCCGAAACATGCGGCGTGGTGGTTGTGACTCAACATTTAGGTTATCATGAAAAGCGGTTCCGAAACTGACTATGTTTAGTTTAGCTTACCATCTGGACACTTAACCTCTTGATACTAACATATAAAATGTTATAAAACCACATATCTCGATTTTATTAGGGTTGCTACCTACCAAAACAATAGGGTTTTGCTGAAATTAAATATTATATATATATATATGCATAAAAAATAACTACTATGCCATATTGGATTTAGAATGAAGTCACTTAGCATTATCATCCAAACTAAACATTTAAGCAAAATTTCAGCTCAATCGGAAACCGGAAAGTGGGTCTTTAACCCCTAAGATTTGTTTACCTAGTTTTAGGTGAAGCAAAAGCTTGTTTAAAACTCAAGGTTTTTATTCAAAAAAACCTTGCCAAAACTGTCACCAATTAAAACTTTTTCAGTTTCGCCTAAAATATCAGAGTTCAACTAATTTATTCCAGTTCATTTGAATAATAAATTCAAACTAATTTTAAATGACCATTAATTTAAATGTAATAAATTCAGTGTGGTATCGAAGTGCATGTTGTTGTCTCAAAAATAGACTGGTTTTTTTCTAGAACATTCGAGTAATTTGTGAAGACTAATTTAATAGACAGTGAATTTTATTACAATAGTGAATGTTGCCAAAAAACATTTTTTGCTAATTGACTATAACAAAAACCGTCCAAATGCGTGTCAGACCATGCGCTGTGTAGGGTTCCGTAGTCGCCCGTTATAACATGCGGACTTAGAAGAGGGCTTTATGTTTATTACTATGAAAATATTAATTGAGTTCGCGGATTAACGGCCAATAACTTTTAAAAATGGGCCCACATTGGACGACGGTAACTGAAGAAGGACTTATAAAATCGAACTTCATTGCACTGAAGCGTTCAATGTTTGAAACACCCAAACGCTTTTCAAACCTTTAAAATCAAGTTTTTTAAATCGAGCTTCATTATTCTCAAAAAATGTATAGTAGGTATAGAGGCATGCAGTTATAGAAGGAGCTCTCGATGTATTTCTGGACTCGTAACTATTGTAAGTAAAAATTGTTTCGAAGTGTGGCCTATCCACACCGGGTATTTATGAGTGCTCCTCCCCTTGGTTCCGTCTCAACTCGACTCGAACAAAGATACAGACGTGACGAATATTCAGACGTAAACTTGTAATTCTATTTTCATAAGATATCTATATTTAACATGTCTTGTATTTGTATAAACTTGACTTTAGTATGGACGTGATTTGCGGCTTTTTAAATAAAATTTGGTATGGAATGATTTTGTAATGTTCAAGATCGTTGTAGATTTATAGCTCTTATTAATTTTTATTCACCACCAGCTGACCCGAACTTCGAACCACCTCAGAATTTATAAATGAATTATTTCTCAAAATATCAACAAAAAAGTAATTCCACACAAAAATAAGTTTTCTTTATCTTATTTTTTTGTGTTTTTTTCTTATTTTTAATAGATAGTCTTTCCGATTCTGCTATTCGGGGCAGAGACAAATCTAACAAATCAAAGACAAAAATAAAAATCGACCTGGCCGTTCTTGAGTTATGAAACTTATTATTTGATGTACTCGTAACTAACCCGACTTTGTTTTATATTAAGATTATAATGACGTGAATGATTTTACATTTCTTATTTAAAACCAATCCAACATTAGGATTTCGTAATTCACTCAAGTAATCATCACAAAAAAATACCTGAAAAAAAAACATCATAAAATCAAAGATTAGAAAATCTAGCAAATTCTAAATATATCAGGGAAGTTTATATATTCAGTCTAAATCAAGCCAATAACAAACTGCTTCGAAATCATAATGCTAACAAATAAGTGGGTATGTAGGTAGGTACTTCATCTTACAAACCGTCTTAAAAACACCGAAATAACGAATTGCTGATATTTGGAACTATTTTGGGAGTCATAAACCCTGTGGAAACTTACACACCTTACACAACATCTGACAAAACAAGATTTTTTAATACACTACTATACGTTTACGTGCTACGAATCGTAAACTACGTAGCGTAGCTCAAACGAACTACGCCTCGTCGTGTCTACGAGTCGTTTCTTTTATCGCTACGAAAGCGTCCGGCACCAAAACTTTTTTATGCAGAAATTCCTGACTTTTGGCGACAATACCAATGATTCTATTTGCGTCCGAATATTCAAAGATACAATTTTGATGACGAATATAACGTAGGTACACGATCTGATTTCCGCTGAACATTTAGTCGTAGTACTGTTTCGTTTGCTGACTAACGTGTTTTGGAAGCTAAGCCCCAAACTCTACTACATTGATCCCACGCTTCAGCCATTATACTGCTGAAACGCATTGTGACCAAAATCGTGACGTCACACATACCTAACTACCTACCTACATTTTAATAGTGAGTCAATGTACTATCTCACACTCATCGAGAGTCTGTACTAAAACAGTATAGTTAAAAATAGAAAACAAATCGAAAATAGAACAGTCATGACGAATCATTTTTTAACTCTGACTAACTCATGATTTGCGGAGGTCAGACAGCCAATTATCATCAGCACAACAGCTCGATAACGTCATCTTAGAAGGACCTATCCAAAATACAATGCTAAAAATATTTTAAAATACGATTATAAAAATATTTCAGTATGAGGAACCGCTCAATTGTCACTTTGTTACCCAGCTATTTTATTTCGACGACTATTCAATATAATTATCTTTTTTATACTTGGTCTGATTTTATTTGACTTCCTTTATATTTTGACATCTAAGGAGGTCGCTTGAAAGTACGAACCTTGTCAGCAGACAGGCTGTTTGGAATATAAGAAAATCATGTCTTGTACTCACGTGTTTCATTTATTAGACACGAGAAACATAACACCCATTAAGAGTACTACCACAGAGCTACGCGCCCCCAGTTTCAACAAATGCACAATCGTCATCACTTCCTGCTCTTGTCCCATGTTACTCGGAATCAATGCAACACGATTCCTTCTTCCATTCTCCCCTGTTTTCTTTGTGTGGGAAATCATCCTATGACTTCTCCCGCTGTGTGTGGAGCGGGAGGGCGTGTCAGGCTCTTACTGACTAAAACCCACCCCTGTTCCTGCCTTGCCTGAGTGTCCAGGGGAGCGGTAATTCTGTTATGAATTTATCCACTACACCTTGGCATGCAGGCACCGGCCATGATGGGCCCCGCCAGTGGTAGCTGACATTTTCTTTTTGAGGCGCGCGTGGAACACTACGCGCCGTCGACTCTCGGGCCTGGTGCTGATCGGACGGGGAGCTACCCACTAGTCGCCGTCCGCAGGTCCGCGTGTCAATCGAAACGCTATCATTCGCCCCCTTTTCTTTAATTTTCTTGCTACTACCCAATACAATTATCATAATAATTTTCCATTTTCTTTCTATATTTCTCAAAGATGAAGAAATTCAACTAAACATGTGTGTAACAAATATTTAAATTTTAAAATCACGTTTACTACAGCGTTGGGAACGTGCTTCTGAGAGTACACGTTATTTACATTACACTATTTATCGTATTATACGGTAGCCGCAGGTTTTTGTTTACAATTTAAATACATAAGTTATCGGAGGAGTTCAATAACAAAACAGTATTACTTACCACTCTTTCTATTTTTTTGTACAAGCCCGCCACACTATTACCAAAAACTACTCAACTTTTGTTATTTGTGTAGTGTTACAAAATACAACTCCTGAAAGCCAGAATCAACAGTGGTGAGCACCAGTAAATTGCTGACTCAATAAAGCTCGACAAGTCTCGAAGAAACGATTCGACTGCCTTGCATCCCGCAATGAAATCTATCAGAAAACAACAGTGAATGAGTAAAACAGCATTATTACTGTAGTAGTAAAAGAGCTACACAAAAAACAAATATCGAAATTATCCAGATAAATTCAAAAATAAAACTTGAACTTATCCGAGGCCGTGATATGTGAAATATAGTTTAAGCTACAGGTTCCTATTGCATAATGCGCGTGATAAAGTTTAATTCATTTTTTTTTTCATTTTTTCCTCCTCTTATGCATACGGTATAGAACATTATATGAACATCACCGATCTCAACTATTGCGATACAAATAAAAATACGCAATCAAACATCAGGTCGCCAGACAGACATAAATTGGCTAAAACTCAAGAAATCAGCTTAAATTGTCTGGCGCTTCGCAACAAATAGCCAAATACCTTTGTATAGAGTAACATGTTTGCAGAATGGTTCTAATATTATCCTCAACAAATTCTAAAAGTAAATATTGAGCTATTTGAGACTGTCTGGTTGGTAATGCTGCAGCCAGGTGCACGCTGTGATTAATTGTTTCAATTAACTAAACCTACCCATTGCAGTTTACTCACTGCTGGATTTAGGGCTCTCCCATTTTGCGTCAACAAACTACAACAACCACCGCTATCTGTTGGTATTCTAGTCATCAATCTGCTTACAGGGTTACTTCGCAAATTTTTCTGTAGGAAGGGGTTATGACTGTTAAAATCCCCCCAATTCCCATTAAGGCACAAGTACCAAACCGAGTATTAGTAGTAGAAGAAAGAATTCACATTGCATTCTGATCAACGAGCGATAGCGAGTCTGGAGTCCGACTCATACTTAGCCGATTTTCGGATGGCCGTGACCAAAACCTGTTTTGAGGATTTTTTTTTTTTTTTATTTTTTTTTTTTTTTTATACACGTTTGACACAATATTACAAGTTACAGTAAAATTAAAATTACAAGTTGCAGTAGTACAAAGTTACAGTACACAAAATTACAAGTAAATAGGAAATCAAACAGGAAAAGTAGTGTGCTCAAGATGGGTAAGGTAGGTACAGTCAATACAAGATTTGAGCCCTGCCTCCTAAACTAGGAGGATCCTGTATCTTAGGAGGGAGATTGGATCCGACCCTTTTTTTTTTTTGTTGGGTTGTAAATCGTGTAACTTCTCCCGCTCTGGGTGGAGCGGGAGGGCGTGTCAGACTCTTACTGACTAAAACCCACCCCTTGTTCCTTCCCTGCCTGAGTGCCCAGGGGTGCGGTAACTCATTTTCAGACTTTATCTGCTACCCCTAGGCATGCAGGCACCGGCCACGATGGGCCCCGTCAGTGGTGCCTGACAACATCTCTTTGAGGCGCGCGTGGAACACTACGCGCCGTCGACCTTCGGGCCTGGTGCTGATCGGACGGCGAGCTACCCACTGCTCGCCGTCCGCAGGCCCGGGTCTATGGTGGCCGGAAATCGTCTCGCGACGTCCTACGCCCAATACGCCCAGTACCTCTCCTGCGGTGGTAGCGGCCGGGGCCGTGAGGGCCACTCCGTTGAGCTTCCCTCACGCGTCCCGCCTCCGCCTTCACGAGCATAACTGCTTCGCAGAAGGCGGAGACTGCCTCCCATTCCCTCTCGCTCCGTACCATGGCCTGAACCAGGGCCGGGCGCGAGAGGTCACCGCCACCTATTGCATCCACGAGGACACGGCGGTGCTCCGCCCAAGCGGGGCAGACCTCCACCGTATGCTCCACCGTGTCCTCTGGGCGATCCGCGCAGTGGATCCGACCCTGGATTACTTCAATTGCATTGATTCTTCATCCTCATCCCTGCTTTTCCTGACCAGTAACTAAGGTGTTACGCAAAACGCCAGTATAAAAAAACAGTCATACATGCTGCTCGTAAATAGTTGGCATTCGGTAATCTAATTAGTAAAATAACACTGAGTATCAATCGACGATGATGTTCGACTAGACGACCAAGTTATTATCCTGCTCACTGTCAGACTGCCAATAATGTTAACTGTTCATGACTCAGAACAAGTAAATCACTTCAACGATGAAATGGAAATAAAAACATCACAACAATATGTCAGCAGTCAATCTTCAAGAAATAGACTTAACAAGGTTAATGGGCGTAGTAGTAACGACCAATCATAGCTAATTGCATCCTTGCGATTTCATAACCCGGGGCTTTAACATCCGGCGCTGAACACGTTTAAGGGGTTGAGCACATTGTCGATTTTTAGTCGTAAGAATGAAGTTTACAGAAAAATACTGTTTTACCTTAAACTAACGTTCGAAAATTATAAGCGTCTTTATCATACTCTTTACCTTATCCCAATTTAATGGGAGTTGATCTAGTATGTCATCTTCCAAACATATGCCTAGGGGTAGCAAATAAATTCTGAGAATGAGTTACCGCACCCCTGGGCACTCAAGCAGGGATGAACAGGGGTGGGTTTTAGTCAGTAAGAGCCTGACACGCCCTCCCGCTCCACCCAGAGCCGGAGAAGTCATTGGATGATTTCCCAGACCATAAAAAAAAACTTCCATACATCTTATCAGTACAGTACACGTATCAGTATTAAACTCTTTCTTGCCATAATTATTATCTTTTTCAATTTCCATCCATATCCATCCTAAAAACTTTCACATATGCTACAGATTCCTCACATAACGATAACCCATTTGTACAACTTCTCGTTAACCAGCCCTATAGTACACCCATGCACAAAACATTGACATGACATTGTCAACGTCCCTATGAAGGAGTCAAACCACTCCTCATAAGTCCCTATTTAAAAGTCACCGCTTAGTTCTGCAAAGTAGGACAACGAACTTTCAAAGTACTAGGATTAAAAAAAAATAGTATAATCTATTCTGATAGCCGACACATTTAAAATAAACAGTCATTTTGCCTGCAAAGTCTAGGCTATGCCATTGACATTACAGCGTTCAACAAACTTGAAAAGATCATCAACCTGCGTGTGTAACACCACTTTATGTAACACTTATTACCTTTATGAGCTAAGCAAAGCCCTGATCGATATCAAGCACGAATACTTCACGGCCTAGAAGCCATTATAGTGTCGTCTAGCGGTAAGATTATCCTCTCTACGCAACCAAAGCCTTATGCATTGATTACTATCTGTTGTCATTGAACGAGGTTGACTGTGTAAAGGCAGCAGTAGACAAGAACCGCAAAAATATTAATTGTATTATGTTTAAATAATGATATATGATAATATCTATTGACTATTTTGAGCTTCCAAATGACCACTATTATACTACTAAGCATTATCAGTATTTTAATGATCCCACTTCTGGGACACAGGCCTCCTCTCTGTGAGCGGGTGTGGGCCGTAACCCACCACGCGGTCCCAATGTGGGTTGGTGGACTTCACATGTCTTTAGAGTTTTGGTTCTGGGACATGCTGGTTTCCTTTGGTCATGAACTATTTTGCTGTATTTGCCTGACTCAGACCGATAGTAAAGTAATAAACAAGAGTTTAGGAAAATCCGCGTCCTAATCTCCTTGATTTGTCATAAACCCTTTACACCATTGATGATTATTCTACTGACGAAATCCTTTCCAAAAATCATGCGGCACTCGACGAATTACTAAGAAACAGCGTTATCATTCTTACTCGTATGAAATTACGTAGAATAACAATGCTGCAACTTTCTTTGTTACGAACATTTCAGGTGCAACACCCAGTAAATGTCAGTTATCAGTCGCATCGTATCAGGGTGTTGATAACCGGTGCACACACTATGTCAACAGCCTAGTGGCCGATTCCATGGAACTAATCCAAGTACAAACAATGATAATACTGTAGTGACAAGGATGCTCTCACATCAACAGTAGGTAGTATTGCCATTTTATTATTGCGCACTGTTTAATGTACTTCCGTAATGTATGGATAACATGATCCTTCTGCGAAACATTCGCTGATAAGATAAGTACCTGCAAATTTTTGTAAATAACATTCCTCACTCGTGTAATCATGCAGGTTTTTATGACAACAAAAATATTCTAGACTTGGGATATGACGTGACAGAGAAGGAAGAAATACCAAACTACCTTTTGTTAGCTGAGCAGTCTGCATTTCATCTCTTCCATGCCATACCAAGTGCCTTTTGTTCAAATCACTATACTGCACGAAGCTAAACGACTGCTTACAAATCACCACAAAGATAAAGGTGGTTCTGGACTTACAGAGTTACACCACTATTCTTGAGGCCCAAGCCGACGAAGGCGCTAGTTTTAGCATGTAAAGCTGAAAGTGTTAAGGGATTTGCGAAAGTTGCACCTACACGTCAACTCATACAGGTACTCTATGTTACTGTTGTTCAGTGTAGAAAGTTTTTATATAATGTCTAAGAACACTAAATATGCCCTGATGTATTCAAAATACAATTTCATCATAAATCCATCAAATTATAATCTTTCATAATAAAAATTACATAATTTCAATTTCACTCGATTGGTACCGTAATATAATAAAATCCTAAACCAATTAAAGAAGAGCACAAATAAACCAGTCGGCGAAATAGAAGGAGGCATTCATGAGTAACATCTGTTTATAACTAATCTACAGCCCATAATTAATTTAATAATCCTAATAACTACCTCAGGGCATTCAAAATAAAATAAAAACTTTTCTCGGGCTATTAGACATAATTGATTTCGGTGTTCGATTAAAACAGTAAAAAAGCCATAATTATCGACAAGTTGTTACAGCCGAATTTAACCAAAGCTTGACGCTTTAGTCAGGAAACTAAGCATTCCAGGCGCATAAATCACCTGCTAATAACAATTTTAATGTTTTCCTGAGGTTATTCTTACCGGACTTGCCGCAGCGCGCGCTCCCCAGCACCACAACTCTTATTCGATTAACTGTCATCTTCATTAGTCCGTTTATTAAATCACTGCACTTAATTTAAATGTTTGTGCATTTAAAATCTGCTAACTGCAGATCGTATTCGTTTATACAAAATGTTCGAAACAAGATCGCGTTGGCGGCAATATCAGCTGTGATTCCAATATGGCGGACGCACGCGCGCACAACGCACCTGCTTGCGAGCGACTGCCTGCCGTCAAACGAAATTGGCGCAAGGCGCATTCAGGCACGTCTATTACTACAGTGAGGAGTGAGAGACATTTGAATACAAACTCATTTGTCTTTCACTGATTTTTTTTCGTTGCAGTTCAGTTGGTGCATTGATTGGTAAAATATTAAAAAAAAATCCTCCAGTCAGCACTCCTACTACTTTGGTATGGAGTTTGATGTCCCCAAAACGTCAATTTTAAAGCTGCTGGACAAAAACATCAAATATTTTTTAATTACATCTGTTCTAAATGATTTTGCATATTTTTCTATTGTTAAGTCTTAAGACAATGGAAGTTTTTATTGAGATGCAGACCAGACAATAATATTTTTGATCATTGATGCCAGACTTTACCTATAGATTGGGTGTGCCAAATTCACGAACGTAGCGTGCTTTACATACGAGATCGAAAGTAACCACACGTTAGCAACTATTAGAGTAATTGGGCTAATGATGATTGTCCGTCCAATATTTTTTGCGTTCCATTTCTATCAGAAGATCCAATAACGTTGAGGTTTGAACAAAAAACTTTGACAAGCGTTTAATGGCCTTAAGTGAAATGTTTGACAGAAACGTACAGTAATCTCGGAGTCGTCGATTTGTTGGGCATAAAGAAACGCAGGGTGTTGTCGCGGTACTATCAGCAAATATTACGGTTAGGAGAGCAGACTGTGCGCTTAATCCGAGAAATGTATGCCAACAGCCAATACGCGCCGACATGTGATATGATATAATGTACAGTCCACTACTAAAGTGATACATAAAACCCACTTACCGGGCTGCTACCGGAGAGCAGCCCAGTAAATTGTTTTACATTAACCTTGAAGCTTGTATAAACAGCTCTACTTTGGACATTGAGATTTTTGCTCTTAGACAGCAATCAAGAAACGCTCAATTAAGACATGAAAACTCAATGAATAAGTAAACAATTGGGTGTGGATAGTGTGCAACAGCCCGATCAAGTACTAATAAAATCCCCAATCATGTAAAAATGAAAGCTTGAATTAAAAAACAGTAGACTACTAACAAGGCATTTCATGAAATGATGAATGAGATGAAGGATGTTTTCTGGGTATAAAAATAATAATTATATTTAGTCCTTAGATTATTAAAAAATATTCGACAACTTATTTTTTGCTTTACCAAACCAATAAAAGAACCAGTCAAGTCCGTGTCGGATTTGAAACATTTAGGGTTCTGTACCAAATATTGGTATTTGTTAGAAAAATATTCGTAATAATAAACATTCTCACCAAATTTCAAGCCTTCGGGTTTCGAACCCTAAAAACGACAAAGATAAAACGCATCAAAGTTCAGGAGTGAGGGCTCGTTACGTCACTTTGTGGTAAAATTGTCGCACAGCGTGACGTCACGCGAAATTTCAATGCACTATATCGTCCTCATTTTTTGTTTACCTGACAAAAGAAAAAATATACGTCCAATATATTTTGGTAATCTAACTGACGGAATTATTAGATTTCCTTAGGAAACTACCCTATTGTACACTGTACAGGTGAGAGATGAATTGTTCAAACAAATAAAACAATGTAAGTGAATCCTAACCTAGTTACTCGTAAATATGATTAGTGGCTGAAGATAACACAGAATTATAATAATATTCAAAACACTTCTCAAATACACTGTACAAAAAAACAACCGACTTCCAAAAAAGAAAATACACTAAAAATTAAAAAATTACTTTAATTTCGAAAGTCGGTCTTTGTATTTTATTTCTTCGTTATTTGACCCATTATAAATTATAGCCAATGTGTTATTCTGATGTATATGTAATATTACTGTAGTTTCATCAAAATCCGATCAGTACTTTTTACGTGAAAGAGTAACAAACATACATCCTCACTAACACATTCACACACACACACATTCACATTTATAATATTAAGTTGGATAGATATTCTGCCAATCTATGAATAAACTCCGATCTGTTTTTGTTGCGAAATAGTTTAGATGGGGAGATTTTACTGTTCCTTGCATCCTACAGTTTTGTTTTATTTTAATAGGGCGCCCTAACGGTTTCATATAGAAGAATTTTAACAAGCTCTTTGTTAGCGTGCTCCTAATGTCGTGTGTTGGTAGTTAGAGAAATAGACTGGCTGTCGTCGCTTGACTGAATAGCTATGAAAACATAAAAAGATAGATGAGAACACAACGATACGGTGCATATGAAGTAGACAAAGACGGGTTTTGTTTCGAAGTTATTGACTGAGCGGAAAATATTTACGTCTTAATGTAAAACAAACACTAGACTAGCCTTTACAATAAAAACATTGACACTGATAAAGCTTTTAAAATTGGCGTGGACGACAAGTTTTGTTGATTTTTCTTAAATAAAGTCTCGGTTGATATACGGCTGTTTTGTCGCCGAACCTTAGAGAAACATGAAATCCTCCACGAATAAGTACATGAAACACCTTGTTTCACATTTGGATTTACAATCCTTTGTGTTGCCAAGTCACGAGTAGAAAACATCAAAGGTACGCTAGAAAAATCGCAATGGAATTTAAAACGAAACTTGAATAGTGGCTGCAAACAACATTGTAGATGCGCAGTAAGTTTAAAGGCGTCAAAATAAAAATGTAAACTGAGATGCGAGGCAGACGATGCATGGGGAGATTGTAAGACTTCTTTGCGGTTTGAGTCTTTGAGCCTTATAATAGGCCTGACGAATACTGGCATGTTAAATCAGTTTGAATTTAAATGCCTTTCGAAATAATGAGTGACTAAGAAAAGAAGGAGGCAAACAAAAAATTGTTAGTAGTAAAGTAATAATAAAAATCCTTTTTTACAAAAAAATACAAGCGACTGCCATAAAAACAATAAATTTAAAAATAACTTTAATTTCGGAAGTCAGTGTCAAATAACGAAAAAACTAAACTAGAAACACCGACTGCCGAAATTAACATTATTTTGCATTTTTTTTAAGGAAGTCGGTTGTTTTTTTTTTTGTTAAAAAGGTTTTTTATTTTTCACTTTTTAGTTGTTGTATTTCCGTAACTAAAACTAATTATTAAAGTTATGGCCGAATTGATAGCCCCAAAAATATGGAATTTTAATATAATTGGTGAAATCAGGGTGTATCACGGTGAACTGTACAATATCTGTGTACCCCTTCAGAGCGTAATCAGCGTGATGTTATGTTATGAAGTGGTGTAAACAATAAATAGACATGCAGTTGCAGCAATTCCGGTTTGCTATCATTTATTGAAGAGTTCCATTGTGTATCTCCGAATTTCTTAATCAGATCTTCACCAAATTAAAATGGGACTACATGAGAAGCATCAGCTTTCAAATAAAATAAATCATCAAAATCGGTTCACCTAGAAAAAAGATCTGACGTAACACACATAAAAAAAAATACTGTCGAATTGAGAACCTTCCTTTTTTTTGAAGTCGATTAATTATAGCAGGAAAAAGAACTAGTCCAGTGAAAAAAAGATTTCTTGCTATCAAGAAGCCAATTTTACTTGCAGATCCTTCTAACGGATCCATAGCGTTATTACACTATGATATCTGTGTCTGCATAGTGGAACTTTGGGGATAAGGTATATCTTATATTTTTTTCCCAATACTTATTTGTACCTGTCACTAATAGGTAAACACAATTTTGTTTATACAACCAGTACCTACGCGTAGCATGACCACCATAGAAACGGGTTTTGTCGATGGAAGAATAGACAAAATGACAGATTGTAGAAAGATTTCTATCTTCCTAAGCATGGCGATGTTAAAACTGAAGAGAAGAAATGTTTCTATTCTTCAGTCGACAAAAGTCTACAATGTAAAGCATGATGCTCGGGCAGAATATATGTCAAGTTAGATAAAAAGAGCTTTGTCTATTCTTGGTAGAATAGAGATAGAATTGGTCATGCTACACCTGCAGGTTAACATTGTGTAGGTATATACAAAAACCAAAAGCACAGGGCTAGTACAGGATAAGAACTAGAAAGCAGCTGATGAAATCGACTGAAATTGGACAATAAATAGGTATCGTTTTACACATTGACGTAGAAATCATACGTCACAGCCTAGTGTTTATTTCCATTCAAAATATTATTATTAGTAAGCAGGTTATCAGTTTGACCCACAAAACGTTAATAAATCTTATCAAATCTGTATTAGATAACTGATAAGTCACGCCCACGTCTTTATCGCAATTAGAGTTCTGTTATATTTGTACTTTTTAGGGTTCCGTACCCGAAGGGTCCAAACGGTGCCCTATTGTGGTCACTCACGTGTCCGTCTATCTGTCTGTCCGTCCATCGTGTCACAAAATTTTGATACGACGAATTTTTCTTCCCATTGACCTATGAACTTGAAAGGTGGATAATGTTTATTATTACGTATACATTACTAACAAATACCTACCAATATTTGGTATGGAACCCTTTTTTTTTAATGTGCGAAATGCGACATGCACTTAGCCAGTTTTTATAGAATAGTTTGTTTTGGTGACACCATTTTTATATCAGGAATGATATGAAAGAGAAGGAGTGAATAATAGCGTGAAGTTTGACGGAGGACAATTGAAGAAGAAGACGGTGATGATATTAAGCCAACTCCAAGTGACATGGGGCAGGAAGACGGTGATGATATTAAGCCAACTCCAAGTGGCATGGGGCAGGGGCAAAGAACCAGCGGCTTCCCCCGCGTTGAAGTCGGAAGTTATCCCAGGGGTACGCACTCTCGGGATAAATCGATTCTATACCTATAAATTTCATCAAAATTGGTTCGACGGTTTTGGCGTGAAAACGTAACAGACAGACGCATTAAGTAGGTGTGAAAGTATGGATAGAATCAAAAGCCCACAAAAAAAACAATCTGCCTAGCCTTTTTCCAACTCTTGGGGGCTTCCAGTCTAACCGGTTGCAGCTGAATACCAGTATTTTACATGTAGTGACTGCCTATCTGACCTCCACAACCCAGTTTCTAGGTAATACGATGCTTTGTGGTGTTTTACTCTCGATTGTTTTCCGTTTTTTTTTTTAAATTTTCAACTGGCATGTACTGCTTAGGGACTCTGATATTATCCTGTGTGACCCGTGCGTGTTTAAGGACTTCGAGATTTTCCCTATGTGACATTGTGCTTTTCTCAATTGGACACCGAACTTGCCTCATTGTTTGGGTTAGTTGGTATTTCGCTAGCCTGGCATGTAGGATGAGCCAGGCAAAATATTTCCGCACCCGCAGAATTACTGACTGAAATTATTGTAAGAGAGAATGATAAAGAATAAATCAATCAATCTGCCTAGCCTTTTCCCAACTATCTTGGGGTCGGCTTCCAGTCTAACCGGATGCAGCTGAATACCAGTATTTTACATGGAGCGACTACCTATCTGACCTCCACAACCCAGTTACTAGGTTCTTCTGATGACCCGTAACGAATGTCAAAGATCCACGATTGACAGCCGGGACCAACGGCTTAACGTACTTTCCGAGGCACGGAGGGGTCTCGGCATGTAAAGATGGTCACCCATCCATGGACCAATCCCGACAAGCGTAGCTTAACCTGATGGATCCACCCGTGCGGCTGTTATTACTTTAGCCACGAGCTCCTCAAAGCTCACAATATAATGAAAAAATTCTACATCTGACGACTCGATACTCCTGAAAATAAAAATAAATTCTGTCAATATTTTTCATCTTTCTTTAGCGTCATATTTTATTAATAGGCACATATGGTTACAGTTATGTATCATTATAATATGGAGCATGAAAAGTGGCACAGAGATGCGGTTTCACGTATCGCACGTTGAAATGTTGCCAATTTAGTATATTATGTACAGAAAAATATAAATAGGTGAATAAAGTAGCAGTACTCTATCAACAAGTTGTCGTTCTGGGAATCGACAGCTACTGAGAATCCCATGGTTTTGAGAGATTTTTTTAATAGCAAGGATCATATTCGTCCCCTTCACTAAAATAATAGATATCGTGTTACCAAAGCAAATAGACTTCAGAGAAGAGCTCATTCTTCAAAGTAAAAATTTTTCGAAGGAAATTATGTAATTCTCGAAACCGTTATGTGTGTTAAGTAATATTACAGTAAACATTATCGGAATTGCTCCCGTTTCGTGTCTAGAAGTGCTACATCTACTACATATGTAGTCCTAGCACGTTTCTAGACCAAAAACGTGATTAAGTAATTTTTACATGTAGCATTAGTAGGTTATATTGATAATATTTTTTATAATATTATTAATTCTCTTGATTGGTTCATCATCATCATTTCAGCCTTTTAATGCCCCCACTGCTGGGGCACAGGCCTCCTCTTCGTGAGAGGGTGTGGGCCGTAATCCACCACGCGGGCCCAATGCGGATTGGTGAATGTCACATGCCTTCGAATTTTTGGTTCCAGAACATGCCGGTTTCCTCACGATGTTTTCCTTCACCGTTTTGAGAACAGTGGTAATGAAATAATTTACACAAAGTAAAGCGCCTGCCTGGGTTTGAACTCACGACCTACAACTTGTAAGTCGCGGCCAATACCACTGGGCCACCAATGCTTGATTGGTTATTTTTGTTAATTGTAGAAGAGCCGCATTTTAGTCTTTGGTTCTTATATTAATTAATTGAAAATACTGCAACCAAGGAAGATTAAAAAGAAAGTAAGTAAACTAGAGTCAATTTTCTAGTGCCAGCTTAACAAACTCGTAAAAAAGGTACACGTTCAATCAAATCCAGTTCAATTATTTTATTCAGAAACAATTTGCTTTGTATTCGAATACAATCCAGCATGTAACATAAACAAAAAGATTTTTTTAATCAACCTGCATAGTCCCACCGCTGGGCAAAGGTCCCCCCGTAACCATCCACTTCAGCCATGTTACGAATTGCCATGTTACATGTTCCAAAAATATCAAAAACATTCTTCACTGACTCCAAATCTCCTGTCAATACACGACGCACCTACTATAGTAACAATAAGATTGTGTTCATCCATCCCGACGGGTGCCCGAAGAGTCCTCGCGGTGGATCCTGTTACCCGTGCAACGGGGATTTTATTCGGTAGCCACTAGCCACCTGATCTTAATCGAGCCGCAAAATAAAAAAGGACGAACAAAATTCGAAACTAATTTCCGTTGTACACGAACGAGTTTTTATCGAGTCCGTGTCTTCACTTAATTTTTAATTTATTTTCGGTTAAGCGGCGAAGGCTTTTGCTGTACCTATATTTGGCTTAAAGAAATTAGGTCAGTTTCCCGCGAACTTGTGAATGTGATGATTATGCCGCATGAGTTACTGTGCTGTACCCAGTTCGTAGAATATCGAAGAACCCCATGCTTTTCCTTACGAGTTATAATTTCCTAGTACTTATTTCCAGATAGTGAAGAAGATCGCATAATCAGCCTTTTCATGTTCCTACTGCTGGGATACAGGCCTCCTCTCAGTGAGAGGGTGTGGGCCGTAATCCACCACGTGAGCCCAATGCAGGTTGGTGGATGTCACATTTCTACGAAGTTTTTGGTTCTAGGACATGCCGGTTTCCTCACGATGTTTTCCTTGAGAGCAATGGAGATGTAATAATTTACAAAGTAAAGCGCCTGTCAGGGTTCGAACTCACGAACTACAACTTGTGAGTTGCGACCGTTACCACTAGGCCACCACTGCCCTATAATGAAGTGCTAAAATGTTTATGAAAAAATTGGTAGTTCCTACGAGATCTAGGTATCATTGCTACGAAATGCTTCGAACATTACTTTTCTCTATTCGTAACGCAGGAATGTCAAAATATCAACAATATAACGATGCGGGAGACTTATAAGAACACGCTATATGTTAAATAGGAAAATTATATTATGCATTCAGTGTAACAGTTATGTAACGCAAAGAAATTTCACATTAACAAGGAATGTGGATATGCCTGTAGAAATTCGTATCATAATAATATCGACGCTTATTAAGTCTCATGAATATATTAATGACGAATAGTAATCAGTTTTACATTTTATTGGATTCTGATTAAATTCGCTGTTATGGTATCATAAAGTTAATTAAGAGGTGTAATAATTAGATCGGGGTACCGTTCAAAATATGAGTATGAAGTAAGAAACATTATTGGCTCAATTAGGTATTTACATTTCCAATTATCGATGTGATACCACCCGGCCTCGGAGTTTTCTTCGAAGACCTTATCGCTGCCTCTGGGAATAAATTACAGTCTGTATGTGCATTTACGGTGTTTGTCAGGTACGCGAATGATGTGTCTGGATAACGGTACAATCGGGAATCCTACTAGTGCAAATTCTTATGATAATAAAATCTGCGCTTATCTTCGGAAACCTTGGATATTTAAGTAACCCCCGTAACTTTATCTTCAAACTGAAACATAAAGGAACCTAAACCTCAAAAAATAATAATGCGTTCATAAAATAGCAAATAAATAATTTAAGTTTTAGTCCCTCAGCATCATCTGAGATGGAAAGTACACAATGGCATGGTAACAAAACATACCAGACCAAATTCAACTGTCTTACCATTTGCCATCAGGTAGTTCCAGTTCCTACATCCCGGCGCCATCATCAAATCACCTTGACGGTAATGATACCGATGACTTAATATGACTTATTGCAATATTATGAAATATTGCAATAGGTCATATTCAGTCATTTATTTCATAACAATATTTATACTGTGTAGAAAATAAGTAAACAAGAAGCAAAACAATGAAAAAGACAATTTTACTTGAAATTCTTTCAATTTTGCAACCAAAAACAAAAAAAAAATTATAATTATCCAAATTCAATTTTAAAATTATTGCAGTCGAATAAAAAATTAAATATGAAAAATAAAATTAATGTCACAATTTAAAGTTAATGTGCAATGTCACCAGACTTACATAATTGTATGCCAAATTTCAGCTCTATCGGAAACTAACAAGTGGTCGACAAATGCTTTGCCAATTTTGAAGCGGACAATTTACATACGAACAATAAATGCTTGTAATAAATCCTAAAAACGGGACCAAAACCCAGACAGTATGTCTCTTAGTTAACGTGGAATTCGTGCAATGTAGAGCCAAATAAAATAAAACGAAACCATTCCAATGAAACCACCATAATTAAAAAACAACTTTTGAAGCTAACCTTTTATATTTACATTAATTATATTCCAATTACAGCTTACAGCTTCCACATCGAAAAGGTGGGTAGTTTTTTTGTGACAGACTTGGCCTAATTTCTACTGTCGAGTTTTTTGGACGGGTCATCGCACGTGCATTTATCTCCATCAGAACATCAGCTACATGGACTGAATTATGCAAATTACCTGTTAAGAACAAACATCAAGGATAATTGATGGTTCCGCAGATCTTTTTCATTAAATTTTTGTACAGAATTTGCTTTCATGGTAATCCATTGAGACGAGTCTCTCAATGAAGTTTTAAGTAGTGAAATGCTTTTCGAAGCTGACTGAAAGTGTTACGTTTATTAATTTTAAGTGAGTAGAGTTTCGATATCATAAGGAACTCCAAAAAGGAAATTATTTCTTACCGATTACGCAGTTCAACCGTGCGATTTAAGTTGCGGTCTTTAATTATCTTTACTCTTTATAGATTTTAATGACGAATATTATTATGTGCTCAAATCTTTAAAATGCGAGTGTGCAAGAATTTACTTGAAATGTCAAAAAATATGTAACACTGGCATAAACTGGACGGACTTGCCAAACTTTTATTTTTGGCAAAAATGCAAGTTTGGGCAAAATAAACGTTTTCTTGTTTTATGTAATAACTATGCAAATATTTGAAAACTTTGATGAATAGCGCAAACAAACCTGTTTGTTTAAATGATAACTTTGTTATTGCAGTCTTTGTAACCTATTGCTCAAGGTTGAAGTTGAACCAAGAAACAATTGATAAAAATTATTCTCAACGAATATACGCAACGAGTAGGTACTTAAGACCGGTCACAAAAACGCTGACTTACCTATTAAAAAAACCGGCCCAGTGCGTGTCGGACCACGCGCATTGTAGGGTTCCGTAGTCACCCGTTTGTCCCGTAGCAGAGGGATGGAGGAGTGAAACGATGAGGAAGAGTGTAGAGGAGGACCGTAGCGGAGAAGTAGTTGGATAAAGATAATAAACACGTCGAATTAAGATGTATATTTCAATATTTATAGAAGGCTATGTTATATAATGAAACACTCATTAATCGTACGTACACCTTACACTGAGACTATCCTTGGTTAATTCTGTTTACTAACCGACTTTCGAAAAAAGGAGGAGGTTTTATTTATGATTATACATATATATGATTTCTCCGTCAGTTGTGGACCAATGTTCAAAAATCTTTTTTTATCCGAAAGAATATACTCCCGAAGTGGTCCCATATATATTTTATCGAAATTGCTGCAGTGCTTTTTGAAAACTGAACGAAAAATACGTGTACCTCGATGACGTTTTGGTTTTCTCCAATTACGATTATGTTTAAATTCCACGTTCCATTTTAATGGGGTTTTTAGTTCTGGGGTATAACAACTAAAAAGTGAAAAATAAAAAATAAAACTTTTTTACAAAAAAAAAAAACAACCGACTTCCAAAAAAGAAAATACACTAAAAATTAAAAAAATAACTTTAATTTCGGAAGTCGGTGTCAAAAGAACGAAGTAATATAAAAATGCAAACACCGACTTCCGAAATTAAAGTTATTTTTTAATTTTTAGTGTATTTTCTTTTTTGGAAGTCGGTTGTTTTTTTTTGTAAAAAAGTTTTTTTGTATTATATATTATAATTAAGTATATTATTGCCAGGACACATACCTGAATCTGTCTGGTTATAAAAACTGCACTTCACTGTTCTAGAAAACTCTTGCAAACTGGTAACAGCCAGTTGCTGAATAAAATGACAATGATATAAGGGAGCTTCCAGCTCGGAAGTTAAATCTGAACTGATTTTAAAATGAAAAACACGAATTAGACAGAAGGCAAAGCATATTTGAATTTGAAATTAAAAAAGGGTACTAAAGAACATTATTAATCCGGAATGGAGGGCAGAAAGCCAACAAGGCTTAAGCTGCCTTGTTACACGTTATAAGCATGCAGACTTAGAAGGGAGCTTTATATTTATTACTATAAACATATTAATTGAGTTCATGGTTTTACGCACAATAACGTTTAAAATAAAAACCAGCTAAGAGCGAGTCGGGCTCGCGCGCAAAGGGTTCCGAACATATCATATTTTTTTAGGTTTAAAATACATATAGGTATTTCTTATAGGTTTTTCTTTAATCTATAAGTAAAGAACTGTATTCTGTATTTTTTTCAAAATTTTGGCCCTTGTGGTTTCGGACATAAGGGGAGGGGTCGGCAATGGTCATTTTTCATCTATTTTCTCATATAACTTAAAAACATTTTAGAATTATGAAAAAAAAACATTTGAAATCCTTACAATAAGCCCTTTTATTTGATATGTAGCACAGTATAGTTTAAAAAATTCTTTTTTACAAAAAAAACAACCGACTTCCAAAAAAAAATACACTGAAAATTAAAAAATAACTTACTTTCGGAAATCGGTGTTTGTATTTTACTTCTTCGTTATTTGACACCGACTTCCGAAATTAAAGTTATTTTTTAATTTTCTTTGTATTTTTTTTTTGGAAGTCGGTTGGTTTTTTTTTGTAATAAACTTTTTTATTTTTCACTTTTTGGTTATAATAATCCAATAACATGGAACGTGGAATTGAAATATTTGGAGAACACCAAAACGTCATCGGGGTACGCGTATTTTTCGTTTTTGTTCAGTTTCTCAAAAAGCGCTAAAGCAATTTCGATAAGATTTATATGGGACCACTTTGGGAGTATATTCTTTCGGATAAAAAAAGAATTTTGAAAATCGGTCCACAACTGACGGAGAAATCGGCGGACATACATAAAAAAAAATAAACATACATACAGTCGAACATAGAACCTCCTCCTTTTTCGAAAGTCGGTTAAAAATCTTTTTTTTTTTAATTTTCTGGTTTACACCCCCAAAGTGACCCTAAGGGGGTCAGGTGACTTGACGTGTAGGTACTTACCTATATTCTTAAAAGCTTGAGGCAAAAAAGAATAGTAAGAACCTAACCTGTAACCTGTAACGGATAGTGCCTCAAGCTTTTAAGAACGTAGGTACTCGTAAGTACCTACACGCCAAATACTTACTAAATTTTTTAACTTTTTAGTTCATTGTCCCAAATATAAGCTTGTTTTTGATTTTTTTTTTTTTCTAAGAATTTTGTGTTTTATAAGAAAATTTTCCAAGTATTTACTCTTATCTAACAGAGCTAACTTAGCCGAGATAGTTTTCCTTCAAAGTTCGTTTCTACAGCCAACAGTTTAGCTTTTAGTGGAGGGGACGCTCGACTCGAACAAAAAATATCACTTTAAAGTTTAATATTTCGCAAACAAATCACTGAATCTAAAAATAGTCTGTACAACCCCCAATGATTTTGAAAGACCTATCCAAAAATTTCCCACGCTTAGAATAGTCTATAAAAAAAAAATCTCCACTTTACATGTACCATTCCATGCACTCCAGACACTACTTCTGCCACCTCGGTCCATATCTGTATAATAAAATTAACAAAATCATGGCGACATACAAACTTGAAAAGACCGACTGCAAGGCGAAACTAACCTCCTGGCTACAGGAGTTAAGCTACGACGACACCGAAGGACTATTAATAGTGTAAGCCTCCGTATCTCTCTCAAACACTTACAATCACGCACACTCACAATCACACAAAATCTTATCATATTGTCAATTTTTTTCATATTTTCTATGTCATTTGATTTTAATTATTCTTTCTTTGGGTTTACTAAAATTTCTGACCACACCCTTATGTGAAATCCTTTGCACAAACTGTAACCCACTAAGGAGGAGGCCTGGTGTCCTGAAACACAAGCAATAAAGGCTTATTGCCTGTGTTTCAGGACACATAACGTGTGACAGGGCAGACCAGTCTTCCACAATATGCATAGTAATTACATTGATGTAAAATGTGTAAAAATATTTGTATTGTAGCGAGAAAATAAACTATTTACTTACTTACTTACTTACCTACAGGTGCTACTAAAAAACAAATCTATACAATATTTTATTCTGTTTCATGGCATGATTAATATAATGATGTAGATACCCATGCAAAATTGCAGCTTTCTAGTACTAGCAGTCTCTAAGCATTGCCTCGGATGGACAGACGGATAGACCGAAACTAAGGACAAGGTACACGCCGAGGGTACAATTACTGGAGTCGGGACGTAACGTCAACTTCAAGGCGTTCGTGGTGCGTGTACCGAATTGTTTTCTCTACCTCGTCCTGGAAGAAGACTTTAGCAGGACGTGCTGTTCCATCGCTTCCGCGGACGAGTACCACAGGACAGCACAAAGCCAGACTAGTGTAAAGTGAAGTGCTACTGACATATTCTTAGGCCTTATTTATTAACACAAGTTTTGTTAATATTAAAATATTTATGTTTAGGTTAAGATATTTTTCTATGGGCCTGTGTCGCCTGAAATAAATGGTTAATTATTATTATTATAAGGGTTCCTTGTCCTTGTTAGGATTACGATTACGGAACCTTAAAATCATAACCCTTCCTTATGGCTTTAACGTAGTCGGTTAAAAAGCTTGCATATAATTTAAAGAAAAAGCCTGCTAGTCTCTACGATATAAGAACATACGAGACTCACGCCTTTATCCCATGAGGGTAGGCAGTATCTACAGAAAACCACCTCCTGCTAACCTTACATACTTATTTTGCTTTGTTTATACATATCTGAGCGTGACAGAAAAATATCTACGATTCGTTTAATAAATCATTTTAGTGATAAAATAAATTATTGTGAAAAAATAGATACATAGCAAAAACAATAATAATATTATTAATCGTAATATGTAATTATGTTATTATTATTTTGCAACGTATTTTTCAGTTATTTCCTCATACGATACGCCAAGTCCTGTTTGACCATGAATTGGGAAAACCAATCTTACAGCTTACAGTAAAAAATCAACTAAGCTTTGAAGAAATTGGCAAGTATTGATTGATTTATAGCTTACCTTGATCATGAACTGAAGAATACGTCAATAGTTAATTTTAAACCACTATTTTCAGGTTATAACTACATAAAGAAGCGCGAAGGCCGATTGTGTCCAAATGCGTCATTGACTCATAGTATTTCTTAAAGCTCAAATAACGGGAAAACCGAACCAATAACGTAATTTTTGAAGAAATATTTACTTTGTGTCTGCGTTTGCGCATGTTTAACACGTGCGGAATTAAGGATGAGCGGAATACGTTCAATAGGAACTGCTCTTGTCATTGAAATTCGAATATTTGCTGGTACAATCAGATAAGACACACAATGCTTTTTCCTTGAGTTTGCGGGAAATGCCGATCCCCTATGTGTAGTAACATCCATCACACAAAAAAACACATTCACCGTTAACTTGTCACCGTTGAAAAATTACAATATAAGCAAACAATAATAATAAACAAACAAAACCAATACTTAATAATATTTTGAACAAAACCAATTCATAGAAATGGCTTTCAAGAAGCACGTATGCTAAGTAGCTCGAGATATTCCTGCAAAGTGTCTCTCTAGTGAACGTTTAAATACATTTACCATACATTCTATCCTTAGAAATACCCGCATATGACGTCCAGGCATTCCAGCACACACTCCACTAACAAGAAGACCTACAAATATGGTGAGATTCGCGAAATAATGCGAGGATGTCACGCGAAGTGCCGGATGTCCCAGCCCGTACCCAGACACCTTACATGTCCAAACAAACGATACACTCGCGCACGCACTCACTCTGATGAACCCGTAAGATAACGTCGCTACACGTGGTAAGGGATTTATATACTCAATTTATTTTAGCACTGATGTTTTTTAGCTTGTTGTTTTTTTGAGCCGTCTTGAACACTGGTGGTGTCGGTATTAAGAGTTATATTTTAATTAGCTGATTGATTTTGTATTGGCAGAGCGATATTAAGCAGTCATTTAAACCCAAGGGATTTCAGTAAGAACGTATCGTCGAGCGTCGATACTTAAGCACGTCCTGTGCACCCTAGAGACAACCCCGTTACCAATTCTGCTGACTGACGATTCCAACACAGCATGAACTAGTTTTCTTTTGACTTATACTGGAACTAGAGAAAAAAATCTGTCTTTTTAATATTATTTTACATTCAATGATTGTTGATGACTTAATGATCCTACCATATAAAGAACAAAACAATTAACAATAACATCGGTATCCATTTTGCCAGAAGCAGTAGCCAAATCAATCGGTTCTGCCCATGGAAATAAACCACTTTCTTTAAGATAAAAATGGAAATTCCCAAAAAAAAAAATTACTTTCCATACAAAGTTATCATCAGCTGATCAATATTTGTATGGGAGGTAAAAAAAAAAATTGAAATTTTCGTCAGGTTTTCATACCGATGGGCAGATGCAGTTCTTAAAATATGACCACACGTTTCCGTTATACCCTGTATATGGTTAAGGCAAAATAATTTATCTAAGCATAGTTAACAGAGATTGTTTTTCGGTGACAATATAATTAACCCAGTAACATCCACGCAATGTAGGACATGTTAAGTAATAATGGCAGCTCCAATTAATCGTCTGCATATTACAAGAAAATTATACAATTTCTGCAAAATGTTAAGTATTTTGGAGGTATGCCAAAGTGTAGATGTGACCATTATTATAATGTAAATGAGATTTTGATAAAATATAATTTTTAAATAAAGTCGTTCTCTGTAAAACACTGCTATTCAGCTTCATCCGGAGACATACTTAATACCTATCCCGAGTGTTAGTTTTATAATGTACTCGATCGCGTCAAAGTAAACGTCAATTTGTACTAAAACTGTATAAGCGCCGCCTGGTGACAATAAGGGTAACCTCTTTTTTTCTATACGATTTGACATAAGCGAACGTTTACGCAAACGCATTCGAGTGCGTAAAAAACTCACACGAGGCCCTTAGAAGCCGATCCCAACGCTGCTGGGAAAAGCCCTCGGCATCATATATAATGGAAAGTACTCATGATAACAAAACATACTCACCCAAATTTAACTGTCCTACCAGGGAGACCTGCACGAAGAAATGCAGTAATTTTAAACGTCAGTATAGCAAGGACATGTGATTCATGTGTAAGCCTACGATGCATTTTCAATTTTAAAAATAATTGATTTGAATTAATATCTATTGACTATGAATTATTCGCGATGCGCTATCGGTACATGGTGGGCATCCCACCCACACGCACAAAACGTTTTGCGAACACATTCATTGTGCGTACAGCTACGAGTATGGAGTGGAATTCCCTGCCAGAGTCTGTGTTGCCTGATGGCTACAACCTGGGAGTTTTAAGTCAAGAGTCCTATCAGGAAGTTTCAGTCCCTACATCACAGCGCCATCATCAGAGAGCTCTATGTTATCACAATATTGCATTGTCATAAGACTTATATTAGCTAGCTCCATCGTCGACTTTGCCTCTGTCACCTCAGACCTAGACTAGAGCAAACCCATTTGTAAAAAATTTAAATTGAAAATTTTGCTGTCAAAGGGGAATGCTTATCTGCCATACAAAAAATGCCTGAAACGGACAGAAACTATAATAGTCCTTAATTTTATTTAGAATAAAATATTTATAATAAAATAATTCTTAGGTTTATTTAAACTAGGGTAAAAATGTAACTAAAATGTTTAACTTGATATCCGCCTTATATTTTTTCCGGAGGTTGTGTTTATTTGACATGAGTAAGTGACATTCAGCCAAAGAGGAATCGTCAAATAATCGTTTTTGAACTATTTTATAGAATTAACGCACTGTTATCATTAATTTAGTATAATTCGACCTATATATACCGTAAATCTAATTAAAGTACATTTTCTATTTTAAAAATAATTGATTTGAATTAATATCTATTGACTATGAATTATTCGCGATGCGCTATCGGCACATGGTGGGCATCCCACCCACACGCACAAAACGTTTAGCGAACACATTCATTGTACGTACAGCTAAGGAGTGGAATTCCCTGCCAGAGTCTGTGTTTCCTGATAGCTACAACCTGGGAGTCTTTAAGTCAAGAGTGAATAGGCTACTTTTAGGCAAGTGTGCTCCATCTTCGACCTCATCATCGCTTACCATCAGGTGGCAGGATAGCAGTCAAACGCATGCTTATAATCGATAAAAAAATATGCTAATTTTTAATTACATTTACGGTACATGTAGGTCGAATTATACCTACTAAATTAAAAATAAGTGCACTAATTCTATAAAATAGTTCTATAAGGATTACTTGACTATTTCTCTTTGGCTGAATGTTACTTACTCATGTCAAATAAACACGACCTCCAAAAAAAGTATAAATAAATCTAGATAAATAGAAATATTTAAATGATCGTTATATTTTACGCTAGGTAAACCAACTTACGAATCATTTCATTATACATATTTTATTCTAAATAGAATTAAGGACTATTGGTAGTTTTTATCCATTTCAGGAATTTTTGGCCATTCCCCAAATATACCTACATACGTACAGGAAAGTCTTCTTCTAGTAACTCCTCTGACATAAACCCTTCCTATAGATATTACCGGAACTTTAAAATAAGTACGCAACAAAAAGTATCGATTGCTTATTGTTTTATCGCCTCGTGCCATTCCGAAAGGTCGATAATTTTTTATTGTCAATGTTTCAGAATTGCAATATAAGTCTTGTTTTTATTTGCTCCGAGAAAGTTGATTTCTCTTCTTACCTTTAACCCTATAAATGAACATAGTAGTATTAAGCCTGAAAGCTTGTCTTCAGCGCCAATCTACTATAACTCTGTTATTATAACAGACTTTAGCGAAAGTCTATGTGCAGCATGAGTTAGATATTTGCTAGCTGATATTATAATAAACCCCTTTACATTTTCCATTTATGCTGCATTCGAAAGCATTTTCAAAATGAACTCACCTGTTTCTCTTTTTACTTTTAGATAGCGTTTATCAGCAACATAACATGGTCCGCGTGAGCGAGGCAACTCCATAAATACGGCGGCGCCGGCACAGTGCCTATCGACGAACACGCCCTCTAGCGAGCTTCGCACCACTGCGTCATATCGCGTTAGTCGATGTTACCTCATATGGAAGTACACTCGTAAGACTTGGAGACAAATTCGTAGAGAAAGCCACACCGTCTAATAGTTTTATTGTAATTTTATTTTCTCATATGGCTTCGAAAGAACCAATATCTGCGGGGAGACATAATTCTGCGCTCATCGTATAAGCCTTGACTGTGATAACATGTTTTTATGTGCACGCATAGATTCTAAAATTTATTTTATTTTCTGTTAGAACCACGAAGTAAATATACAGGAAGGAACCTATGTGAATTCTGATTGTTACATTTCTGTACGTAATAGTAGATACAACATTTTATTTGTATTCTTACGAACGTACGTGTATAATTGTTGACAATAGAGACTTTGGACGGCGACGTCACCTGAAGATAAGAAGCATACGCAGCTGGAGCTCCAAGAATAAAGGGCGATAGCCTTCCAATTAAGAGCTGCGATCAATCAATAACATGCAAAGTAAATACAAATCCGAGCTGTCTTACAGTGTAATCTGTTTACATTCAAGGAGAATTCACAAATACAAGCAGCATTACAAATCAAATAAACATGAAAAATATGAACCAATTTGTTTAGTTCTGATGTATATTAAGCGGTTGGAGCAAATCCATGTTTTTATCATAATCAGTGTGCGTGCAAGTTCAAGAAAAAGAACCGCGTGGATAACATGACGAATACTGTGTATGATTTCAATTAGTCATGCGATTATTTCTCGTTACTCAATACGTGAGTTCATGGGGAGGAACACAAAGAGATAAACAAAACTACACGTTAGTAGCTGACGCCTCGGTAACTCATGCTACGATATCGAACGAACTCGGATCACTTCTTAGAATGCAATTCGAGTTACTGAAATATTTATTTACTGTATCAGGTTCTGGGGGCATAAATATAACACTGCTTCAGACTTCAGAGCATCTCTGATTTCGTTGTAAAGTACAAGCTTTTTAATTATGGCTTTGGAGATGGAAATAATTTGCGGTCGTGAAATGCGTGCGGATTACTAGGATCAAGTACTAGTTGAGACGATAATAAAGTATGGAGATTACTTTTTTGTTTCAGTGTACAAAAAATATTATTATACTGTTGATGTGACACATAAGACATAACTGTTTACGGATTAACGGATTTGTGTGAAGTTGTAAAAAAGATTTTAAATGCTGTCCACGATATTTTTGTTTGACAGATCGCAAAATGGCCAATTATTGGCTAACGGTTATTTATTGAGTGCCAGTAGTTGTTGATTGAGATACTAATATAAAATTGTAGGTGTACAGATTTGAATCAAGTTCAATGAATTCTAGAGAGAGAAAAAAATAATAACACTAGAATCAAATTCGCAAAGTCACAATAAAAATCAGTTTTGCTTGCTCATGATCTTTCTCCACGATCAGTCAAAGGTCAAGCAAAAACTGTACCTACCAAGATGGCCCACCACTTAGTAAGAAGATATTTCACGTGCTATAGCTGTAACATGTGCCAAATCCCATTAGATTGTTAATTAATTGTTTAAGTAGCCAATAAAATGAGGCCAACATAATTATGGCTCCTTAACCCTAATCGGCCAATGACAGACCCTGTCTTTTAACGTCATTCGCGAATCTACTAAACTAATTACCACGAACTTACGTAGCCAATTTACCTTGGCCTCTCATAGTGGCTCTGCTTGCTAAGACAAAAGTCAACACAGCGTCAAATTCAGTGTATTTCGATTTAGCTCAATATTTCGCCGCGGGCCAATGAATACTAGTTATATTTTATTATTAAACTGCGACAGTTAAAACCCATTAGTGGCAATAGACAAAAAATACATTAACTTCAAATCTTATTTACGTATAACGGTATAACATTTGACTTTGATAACGACAGGCGCCATGCTTTTTAAGGTCAACTGCCGGAAAAAAACTTGTTTGTAATCTGAATAGGGTAGATTACTAAAAAAATAATATTTGGTTAGTCAGTTAGATTACCAAAAACTATTGGACATGTATTTTTTCTTTTGCCTTGTAAAAAAAAGAGGACGATACAGTGCGTTGAAATTTCGCGTGACGTCACGCTCACGTTAAAAATGTTCCACTTTTTACCTACAAGTGACGTAGCAATTCCCCACGCAAAAACTGCGTGTCCAAAATTTTTTGATAATCTAACTTACGGACTAAATAGAATTATTATTTTTGTACCCAAAAATCATCCCTATTTTCTAATAAAATAATATTTTCACAAATGTTTAACAAACTTTAGCTACTTGACAATTCAAAAGAGGCACTTTTTGTAACTTTCAATAGTTACCCGCTTTTCTATTTCCTATAGACTAGTTTCAAGCACGACCAGCTTGAAGATGTTAAACATCATTTTCAAAGCAAAACGAAAATTATTTTTTGCATCTAATTTTCTGCACTCAGATCTTCACTCACTAGTCTGTAAAATACTAATTTTCAGGAAATCATTTCACCCAGCCTCTGGCAATGCAAGAACTTTCAAAACAATTTTTGAGATTCGAAGTCATAAATCACAAATTATGAACTCATTTTATTTAGTAAACAGTGTGCAATATACGTTGTGGTCGGCAACTGAGCGAGGTGTAATCACGAAGTCTATCGACACGCCGGGAAATGCAACCGAGAAATTATCTGATCCCTCCCATAACTTACGCTAAAATACTAAAATTACTTTCGAGAAATCTTTTAGTCAGATCTTCACGCTCTCAGCGCTTATTATATTCCATTACGATACCAATAATAGTTGAATACTATTACAATTCTCTTTAAGCACTAGTTATCGACACATCTTAATTAAGAATGCCAATATAGATTATTGAAATGTGTTTAATATCAATAAACTGATCCTACTATACTTAATATTTATGCCATTAGAGTACCGTTTCGAAAGTGGGGTGAAAACAGTCTTTGATTTTGCAAAAATGTAATTTGAGTTCAATTAAACAAAGATAAAACGGCTCGTAAAATCTTCTATTAAAAAGAAGAAAAAGTTGAGCTCTAGTTGGAGCTATCCCTTTTACATCAACTTCAAAAAAAACTCACACAAATATGTTTATCAAACGCATCCTGTTAATCAGTACAAAACCTTCACCATACATTACTGGTCATCTCACTCGTTCGCATTTTATTTTCCTGCGACCGTGACTATCTGAAGGCTAGATCGGCCGTCACGGGAAATAAAGTTAGCGCTGGTAATATGACACTTGAAACGTCGGATATGACCAGTCATCATCCATTATGGTTTATTCGCAACGATCTCGACTCGATAATGTATCTACTTAGATTTTGCTATGTCATTTAGAAATAATTTTTATGCATTTCTTTTTGCTTTGTTGTTCTGAGTTACCTTGGGTTTTGATTTGCATCGAAATGCATTCGTTTTTCGTAAAAAAAATAACCTACTCTGTTCTGTACATATACATATCTTCCCGTTCAACTGTGTTGGTTTAGGGCTTTATGGGAAATCTCTTAACGTTTATTTTTCAAAGCCCCTGTAATCTTCTCAACACAAATCACAACTCAAGTACTTACTGGGCTCTGCCGATAAAACCAAGTAACCTCCCTGATCTCCATGCCTCCTGTGTGCGTAGCAAGGGGCGACAAATGGCTCACATGTGGGAAGTTCACTTGTTTACTGATATCTTCATAATGGGCAAATCTCGTTTACTTAAAAGCAATCTTGAGAGAAACAGAAGGTCAGGTCACATGAGCAAAAACCGAAACAAGGATGAAATGGGAGGACGCAATATTTTTTGAAAATAGCACCAACATTGTTAACATGAAAATGTGAAACGAGTACATTGATCAAGTTACGTTAGAAACATAGTCTGTTAAAATCATGACCATGGCCGCACCGTAGTCGAGTAGAGCAGCCGTAAACCAAGTAGGTAACACCCGCCGTACATTTCTATATACCGCAGAATTTCCTTCAGCAACTCTAAAGTGGCATGATCTAATAAATATCCTCGTATTTAGGTTCGATTTCCGATCGGTTTATTTCAACATTTAAGTCGGATCACGAGTGCTTTCGATACGGTACACGAGAACTGTTTTACTTGAACGATCGTTTGCAATGTTAGCGCAAGTAGACCGACCGACACTTTCGGATGCTTTGTGGAGATAGGAAGAAGATGGAGTAAATGTGACGTTGGCATGTGTTATTCGAATCATGGTCCATATATCTGCAGTTCACATGTTCTTCTGCCGGAGTATGCAAAGGTTTTTTGATAAATTAAAGCCTGGTCAAGAAACATTATATGGTAGACTTCGTTGAGGCTCAACACTAAAGATACGTTGAGATTAGGGTCAAAAATTACGTGGGAGTGTGTTATTGCTAGCGATCTCTATCTTTACGATATCCGCTGAAGTCTTCCGTCCTCTTTTACCTTGGATAGGCTCTACGATTTACCATAACTTTTAATCCTACTCTCAAACCAACCCGTTATCTCACATCTAAGTTTAATGTTAACAGCTTATATTCCCTATCAATTCCAGCCGGCTATTGAAAAGTAAATGCCCTACGATACTGAACCGTAAAATCGATTTAGCATTGAATACCAATTTCCATTACTCAGATATTGGCCAACAGATCATAATCGTGAGTATTCGTGAGTTGTAGGGAGCGTATCCATGCGTTCGTTGTTCCGAGTACATTCGTATTTTAGTTGAGAACAGGCCCGTTAGCGGGTGAAGAGTGGCGAACTGGCGATGTTGGCGGTGTGCTACAAAGACTTCGTGCTCCATAAATCGGGGAGACTATGACCTTCCGAGGTGAGGAGCGGCGCGGCGCCTGCGCGTCATTGCAGACCTAAACGCCGATAGATATCGTTATTTGGGATTGGATCCTGTTACTTCTTGTACAGTTTCTTGTGTAAATATTGTGGTGATATTTACCTAACTGTATTTAAAACTATTAAAACTGAGTTATTTCTGATCATTTCTTTAGACACTTGTTTTGGTCATCTTTGTCACTTTTGCTCCTTACAAAACTTTTTCAACCAAGTTTTTTTTTTACTTTGTTTTGCATTACCAGCACTTCCTTAGTTCTCTAGTTTTAAACTACTAGCCTAGCCCTAGTAGGTACTAACCTACCAGGCTAATTTTAGCTTCTTCAAAATTTCCTAAATCCAAGTTAGAAATCCGAAATCCCAGATAGTGCATTAGACGAGACACAAGCGTGTATCGAGACTCTATTAACAATTGAAACAGATAATATTTTCCCCATTTATTATTATAGTGAGTCGTTACAGCAACTCTCTCCTCATAAGGTCACTTATACACGATATCTACATTCTAATAACCTCTTCAAAACTCCTTAACAAGATGACTTATGTAAATTTAAGTTTGGGCAAATGCACCGGTATTTTTTTGCCTTAACACCTCTAAACTCGGGACAAAAATATTTGAAAAAACCGTTGATTGGGTTACTAAATAAACGTTGGTCGCCTTAAGTAGCAAATAACTTAAGTGAATCGCAAATATTAGAAATTTGTTTTACTTCAACTTAAAGGAAAACGTAATAAAGGTTTAATTTTGGATTGTCACTGCGGTATACAAAGAGAACGGATCTAAATACGATTTTATGAAAGTAGAGACAGTAATTTTCACTTGTTTTGTTTAGTCCTCTGTGTTTTGTATCTGTCACTCGATTTGTAACTCTCGTTCAAGTCTCGATAAGCGTATGGGTAATATTTTTTAAAGTTCTTTTCCTGATTTAGGAATCATAACAAAGGGGCAAAGTAACCATCATCATTTACATTGTTTACGGAACATTCTAAGTCTTAAGAAAAAAAAAAACTTTTCCTTTCTGTCATTTTGCTGTTAAATCCATCAATACATTGTAATCCAAAATCCACGCAAAGGAAGGCGTCTTGAAAAATAAATTATATCTATGTAGGAAACCTTATTATGCTGACAGCGAACATCATTGACAGTGAATCTGATAAATGGCTGGTGAGACAAAATTATAAACCGATGACACGATAAGAAAACAAGAGATTATTATCTTATAACCTTTTATGATAAACTATTAACATTTTACTCCGTCTCGTAAAAAAACAAGGCAAGGCTCGTAATTAATGGGGGTAAAGGTAGTAATAATATAAACTGTAGGTTACTTAATGTAATTTTAATGGCATGAGTGTTTTTGATAATCTTTAACGTATTAAGTCCACTGTTGGATGTAATGGACTTCAATCTATCGATACAGATTTTTATAGGTATTTTTGTCAGGAAATGACAATTACAGGTAACAAAGGCAACGCGAAGTTACCCAAACTACACGCTTTTAGTCAGAAAAGGAAAGCATTCCCCTACAAAATGAATGTGAAAAATTGTCAAGCTAGCGTAAAATTCTGTTGAAAAATCATTTAACACAACATTGACAGTTTCTCACATAAATTTTTAATGATTTTGTTTACAGAAACTATACAAAAGTGAGACGTTATATTTCTGAGGTATCGTCCGCGTCAACAAAGCAAACACAACGTCACCATTAAATGCCCTTGCCAATTCAACTATTACATGCAAAATAAATTGTGACACTAATGCCCCACAAAATATAACACACAACATTCGTTCACGGTTACTAGTCAAAGCATTTTCACTCAAAAATAAGTAGTTAACAATACCCATTGAAGGAAATAACAGGAATGGAAATAACACTAATTGTGTGGCCACGTTTAGCAGTAAATGTCAGACTAAAATAACAACAATACCTCATAATGACACGTAGCCAAGTCGTCACCTAGGAATATTACGGTAACCCGTTTACTTCTGTTGACACTTATGACTTAGGCGGCATCAAACATAGACACAGGTCATGCTTGCCCTACTGCTCAACCTGCTAAAGCTAAACAGATTTTTTTTAGAAAATCTAAAGAAAAACGTTACCCCACACTATGCTACTCCTGTATCGTGGGTGCGTTCACAAACATGTAAACTCACATATACAAGACATCCAGACTCGGACGGAACAATTATCTGTAGGCCATACAAATATTTGTTCCTTGTGGGAATCTCTGCTGACTCACTGCGCTAACCGTGCTGGCAAATTCAAAATTACGTAAAAAGCTAATAATATTTTTAGACGAAAGTCAATAAAATCAGAAGCAGGTGGTGTACGGGAAAATGGTATTGCAAATTCTCAATTATGGCCTTTTTTACATACACTAGAAAACATAATTTTAACACATTCGCTGCCAACAACGACCAATTAAAAATCGATTGTTTTATACGTTGTTGGCATCGAGTACTAAAGACTGGCCATGAAAAATTGTAGTTGTGAAATTAGTCAAAAAATAAATTAAGAAAACTTCTCTGCTTTCCTCTAACTAGTAGTTAAAGGAAGTTTACTAGGACCAACGCTGTTTTTAATTTACATTAATGCCCTCTGCAACATGAGGATTAATAATGCCAAAGTTTTTTCTTACGCCGATGATACAGAGAACATCCCAACCTCCAACCATCCAACCTTTAATTGTAGATAAACAACCACCAAAAAGAACCAACGAATGGGTCCCATTAAAATCCAGACGACATCGCGGCAGACCAAGGTGAAGATGGAGAGACAAGCTCGACTCCTACGGCAGAGACTGGCCCGTACTAGCACAGAATAGAGTTTCGTGGAAGGGAGAGAGGGACAAAATAGAATAGTTAGTTAATTAGGTAAACAGCAGCTTTCAAAAATGGTCAGGTGGCTCTAAAAAAAGTTTATTCTATCATAAAGAAGTTAGTCTTAAGTCCAAAATGTACAGCATTTTCTGTGATACATTTTCATAGCGCAAGTCGATTTCAAAAATTTGGTACTTTGACAATCGTTATCCCTGATACAATGCTACTTTGTCTAGAACCCAAATTAAAACATACAGTAGTAACAGATATCTTATAGATGTTGGTCCTGCATGATGTTAGAAATACGCATCTTAAAACTGTGGAAGACCAATATCAAATCTGAATTGATCTGGTTCGGACTGCAATCCAACATATCCACAATCAAATGTGTGAAAACTCACGTTACCCCGTGCAATGCCATGTGCCATGTGCGTCTCTAAGTGCCAGCAATTGTTTCCTACAATTAACTCCGACAATTGAACAATTACACTTTGGACGTCAACATTCCACCTTATGAACTTCTATAAGACAAGTTCATGGTTACAACTCCGTAGTCAGTATAAAACTAACGATAACTGGATATAGTTTGACCCCTATCAAAATAATGAAGACATTGGCATTAAAGTGGGTTGTTAGATATACTTGATTGTACTCAAAAATTGTAACACAAGCAAGAGCGAATGAGCTTCAGGGACTCGTTTGATCTGCCGTTGACCGCATCCATCGCAACCAACCAGACGGGATCGAAGTCAAGAGATGGTCATGGAAACAAAAAACAATAGACGTAGATACTTAAAAATCCTATGTTCTTTCACGTTATAATTCTATAACCACTTGACCGGTTGTCAGGATTTGGACTTGGTCCTCTTTAAGCGGATATCAACAGTAAAGTCATAATTAGGATCGTAATTGCACTTCCCTGCAAAACACATTAACTCTGCACTTAACGTCCTTATTATAGCCTATAAAGCCCGTAGACTGGACAATAGCCATTCAAGCAAGAAACAATAGCAATAAATTCATATCAGTTTCACGCACGTAACCTTTAATTACGTAAAGAATATTCCAAGCATGACGTTACATACGCGTGCTGATAATTATACTGATTCTCTGACGTCACACCATTTAAATTATATTTAAATGCAAAATAATGCGTAAGTATTGACCAATTATGCGAACTCAGCCCTGCAGTGTCTTGACCTTTCCAGTTCCATGTCAACGGCCTGGACTGGTCCTGGAATGTCTTATGTCACAAGACGACACAAAAAACTAATTATGATTTTGCACGGTTAAGGAGATTGGAGCCTCCTAAATGTCAGTATTATATTAATACGAAACAGCTGCAAATTTTTTGCGTGTACAATCGGGTGTAAAAGGGTTTTCCTCTGATATATTTATCATTTTTGAAGCCTCCTGTTTTCTCCTTAATTTACATAAAGATTCCCCTGTCTATTATGCCTTTATCTAGGGTCAATGTAAGCTTGTTCTGCATTTCCTAAACGAACATTAACATTTCCGATTCGTACAAATTACACAAAGCCTTATCAGCATATCAGCATACTAGATCAGCTAGCCATATAGACTCATTCATACTCGTCCCAAGATGGTTGTTTCTTGTGACAGGTCGCTATTATTATAATACTATGATTACACATCGCTCGAAGCCGAGTTATTAATAAATAGTTAATACGTACCTCCCCACTGTCCACAAAGCGACCACGAGTCTTAAATCATAAAGTAATTACCGTTCTAAGATAGGCTTTCTTCTTGAGATTGAGAAATGAGTCGTTTAAAGATGGGCAGAGATATAAATCACTGGTGTTGCTGTTAGTACAACTATAGGATTTACTTGACTGTAACGTAAAGGAATGATTGGATGTTTGATTGCTCATTTATTCGAACGATTTAACATATATTTATTCTTCTTCTGTAACACCTCTGTGCTACACTCTTGACTGTGCATATTCAGTTAACTCTATTACCAGTTTCATATAAGTCTCGATGGTGCGGGAATGGTACCTATTGTTGGTTGAAGCCCCCACACCCAAAACCACGTGCAACATCACGTTGAAAAATTATAAATTCACCAGAATATCTTAGGAAAGTCTAGTCTACGACGCATCACTGGGGAACGCCAAATGAAAACAATCAGAAGAAAATTTATGAAAATGTTTATTATTATGTGGTGTTTGCCAAATTGCCGAGATAACTCACTGTGTGTACCCCCACACTTTCACGTGTTTGGAGGCACGTGAAAATGGAACGAAGATAACTAAACAAAAGTCTTTGGTTTCTTCTTCATCTCATTTTCTCTGTCTTCTATCATCTATCTTCCAAAAACACAAAAGTGAATTTGTTGGCTTTTTGGTATCAGATACGACGATGGTTTCCTTATAGAATTTCGATATCTCCTTCCTTGCTTATTGTCTTTATTATCTCATTGGCGTCTGCCATTTGTTTTGCAACTCTTCTTGCGTATTTTGTGGCAACCAAGCAAGTTCCCGGCAGACGCATAATTGGAAAACCTTCCACAAGGTGGACCGATGACCTGGTGAGGGTCGCGGGAATCCGATGGAAGTGAGACGCATAGAACTGGCCTTTGTGGGTGCTGTGGCAATACTTGGGGGAGGCCTATGTTCACTAGTGGACGTCTTTTAGCTGAAATGATGATAAAGTAAGTTTCCATATATTACTGTTTCCAAAATTAGTTGGAAATAATAAATGCTGATAATCTTCGTAAGTTTGGTAAATCCAGAAGCATTTTCTGGCCACAAAACTTAGGATTAAACGCGATCAATATAGTCCCAAAGCGATAAGTATGCAACTGTGCACATGCACGAGCTGGGGAAAGAGAGAGCCCAACAGGACATCATAACATCTCAAGCGAAGCCGCGGCATGATAAGCTACATAGATTATAATTAAACCAGTAGTCGATAAATTGTGAGCTACAAGGTTGCCGAAGCTTTTCATTTCACTTTCTAAGTAAATATAGCACTCGCTGTAATTTTCAGTAGTGAAGGCTTATTTATGGCACAAATTTTCTTTTCAATTTGAAAGTTTTGAAACTACTATCTCTACAAACTATGATATAATCGGAAATATGATACGGATGCTTATCTTGAATTGAATGATACTTCCGTGAGAACACATAATGAATATTCAGTGAAATGGGAAATGGACAATTTTCTTGTTACCTTAGACGCCTTCTTATGTCAACGTAGGAAGTGATGATGAAAAGCGGAATTTATAGGAAAATATTAAGTTTGAGGAAACAGTTTACCGTCTTCATAATTGGAAAATTTTCCAGATTTTACCTGGCTTGCCCAGAAGGAGGATTATGTTTTTTGAGAGTATCTGTATAAGGTGTTAAAAAATTAACCTCGAAACTTTAGACCATTGAACTGAATAAATTTGACATCGCGAAAAAAAAATACAGCTATTACCTACATTTATGTTCGCATAACTCTTCAAAATGTACGGAACAGCTGATTTTTTTTTCTCGATTTCAAAGTTGGTCAAAGTTATTCAGTTTGATGGTATGTCTATTTCTTTGGCACGCCCTATATTCTGAACGGCAGGATGGATTTCAATAAATAAGGTATCAGTAGATTTGTTTTGACCACCGAATTGACATAGGCTATATAATTTTGAAAAAGAAACAAGATGGCGGCGCCGCTAGGTAAGAACGTCGTATTTTTTGAAAAATAGTCTTGTCAGGTTAAGGTATCAAAATAAAGGCGCGAGTAGAAGATTCCAAAAATGTAACTCACTAAAATGTAGGCTGCGGGTGCGGATGAGGGGGGGGAGGGTGGTGTGTTGGTGTGGTGACTTGGTCACCACTGACCTTAAGGACAATGCTGACATTCAAAGGGAACCGAGGGCTCTTTCCGTGCGTGCGAATATGATAGCCCGCAGGTTTGCACGTTGTATTGCAGAAGTAACGGTCGGACGCTCTTTAGAGCATTCAGTACCACCTTCTACACTTGCAGCCTGTGGGAGAAGTATTCGCAGGCGGCGTATGGACCCTTCGTGTCCAATATAATAACGCTTTCAGAAAACTGATGGGGTTGCCATGGCGTTGCAGTGCGTCAGGGATGTTTGCCGCGGCACGTGTAAATTGTTTTTATCGCTGGTGCCCCGTGTCGGGGACAACCCCAACAGGGTTCTGAAAATGATTGCTGGCAGAGTGGACTGTCCGTATATAGTTCGCTGCTGTCAGTTGCATGTGTCACCGTATCGTGTTGTTTACTAACACTTAGTTTTTAAGGACATTGTTACTAACCCTATGTGAGTCTTACCTCGAAATAAAGATTTAAATTTCAATAAAAATTTAACTTAAAACTCGGATAAAAAGTTCCAAACAACAACAAGTCACTTTTCAAGCAGTCTGATGCAGTTGGTGGTGTCGAATATGTTACTGAACTAAAATAATTGTCACCGTTACGGAGGTGGTGTCACGTTGCAGGTGCCGGAGGTAAAGGTGACACGTAGAAGAGGTCGTAGGAGTGACATGCAGAGGAGGACCGTAGATGAGGAGTTGGATGTAGGAATAACACACGACAAGTTAACACGTATATTATGTTATTTACAAAAGTAGGCTTGAATATAAGAAGCACTCATTAATAAATTTATTGATCCATTGTTACAATTATTACCTTAAAATTATCTTAGCTTAGTGTCGGTCTGTAACTTTTAGTAATGACATTAATTATTCTTCCAGTGGTCCCCAAACTAGGCGGCGCCTGTATCTTGGGGACCGGAGTTGTGAAAACATAAACGTATTTCTATTTTTCGTTCATTTTATGAATTTTGTATGAAGTTAAAATAAAAAGTAAAGTTATGGAAATATTAAAACAAATGAGATCAAAATTGAGTTAAAGCTAAACTTACAATTGTGTAAATTACACAAAATATAAAATAAAGAATATAATAAGTAAGTTGAAAAAACAAGAAAAATAAAGATAAGGTGTGTAGGAGTGTGTGATGGTGTGAGTGCGTGTGTAAGTGTTAATGTATGTGGTGGAGATGGGATTCCGAGTTAAATGATGTGAGTATATTTTCCGTTTCATCGTATGACAGACCTACTAGCCATTTTGTTAAAGCCTTTTTACACGAAGACAGAGAGAGTTCTTTTGGGTTAACAGTACGAACACATACACTGTGAGTGTGACTAGGTGCGTAATAAAATTGTATTACTGCTAGGAACTGCCTGATTATATAAGCTGAACTTTAACTGTTACAAACTGGTAACTGTCATTTATTGAATAGAAGGAAAATTACAATGATGAATAGGAGCTTAGTCTAGCTCCGCTGCTCAATCTGAACTGATTTTTAATATAAAAACGGAGATTTGACAGAGAAAACAAGTACTTAATTTTTGAATTTTAAATTAAAAAAGGTAGAAAAGAACGTAGTTTTGGAATAGAGGTCAAAAAATAAACAAGGCTTTAACACTGCCTTGTTACAAGACTGCTTGAAAAGTGACTTGTTTGGAACTTTTAGTCGTTTTTTTGGTCGGTTTTTTTAGCTACCTAGCGCACAAAATAAACTTTTTTATTTCTTTTTAATGAAACATAAAGGCCTGGGTTCCTGCTATGATTTGTAGATCTTTAACCTCCATTTCAGGTAGGCAGAAAACATAAAATCTCTACCCATGCGGGTTGTAGAGACCAGATAGGCAGAAAGTCACATTCAGTTAGACCGGTTAGATTAAAGCCGACCCGAACATAGTTGGAAAAGGCTAGGCAGACTGACTATCACAATTAAAAAAGATCTCAGAAACAATGCCAATCATATCAGTTTTACAAGTTTTTATTTACCTTGCAATGTTCGTATGTAAGTTGTCCGCTTCAAAATTTACAAACCATTTTTCGACCACTTCAACAGGTTTCCGATAGAGCGGTTTGCCATACTTATGTAAGTACGGTGACAATGCAATACTATGATACCATGGAGCTGATGGCGCCGGGATGTAAGAACTTTTTTTTTTTTGTGGCGTGGGAAATCATCCAATGACTTCTCCCGCTCTGGGTGGAGCCGGAGGGCGTGTCAGACTCTTACTGACTAAAACCCACCCCTGTTCCTTCCTGCCCTTAGTGCCCGGAGGCGAGGTAACTCTGTTTCGAATTTATCCTCAACCCCCGGCAGGCATCGGCATGACGGGCCCCGTCTCTATTGCTGACAACTCTTTGAGGTGCGCGTGGAACACTACGCGCCGTCGACTCTCGGGCCTGTTGCTGATCGGACGGCGAGCTACCCATTACTCGCCATCCGCAGGCCCGGGTCTACGTTGGCCGGAGATCGTCTCGCGGCGCCGGAAGTCCCAGGCGTCTCCTGAGGCGGCTGCTGCTGAGAGCGTGAGGGCGACTCCGTTGATGAGTCTCCCTCACGCGTCCCGCCTCCGCCTTCGCGAGCATTACTTCTTCGCAGAAGGAGGAGACGGCTTCCCATTCCCTCTCACTCTGTAACATGGCCTGAATCAGGACGCCCTGCCCTGCGAGAGGTCGCTGCCGCCTATCGCATCCACGAGGACACGGTGGGGCTCCGCCCAAGCGTGGCAGACCTCCACCGTATCCTTCACCGTGTCCTCGGGACGATCCGGGGATGTAAGGACTCGAACTCTCTGATGGTAAATGTAGGAAAGTTGAATTTGGGCTAGTATGTTTTGTTATCATGTGTACTTTTCTAAAGCACTAAAGGGACTGAAGCTTGATATTTTTTTAGAAATATTTTTTTTATATGTCTATTTAAGGCGCATTTATACGACTTTTTATGGCTTTTAATTGAACATCACGTCTAAACGACTAGTCTTATTTCTTTAAAAAAAATATGTGTTACTTTATTCAATTTCCGTCGTAATTTGATCTGAGAATATTTGATATTATATTTTTATAACATGGTGTAATTAATTTGTAAAGTTATGTCTAACGCGGATAACAAATTGAGAATCACGCAAAAACTATAAAACGTATTTTTATGAAACCTTCACCATTTAATTATTTATAATTTAGTTTCAGTGTTTGTTAGTACCTATTGTTTTATGGGTAATAAACTAATAATGCGTCTAATTTCGGACTGCGCTCCTTGATCGGCGAGTCTTATTACTAGGACGTCCGACGCGTTACGTGAGCTCAGCACAGAACACGCAAGCTTACCACTCAAGGTCATTGGCAGTTAAAAGCGCCTTAAGAAAGGCATAGCCTATTACGAAAAAAAATGGACCTACATATTGTACTAATTTTGATCAGCTGATGTCTTTCGATAACTTTGTTCAGAAAGTCTAACTTTTTGATGTTAATTTTTATGGGCCAACGCAGTTTTTAAAATATGACTACACATTTACGTTACATCCTATAGATATAGTACATAATTATATAGATAATAAGTGTTTATACATATAATTTCTCTCAACAACAGAATGTAAAAAAAAATTATAATCAACCTGATATAATTTCAGGTCAACTAGTGTCAGCCTGCACGTGTTACCCCATGTCACGTAGGTAAGTCACATGTTTCAATAAAGCTTTTCGATTAATGACCGGCACTCCCAGTGCAGTGACAACGACGCGTGCGCAGCTTCACCGTCATAGTGATTAGTGGTGTATTTCCTCAATCAACTTGCCACCGGGAAAACGGAAATACAAATTCCTCAATTCCAATTTTAGTTTTTTGTTTTGTTACCTTTGTTGACGCACACACACATTAATTGAGAACAAATACTGACTTTGATACCTTGAAATAAAAGTTATAGTTACTTTAAGATTACGATATTGAGGCTGATAAATCAGGAGCACAACAGTTAAAATCTCATAACATTGTTCGATGTGTGAATTCAATGTGCCGTGACGTCGGTTAAATCCGTTTAATGCTCAAATAACCTAATGAGGTTGACGATTGCAACACTGCTGTTAAGAGTCTATGTTACCTCAAATGGCTTAGCATGATCCTCCGTTATGTCGATAATACTGCAGCATTAATTTTGAAATAAATATATGGCAAGGTTGAGGATCAATGTTAAGTATTATAAACCTCAAAAACACGATTCCATAAAATTTTCTCGATAGAAAAAAAATTCAAAGTTACCTCTAAACCGAAAACAATAAACCGCTAGCATTCAAAAAATGCTTAAAATTAGATCATGAAACTTTGCATACTAACTGAACTTACTATAAAGCAGGTCCTACAAGTTTTTTTATTTTTTAATTACCATTATTTTCACAGTAAAAATAAAATACCTAAACTATCACCTAAACTATGCCGTCTTGAAGCTTGTTCCCTGGCGCCCGACGCCCCCGTTCAGTCTCGCTTCGGCTTTCGAACGGGAGGGCTGTGTCGCTTGCGCTCAGAGCACACATTACGCAACAAGACTACGTAAAATACAAATCTTGTAGTACTTATACTTATAGTGTTGGTGCAATGGGAAATAACCGTAATAAAAATAAGAAACGAAAGGGTTGGCGCAAAGAAACTGGAAAACATGATAAACGTAATGAAGTAAGTATATAGCTACCTATCTACTTACAGTATTAGTGATTACAAACATGTCACGTTTGGTGCAGTGGCAGGTGATTGGCTGCTGCGTTAGGAGTTGCAGGTGTTTCTGCATGTGAAGATTTGTGTTTGTAAACGCACCTTTCACGATTCAGACGAAATCCAGGTGTACACTTTTTTTTTGATAAAAAATGTGAAAAATGGGTGTCCAATTTTGTAAAAAGTTAAAAAGTTCCCTAAATAGGTTTGTTATTGTTTTGACAATATACAACAAATAGGTATCTATGTAGTACCTAATTGTTTATTTTTATAATGTTGCCGACTCCAGGATTTCAACTGAATCGGAGACGGTGCGATTACAAACACAAATCTTCACATTCACAAACGCGCAGATCCGACAATACTATCTGTAGGCCATAAAACACTGATCTGTTATTATTATTACTACATATGGCTATATAATTTTGACGGCACGGTTGGCGCAGTGGTTGAGCGTTCGGCTGCTACGCTGCGTGTCACGGGTTCGATCCCCGCACGGAACAAATATTTGTATGACCTGCAGATAGTTGTTCCGGGTCTGGGTGTCTTGTGTATGTGAATTTACATGTTTGTGAACGCACCCACGATACAGGAATATTCCTAGTGTGGGGCAACATTTTTTTAAAAGACAAACAAAAATCAAAAAAAAAATTATCAAGCTATAAATTTCCAGTATAAGCTGATCTCACATTGTATAGGAATTCCGTACAATGAGAGGTCAGCTTGTACTGGAAAATTATCCCTCCACCATCAAATACCAATTCACCAAATTTGTATTTCAATAAAAAATGTAGGGTGGGTAATTGTTATTTGTTATTCATAGGGCAAGTCTGCTTCTATGGACGATTTAGTCTTCTTTTGTATATTTTTAGGGTTCCATAGCCAAATCATAAATAAAAATATGTGAGGTCTAGGTAGGTATTTATTTGTCCCGTGTGATTGTTACAGGACCGGACGGACGGAGGTATGACCTCCGAAAACTGTAGAAATAAATTCGGACGAAACAAATCTTCATGTGTTACAAAATATATAATTGTAAGTACCTATCTATCATACGTGTGTGATAATCACGAAATTTGCTGTTCCCCCATGGCACTACCGCTTGGTACTAACGCGTAACGGTACTATCACGAAATTGGCAAATTCATAATAAAATTTTCATAATGTTGGACTTTTTAGGGTTCCGTATTATTTATTCATGTTGACAAAATTATGCTGCCGGGGTCGCGAGTATATTTGAAAGAGAGTTACCGCGGCTCTTGGCACAGGCAACTGAAGGAACAGGGGTGGGTTTTAGTTAGTAAAAGTCTGAGATGCCCTCCCGCTCCGCCCAGAGCGGGAGGTAATTTTTTATATTTTTTTTTATTATAATCGTTTATTAGGAACAGAACAACAAATACAGGCAGATAAAAAAACAATGTACAACGATGGTAGCTGCAAAAGTTTAAAACTTTGGCGCAGCCACCAACGCCCATCACGCCAGTCATTGAATGATAACATAACATACCCCAAAAAAAGTGTTTTATAATGAATGTTGTGTTTTCTTGCAGATCACCTGAGAACATGAGCTGTTCACTGAATATACACAATCATTGAAATCAAGCGTCCCATTGCAGCATTCTAAACATCTTTTGACGAAGCTAAGATATAGATAAGATAGAAGTAAATTTTTGGAGAAAAACTCAAAACGGACTTGTCGTAAATAAAAAACATCCTTGGTATATACAAGTGCAAGGACAATTACATATTATCGGTACAAAAAAAAATGTATTTTCGGAATAAGGTCTGGATGCGACAAAAACATCAAAGTCGAAATTATAGAAAGATGACCAATATTTCTGAAATGGAACTAAAATTAGAACATTTTTATAAAACATGCATGTTACCTGAGCTATGCAATTCCAGACATGTTCTAACTATGTAAATTAGAAATTTAAGCGATTAAAAATAAATGTTATTTAATTTTGACTATTTTTAATTACTTTGAAAAAAACTTATGGTATTTATCATACCTACCTACATACCTACCTGCATACTTACCTACTTATCCCACCTATACCTACCTATCTTATATTTATACAAACCTTGTCCTGAGAATCACGAACACAACAAAAAAAGAATTATGCAATTTGGTGAAGTCCTTCGAAAGATATACGCATACCTACATTTCGGCGATTCATTCTTATATAGATGCATAATAACTAAGAAAGTGGTAATACAAGGAGAAAGCTACCTATTATAAGATTTTAAAATGGCACAGCGTAAACTTACTACCAAGCCAATGTACCTACAGAACCCTCAGTGCAATGGTGACTCGCACTTGACTAGTTTTTTGTAGCTCTACTGCTACTAAACCGACTCTAAACCACTGCATAAATTCTACAATTTATGTAGTGGTTTAGAATCGATTTTTCTAACCTATGTATACCATATGTATGTATACCTAGGTACTTGCATATACCTACAACCTACATAATTACCTACATGCGCAAACGGCTGTCACATAACATACATACACTAAAACTATAAAACGCAAACTTACTACAAAACTAATTGGCGGAACCCACAGCGCAAAGTTGGCTCGCATTTGACTAGTATTTTATAGAAGTAGGTAGGTAAAATAAAATAGTGTGCACGGCTAGACATCACCTATACCGTCCAGTATAAGCTGATCTCGCATTTTATAGGCTTTCCGCACACTGAGAGGTCAGCTTATACTGGAAACTGATCGTTTATAGATACATTGAAATTGTATTTGCGATATAATATATAATTTTATATTCATAAAATGACAAGTTAAAATTAAATTAGATTGATAATTTTATTTCTTAGTACTCGTCCGATAATAGTGTAGTTTACTCTAACGAAATCGCTTCGACCTCAAGGCCGCGCGTGTCGCGTCTCTGCGAGCAAAAGTGTGCGAGCGAGATAAAGAGTGCAGTGGCACGCGGGGAAGTGGGGGCGAAATTAGAATTTGAGCTGAGATGGTGTAGGCTCTTAACATAAGAACCCTGCCCATTTTTATAAAGGCTAAATCGGTCGTCTGTTGCTACTCGAATATTCAGATAAAAGCTTCGAAAAACAGTTTCATAAAGCTAGGATATGTTTTACCGGGGCAATATCCTCCAAAATACGTAAACACCCAGCTCTCTACATTTACAGAATTTTTATTTTTCTTTAAATTTACAATGATTACTTGATTGGCATAAATATCTGACAATGTATCTGTCTCCCTAAAATGGGAGATAAAGACATTCACACTCTTTATTTATTACTTACACTTGGAAACAACTTTTAAATTTTAATTAACATTTTAACATACTCTCGTAGTTTAACCAAATTAAGTTAAGGCGTACATTAAGTTGGGCAATAAATTATTCTTGTTGGAAAATATATTTGGGTTTTAAAAAGGGATTGCTGAAAAATAATGGGTCATAATATCACGTCATTATGAGGTATATTTCGTAGTTCGTTTGTTATGTACGATTTCAGTAGACATCTTACTTTATTCCTAAAAGTAATGTCAATCAAAGTCAGATGACCCAACATAAGTCTGGCAACTTCAAGACAATACGTACTTATTTCTATGATATATCAAACAAACAAACAAATTAAAATAAAATTCGTAGGTAAATCAAACCATCGCCGTGGGATCTGGAGGCAAAGGTCCTCGCGCACCTCTATTAGTGGCGCGAGGAGGCGAAACGCCGGGGCGTAACTCCGCTACCGCGACACCTCGCGGCTCGGTAGACAGAGCTACGGCAGAATCTCATGGCGACATGGAGAGAGCGACTGTCGCAACTCAGCGCTAGGCATCGCCGCAATTGTAGCGGTAAGGCTCCTCTTTGAGACGCCTCAACGATGGGCTACGGCAGCCACTCGGCTGGAGAGGCACCATGGCGTCCTCACCTTAAGCCTGACGCATGTCCTCACTGGACACGGATATTTCGGTAGGTTCCTGTATCGGATAAGGCGGGCAGAAACACCCTGGTGTCACTACTGTGTGGATCGCCCAGAAGACACGGTGGAGTTGTGCACCGCTTGGGCGGAGCACCGCCGTGTCCTCGTGGAGGCGATCGGCGGCAGCGACCTCTCGCGCCCGGACCTGGTCCAGGCCATGGTACGGAGCGAGAGGGAATGGGAAGCAGACGCCTTCTTCTGCGAAGCAGTAATGCTTGCGAAGGAGGAGGTGGAACGGGTGAGGGGTCTCCCTCACCCGAGTCCCTGAACAGAGTCGCCCTCAGGCCCCCAGCAGCAGCTGCCGCAGGAGACGCCCTGGGCGTCGGGGGTCGCAAGACGATCTCCGGCCACCGTAGGCGCGGGGCTACGGACGGCAAGTAGTGGGTAGGACCAGGCCCGAGAGTTGACGGTGCGTATTATTCCACGCGCGCCTCAAAGAGTTGTCAGCAATACATGACGGGGCCCGTCATGGCCGATGCCTGCCAAGGGGTCGCGGATAAATTCGAAACAGAGTTACCACGCCCCTGGGTAGTCAGGCAACTGAAGGAACAGGGGTGAGTTTTAGTCAGTAAAAGTCTGACACACGCTCCCGCTCTAACCAGAGCGGGAGAAGTCATTGGATGATTTCCCACCACAACAAAAAAAAGGTAAATCAAACCAGAATCAGTCCTAACGCGTAGCACAGGCTGTTGACGTTTTACTGTTACGATTTTTTATTCCAATGGATCTGTGTTGTAAAGTTACTGATACTATAATGCTAATTGAGCATTCACCTATACCTACCTCTTAGGTACCCTTGAATTCAATACATCAGTGTCACTGAACCGTCAAGCAAAGCAATGAATAACCCTTAACTTTTTAGCCGATACCAACAAAGGAAAATGCGAGAGTAACTGCAGACAATATAGGTAACTAATGCAAGAAAAAGAATATTGCGAACCATGGACATCAATATCCCTTTATTAACACTTGTGCGATATTCAGCCGTGACAGTGGAATCGCAGGCGCACGTTTATAAGCTATTCATCGAGTTGAAAGCGCCGTCAGAACGCACTCAACGAATGGACAATCAGATTGAACGCATTTCCTTGTTCTGCGCAGACATAATGCTTTTCTGCGGATTTCTTTATTTTCTTTGATTTTATTGTGGGTATTTTTTTTTAATTAAACTTCTTTTTTTTCATTTTGGATAGTCAGAAGCCATAAAATCTTTCACTTGTCAAGAGGTATTGATGTTATCCAGTTCCTGTATTATGTAGATTAGATAGACAGTCGCTCCTTGTAAAATGCTGGTTTTCAGCTGTATCGTAGGGAACATAGTACCTATCTACGAGCAGCTCGTAATATTGCAGCATTTTCTAAAAACAACAAGATGTACCTTTAAGAAAAAAAATATATAATACAGATCTATCGAAAGCCAACTACTTAAATAAACATTGAATTATAATTTAAACGTACAATGATAGACATTCTACGTTTTGAATCATAATTGGATAATTATGTAAATAAAAGCTAAATATGTAAATAAAAAATGCAATTGTGATTTAAAAGTAGAATGTCTATACATAAAAATGAAATATTTTATTAATATAGTGGTAGGAGTGCAGCTGGAAGCATGTTACAGATACGAGTATGTGTCTGAACACAATAGTGGTATATTGAAGTGCTCTGGACTAAATAGTTTACTTACCAGAAAAATTTCATTGCACCTCTGGTGTCAGTTGCAATTAGTCAAAACTATAGTTCGGTAAATATTTTTTATTTACTACGGTTAAAAATATCAATCGTATCATCAACAGTATACTGAAAAACACCAATATTTTCGGCTTTGACACCACTGCACTAACCCCAAAACAGCTTCACTGATGATAACAAAATAACCTGGCTAAAACACTACACTGATGGTCACGTGATTGATCACTTTACGGCCACTACAGACGCTGATAAAGGCTCTGATCGACAGATACAACAGCTACATAAAGGCGACCGTCCACTGCTACGTAGAATAGGCACAAAGAGGTTTGCCACGTTGGCTGCGCGATGCATTTGTTTGCCAGTTATCTGTGTATAGCGTAACCGTGGATCGCAATAGATGATCGCGCTAACATCTATATCTGTATATAAAAAAACAAGGAATTTCTATTTACACGACTACAACCACTATACCAACTGCTTTCCGTGGCAAAATACCCTCGTATTACGCCATGAACAAACTCCAGGAATCGGACTCAGGATGCCCCCAGTCAGCAGTTTTGCTGCTCGATCACTCACGTTCTTCGTTCGATGTGGTTGATAAATTAACGAGGCGGAGAGGGTGCTCAAATTTGTACAGGAAAGTACTAAATCTGCACGGACGAAGTCACGAGCAAAGTGCTAGTCTGCAGCAGACAGGTGCATAGCCACATTTTTAGATTAGCTCTAAAATTTTTCTTCTTAAGGCACAATATTTTGTCGTAGTGTCGCGGCGCGTTTTTCTGCAGGAGTCTTAAAATTGTTGGTGAGCAAGCCACTGTAACAATCTGACGGAATGATGACACTGACAAAGAGCTAGCAACTGGCTAGTCCTATGATTGATGTGTACGCTTTGATATCACGTCGTAGGTACTCTCAGCTATCTATCTCGTTCAACATTCTAGTACTTATTGCTTGGAAATGGCTATTAATATAGATGGGGGGCTATGTAGGCCCACTTAAAGTTACGGAATACTGAGCTTTACTACAAATCTTGGTGGCTAGCTAATACTTTCAGCTAAACATGAGATAATACGTGTTGTTGATAACAAGGCGAAAGACAGGCCCCTAAAAAATAACGAGTATTTATTGGTTTTACGTAGTTATACCAACATAAAGCATTTAAAAGTGGCCATACATCATTCACACACCCAAAAGAATAGAAGAATCAAGAACGAAGAATATGTTAAGTAGCATTATGTATTTTTGCACATATCTGTGAACAATGTTACAGTAAAGCAATAAAACTAAATAACGTTATAAAATGTTCAATATCCACCCGCATAGCTTTATTGTGGTTTTTGCAATATCCAGTCAATTCGAGTCTAGCAGACGTCGAATCATTCTTGTTACTATGTATTTCCTTTATGTTACTGCAGCTGAATAAAGCCGCCCGTTGAAACAGTCACGAATGCATCGGATTGAATAACCTTTTATTTTATAAACGGCTTCCTATTGCTCATTGAAGCAATAATTCACGGGTAATGATGTAATAGGATACATTGTCGGTAATTATGCGTTGTTATAAGTCAATTCAAATATCGTAACTCAATTACTCTAAACATTCAGGAAACGTCAGCGCACGGTAGCAGGGCCTGCGTACTCGTGGGCACTCGTAGTGTGGTGAAGGGCTTGCATAATGGGCGCGCTGATAGCGGCAGCGGCTATCTACAAGCGCGCTGACAGAAGCAGTTAGGCCGTGTTCACACATCGCTTGTTAGACACCGCACAACTGCCAATTACCGCGACATACAACCCCCATACAAACTCACTTTCGCCACTGGACCCGCAATCAGCGTATGTTCAAGGGATTTTAAATTGCAAACGAGATGGTAATTAGCGAAAACAACCGCTAAAAGTCGTGGCATTTAGCCACCGAGGGTCCTGTATGGAAATAAGGGACAAATTACGTCTCCACTCTTACTTTCATTTGTACATATAACAACAGTTACATAAAAGCAGTAATTTATTATTTCTTAATCCGCTTTGTTGTCCTGTTTAAAGGATTTGTGCAATTGTTGCGAATCGCACAAAAATTATGTCGATTTATCAATCGGAGTGTATCGATTTTTGCGATCGATCATGACACGAATAGATCAAAACAGTCGATCGAACCTATTCCGTATCTGGAGCCGATAATCGTATGCGTGCCCGGGCCCAGCTTGCCACTTATGCAACTTATAAAATATTGCGAACTCATAAGCGCAGCCCGCGCCCGCGCCGCGGCAGCACTGAGATGGAACTGGAGATAGAGTTAATCTAATAAGTCAGATCTGAAGCCAGACGTCGACCGAAGTAATAACTCACGGTTGAGGAGCCAGAGGTTAATTAAAAATAGCAACTTCAATCTTACGTGTCAGAGATGGAGTTAGATTAGGAATCGTCCGATTTATCCCATCTCAAACACTAAAGCGCACTTCTTTAACGAGGAAGCGTAATAAATTACGAAATAATAGTAAATCAAGAAAACGAGCACCGAGCGAGCTTTCCTGAACGTAGAATACTCGTATTTGTTCCAAGTTGTTCTAAGGTATTTAAATTCTAACATATTTGTTTATAGTTGAGCAAACAAACAACTACACTTTTGTAACACCCATTTACGCTTTACAAGTATTTATTTCTTAACGTTCTTGTACTAATTACGCTGCGTATAAATCAACTGTTGGTTTTAGTGCCAAATCTCGCGAACATATCGCGTTGCGCCGGAGTTCGGACAAACCTAACGAAAGTGACGCAATTTTGCACTTGAGAAATTCAAGCTATCATTTCGCTGCGTTCTTAATCGCACTGGACGGCCAGTCATCACTAATCAATTTGGCGTATGTTCTCCGCATCTTTCACAAACGGCCCGCGACCCAGGCTGGTATCAAAGCATTCCACGTAAGAGCAATTACAAGTAGGCCTTTTTTTTTCGATGTCTAAGTATATATTATGCGAATACCACAAAGTATACAAGACGTAACGGAAATGCGTGCTCATTTTTAGATCCCACTTTTGCCCATAAATTAACAAAATTAACAACTTTCTGCAAGAAAGCCATAGTCAATTCCCAAAAAAAAATGGACTTATCATACAAAATTATCATTAGCTGATCAAAATTATTATTAGTTGGTCAAAATTATCATTAGCTGATCAAAATTATCATTAGCTGATCAAATTTATCATTAGCTGATCAAAATTTGTATTGGATGTCCAAATTTTCTTTTCGGTGTTGACTACTACTTTTTTGAAGAAAGTGGTTCATTACTATGAGCAGAAGTAGTAGGTATTTAAAATATGACCACGCACTTCGTTATGCCTTGTATAGTTGAAATATGTTTGCTCTAACCGACTTTACGTCCGGCGGCTCTACGCGGGGATCGTGCGGTCCATGGCCCTCTACGGGGCACCGGTGTGGGCGCGTTCATTGAGGCAGCGATCAGCTCACCAGATGAACGCGTCGCAGAGGGTCATGGCGATCCGTATGATTCGAGGATATCGCACGGTCTCCCGTGAGGCTGCGAGCCTGCTTGCCGTACTGTCACCGTGGGATCTGTATGAGTGACGCGAGGAGGCCAAACGCCGGGGCGAAACTCCGCTGCCGCGACATCTCGCGGCTCAGCGGACAGAGCTCCGGCAGGATCTCATGGTGACATGGAGAGAGCGACTGTCACAACCCAGCGCTGGGCACGCCACCATCGCGGCGGTAGTGCCCCTCTTTGAGGCGTGGCTGGAGAGGCGCCACGGCGCCCTCACCTTCCGCCTGACGCAGGTACTCACCGGACATGGCTGTTTCGATAAGTACCTGTGTCGGATCAAGGCGGAGGTGACCCCCGGGTGTTTCCACTGCGAGGATCGCCCAGAGGACACGGTGGATCATACGGTGGAGGTTTGCCCCGCTTGGGCAGAGCACCGCCGTGTCCTCGTGGATGCGATAGGCGGCAGCGACCTCTCGCGCCGTGCCCTGGTTCAGGCCATGGTACGGAGCGAGAGGGAATGGGAAGCCGTCTCCTCCTTCTGCGAAGCAGTAATGCTCGCGAAGAGGGAGGCGGCATACGTTAGAGAGACTACAACAACAGCCGAGTCGCCTTAACGCCCTCAGCAGCAGCCGCCGCAGGAGACGCCAGGGGGTTCGGACGCCGCGAGACGATCTCCGGCCACCGTAGACCCGGGCCTGCGGACGGCGAGTAGTGGGTAACTCGCCGCCCGATCAGCACCAGGCCCGAGAGACGACGGCGCGTAGTGTTCCACGCGCGCCTCAAAGAGTTGTCAGCAAAGGACGGGGCCTGCCACGGCCAATGCCTGCCCGGGGGTTGAGGATAAATTCGAAAGAGCTACCTCGCCCCTGGGCATGTAGGGCAGGGAGGAACAGGGATGGGTTTTAGTCAGTAAGAGTCTGCCACGCCCTTCCGCTCCACCCTAGAGCGGAAGAAGTCATAAGATGATTTCCCACCCCCACCAAAAAAAAAAAAAAAACGGACTTTACGTGAAGAACTGTGTTATATCCAATTTCCGACGATGTAAAGACTTGAAACACACCTAACACACCCCACCAACACGCAAAACCCTTGATTGAAGCACTTATCGAACAAATCGAAGTGAATCGAATATCACTCAAGGATGTGAATAAATATGTGGGTGGAATTGTGAAATGAAGCGTTTTACGATACGACAATGTGAACTGCCAATAAAAAGGATATTATTTTAAATCAGTCATCGCAACAAAGTACCGATCATGTAACAAAACTGTTTTATGACAAAGTGAAACGTAACTGCTATAGATAACAACTAGTTTGAGAACATAATCCTTAATTGTGTTGTTGGACAAAGATACTGGTTGACGTTACCGCTAAACGGGACATTATACGGCAAGGAACGTAATTAATATTATGCCTGTGTAAGAAAATTACAATTCTGAATTGATTTCAATGTTGTTAGCATCATGCATGTAAATAAGGATATTATGTTTAATGGAGGCGTTTAGATGGACAGTAATGGAGCAAGAATAAAAATTCCGTCTGAGCTCCAACGTAAGTACCAATCGTGCGTCCCATTATTCTGCATCAGCACTCATTTCAGCTGGGTCACGTACGAGTACTAGAAACCTTGGGCCGAGCCACAGATAAAGCACTGATTCACTGGACACATTCAAAGATAACCGTAAGTAGTGATTTCTACCATTTATCCTGTCAATCACCGCTGGTTCCTAACAAACACCGGTCAAAGGTGCGGGAAGGCCTCAATCAAATCAATGATACGGAGAAATGTAACAGATACCTTGTACCACATTCGAGTGTATAGGAACACCACTGACCCGCTTGTTTCCGTCAATCATAACATAGGAACCTACGGTAAGGTATTGTTGAGTCCGTTAGTTAACTTTTATAAAGTGTTGTGGCACGTTTCGCACATTAAATGGAGTTGGTTCCTTGGTTCCTGATGACTGTATGCTCGTTACGGACGTTCGTTACCTCGGGCCCGCTTGGCCAGTTATCACACCACTTCGCAGGAGTACTGCCCATAGGAAATGCTCCGACAAGATTTTCTTGTCGGTTCCTCCATTAAAAAGCTGCACTCAAAAATAAACGAGTTCCGAGTCTAGCGCATTCACCTCAACTTAAATAAAACAGTATGTCTTTGATTAATGAAAGCTTGCACATTTGCTAAGTTAATGGGTAATTACACATATACCACCAAGTGTGAGGCACCGTTTAATAACGCATACTTAGCGCTAATTACCTAACGGGTCTAGCAGAGTTAACATTAATGCTGAGACACTACTTGGAACCATGTCGGGAATAAATGCTGGTTTAAAATGTATCACAATAAACTAGTGGCGGTTGGCCATACAATGGCTAATGTTGTAAGACAGAACTCGCTTCAGGCGAACTTACGGTCTTTTATCTAGGTATAAAGTCGTTTACTATGCCAACAGTTGGTAATTTTTCGCTCTTTCTATGAAATTTGTGTTAACACATTTTCTAATCTTATCAACCGAGAATCACCAACTTCACTGGTTAAAGACGGAAGAAATTCTTCACTAGGTACCGTAATAAAAAAAAAACATAAGTATATTTCGCAAAACATCCTGCCGCGGTCTCGCTACACTCGAAAAAAATAAAAGCGAACAAGTTTCTAGTAATTAAGCCAAAACTCCGTAAGGAAAGTAGGTCGTACTCGTAGGTGTCTCTGAAATAGTTTCACCACTCATCGACTCTGGTCATATTTAATTTTCGGAGGTGAAGGACCGAGTTGCGTGCGTTGTTTGCGTGCATGATCAATACGAGATTCGTTCATTCGATTCCGGCACTTACTTACCGACAGGCCCATCAATTTCGGGACACCTTCGGACTTCGCAGAACTTTCGCCAGAAGCACGAACCGAATCTGATATGTATCGGCAATGTGATCATTAATACAACGGCCATGTCGCACTAGGTGGACGTTGCAACATGTTACGTAGCAACCGTTTCAAGATATTTTTGTCATGTTCAATTAGGCGGGGTGTGGTCATTGTCAACTGTACTGAAACTGATACCGGTCAGCTGTTCATACTTATTTCTCATTGTGTAACATAAATTAAATCTACGATTGTTTCAACACTTATTCTTAGTATACAAGATCGAAACGCAGATGAGAGTATTCGCTCAGAGTCAGAACGCACCATGAAGTCACGGCTATTAGCTCTGACAAGTTAACTAGAGTTAAAATTAGCTTGCAAGCATTACTTGAAAGGAATCGAGTTTGCTATATACAATTACAATTGGTTAAAAGCGAAGAAGATTGTGACAGTGACAGGTATGCAGACCATCGCTATGCTGCTACAGAAAAAGTGTACTGACGAACAAAAAAGAGAAAAGTCTCGCGAAGCTTTCTTAGGACTCTCCTTTCTACACTACATTTAAGGAAGGAGAAACCATCAATCAGCCAAAAATATCACACCAGTTTTGGAAACAAAATTTAAACAAAATATTACTTTCACGCCAATTTTTGTTGACAGGTTGTGTGATTAAGACCAAACCTTCGATTAACGATGATGAATTTCTTCCGGATCAACATGATTAGATTTTTATGAAAGCTGTTGCTCGACTTCTTAAAACAGTTAACAAACTTCCGTGCAAAAATTCTCCTGATATTACTTGCAAACACCAAAAGTAATATCTAGATGGCATTATTGAGTAGGCTTGGGAAACTTGAACTTAACTGTAATATAATAAGTAAGATATTCATACAGTGTAGTGAATATAAATAAACGAAAAACATAAATAGCTAGGTTGGAAGCTATTATAATAAATTATGTTAAACAAAAACTGCTCCACTGAGTGTTTGAGCGAATATTCCTCTCGATTGGTCTCGGCGCGCGCAGGCGCCCCGCTGCGCCGATCCCAAGTATATCGCCATCATTGCGCCATTACTGTCTTCCTTCAGCTACTGTAGATCAAACTCGTGCGCAACCCGTCACATTCATACTTGTAACGGTCCCCTGCAACTCTATACAATCTAAATAATGAGAGAACTAGTCACCGTTACGTGTGTAAATTAGCTTCTGCTCCTGTAGTCCGGTGACCAGTTTCGTGTTCGTGACAAATATGTCACACATAATTATGCCTCTTAATAGTTTCACACGTTTTTTTATAAAGCTTGCATCTGACAGACAGCTGCCCCACTTGTCACCGAGGTAATCTCCAAATTGCACGTGTCTTGTACGTTTTCCTTAAAAATGAAACCACAGTCTGAATGATTACTTTTCTTGAATATTTCAAGAAGTACAGTTACCAAAATCATCAAAAGCTTTCAGTTCATATTCAATTTTAATAACTGTTTATACCTTTTCTAGTAATTTATCCTCACTTTATGTTTGTTGAACAGGGTCATAAGAAGTCGATTTAGCAACCGTGTAGCAAGTGCTATAAAAAACATTGGACAAAGCTAGACGTCAAAAAAGTAGAGGTTAACTTTTCATAATTGGAATAAAAGGGTGAAATTCAACGAGCATTGTTACATGTAGTTTAATCGTATTGCTTTTGTGTTTTTCGAGGCCACTGGTCATTATCATATGTCTGTTTAGAGTAATAAAACCCGTGATTGACAGTTAGAGGCCGACCATCAGCTGAGTAAAAGTTTAGGAATCAGGTTAAACATTTCAGAAAAAAATTGGCACGTCATTTGTATGGTAGCCATCGTCTAACCATCGCATTTCTATTAGTATTTTGCAATTAGACAAAATTAATTATCAGTGAAACTACATGTCACTGGGTCTGGAGGTTTCAACTTTTTTTATTTTTTGGGGCTTTATTTATAAAAAATAACCATGTAATTAGTTACACTGATTAGCAAGTTCTTATTTCAACATTTTCTATCCGGAACAAAAGGTACACGTGGGTGATGAAGTGGTGACTAAGCAGTAATCATTTAATGGAGGTTTTGGTCCTATACAGGGTGTAACGGAAAGGTGTGGTCATATTTTAAGAAACGGTTCTACCCATGGAAATGAATAACTTTCTCTAAGAAAAAATAGAATATTCAAAAAATAAATTGGACATTCCATACAAAGTTATCATCAGCTGATCAATATTTATATGGGAGGTAAAAAAGTTTTTTCAGTATTTCCTCAGGTTGTTCATATCGATGGGCAGATGAAGTTCTTAAAATATGACACGTTCCGTTTCCGTCACACCCTGTATACAGTTGAATTTGTGAGATTAGACGTATCTTGAGTTTACAATCAGTTAATCAGTGTTTAAACTAAGCAAATGATTAGTGAGTTTTATAAATAAGACTGAAAGTGTAAAAGACATATATTATAATTTTAAGCTTTCTCCAAATCTACTTTCTGAATCCTTTGTCAGATAAAAAATTAAGGAGATGTGAAGAGAAGCCTTATCTGCAGCATTGTTAGCGCGTACCTCAATCCTTTTAGGGCAACACAGGAGTCACTGACTTTAAACAATGCAAAACAAAAACCGACTTCGTAAACTTTTTCACACAAAAGGCGCCAAAATCATAATTTTTAACGTCCGCATTTACACATTATAACCCTGAAACAAAAAACGTCGGCGTTATTCAACACGAACGTTTACAGCCACCATTTTGTTATGTAGGTAACTGACATTAATTGTTAAAAGTGTGATATTGACACGGAATCTTAACTTTCGTCATGCTGCAAGTGATTTGGGAGAATAATCACACACGAAACACAGATTTGTTCATAAATTGATACACCGTTAACTTAATACGTTGTGCTCGGTTAAAAGGCGAGAAATTTGTAATTTTTTTCGCCGTAAGTTACATGCATCCATCATCTGTTGTTTTGGGAGACCGTTAACGGCCCGTCAGCCTGGAGGGAAAGGTCGACAGAATTAATAGATTTCATACTTCACCCTTACGTCGTCCTCCATGTATTTATAAGTATTTAAGTATGCAGTTGTATCCTGAATTTAAGCGGTAAGTGGGGCACGGTGATCGTTTACACGAAAGTCGGAATACGAAGAAAATAATGTGACATTGACCGGAGAACTGAATGATAGAGTGCAGTGACAGCGATTCTGAAAGGTACAAATAGTGAAACTTCATCATCATCATCTTTCTGCCCTTATCCCATGTTACATGGGGTCGGCGCAACACGTTTTTTTCTTCCATTCTGTCCTGTCAGCCGTCACGCTATCACTAACTCCCTTTTCTTTCATATCACTCCTCACACAATTCATCTATCTTTTCTTTGGCATCCCTCTCCCACTCCATCCATCTACAACTATGTGATTACTTTAAACACTAATTAGCAGGGTCTTCATTCAAAATTGTCTACCCGAAGGAAAATAGATTTGGGTGGTAAAGTACTGACTAGTCATTTGAAGGTGGTTTTATCCTAAATATAGGTGAATGTGATGAATTTAGAATCCGCTAATGAGTAGTTAAACACAGCATATGGCAAGATTGATTACCTAGTTGTTTAAGTTTTGCTATTTTTAACCAATTATGGTTTGATTATAAACATTATTTTAGCTTATTAAGGACGGAAGTAATCAATCATTGAAACATAATGATCGGATTTAATCGCGAAAGCTTGACTATGAGCTTTTAATGCTGTTTAATTCGAATTAAGATGACTTAGTTTCTGTTTACTCTAGCGTAGAATTGTACTTTTGTCTTTTTAATATAATATAATAATAAAATAATAATAAAAGTTAGTTTTTTTTTTGTTTTAAACCTTGCTCCACACTAGGAATTACTCCTGTATCGTGCGTGCGTTTACAAATATTTGAACTCACATACACAAGACACCCAGACCCGGAACAACTATCTGGTAGGCCATACAAATATTTGTCCCACGCGGGAATCGAACCTGCGACACGCAGCACAACAGCCAACCGCTCAACCACTTCGCCAACCGTGTTGTCAATCTGTTTCATCATGTCATAAGGTTTCTTCAAATTCCTTGCATCCCACACTAGAATTCCCAGTGTCGTGGGGTCCAGTCTCTGCCCAAGCTTACTTATTGCCTAGGCATTATTTATTTTCATTTATTGGCGAAACTACATAAAATAACTACACAAACTTGATAGTGAAATTAAATAAAAGCGTGGCGTGGAATTGTACTTTATGTACAACGAAATAATAGTCTGTTGTGGGAAGGAGGATGTCGTATTACGGAAACATACAACATCGACGAATGGAAACCGCCACAGTCGACTTCTAAATAATGTTCATGCACTGTTTCCTTCAGTATCATCTTTACTATACAACTAACCCACGATCTACGTAAACACAGTAAAACTATAGCGTAAACCCTGTTGGAAAGAAAGGAACATAAAATAGTTGTTGCTCGTATTATGTACGCCCCTACGATGATTCGCGAGGCAATAAATTTAATGCAGTGGACAGCAAAATTGTTGTTTTGACCGCACGACTTTGCAATGCTTTTATAAAAACTTTATGCTTCCTTTAATTTAGTGGCCTATTGACAGAGAACGTTTTGTTGGTTGTCATCATTTAAAATTATGACTTGTTTTATGTACCTAGTGCTAATTACTGTGCAGTTTTTATCCTGGCGTTTCGCTCTCAGTAAAGTTTGCGATCACTGACAGTGTGATACCTTGTAGTCGGCAGTGACGCAATAAATATCGTAATGTGGAGCGGCTATCCCACACTCGCGTCTTCTTTCCTAACACGGTCATCGCTGGGAGCAAAATAAAGCGGTCCCTGACGTTCTACGGGATGTCGTTTTACCAAAACGGGTAGTAGCACTACATAAGGGGCTGGCTCGTATACTTTTTAGCTGACTACTTTCTTAAGGTTCGTACGCTGTAAAATCGATTCGGAGAAAAACGCGCATAGAAATAAACTTGCGCTTAGTAACAGTAATCCTTACGATGCACTTTCTCAGCTTCTGATATCTGATTATATGGGATCATAAATAAAAATTAATCTCCTCAAACCGAGATAAGATAGTAGGTAAGTACCAACACATACAAACATAAGTGAGTAAAAAATAGAGACAAGAACAGTCGTATGTGATTTCTTATTTACTCTTGAAAATTCCTAAAATACAACCTTATCTTTTCGGCATTGCGCAGCTCCTTTACGGTATGAACATTTGTCAGGTAGGGTCGCGTCGAGACGCCATAAAAGACAACCGGTAGAATGTTCGCGAGTCTGTGAGCGAGCCGCTCGGCCGCCACTCTGCCGCAGCGCAGGCGCAAGCCACCATGCACACCATGTACCACCAGTGTACTCAACAAACGCATTTATTATTCCCAGATAGACATGATATTCGCTATCTTTACACACGAGAAAACAGAAACAAGTGTTACCGCTTATTTTCGTCTTTCGTGCATCTATGCATACGTGCATCTTTAAATTACCCAACAGCCTCCAAAATAGAAAGGAACGTCTTTAACATTTACATATGATATGACCTCAGACTATGGTTATTAAAACCTAGTTTTGTTTAACCCACTCCGGAGACCCCAAATCTTAATTGTGAGTTTATACAAATAGTTAAATGGTAGTGATCGACAGTTAAGCAGTAACCGTTAAGCTTAATGACAGTTCTAATGTATCCATTTTGGTAAATGGACACATTAGAACTTTACTCCTCTTTGTATTGGTATATAAAGAGGAGTAAAGTTTAAAAATTGGCAACCCATAAAATAAATCACCTCCGTTTCTTCGGCTGATGATAAGTAACCAAAGAATGATAACAATAAAGCTAAAGAAACAGGCAAACTTAATTTTTTAGATATAAAACTTCTAATTATAGTCGCAGTAGCTAATTGCTACGATTTAGCAGCTAGTAAAGCAGAATTATCTTGTTTACCTTTTAGTGCGCTATTACCGAGTTATAGCCAATTAATGCAAGCCAGATATAGACGCTACGCCCACGTATTTGTGACGTCACATGTCACGAGCTTACTGAGATGAAATAGGTGATTGGATCTATTTTTGGGGAACACTTGGTTTTATTTACCTGGAGAATACCCTAATCATGTCTAAACAGGACAACCCGAAGACGATAGCATCCATCCGCAAGCTGAGCCAGCATCGAAAACGTTATATTTTCACGCCAATAAGGGCGGAGGTTCAAACCATCTTTTATTTAGTAAATTTTCACAACTCAATATTAAACACTATTTTCCAGACAGGTGGAACGTTGACCTGTAGAAAACAGTTGGCGCAGACAGGATGTGGGAGGCGAAGAAGTGGGTGTCGTGGGGCAATGCGACTTGCGGGAGGCCCAGTGTGACAGCCTGCTGACATAAGTAACGTTATCTTTTATTTTTGTTCTAGCTCTAACCACAAAGAATAAGCCCGAACATAAATCAAAGTAGAGACAGACTTCAGTGACATTTTTATCAAAACAAACAATTTGCATTCCATTAAAAAATCAGGTCGCAGCCGCACAAATATTAACACATCTGTTTCCTTTCAAAATTTTGCAAGTTGTGACGTAATAGGGAATTCCTTGAGCGGCGTGACGTATGCGAGGCGACGAGGCGACGAACTGCCGAAGTCCGGCAACTCCTGCGCAGCGCAGCGCCCTGCAAATGTCAAGAACTCAGTGTGCGGTTACGTAAACGGCCCAGTTACCACTACGTACGACCTTTGCCGACACCTTTGAAAATTGACTCGTGTTTTAAGGAAATCTTGACACCCGTTATAGTTTGGCTCTTATTGGATGTCAAAGTTCACTATTGTTCTTGGAATTGGACGTAACAATACATTTTGTTGTGATTGTATTGCGGAGCAACTTTCGACATAATCCGTAAGTGAATTTATGCAAGCAGATGTAGGTAAGTAAATAACTTGGATGAAATGAGAGGAATGCGGGTCGAAGGTTCAAAGGTTATGATTTCGAAGGTATACTTAAGACTCACTGCTTTGGGAGGACATCACTTCTGAAATGAGAAAAAACATGATACAGGTATATCATGATTATTTATCATGTCAAGAGAAAAAAAAAAAGATATAGGCAGCATCGCTTGTGACATTCGTCCATTTAGGATCTATATTTTATACATCGCGGCAGTACATCAAACATACGAGTATCCCTGGGTCCATTCAGAACCAACAACGTTTAGCAGTATAACTCTAGCTTACCTACTTACTTACCAGCTATCTTACTCAGCATCAGTAATTCGGGCTACCTATGTCCACATAGACATAAAATGCCACCGGCATGGAAATGACCAGCACCTGCTAGACGAATTCCATTCTCTCAAATCCAATTACTATTCATAAAACCGCAGTGAAATAAATTAAACATGACGTTTTAATAAAACAAATCTGGTGATAGTAAACATCGAAGCCGGGCGTGTCTAATGTTTACATAAAATAAATTAGAATAAACCGGTTTATTGTTAATTGGAGCGTAAGAACATTACCGTGTGTGAGTCTAATTTGTGCAGTGTTACGTAACGCTCGAGGTATATACGACTGTGTAACTCTAGATCAGCTGTCCTCCAACGTTAGCCGTACCGACTTATCAATACAACTTGTACATGTTCACACTTTTGCAACACGTGTTTTGACCTTTTTAATTGACAGACTGAAAAAAAGACGGAGAGACTCGTACGCCGAGTAGGAAAGATTGTGCGTTATGCAAGGCGGAAGTAATAAGGAAATGGAAAAGAGCGATTGTAAAGAACGGGAGTTGGAACAATAGGAAAGTAAGAGGAATATAGGCAGTAAGTAAGCACATGCTGTTTATGTCAGATTTTAAACAAACATTAGTCGAGTGAATAGGTCACTTTTAGGCAAGCGTGCTCCATCGTCGACAACAACATCGCTTACCGGTGAGATAGTTTTCAAGGACGAGCCTATCAATAAATAAAAAATAAGCCACTTGACTCTTGGCGTGACCCAAGGGCTGGCTTTTACCTTGGACAGAGGATAAGCATTGCCATACAACGTGGCAATGCAGTCAGTCTTTTGGGCTCATTACCAGTCCACAGCGATGCGAAGGAGTTTTTTGACGCCATATTTTTAATTCGTTAAGGGTCTTAATTTTTATTGTTTTGGTGTATAAGTATATAATTATAGTTATTTAATGATTATTTATGTATGTAAATACTATTAAATAGTTTAAAGCAATTGATAAATACATTATGCACCTAAGTTATACTTATTACAAAAGTTGTATATATCTACTTAAACTTAAATACGTCAAAGGCATTGTTCGCATAACTTCGTTCCTAGTCATACAGGAAACGCGCCAGGATACAGTTACTCATAAAGGTTTGTTCATTTAGAACAGGAGAACCATAAAACAGAGCCCTTACTCATCTCTTACAGCTCATAAAAGTAAACTTAAATTTTACAGCAGATGTTAGAAGAGATAAAGACATTAAAGGAATCTTAAGCGTATAATTCAGAATTACAGTTTAAAACTTTACTTGATAAAGCGAGGCATATTGACAATTAAGTGTAAAGTGTTAATTGCCACTCGAGACCACCGTTATTCGATTAAGTTCAATTAACACGGGTGTTAACTATCTTTATCATATATATTTGCAATTTATTTAATTGTACCGTTTGACGGCTGAGGACAGTTTTGTCTTCAATGGCCGCGACTTACAAGTTGCAGGTCGTGGGTTTGAACCAAGGCAGGCGCTTTACTTAAGGTAACTTTTTCATCACCACTGCTCTCAAAACGGTGAAGGAAAACAACGTGAGGGAACGAACCAAAAACTTCGAAGACATAATAACATCTATCAACTCGCATTGGGCCCGCGTGGTGGATTACGGCCCACATTCCCTTAGAGAGAATAGGCCTTTGTCCCAGCAGTGGGAACATTAAAATGCTGATTATGATTATGCTAGGATTATGTAATTATTATAATCATTAACTCTTCACACGTCGATTGCACACCACGCCTCAAAGAGATGTCAGCAACAACTGACGGGGCCCATCGAGGCCGATGCCTGCCTAGGGGTCATGGATAAATTAGAAAGAGAGTCACCACGCTTCTTGGCACAGGTAACTGAAGAAACAGGGGTGGGTTTTAGTCAGCCAAAGTCTGACACGGGCGCTCCACCCAGAGCGGGAGAAGTGATTGGATAACGTCTCGCCCCCCAAAAAAAAAACAAGTAAAATCTTATAATTATGTGTGTGTGTCTGCTAATGTAAAGAGACAATTTGTGTTTTAGTAACGTATCTCTAATCAATCTGACGAAAACTGTTTCAAATAGTGGTATTATGTACATGAAAAATTAAGTCTGGCCAAAGGGCGAATGACACGAACATTCAGGTGACTGCAATCAATAACAACAACAATAGATAAGATTTTCGCTATCACCGGTTTCTGAATATTAAGATAAATTTGAAATTGAGTACTTACAAAACACTGACGTGAAATTCTGTCACATGGCATTCAAGTAGAATTTGACACGCACTTAACTTCGAATCCTCAATTCAAAATCAAGGTACAGTCAAATCGTTACGTAACCAACATTTTCAAACCAATAGGGATGTTTCCTTGGTATAAACATAATAATTTTATTCAGTCCGTAAGTTAGATTACCAAAACATATTATTAGACACATATTTTTTGCTTTACCAAACAAATAAAAAATTACAAAGATAAAACGCGTTAAATTTCAGGAGTGGGGGCTTGTTACGTCACTTTGTGGTAAAAAGTGAGACGGCGTGACGTTACGCGAAATTTCAAGATACTGTATCGTCCTCATTCTTTGTTGAAACTAACTGACTGACCAATTAGATTTTTTTAAGTAAACTACCCTATTATGGTAAGTAGGTAGATATCTCCCCCGGCCTTATCTAGTGTAAACCAATAAAAGTATTTTCCAACAGCCCGCAAGCAGCTTACAGACAGATACAATCACCACACTTTTTATCATTAGACCTAGAAAATAGAGATTTCTACAAAACGAGCCAATGGCGCCGATATTCTATCAGTAATAGGGGTGGTCGGCGGCGCGGGCGCACCGCACTAAATCACGCACTAATAACTACCAACAGTGATACGATCGCAGCTTTCAATAATAACCTTACCCAATTGTGCCCACTGCCTTTCATAGAAAGCACTCCGTGAAGTTCTTACCGGTTTCCTACCACAATTACTAGCAACAATGATATATCCATTAAATACTATTCTAAACTGAAATTATCTAGATCAAGATCGTAATGTAAGATAGAAATGCATTTACTAACGCTTAAGTGTGGAAATTAGTTAAGTATTGTAGGACATTTCTGTGGTATTAATTGTATGATAAGCTCAGAATTTTTGGTAGTACAGCGTTTTATATTTTCAAATGTCTGGTAAGTTTTTCGACGAAAATGGGAAGCGTGGGCACACTTGATGGTAGATTAAATTATTACATGCCTTACTTAGCGATTATAAAATTTATTGCAGTAAAATTTAAAAAAAATTTGCTTAAACTATATACATTGAGTTTGTCTTTAACAAAAATACTGTTCTTTAACAAACATGTCAAGCTCCTGGTAACTTCTGAGTTCCTACGTTATTTAAAGCTCTACCTAATAAAATTTTAACAATGGTGCCGATTCTCTTGTTCAATAACTAAACTAAAATTAGAGGATCGCTATTTTTTACTAAAAGGCAGTACGAGAAAAGGACGGCTATAGCTATGAGCTAAGATAATGATTTCAAACTAGTTTACGCCTTGCGCTTCACCGTGTTTTTAGTCGACATGTTTTTACGTGTACCGTAAATCTGTATGGAAATATTAGTTCAAGTTATATGACTTACTGGACAGCCCTAGAGGCCAGAATGAGCTCTATCGGATTACAAAAGTAAGAAAAAGGAGAACGAGAGATATAATCCATATAAAATGTATAAAAGATGAAACCGGTAAAGTCTTGTCGATACATGACGAAATAAAAGAGCAATGGAAGGTTTATTTTGAAAAGTTACGAACGAAGAGAATGAACGAAATGGTGTGCTCAAAGGGGTACAAGTAAATGTGGGTTTGGTGAGAGAAGTTAGCATGGATGAAGTAAGAAAGGCAGTTCAATGTATGAAAAATGGAAAGGCCATGGGTCCTGATGACATACCAGTGGAAGTATGGAAGTGTTTAAAAGAAGATGGATGTATGTGGCTGACTTTATTCTTCAAAAAGTTGTTGTATGAACAAGTGATCCCACAAGAATGGTGCAATAGTTCGCTAGTGCCCATCTTCACGAATAACAAGAATAAAAGGAATGTATAGGACTGCAACAACTATCGAGGGATAAATCTCATGTCACAAAGTATGAAAGTATGGAAGAAAGTGATAGAGAAAAGATTGCGAGAGCTGTAAAATTTAGTTTGAACTAATATTTCCATACAAATTAAGGGTACACGTAAAAACATTTCGTCTATTAACACGGCGAAGCGCAAGGCGTAAACTAGTTTGACATCTCTAACTTAGTGCATAGCTATAGCCGTCCTTTTCTCGCACTGCCTTTTAGTAAAAGACAGCAATCCTCTAATTTTAGTTTTGTTATTGAACAAGAGAATCCGCACCACTGACCAGCAAATTACAAAAAACGTAATAAAATTTGAATTTCGCGGGCTACCCTGGAGTTTCCACCTTAATGTTTTAGGAAGCGTCTAGACATTTGACTTATGCAAAACTTAGTCAAATTATTAGTATTTTTTTATCCATAATTACTTTTACATGCGCAACTTTAGTTTAAATTATTTATTTAATGAGCTTTTTAACCGACTTCGAAAAAGGAGGAGGTTATCAATTCGGATGTTTGTATTTTTTTTTTTTTTTTTTTATGTATGTTCGGGCATAACTCCGTCATATATTGACAGATATGCAAAATTCTTTTTTTGTTCGAAAGGGGTATATTCCGAAATGGTCCCATTAAAATTTCAAAAAGATCTGATGATGGGTTTCGGAGACAGACAACAGAACTCTTCAAAAATTGACAGCAAATCAACCGCGATTGCTGCTATCGTATGTTTATGAATTGTTAACACAGTTTAATGGGGAACCACAACTAAAAAGTGAAAAATAAAAAACTTTTTTACAAAAAAATAGAACCGACTTCCAAAAAAAGTGCAAAATAACTTTAATTTCGGAAGTCGGTGTCAAAAAACGAAGACACAAAACAAGAACACCGACTTCCGAAATTAAAGTTATTTTGCACTTTTTTTGGAAGTCGGTTCTATTTTTTTGTAAAAAAGTTTTTTTGATTAAATTCATATCCGGTGCGGCTTTATCTGTGAAAGAAAATATTTTGAAACACTCGGTAGAAAATAATAAATAAACTATTTTGAAAAGTGCTTCCTTAGGCTTTTTGTACAATAAACAAATCTAACCATCTCACATAGTTATTAATTACGTTTTGGACTTGCATGAATAATATTTACTAAAGATGAAATAATTATTTATTAATTAGTAAACACTACTAGTAGGAAATTAAAGAAAATACTCGGCAATATTTTGTGAGAATGATATTTTGACAATAATGCTTGCTATTGTTTGTTGCATTGGGAACGTATCAAATACGTCAAGCTCGCTCATACCAGACTTTTTTTGTTCCTCTTGGAACAGGCAAAGGTCAAAGACCATGCTGCCTGGTCATCAGTAGTGTATTTTTTTAATTTCCATTAGAATGCAGATGTAACACATTCTAATGTTTTTTGCAGTATTTGGCAACAAATGTGTCGAGTCAGTCTTCTCGGCAAACTTCGCTGAGGTAGTCAATACTACAATAAAATTCTCATCTCCATTTTAACGAGATCGTGCCTGTTTCAATGATTCCACATATTATTCAGATGTGTAGACACTTAGACACAAAACTACACCAATTTTACATCACAATATCCACTATAAATCAATAAGCAAATAATTAAAACAGCCTCTGAACTTTTTTTTTTTTGTGGGTTGGGAAATCATCCAATAACTTCTCCCGCTCTGGGTGGAGCGGGAGGGCGTGTCAGACTCTTACTGACTAAAACCCACCCCTGTTCCTTCCCTGCCTGAGTGCCCAGGGGTGCCGTAACTCATTTTCAGAATTTATCCGCTACCCCTAGGCATGCAGGCACCGGCAACGATGAGCCCCGTCAGTGGTGGCTGACACTTATCTCTTTGAGGCGCGCGTGGAACACTACGCGCCGTCGACTCACGGGCTTGGTGCTGATCGGACGGCGAGTTACCCACTGCTCGCCGTCCGCAAGCCCAGGAAACAGCCACTGAACTTCACTCAAGAAAATCCCGCCAAAAAACCTTCTCATACCAAAGACTACAATAATATAATAGGGTAGCTCATACTATGGCGAGCATATACGTTTCCATGGCGGATATAGGATTGAAATATGTAGTGAAATAATGAAATTCTTTGAGTACAGCTTACGAGGCAGTGGAGAAACTACTTTGATGAGAGGTAGAATAAAATCGCGCTACATATCAAGGAAGCAGTACTTTGTTTATATTTTAATCGAAAATAATAATAATAGTAGATCAGGTATTGTACAATATTTCTACAATTGTTTAGTTGATCGGCGCACTGTTGGTTTTTGCGCACACGTCATGTCTCTCGTTTTGTATACTGGTATCTAGGATGGGCTAGGCATCAGGATAATCTATCAGCAACAGCAGAGTTCCTGGACGATGTTGTTATTAGAGAGGATAAATAAAATATAGGTAATTAATAATCTTGATACTTAACTGATTTATTTTACCCCTAAATTCTGGATAGCAGTATTATCCCTGCTAGACTTTTAGTTGTCATAAACTGAGGATTCATAAATGTTATGGGGGATATGGAAAGAGCCTCCACGAGTGCATTGAGGGCAATAAGTCTCTATACCTCCTATGCTGACTGGTTAATCTTTCCAAAACGGCATGAGCGATTTTAAAACTACCTGCATTAAAATCAACTGACTTAAGTAAAACTTAAAAAAACACTGACTTAAGTAAGTTTATGCCGATAGAAGATAAGGATTAAGGGTCCAAGTTTATACAAGATAGCTATTAATTCGTATTTTAAGTTTTTTTCTTTGACATAATGCTTCAATCTGTACACTACTTAATTACATATTTTCATAACCTCCAAAAACAAAAATGTTAATATCTTTTTTTTTCATGTCCCTAGATTGATAAATCTCAGTGATTATGTTTAAATAATGAAAGCCCTAAGGTTTTTTTTTTTTTTCAATATACGCTTCAAATCGATTTCAGGTAAATTGTAGTATGGAAACTTGCCATTGTTCTTTCAGTTTCATCAGTCCAATAGATTCGGAGCAAATTCACTGTGGCAGACGGACAGACAGACACACGAATGTTCCTTTATGGGTTCCGTTTTCATTCGAACTTTCGAAACCCTAAATGAAAAATAATGAAGAATTAAGTTTCCTGTTGTAATAATGTGTTTACCTTAAGCCAAACTAGTATGACTTGTTTGACCGAGAAAGTTTGACAACCATCAGCAAGTTCTATGAAACTTTATAGAGTAAACAGTCGTTTATAATTTTTTTTCGATGCCTTTTTCTCGTAGGTAAATTGCATTACCATTGTAAAAGCCAGATGGAATACCCCATCAGCAATAATTTCAAACTCCAAAACTAATTTCATACCCTATTTAACCCTTCTGAGCGATGAATTTTAAAAAAATCTTCCATACTGCTTACTTTTTTTAAAAACCTTCGTGCAAGATTTCATGCTTCTAGACCCATCAGTTTAGACTGTACAACATACTAAGGTACTGTCTGAAAGTGAACAAGCTGAAGTAACACAAAGTTATTAAAACTAAAACCCGACTGCGGATAAAACCGCAACAGTATTCATCAACGCAATAAAACTATAGTCAAATTGTTTTCTGTCGCTTGATATATTCCTAAATTGTACCTACTTTATTTATATTTTTCTTTATTTATAATTTTGAACACTGAATTTTCTCCTCTTTCTTTCGATTTTCCAATCATTAGGACTGCAAAAAAAATTAAGACCCCACTTTTTAGAATATTACATCCGCCATATTTATTTCATTCATAAAACATAATGAAACCCTATGACGCCCGAAATATAATAAAAAACTATTGACACCTCATGCATTTATCAAAAGCGGCTGAGTATTTTAACCGCTACAGAGGAACATATAGATACCCATAAACGAACATACGACTGCTAAAATCCCCTTCCTTTTGGCTTTGCCGAAGTCGTGTAAGAAGAATGTGTTAACAAATATTTTACTAAATAAATCTGTTAAAAAATAACCTATAAACCATAGTTACAGCTAACAAGCAATTATTTCACTAGTTGCATTATTAATCGTCCTCTCATTTATAAATAACGCAAAATGGTTATTCTAATGCGAGAGATTTATTTAAAGAGCTTTACTGACCTTCTGAGTATCGAATTAACGTCTAAACACTCTTATTGTGTCAATTTCGCAATTCAGACTATAATTTGCTCGTTGAATGTAATATTCTAGTTAATCATGTGCGCTAGTATATTTATTGTTCTAGACAAAATAATGGGAAATTTATAAAAATAAATACAGACATAAGAAAATTGCATTCTTTCAGTCAGCCTGACATGGCGAAAAAAGACAGGCCAAGATATATCATCTTAATACATATTATAGAACATATCTATTTCACTGACTTGGTGTATACCAAGTGTTTGTATTTAGTTGTGTGTTATGATCATTCTAAATTCTTTCAAACAGATTTACCACTATCACAGAAAAGCCTTTCATACAGAGTCACAAAATACTCAAAAGGCCAACATCTTAGCTAATTTTATAAAGAAGTAAAATTGTTTCGATAATACTTACTACAATGAAATGTTTGTATGAGTTAATGTCGAGAAGTAGGTACTGATCCGATTTCTAAAATTGTTTCACTGACAAAAAGCTGAGAGCCAAAGAGTAATTTTTATCCCAAAAAGAACTACGGTTCCTATGGAATAACCCACGAGATCTTAGTCGCGGGAAAAAGCTAGTTGATAAAAAAAGTTTTCCCATAGACAGACGTAAGACGTAACCATCACATAACATAGATGCATTTAGCTGCACTTTCCAAATCGTTTATTAAAACGTACGTTTAATAAATGATGGTGGAATGAGCGGCTTGCGCAGGCGCATCACTCGTCACGGGGCACACGATAAATCTTCTTTTGTTCAGTACGTGTAATATGTTATAAACAAACACGCAGGCGGCGATGAGACACGCTTGGGACTTGACTAGTGTGTCCTCGCGGTGATGGTTGGAAACTTTTTTATGAAGGGACAAATTAAATTTAAAACCTTCTTTGTTAAGGAAAATCAAAGAAAGGAAGTGAATAATCGCGAGACAGTTGACAGGGTAGAATAGAAGATGAAATCGTATTGTACCCAAATCAAATAACATGAGACAAAAGAGCAGAAAAATGGTGATGGGCTTTTTTATAAACTGTAAACTCTCATTTAGCTTATATCACTCATTGGTTGGTAAGACAATGCTGTCAAAAAAATTACCTGGAAGTCATACGAGAGCTCGACTCTTCAACTATTTTTTTTAATGATTTAACCTGAACACCAAACTTCATAATGTGCTCCGCGATGCCAAAGATCATCAAGAAACAGATTACTCCACTTTAGGGGATCACGACCCTCGAAAACGATGCAGTGTTTGTGCAGTTTCTTCCAAACACTGCTATAGGCTCTAGGGGAAATAGATACACAGCGCAACAAATAATAATAAAACATAGATCCCACATGGAAAGTTATCAACCTAACTGGTGGTCTTAGTTCTGTATTCAACGCCCTACTACTTCAATAGACGGTTAGATCCATATTTTATCAAGAGAAGCTGCAGATACCTAATTAATTAAAATAGATTGCATTGCAAACACGGATATATTGTATGTATTAATTCTGGATGGGCTTTACTGTTTTTAGCGCGCTTTTATTAGCTTCAACTTCAAAAGAATTTAAATTTGACCACTTCCCGGTTACCGATTGAGCTGAAATTTAACACACATGTTTTTTGGATAACAATTCATGGTTAGCTAAGTGGCGTCATTCTAATCCAATATGGCGGACTTCCAAATATGGCGGACGAGCTATTTTTTATGTATTCCCATGATATGGATATCAAATGAAAGGGTTTGCTGAGCAGAACGCAAAAAATAAAATAACGTCATTCAAAAGCGGATTTATAAGTTTTTTTTTAACAACAATGTTATTTGAATCATTTTGTTCACAATATATCGAGTCGAGAGTTTTTAATCCCCCAAGAATTCTTAGAAAGTAATGGTGTTTACGATAAATCGGTGACATTGCTATCAGACAACAACAGTCATTATGTTTGAGAAGTTTTGTCAAATTATTTAAAGGAGGTCCTAACCATAAGTAAAGTACCTACACGAAATTACAGTAGAACACTGACTTCCAAGGCACAGGATCTCCCTAGTTTAGGAGGCAGGGGTTTTCACTATTTGTGCAGACTTTCCCCGAAATCCAATGTACAACCCCTACCTACCCCCCCCCCCTCCCCCTCCCTACCTTGATATTGTATTCATAGGTATTTTGTGTCAATAAATTTACTACTATTATTATTATTAATAAACATTGTGGACACCCGATAGTTTTCAATATATAGAAAAAGCTCCGTCTATTTCTTTTTGTGTGCAGTGAAAAGGAGGCGCCTAACATTATGATCATTAAGACGAACAATGTACGCACACGGCTATGTCACTAGTTTTAAAAATTAAAAAAGCATTATTTTCATGTGCTAACAGTCAAAAGGAAGTTCAGCTAGTTTGGATACCTAGCCATTGCGGCATTAAGGGTAATGAATGCGCTGATACCCTGGCAAAAAATGCTTGCTCATCAGCTTTTGCTGATCTCTCCCACAACTCTCATCAGGGTTATGACTTGCTGAACCTGCCAAAAGCAAGTCTTGAATGTGCATGGCAGGAACGGTGGAATAACACTGGTAAGAAGAAGGGTAAGTTCTACTATGCAGTACAGCCAACCATAAAACCAAAACCTTGGTTCTTTAAATATAAAAAAGTCTCTAAAACTGTTTTATCTGTCCTTTGCAGAGTCCGCTTAGGTTTTTGTTGCACCCCGGTTTTTTTGGAAAAAATTCGTGTCCGTGACTCCTCCCTGTGCGAGTGCGGTTTAGAAGAGGGTACTCTTGATCACATATTTTTTGAATGCTCAAACAACATCCCTCCCCTAGATTTATATAGCTGCCTCCCTAAATTTAAGATTCCTCTTCCAATTAATTTCCCCTCTCTTTTAACATATTCTTCACCTGATCTACTTGTGGCGCTGATGAAATTCATCCGTCACAATAATATTAAATTATGAGTCGTAAATCCAAATCTGTCCATCTGTGTAGTTGTGGTATGTGTATTTTTAATGTTCTAACCATCATTATATTTATGTATTTTTATTTTTTGTTTGTTTCAGTCCAGTACTAACCCATCAAGTTCAACTATATCAACCGAAGATTTTTTATTACGTCTATAGTTGCTGTCGATTTTTTTATTTAATTTTTTTTAATTTATTTTTTGAAACTATACACACACTTGCTTATCCAATTTACTTTCGACATTGGCAGAATAGTCGACATCGGCTCTACTTGCCATCAACAAAAAATAGAATAGAATAGTGTTGCGCCGACCCCAAGTAACATGGGATAAGGGCAGGAAGATGATGAAGACGGAGATATTGAAGAATACGGAATTGAAGATTTTGCAATAATTTACTAGTGATCTATACAACTTTGCCTAACCCTACATAACAGCAATAAGTTAACTAACTAACAATTTCTAAAAATATGACAACATAATCTTCCAGCTTTATTTAAAAAAACTCGCTAAGCATAATAAAATACTCGTAAGTGTATTATGCTTGGTTTAAATACTGATTGATGGATTCTAAATTCAAGATGGTATACGTCTCCTCCTTCGACTATGAAAGGTTATAGACGGAGTGTCAAAATCCAGCTATCTGAAATACCAGAATGAGAAGCCGGCTTGTATCTGTACACGCGAAATAAGCTCAGATAGACAAAATGAGAAGCCGATACGTCATCGTTACGTTCGTCAAAGTCACTCACACATCTTAACGATCCTGCTTCATTTAATGTCCAATGACGTTCCGTCTATAACCTTTCATAGTCTAAGGTCTCCTCCATTAAATTCAGCTTTCCATTGGGCAAAACCTCTTTCAAATGATTTCTCAGTACTTTACTACCCACATCTATTTTTCTTCCGGGTTTCCTATATAAAATAAAAATTTAACTTATGCCTCGGATTAGATTGATGTAAAATCAAACTAACATAACAACTAACTTCTTGTAGTCGTTCTAATAAATCATTCGTGTCTCGCTCGATTATCCACTTTTTAATAACCTCAATATTTTACAAAAGTTTTTTCTTGTATATTTGTCCTTAATTGCCATGAATATAAATAATTATGCATACAGTATCGTAATAGATTTTAAATGGTTATTAAATAATAATGTGTTCACAGTATCAGGAACAACAGAATTTTATCTTTGGAGTAACTTATCATCTTGGCGACATGTTTACAAGACAGTTGCCGGAACATTAATTCAAATAAAAAAATACGTGAAATAAGGTTCAGTACCCTAAACTAATCATAAATTGATTGGATGGATAGGAGATAATCTCTGGAAATACCAATTCAACCGATAACGAAAATAAATTCTATCATCAACAAACCAACTTTTTTCGAATTTTAACTTTCGTTTCCTTAGACCTCATTTTACACCTTAGTAGTAAAGAAACACGTAAGTGGTCTCTTACAAATTATCACTAATAGAGCTGAGAAATAGAATTACGGGTAGCAATAACGCTAATAATATTAGTTTTGAGAATCGCGTGTACAGTAATGGTAGGCAGCCCTAATAGTCGGTAATACCAACGATCACCGTAATAACCGATGCCCTGGCTCTGGTAGCTCTTGTAACACACTGTTGCCGCTTCTTAGGACATGGAAATATTTTACACTAGCAACCCGCCCCGGCTCTGCTCGGGTGCAAAGTAGGTATAGACACAAACCTTCCTCGTTTACCACTCTTTCTATTAGTGAAATCCGTATCACAATCCGTCGCGTGGTTTAGGAGGAGTTAGCAGAGAAACAAACAAGCAGAGCAAGTGACTTTGTTTGAAGATATATTATGGTAGTTGCATAAAAAACCTGAAACGTCGAAGTGGCGATTTCGACTCTTTCCTTGCAGGTTGACCGAAAAAGACAAAAGATAAAGAGAGCTGGAAGAATACAAGTCTTTTCCTAGCTGTAGTATAACTAAAACTTAGTAAAAAAAAAACATGCAAGTCGTATGAAAAACAAGGAAAAACATATAAGTAAACCTCCTACGGAACCCCAAAACCGTCATATTCATATCTACGTACATAGAAAAAGTCGGTGATGGGAATCATTTATCTCTTTGACAAATAACTAATCACAGATATATGCACCGCGCTATCTCTCGCAGTCACACATTATTTACCATTAATTTCAATTCGAAAAGGTACAAACATTTTTCTATCAATTTAGAAAACGAACGTAGTTTCTCCATAACGATACTCCACCGTATCGTAATATTTACCCACCTATTCCATATTTACTAGATCGCATAATTACATGGAAAGTTTATGGTGGTACTAGCACATCTCGTAGTAATTAGCTAAGGAAGATGAGTACTACTCTCTCTACTTATGTTATGTGCAGTATTTATATAAATAAGCATTAGAAAGTTGCAACCGGCTCGTGCAATACCGCCCTTAGATTGCCACGAATCCTGCGCCCCATCATTAACAGACTTTCACCAAGGAAATGCAATTTTCTAGAAAACGGTAGCGCGAAGACCATTGCAGTTTCTGTTTTTACCCGTCCGTGAGTCGCTCCGGGCTCTGTTACAGCATAATGTGGCTTAACTAGGCGACGAGAAACGACCCACTTCGGCGGGAATGTAAATCGCTGTCTTCATTCCCATACGACCGCTGGACCGTCAAAAATGTGCAATTCTTGCATTCCTTCATCTGTATTAGCATAATATCGCATCGTATAATCGGCATGCATGCCGGACATATCAATTTGCATAATAAACAGTGCCATAGAAGATGCACAGATATCCCACATTCCGCACCCGGGCCGTCCTTCACCTTTCACCAAAGGAAAGGAACACGAACCCTGGCATCTCAAACAATGCTCCAAGTTGCCGGTATACTTGCAAAACTTTCCGCCATACGCCGCCGTGCCGCGAACGTTGTGACATTGCTTTTTGTGATGTCTTATCTGGACTCCTCATGAAATATTGTTCACGGACTAGTTCCACGTCAGTTTCGTCACTGGCACCTTGTCAAAGGTTATCATGCACGTAAATGGGAAAATAGGTTTTAGCATGTCGTGCTATATCGTAGGCATATGTTCGTCCGCTATTTTATTCTTCAAACAAGCCAACAAACGTTGTTAGTATAAGGAAATCTCATAAGTTAGCTACGTTATTGAATGCACTGGAGCCAAGGAAAGCTGCAACATGTTTAGTCTCGGCGTGAATCAGTCGTGATCCGTTTATAATGCCTCCAGTCAGCGCTTCGCGGTCGCGTGTCTGTAATTATATAAAAATGTCGAGGGATTAAACTCCGAGAGGCGTAGGCTGGCCACGCGCTTTGTACAGGTTAGCCTCCGTATATACTGACAGCAAGTCCGTAAACCTCTTCATGTTTATTTAACTTTTGTATAGCTTATCTCAACCCTCGAGAAACTGCGTTAAGAAAGATCCCGTTACCTGGACATACGAGTAATAGACCTTATTTATAAAAAAATAACATGATTAGATTAATATTTTAACATTATTATTTTTACTGTTGACATTTTTAACAATTTTATTATTCTGTTTGGGTCATTTTTGGATAATAGTCATTGATAATATTTGCACGCCATAGTATGTTGGCAAACATGTCTGAACTTATTTATTGTTTTTTTTTACAGATTTTAACTTGCATGGACGATATATTGTTGTATGCGTACCAACACATGTTTTTACAAATAAATATTGTTATTCTTAACTGATTCAACATTTTCTATCCGGAAGAAGCCTAAATGTGGGTGGCAAAATACTGACTAATCATTTAGGTGTTGTCCCATGGACAGCTGAATTTGATAGATAAGACGTAGGTAGGTATATGATGTGTTGAATTTAGAATCTGCTAATCAGTATTTAAATGCACATAAGGCTGAATGATTAACGAGGCTTATTTATAAACAATTAATAGGATATACACGATATAGGTAAACCATCACGTAAAGTAAAAAAGTGTTTTTTTTTAAACAAATTTTTTGGGCTAGAAACTCTTCTGGACGTCCTCAGAAGAGTTTCATCTCAATATGATCAATCATTTAGGAATGCATAGAGGACAAACTTTTTTTAATTTATATAAATAGATCGATTTACAAATTTATAAAATTCTAAAAAAATCGTTGTCGACTGAAAGTGTGGTGACCCAAAAGAATGGTGGCATTGCCACGTTGTACGGCAATGCTTAACAATGATCAATAGTAATATTATACTTGTCTAAATAGATTAAGTTCACATTACGTTAGTAGCAACCTTTCACGCACACAGTCATACTTCACACACTCAAATTACGTTCATACAGTCCACTCATCTAAAAATAAATTGTAAAGAAGGCAGTGTGCAATAAATACCCTTTGAGTAAAGACGTATTAAAAAGTTTTATTTCACCAAACAAGCCGATATAGACCTTATCGTCGTAGACAATACTCCCCCCTCTTTTATGCCGCTTGTACATATTTTATTTATTTTCTTTTAGCCTGTTTATCCCATTAAGTTATTTATTAGTTTAGTTATGTATATGTATATCACTTTTTTTTTGTGGGGTGGGAAATCATCCAATGACATCGCCCGCTCTAGGGTGGAGCGGGAGGGCGTGTCAGACTCTTATTGGGCTCATACAGTATAACTAAATTTTAAATGTACCACGACACGAAAAGAAAAAGACTGACTAAAACCCACCCCTGTTACTTCCCTGCCCTGAGTGCCCAGGGGCGAGGTAACTCTGTTTCGAATTTATCCTCAACCCCTGGGTAATGTATATTGTAATCAAATAAACAATTTATACTCGTGAATATATATATATATATATATATGAATGAATTAAAACAATTAAATTGAATCAAACATTCCCGCGTGCAAGATACGGCACTGCCAATGTGAACGACTCTTTGCATACTCAGATATTAACACATGGACATAATGTATGCAAAGCTTAATCTACCTTTTGTAAAACATTAATAATATTTTATTTAATCTAATATTGCAACAACAGCTTTCTTTTAGCAACTTTCATTCGTACTATTAAATTTCTGAGAATGATTTACTTATAAGAGAGCAGTGGGCTGGAACTATTGAGTAATCTATTATATCTATGCCCATAAATAATAAAATTGCGAATGGCAATATTTGTTTGTTATAAGAGTTATAACATTGAGCGAAATCTTTAATTGCTTTTCGATCAGTTTGTTTATATAATCGATATAGATGCGATAAATTATATTTCGGCATTCACTGGGTATTTTATTTTTTACTCACATTAATAACGAAAATGGTTCAATCGTCGTGTATCAATTTTATTGATCTATTGCAAAAATACCAGTATTTCTGCTACAGAACACTGTTCCGGTAATTTCTCATTGATTGGCTTGATATAATAAGGACTCTACCTTATTAATTTCTTATCGGGAATAGAAATATATAATTAGCGTGAGATTTTCCATCCTTGCCTTCATAAACAGATTTTTCCTTTTATAATCTAGTACAGCCGCACGGGTCGATCCATCAGGTTAAGCTATGCTTCCCAGGGTTGGTCCATGGACTCCTCCGTGCCTCGGAAAGCACGTTAAGCCGTTGGTCCCGGCTGTCAATAGTGGATCTTTGACAGTCTTTATGGGTCGTCAGAAGCCCGAAAGTCTGACAACCAGTCTTACAAAGGAGGTCAGATAGTCAGTCGCGCCACGAAAAATACTGATATTCAGCTGCATCCGGTTAGATTGGAAACCGACCCCAAGATAGTTGGGAAATGGCTAGGCAGATTTATTGAATCTAGTACCTAGATGACAGAGAAACAAAATATTTTTGTTTACATTTAAGGACAATACATATTCGCCCTCTTGATATACAGCTTCTTTTAAACATTTTTCATTGTAAAAAAACTGTTCTGTCTGGCTAGCGCTTGACCACTATCTCACCTGATGGTTGGCGATGATGTGGTCGACGATGGAGCACGCTCACCTAGAGGCAGAAAAACAACTTTGTAAGTTAAATATTTGATTGGAGCCATTAGCTATGTTTATCTCAAATCTCAATCACGTATGGAATTCAGATCAGACAGCGTTCATTAAGGTCACGGTCTAATTCATGCGAAACACCAAAAAACTCAAACACATTTTCGCATGTCTGAGTTGCAGACAAAGAATGTTCTGGATACTTACTCAAGTACTACAATAGAACGAGATGGAGGTTAACGAATACAGAAGACTAAAATAGTGGAATGTTTCATAAAGGCCGTGGACTGATTTCAGTAAAACGGCAAAAAACCCCAAATACTTTTTCCCATGACTAAGTGAGCTTCAGACAAAGAAATGGATCTACAGAAGAATCGAAAATAGAGTAAGGTTATGAATCGATTTCCGAGAAACTCCAAAAAATTTGTATAACTGTGATACAGATGATCAATTTTCTAGGTACTTAACAAAAGATTCAAGATGCGTTTTTTTTAATTACGTTAATTTAATCATTTTAATAAAATATTACGTTTTAAGGAAACGCTAACCAATGAAAAACCTTGACAAATGTTTGTGAAGAACCTTGCCCATACGTTGGTGAAAAACCTTCAATAAGAAATGCCTTTGACTTCCCTGGAGAAAGTTGTTCATTTACATGGGCAGAAGCAATTTCTAAAATTTGACCATACCGTTTCGTTACATCCTGTATAATAAATATACCACATTTCCCTATGCTCTTTGTATATTTTGTAAAATGGTAAAATAATCAAGGCACATTAGATAATTATAGATTTTTTTATAACAGACTGGTTTTATTATTACAATACCTACCTACCCATCTACCCTACCTATCTCCTCACCTAGCCTACCTACTTATCCAGTAAAATTCCCGGGCGTGCAATCCACAACGCCAAAATTTCATCGCAATCGGATGAATACTAAGGGATCGGATAATGTACCTATTACCACCGATAATATAACACTAGCGTACTATTACTATAATACAAACAAACGTTAATTTTTATATAATAGGTATAAAGTATTACAATAAAAAAATAATACCAAATAAAACCATCTAAATCATTAATATTCGTCTTTTCAAGACACTCAACACAACGACTCAAATTTAAAAAATCCTAAGTTATCAACTTTTGTCGTGCAGCTGCAAGCGAGCCTCGAGCGAACTTGTCATTGTGTGCGTGACGACGCACACGACTAGCGCGGCGCAGTAAATACCTATTTTCCGCGCGCCTTGTTCGCTCGGTTGGACCGGCGAAACACCAAAAACCTAAATATATTTTCCCATGACGCTGACCGTGAAGTAATATAATAGAACGAGATGAACACTAAGGAATCTTACATTAGACTAAGGCCATGGACTAATTTCATAGAAACGCCCAAAATCCATACACATTTTCTGCATGACTGTGATCTGTGACTGTTATACTTATGTTCTAAGTACAGTAGAGTCTTGCAAATCCGGCATTTCAGTACTTCGGCACGTCAATTAGTTCATTCATTCAATCATTGGCACCTTCTACCTGAGCCTACTCCACCGCTTCCTATCCTACATGGTCCCTTATTAGATTAGGACGTTCTATAATGCTTTATTTTAATTATCTTTTTCTTTTATAAACAATCTAGTATTCCGAACTTTAAACAATCCAGCAGCCCCTTGTTTTTAATACTGCCGGAGTATAGTAGAGTAGTAGGTACTGCAATAGATCGAGATGAAGACTAAAGGATTAAATATTAGACTGATTTCAGGGAAAAGCCAACAAACTATATCACATTTGACATAAAGGCGGAAGATGGTGTTTAAAAAAAAATGGTGTTTAGCATTACTTTTCACTTTAATTTTGCATCTCGTTTCTCAATTTTAAATTTTGTTTGGTTTTGTATGTATGTATTTTATATTATTATGTTTAATATTATTTATGTTGTACACTGATAGCCCTAAATCTATTTCCTTTCGTTCAGTCCATCCAAAGGTGGTCTGTTACAAATTGCCCTGTGCGATAAGACCGCCTATTGTATACTTTTTTTTTTTTGGCGGGGTTGGAGAGAAGAAATCATCAAATGACATCTCCCGTGGACCTCTGGGTCGAGCGGGAGGGTGTGTCAGACTCTTACTGACTAAAACCCACCCCTGTTCCTTCCCTGCCTGAATGCCCAGGGGAGCGGTAACTCTGCTAAGAATTTATCCGCTAAAAAAAAAAAAATAAAAAATAAAAAAAATAAAATAAAAAAAACCCCTAGGCATGCCTATTATATACTTGTGTTGTAAATTGTCCTGTGTTATTATGAGGTGTACAATGAAGTACCAAGGTATATAAAAAATAAATAAAAGTGATATGAACAATGGTAGGAAAGATCAAACACTAGACTCAAATAGCCGAAAATTTTCTCGTACATAATGAACGGACTGGTGTCGAGGACCACCTCTCTACCGCAGCGGGGAGTCATCAAGCAGAACTCAGTGAAATCAATAACGTAATGAGTAAATTGCGCAACAAAACGGTGCTATTCATCGATAGACTGGCCATTATGTTGAAGAGCCACGAAAACAATACCGCCTTCAATAAATGGAAGTGCTACGCTATCAATATTGTTGTTGTTTATTTTATGTAACAAACATCATATAACAGGCTACAGGTTACGTCGATTGTCCTTTTGTGTTTTTTTTTTGATAAATATTTGGAATATTTGTCATCCAAACTAAAATTTGTAGTTTTGAAAAATGTACTTGTGTAACGCGCGATTTTCAAATTTCCAGCGACGCCGCGTATAAGAACCCCGCGGCATCGAGTGGCAACACTGGTCAACGGAACGCAGGACCCATGAGGCGATTACCGGCGCAACTGAGAGACTGATTTGTTGCAAAAAGGTAGATTAAGATCATGGAGTGTAAGCCATTCATGTCTTGGTGTTTGTTACCTTGCCTATTAAACTGTGGACGTATATGTACAAGTATTGTTTAATCTTAATACGAGCTAAACTTGTGAATTAAATTGGCTGCACAAAAATAAAATGGTGTATTTCTATTTTTGTGCCTATAAAGATGAAGTAATAATATTAAAACTTAAATCAATAACTACTTGTGTCAAAATTCTTTGATCAATATGGTACTTTCTTACCTCTTTTCTATCCTATTTTTTTTCCTTATTTACTGCATGTGTTACGCTTTAGATAAAAAGTGTGAAAATAATATTTACATATTCAAACCATTCGCTGGCTCTTTTCCAAACCCCGGAAAACTTGATAGTAAAAGTCGGGAACTTGTAACTTCTAAGGAAGTAAAGCTTATCTGTAGTGAATAATTAAATAATGCCATTATAAAGTCGCTTTTAATTGCAGATTCATATTAATAAACGAGCTGATAGGGACTCGTTAACATCTTGTTTATAGTTGATAAGATCAGATTAAATTAAATAATTATGGCAAAATTAAATATTCAAAGACAACGGATTTGTGTTTCTGCAGGCTTTTTGAAACCCTTGACGCGTGGTAAGCATGTGTTTCAAGAAGATTTCCCTGAACTTTCCTGCATGCAGTGACGCCCAGTAAAACCCATTCTGAGATTGTTGTAGAAAAACTTTTTTACAAAAAAATAGAACCGACTTCCAAAAAAAGTGCAAAATAACTTTAATTTCGGAAGTCAGTGTTCCTGTTTTGTGTCTTTGTTTTTTGACACCGACTTCCGAAATTAAAGTTATTTTGCACTTTTTTTGGAAGTCGGTTCTATTTTTTTGTAAAAAAGTTTTTTATTTTTCACTTTTTAGTTGTGGCTCCCCATTAAACTGTGTTAACAATTCATAGACATACGATAGCAGCAATCGCGGTTGATTTGCTGTCAATTTTTGAAGAGTTCCGTTGACTGTCTCCGAAACCCATCATCAGATCTTTTTGAAATTTAAATGGGACCATTTCGGAATAAACCCCTTTCGAACAAAAAAAGAATTTTGCAAATCCGTCAATATATGACGGAGTTATGCCCGAACATACATAAAAAAAAAAAAACAAAAAAATACAAACATCCGAATTGATAACCTCCTCCTTTTTCGAAGTCGGTTAAAAACTGAGAGGAGCAATTCAAAATACTAACTCATTCAAGTATTCATTAAAATTCTTAACGTCCTTCGTGTTAGATAGGTAACCATCGGCGTTGATGACCACTTAGCGTTAGGCTGCCTGTTTGTTAATTTATTTAATACTAGCTGTGCCCGCGACTTCGTTCGCGTGGTTGTCGAGAACAAAACAACGTCGTTTAGATAAGAGTATATCACCTTTTTGATGATTTAGATAAGAGTCCTGACTTTGGTATAGTTGATTACGTTAATGCTTCTCTATATACTATGTTAGCGGTGGAATTACCCGGAGCATATACAAAAAGGTTGTTTGGGTTGCTAACACGTGATAGAGAAACATAGAGTTGGCCGTGTGAAAAACAATCAAAAGTAAGGTCTACACCCGCAACGGATAACGTCTGGCCTTGGGCTTTATTAATAGTCATAGCGTAACAGAGGCTTACAGGAAATTGCACACGTTTGAAAGTAAACGGAAAATTATTGGGGATAATGGGTATCCTGGGAATGAAAACAACATCACCGGAGCCGCAACCTGTTAAGATTTCGGCTTCGATGACATTTCGTTGGAGATTTGTTACTCTCAACCGAGTTCCATTGCATAGTTTTGGTGGGCTTAAATTTCTGAGTAGAATGATTGGTACTCCGACTTTTAAATAAATTTTGTGTGCTGGAAGACCTGGTGTATTTAGAGAGTCTAAAAACTCTACTGGATAGTGGGTGGCATCTCCTTCTTCTAAAACCGTGTTAATAGATAAATATTCCCTACTTTCTCCAGAAACATGTACCAATATTTGAGAATTTATTGCTGCTGCTTGGTCGTTGCGAGGTGCCAAAATAGCTCGTTGGCATAGCCAAGCAGCGTCATGGTTCGAGATCTCTGATGGATCTCCGTATACAGAGGAAATGAGTTCCTGCTGTGAGGCAACAGAAGAACACAGGCTTTCGACTAAAGTTACTTTACCTCCTTCTTGAGTCGGGTATGTGCCGTTACCAATTTGAAGTAGTAAATTTGAGAAAACCTGCGCGTTTGCGTCACCTCCCAAATATGCTCGCATATTAAAGCTCAAATTAGTTAATATGACACTACGCCATAAAATAGAGCTCTTTAAACAGGCACCTATTTCATCGGCCCTCGTTCCTCTGGGTATTATAGGGAGTGTCTGCCTGAAGTCTCCACAGAATAGCACCGTTAAGCCTCCCATCGGTCGGTCATTTTGTCTTATATCTCGCAACGTTCTATCTACAGCTTCCACAGCTTTACGATTTGCCATCGTACACTCGTCCCAAACGATAAGGGCGCAATCGCGTAAAACCCTTGCTTTATCACTATTGCGAGACACGTTGCAAACAGGGTTTTCTGTGCGGTCCAAGTCGATTGGTATTTTAAATGTTGTATGTGCAGTTTTTCCTCCTGGTAATAAAGTGGCAGCTATTCCTGAGGAAGCGACGGCAAGGGCAATTTTGTTTTGGCTCCTTATTTGAGCCAAGATAACTTTAGTGAGGAAAGTTTTACCTGTTCCACCAGGTGCATCTAAAAACAGCATTTCTCCTAATGAATGTTCTACACTACAGCATACTCTATCAAAGATTTGACGTTGTTCTGTCGTCAAATTTGAACAGCCATTTCGCAATATTTCTGCTAACTCTTCGGGGTTGTAATTTATTTCAGATGTATACTCCCTATTAATTCGTTCCCCACCAACTGTCGGTGTCGGCAAGCCGTATTGACTGAGGGGGTTCCCTCCTATACTTGTAACTATATCTTGTATAGCCAGCAAAGCCCTATTATGGCAGCTTTCACGTACTTGGTCAGAAGTTTCACTATTTATATTTTGCTGTCTCAAAAAATCTTCGGCAAACGCGTCTTTATATTTTTGCCACAACTGCCCAGCGTCCGATAGGCCACAAAATGTCAACAAAATGGCAAATACATGGCGCAAACGATGTGGACTATCACTGACGCATGCTTCGGCTAAAGCATCATCCCAATGCTGATCGCCATCTAATAAATGCCGTGCGCGGCAAGCAGCTTGAAATGTGGGATATTCTATATCGTCCACTTTGCGGAGCTCAGCAAAAGAAGTAGGTCCTCGCACTGTGTGAAGAAGAAGGCGTAAATAATAACACTCTGCATTATTTGGGTGCGCCGTGTATACTCTTCCAATCACGTGTTCTTTAAAAATGCCGGACTCGCCTTCTACAGCAGTTCCACGTCTCCTGCGATTAAAAACACCTTGCTGCTTGTTATAAGTATAATAATGTGGCACTTCATTGTACAACAGAGACTTAGCGAAATTGTCTCTTTCGCAAAGGCGAAAGAATGCGAGCAAGGTGGTTTGTCTTGGGTTGTTCATTCTTTCTGCCACATTTTCTGGCTGAAAGTAAACTCGCTGCCCGCCTTCCAGGTGCACGTCAAGATGGATGACTGGCGGATACCTTTCATGAATAGGGAAACTCAAAATGCGCCAAACTGCCTCCGAAGAGCTTATGTATCGGCCAGATTGATACCTTGTCACTTCATCAAATTGGTTGTTATTTCTTAGTGCTATCATGGCTTGATCACTACCTTTATTAACATATTTACATATATATTTTATAGATTCGACGCTATTACAAATTTCAACATTAATGTGTGCTTGAAAAGCGTTTGACAAAACTGGAGAATACGGTACCACCCAACTATTATTTAGAATTATTTCTTGTCCACGGAATCTGACAGTAGCTGTGAAACCACCTTGTGACGGTGATCTTCGCCGGTATTGCGGATACCCATTTTCCCCAGCCATAGTTAGTTCTTTCAGTGCTCTGGGGTATTTTTTTGAGCATTGACCATCTTTCATGCACGGTGATTCCCTGTTTAAGAGGCCACATGGCCCGTGAACCATATGTGTTTTTACTATGTCATGCAAAATCGGATCTGCATTATAGTCCGGAAATTCTGCACTTATGACACTGTCTATAGCATCGGGACGAATTTTTTCTTCCAGCCACAGAAGAATGTGCGCGTGGGGTAAACCACGCTTTTGCCACTCGACGCTATACATAAAACAAAGAGTTGAACCGAAAACTTTCTCCTTTGTAAGTAGATTAATCAAGACTTTGAGTTTTAAATGAAAAATCCTAGCAATAATGTCATGTCTGTCGTATGACGCCTGTCCTGTGAGAAGTGCCTGGCAAATCTCCGTCCACTTTGGATTTGTTGTAAATGTTATAAAAAGGTCCGGCCGGCCGTATTTACGGACGTAACAAAAAGCATCTTGCGTTCGTTCGTGCATATACCGCGGACCGCCTGTGAAACTGGATGGCAAAATAACCAATCGACCCAAGTTTTCGACGTTATTATCTGATTGCATGGCGTCCCGCAAGTGCACGTATTCTTCAGCGCGTAACCGTCGCTGGTTAGTGCGAATATACACTAAACGTTCAGTTTCTATTTTTGCGTACATGTCCACAATAAATTGGCTGAACAAACCACGAAATCGTTGCAAATATACGAAACTGTTTTGCCTTATTTGTAAAAGGTAGGAATAGTATTGTTGAGCAGATATTTTTTTTTGATAATTAGTGACTCTCGTAGTAGGGTTCACTTGGTACAGCCCAAAATTGTACCCATCTTCACCATGACAATAAATTAGTGGATATTGCAGGGCGTCGTAAGCTCGGTGGGTTTCCAAAATGCGTTGAAGGCGATCGTCGCGTGTACGCAACACGATATCACGTCTCTCACACTCCTGGTCGACTAAAACAACTGCAACTTCATCTGCGACGGGTGCATTGTGTCTTCCACGGTGTTCACCCACAGGACGTCTATCGGCACTTATAACAATTTTGAAATCATTGCTGCCTTGTGGAATTGACTCCAATGCAGCTTTGAATTCACGAACGTACTGGTTAACGTGATGCAGCAATTCTTGAAGTTGACCCAAAAGCTCAGCATTGAGCTGGGGAAAATTGTGATTTCTAACATTGAGCTGTTGCGTGTAATCGGATACAAAATAAATTTGGAGAAATTTGGGTTCATTTTCTGGCAGCAAAGATCCAATAAGGTGATAAACTTGACCTTGTACTTTGAAGGTTGGCATGAACGGTCCTTCCGTTATTTGTTTTGCCCCAAAGGAAGTCATTTGGAAAGCACTGTTATATAAACGAATATTATCCAAAAAACGGTTCGACTGGGGATGATCGCCATTCAGGAGACTTTTAAGTAAGTGTGGTGGATCTTGGAAATTTGGAAGAACAATTTTTCTATTTGAGCAGCACATTCCATCTGTCTCTTTCCTCCATTTCAAAGCATGACAAAAATTACAAATTTCTCTCATGTCACCCACGAAAGTAAAGCCAGCATAATTAATTCTAGACGAATATGTGAACCCTGATTTTTCCCTATTGTCCCAAGGTAATAAAATATTTGCATCGTCATTTTCCATGGACTCATCAGCTCCGCTATTTGTTTCTCTATTCATATGGTATCGAGCTCGTTCTATTTCTAGGCGAGATTGACGTTGTTCTGCTGTTTCTGCTCGTCTTAGTTCATCTATTCTTTCCCTTTCAGATGCAAGATAACTTTCATTGTTTCTTTGTACACCTACATAGTTATGTCTAGCTATTTGTAATCGTTCTTCTCTTTGGGAGAGAGATTCAGACTCGCGCGAGAGAGCGTGTCGCTCTCGGTCAGATGACAGACGTGCTTGGCGTTCCTCGATACTCTCTTGAGAACGCAAAGTCGCGGTCCGAGTTCTTTGCGAACTTAAGCGCGACTCCCTTTCTGTGAAAGTCTCTGACTCGCGTGAGAGAGACTGGCGCTCCCGATCAGCAGACAGCCGAACTTCGCGTTCCTGGATATTCTCTTGAGAACGCAAAGTCGCGGTCCGAGTTCTTTGCGAACTTAAGCGCGACTCCCTTTCTGTGAAAGTCTCTGACTCGCGTGAGAGAGACTGGCGCTCCCGATCAGCAGACAGCCGAACTTCGCGTTCCTGGATATTCTCTTGAGAACGCAAAGTCGCGGTCCGAGTTCTTTGCGAACTTAAGCGCGACTCCCTTTCTGTGAATGTCTCTGACTCACGTGAGAGAGAGTGGCGCTCCCGATCAGCAGACAGCCGGTCTTCGCGTTCCTGGATACTCTCTTGAGACCGCAAAGTCGCGGTCCGTGTTCTTTGTGAACTTAAACGTGACTCCCTTTCGGTGAACGTTTCCGATTCACGTGAAAGAGCGATGTGCTCTCGGTTAGCAGATAACCGTGCTTCACGATCTTCTTCCGATTCCTGAGACCTACAAAGTCTCATCCTTTTCGCATTTCGGCTACGCAGCGAAAGGTTACTTTTTTTTCTTTGAGGCATTTTCAAGGAAAATTAAAGCAATAAACAAAACTAACAACACTTATGACTGAATAGCCTACAAACTTAAAAGATCGGTGCGTCGAACAGTCTAGTGTGACAACGTATCGTCTGTTCGTGGTCGTGACTCAACGAATTGGCAACACTAACTTACTGTATAACGATTGGCACTATTGGATTCAAACTACGAAGTAAATCAAATACAATCTTTACTTCGTACTTCAAACCAATGACCAAAGTTGACCAAACGAAACCAATAAGATAAGCAAATACTTTTTTTTCGACCAATTTAGAAAATCGATAAACCAAGCAACCAAAGAACTTTTACGACACACGCAAGAACTTTTAAGACACCTAACGAAACCCAATTTGCCTAGTAAACACGGTGGACGTCATCCTCGCGCGGAAAATCTTAACACCGCGATTCAGAAAATGACGTCATTTGCACAACGCCATCTATCGGATTTAGATTTCAACTATCAACATTAGTTCTATTTTTAGTCTTAAGATGTCGTTGCAAGTACTATACTTAATTGCGTAACGTAATATTTTACTTCTTGAACTCACTAAATTAATCATATCTTTTGATAGAGTGAACCGATTTCGATGAAACAAAAACTAAGTTAATCCTCAAGTTGCGTATAATTTTTGTATATAAACATTGTCAGCATTGAATTCGTAGATTTTACGTGATGTGCGCACAAACAAACAGACAAACAGACAAACAGACAAACAGACAAAAATTTCAAAAATGATGGAAATGGGTTCTGTTACTTATCTTTTCACACGCTGGCTATTTTTTGTTTCAATTTCTTCAATGTACAAAAATGACTTTTCTACAGATTTATTATATGTATAGATATAGATTAATTTATTTAATAACTGCATAAAGTTTGAAAAAATTAAAAAAACACTGCTATTTCTCGTATTCTTCTCAGCGAACTCTTTCATTTCATACCTAAATCATGGGAATGCATAAAAATAACTGATCCGCCATCATTGGGAGTCCGCCATATTGAATTTAGAATAACGTCATCCAAACGAAACATACATAATTACATTTATGTATGGAATATTTGAGCTCAATCGGAAGCCGGGATTTGGGTCTATTTTTTTTTAGTTATTTATTTGCCTACAGTTGAAACTAATAAAAGTGTATTAAAACTATTATTTTATGTTGCAATTAATTAGATTCTGCACTGCTTTTATACGAAAGATACCTACCTAACTCTTAAAGGGCGTGCGCTCCATTTATCGGATAACAATGAAAGGCGGAAAATATTACATTATCTAATAGGTATCTAATGAACGAGTATTTCTTTTCCGATTAGAACAAAGTCATAAATTCTTTCTTGCACCATTTACTTATACCGTTGGTTAGTAATACATATTGCTTTAGTTATTAGATCATGGTAGATTCTCATTATCCTCCTGCCTTATCCCATGTTACTTGGGGCCGTCGCAACACATTGTGTTATTCTATTCTCCCCTGTCAACTATCACGCTATCATTCACTGCATTTTCTTTCATGTCTTTCCTCTAGGGCGTGCTATCTGAATTTCTGAATTATCTGGATATCTGACAAATGTAATATACGGATATCTTGTATAATATTCAGATAATACGAAATAATCCTGCCTTGGTCCTTCCCAAACTCGCTAGTGTGGAGCCACTTCACAGAACATGCGTCACTTCATTGGTCACTTTCTTGCCTGCTCAGCATGCACAACAACCTGCACCTTGTATGATTTAAACGAAGCCAATGACAAAACTATCCAGATGGCTACATACCGGTCGGACAAAATTTGAGTCAAATCGACACGGAAAGAAGAAAGAGAATACAAAAAATATGGATATTAGTCTCCCGTACTTGGGAGTGGTCCTTGATAACAAACTGCTCTGAATCAAGTATTTAGAATACAAAAGTCAATCAACAGAAATGCGCTTTAATGATGCATAAAAATGTTAGACTTACATTACTTAGCATTACTTCATTGAGAGTTTAAGATAATAATAAAAGTGTTCATTGATTATAACTTATATTCATATTTTTTATGTTAGACAGTGATACCCGAAATATCTATACTACCCGGATTTACTCGGATAGTATTTTGGAAGTATCCGGAATATCCGAATAATAAAATAAGACGGCTAATTGCGTGCTACATTTCTCCCATAATCCATTCATCTTTTATTTGGCCTTCCTCTCCCTATTCATTCATCAAGATTTATTTATATTCATCACTCTTTTAGTCATATGCGTTTCATCCATCCTCATCACGTACCTACTTATAACAAGATATCTAGATAGTATATATTGTATAAAATAAATATTCATACAAATGCCACATCCAGTTATCTGCCATAGAACATCATTGCTATCAATCTCTGCAGACGATCAAGACAATAAACATAATAAACTCAAGGTTGAAACAAGAATATAATATAGAATATCTTATTAATAGCAAGACAAATTGCAAAGAACCGCCATACAATACACTGTCGCAACAGTTATGATCTAAAGGCACATACAGGTGTAATTTAACCATAATGTCATATATGGTATATGGGGCCAGTTAACCAGTATAACTGAGCATGCGGCGATATAGAGAACTAAAAGCTTAGACAATAATTTTGACACGTTGCTTTAACAAGGAGCGCTACCACATGGTTTCAAGATATGCTAGCCACGGCTCACATCATACGCATTCACCTTGACTCAAAAGTAGGTAAAAATGTAGGTAGGTACCTTCTATTGCACACGAGTACCTTCAATTGATTTAATGTTTGCAAAACATTAAAGTTTGCGTTTACTTTGTAAGTTGTAACATTTACCAGCTATTAGTGCTATTATGTGCGTCTTAATAACGTAATCAATACTAACGAAATAATTTCCGTTGATTGACTTATATGGATGGACATCGTTGATGAAAGCTTTCGCGTTTAAGCAATGGACGAGTACCTACAAACTAACCTTTTCTTTGCGTGGGAAAACCTTCAAAATTCGCCTGGGCTTTTGGACAAAGCGGACGGTGATCACCATCCATACATGGAAGGGACCACAACCAGTTCCACACCACCCATCCAGTGCCGTGTAGTAGACCACATCCATCTAGTGGACCTCCTAAAGACCACTCCGGAACCCCCACCTAGGCGACCTCTTTCTGGATCATCACAGTCTCACAAAAGGAGGCCAGTCCAGTTATCCATCTCTGCCAGTATAGCCATCACTATTGCTGGCAGAGACAGGTCTCACCCGATCCCGGCGATCAAGATCCGCCGCATCTACAAACTAACCTAGTTGATAGTTAAGTTAAGGTAAAGTTTTCCAGCTCCTTGGGCTGATTCTGAATTAAATTTTTGTCAAACTACAACTACTTAAGCCTGGAAACCTGTCAAGCTTTACCACGTTGTTTACCCCAAATTCCCTATTCTGAAAGCGGCCTTTAGTACCTAATTTAGATTAGGATCCTCTCAAGCTTTATGTAGGATAAAATACTATAATCACCCGTCCATAATGCAATGATAAATCAGTCGAGACTTTAAAAACTCTGTTAAAATCAGCTTGATTGACTCGACGAGTTAGTTTAAGTTGGCTATTTGAAAATACATGCACAGCACTGAATTTTAATGACGGATATTCTTGGAATCTAACAATTTGTAAGCCGTATTTATTCTTAAATGTTTTTCATATCACAAACCAAAATCAACTGAACAACCTCGTACTTATTAATAAAAATAAATAGATCTTCCATTCAAGATTCTAAAAACAAATGCTCCATAAATCCGATCAAAATACGATACATGCTGATAATAAAGATCAATTTTAATAACGGAAGTTAAACAGAGGTTCAAGAAAAAAAAATGCTGTATAGTTTTTTCTTAACACTAACGTCACACGGTTTACACCGCAGGAAGCACAGGTTGATGCGTATCGGATGACCAAAGTACCAAACTATCCGGGATGGTTATCGCGGGATCGCATCCCGGAGTTACGAGCCATCCCGAGCCTACAGCCATCGTACACGGGAACAGGGTTGGGCACGACAGGTGTCGGAACACGACTTTACTTTGTTTTTTTTATCACGCCGCTTGAAACGAAATCTGTGCTTATAAAAACTTTGTTAGCGTCGATGTAAATTGATATTTTGATAATAAAGTGTTAGTTTCTAATAGATGTAATAAAAGAGCCAATTAGGAGTGGTGGATCTTCTTTCTACTCGTAATGTGCCTTTGGAGCCCATAAAATCTCACCCATAATAGTGTTAGGAGCAGTCAGCCTACCCTTTTCTTTTGTAGCCTTTCCTTTATAAGTAATATGGTTCGACAACTCACCATGGGAGTCTCGAATCCTTGAATCGTTTTCCTCATTGATATGGGTCGTGATCCCCTGAACGTGGAGTTATCTGTTCTTGATGATTTTGCGCCACCTGTTCCTAACTTTGGTAGCGTGGAGCGCAACATGAAGCTGTATGTTCAGTGTAGAGAAGATTTGGTCCAACCATCTGAGTGGACTACGACCTCTTGGATGTTTGCCCTTACCTTGCCTCTACTTTGTCAGTAACCATCAGTTGTTCGAGGTTATGTCCATCCTTCCACGCTATGCGACTCTCGCATAAAACCTGTGTGATGTGTCTACCATATACCTCTAGAGTTTTACACTCGCAGATCATAGAAGGCAACCCTAACACTACAGGATCTTTAAAATAACGGAAAACAGCTATTGGTCTAGGTGCATAATACATATAGGTACCTAGTTAGTTCACATAGTGTTGTGAAAGGATTACCGATAGTATATTCTATTCAAATAATGACAATGGCTGGTAATTTATTAATTTCACTTATTCAGATACGGTTTGCAATGATGACAAGTCATCACAAAGTCGCCTTCATTTATTTTGTGGGTCATTTGACTTTACCTACAGTCATATGTAATTAACTTACTTACGTCTAAATTAGCAACCCGCCCGACTTCGCACGGGAACAAAATGATTCCAAAGACACAATGCGCCATCTAGAATCCTAAATCAATTGTGATCGTCGAAAGTTGTTGTTCTTTCCCTCGGGAATAGTACTTTTTTCGCTCGATGAAAAATGCCTACGTCATTTTCTGTATCCCTTACAACGTATATATGCAAAGGGGAATGCCAATCAGCCATACAAAAAAAAAACTTGCCTGAAATGAACGAAAACTACTAATTCCTGAAAAGAATAAAACATATATAATTAAATAATTCTTAAGAAATAACGATCATTAAAATATTTAACTAAATATATAATCAAGAAATGCTGTAATGTCAAACTCTCAGCAAAGCAAAGGACATGTGAGTCATACAGCCTTTTTTTTGTGGGGTGGGAAATGAGCAAATGACTTCTCCCGCTCTGTGTGGAGCGGGAGGGCGTGTCAGACTTTTACTGACTAAAACCCAACCCTGTACCTTCAGTTGGTTGAGTGCCAAGGGGCGTGGTGACTCTCTTTCGAGTTTATCCGCGACCCCCGGGCAGGCATCGGCCATGACGGGCCCTCTCGTGTATTTTCTGACATCTCTTTGAGGCGCGCGTGGAACACTACGCGCCGTTGACTCTCGGGCCTGGTCCTGATCGTAAGGCGAGTTACCCACTACTCGCCATCTGCAGGCCCGCGCCTGCGGTGGCCGGAGATCGTTTCGCGACCCCCGACGTCCAGGGCGTCTCCTGCGGTGGCTACTGCTGTGGGCGTGAGGGCGACTCTGTTGAGTCTCCGTTCCGCCTCCTCCTTCGCGAGCTGCTTCGCACTCGCTACTACTGCTTCGCAGCAGGAGGCGACTGCTTCCCATTCTCTCTCACTCCGTACCAGACCAGGGCCGGGCACAAGAGGTCGCTGCCACCGATCGCCTCCACGAGGACACGGCGGTGCTCCGCCCAAACGGGGCAAAACTCCACTGTATGCTCCACCGTGTCCTCTGGGCGATCTGCACTTGCGTCAGGCGGAAGGTGAGGACGCCGTGGCACGTCTCCAGCCACTCCTCAAACAAACAAACTTACTTTCGCATTAATAATTTATATTTTTTTTCAATCTGTGCTTCTAGACTTGACTATTTTATCATCATCTTAATTACACTACGCTATTTACACAGTACCCAATCTAATAACTCATGTTCTAATAACGCAGTCATCAAGTCCGATATCTTTATTAGATCTATATTGAACTAATACCTATCATAAAATCGATCATACTGGAACATTTTAGGCACAGAATTGGTTTGTGGAATTTTAATCGATTACTCCTTAATTTGGGTATAAACTCGAACTGATGTGGGTGGTTCGACTCAAGCTTTATTAAATCACGTAATAGTGATTAAGTTGTTACTACAGTAACATGATCTGATTGGATAATAACGGTCTGATTTGCCAATTATATCCGTGCTAATCTAGAATAGAAAAAAATCTTTGAAGCATCGGTTTCACTTTTTTGTCCTCACGACTAGGTACTTACAAGAACTGTATTTGAGATAATTTGAGAATAATTGTGCTGTTATTACTTTTTTGTATTTTTATAGCCTTTTATGTTATGTGTAAAAGTACCTTTACAAGGTTGAATTCCCAGTTTCTACCCACAGGCATCACCAGTTGTAAACAAAAGTTTTTGTTTTCTTGGTGCACGTAATACCTATGATCAATCACAGTAAAATCACTCAAACCCAGGTCAGAACAGTATGAAATTGCTGTTATTTTCACTCGGCCATATAGTAACCGTCAATTCTTATTATAAAATGTGTTTAACAACATTCCAGCACCTTGTAATGAGCGGATGTCGGGAATCGATAGCAAAATAGTGGGCATATTTTATAGTGTAATCACTATCATAGAACAACTTTTTACTCTATCCGTTAAATGTCAAGGTTCAATTTCTATTGATGTCGAAAATACTTTATTGTACATAGAAGAAACTGCAAGGTACAAAGTTGCTTTGAAAGTGGCCTTTATAAACTTCAGAATAGGTGCTGCATTTACATCTTGTGCAAGGGAGACTTGCAATAAATATAGGTAATAGAAGCCGGCGCCAGTCGCAGCAAGCGTGTGCGCCGAGTGCGTGATACCATCACAGCTCTAGGCGTCAACACCACGCCGCTATTTAAGAAATCACTAATTTGTTGACTTCAACCATATTGATACGCGTAACATTTCTGTTAACATCAGAAACGATTAATCTACAACAAAACGCCAAGCAGATCAAAGCAGTAAACTCTGTAATGAATCTAGTACATTACAAAATTGGGATAAATAGAAATTAATCCTCAGAATTACGTAAGAATTTAGGACGTAAGATACATTTCCGTTGACCAAAATATTTTATGACCAGGATTCCAAAAAGACACGAGCGACCCAGATCAGCAAGATAAATCTATCATCAAATTAACACGAGAAATAGGACTATTACGTCGTATTTATAGGGATTTCCTTGTTGATGAGGAGTTCAGGACCAAAATAGACAGAGATGCAACAGTCTACGTTAAAAGAACCTGTGTTCCCCGTCCATGTGTGCTCAAGTCTCAAGGAGAAACAAGAGTGCCGTTCCGTGTAGTGCAAGTGAGTAATCAGCCCTTTGTTTGTTCACAGACAACACAAGGATGCGCCAACAAAATTAAAACGTACCCAGTGTGCACACAACGGGGAGTTTGTCCTGTGCCAGCCAGTGAAGCACTGACCTCAATTTTTCACTGAAGCCGCTTTTGATTATCAACTGATAAACTTCCTTATTGCATTCTAATTATGGATTTTAGTGACAGAATACACTGAATAATGCGCGTTAAATTCTGAGGAGAATTTTGATATCGATCAATAACATCGATTTAAGAAGAGGTTGATCGATCTTTGGGGTTAAAAGTTTTCTTAATTGTTGTCCATACTTTTTTATCCATATCAAAATAAAGTATGAGGTAGTTACTTCTACTTTTAAAACAGATTTCTTCAACTCGCAAAATGAAACGTTTCCCACAACAATATTATTTGTAATCAATTGTACATGATTACGAATGTTGTTAGTGCAGTCCAACATTGTCCTCGAGGCTTTGCTTGAACTCATTATTACTCCCCATAATTCTTCGCGTCTCGTCTGGATCCGGTTTATATTGTTTCATACTTTTCACTGTTTATAGGCGATTTATAGTTTCCTACACATAATGAACGGTTGAAGGCACTGCGTACATACTTTGCTGCAATTTGCACGATGTTAGCGCCATTAAAGCTCGCCTTTTCAATATCAATCTGGTTCACTTAGAAGTCTTCCTATCTAGATTCTTGGAATGGCATCAATTTTATATTCGCAGTAACTTGTTAAAATAACTTCAGAGCAGAAAACAATTTTACACTATATTTCTGTCTCGTTTACTGTTATCTTCTCTTCATCATATCCTTTTCCGGTATTCAGATTGGTTTCGTCCACTTTTCCCTTGCCTTGCCAATAAGGATGTCCCCAGCAAGTAGCTAAACCTTTTTTTTTCTCTTTTGGTGGTGGGAAAATAATCAAACGACTTTCTCCTGCTCTGGGTGGAGCGGGAAGCAGTGTCAGATTCTTACTGACTAAAACCCACCTGTCCTTCAGTAGCCTTTTGGGTTCCAGGGCCGCGGTAACTCTTTCGAACAATCCCACGAATTTATCAGCGACCCCTTGGCAAAAAGTAGCTATACCTGAGTCGGTATTCAGATGCCCTGACTTTTAATAATCACCCATATGACCATTACGTCTTAACATTAATTACTTACAGCTCTAATCCCAGGCGGAGATCTCTATAATGAAGCCGATATATTGAGTCACGGAGCTGGTCGAGTCATGATTCAGATGTAACGTGTTACATGCTTTGAGTGACACTATCGAGCGGCCTGTCTACCGTTGTATATGCTTGTAATAGCCGATCCTCTGGTACACGCATAATCAATACTTCACATTGATGTTCTGCTTGTAGAGGTGTCGCCATGACAGCTATGTTGAGGAAATGATTCATGTTTGTACGTTTTGTACTAATGTAAGTTATTCTAAGAGTACCGTAAAGAATATTGAACATAATCAGCCGATTGGCGCGGTTTAGTGAAGGGAAGTAAGGGAAATGTCAGCACACTTGAGGACACTGAATATATTAAAGTTAAAGTATTTCAAACAGAAATCAAACAAAAATAAGTAAAATCAAACCTAGTCACTGGAAATAGCATTATATCGTACCCTAAATCAAATAAAACTGTCTGCATCACTATTAAATCGACCTCCTAGTGAAAATGCAAACATTTACCGCATCTCGCGCCTCTACGAGTATCAATACATTACACGCACGAAAATAACATGTTTATAATATGAATCTCACTTTCATATCACTCATAGTCATAACATAACTGTGCTGTCAGATGTACAGTAGCGGATCAGCGTCATTAGCCACGAGCCCACGACTACGAAGCTTGATTTACGCAATATGTGCTTTACAAATTAGCCGTTTAGTGTTATCTGCAAACCCGCTTCGAGCAGTGGACGTGCCGTATTTATTTGTACTCATAAAACTTGCCTAGAAGCGTTACGAGAGTTAAACTCTGACAATTCATAAAAAGATCATCATAAAAAATAAATTATGAAAGTGAGAACAAATTGCTTCGCGAGAATGTGTGTTTATAAATACGTGTCCAGAAATAATAATACCCAAAGGAATATAATTATTCCTTTTATTGCCTGTTTTATTTGAACTGGGCGTTGATGTATGGTCTTCATGCAAAAGCTGAGGACGATGTTATATTTCAAACATAGAAGCGATAGAGCAATAAAGGCCATTTTCTAATCTCTACATCAGATTACAATGCGCGGGTACGGTTCATGTAAGTCACGCTTTTAACATTTCCAGTCCCTATGACTCTTTGGATATTATTTCACTTTCTCCGATGAATCCGATAGGTCCTCTAACGACGACTTCTCATTCGTCAACTGTTGGACAGGTGCCTCATTGATTATCAGCATTAGACTCCATTAAGTGTTTAACTCGATACCATTCGCTTACCGGTTCTACGTTGTACAATTATTCAATTTAATCTCACGACTTTTTTTCCGAGTTACGACACTTGTGCGATATTTATTAATGTTGCGTTTGTTATCAGTTATTATGTGTAGGTATGGAAACTTGCGGCGGTGGATTAAGTTGGACAGGCTACCGACATTTTTCAAATCTTAGGATTCCGGTTATTGGAACACGTACACTCGTAAATAAAGCGCATTTAATGGCCATAGGGACTTATGATCTTTTGAGTTTTTGTGACTCTTCATGATCATCATAGTCGGTTTTGTTCATTTATTTCCAAATTAAAAAAAAAAACAATCATAACACGTCTTTTGTTTTCCATTGTTTTCATGGTAAACATGGTGGTCTTTAAAAACTGCATTAAGCACTCAAATTATTAAGGATTAATATCAAACCACGTTGTGGAAATACCCTTGAAGGTATCGTAAATACCACCCACTTAAGAGTGTTAATTAAACACTACGTGATAATAATCCGTTCTGGGTATTTTGCAGTAAATCAAGTGTATAACAAGTCGAACGCGCAAACACAAACAATTTACAAGGACATGTCGCGGTTAATGCGTCTACATGCACAACATACTCAACATTGTGAACCTACTCTCTTCAATCAAGGCCCTCACATTCGAAAAATAACTTCCTCGGATAGAATCTCGTTAAAGAATAAAATATTTAAGCACATGGGAAAGACTCATGAATACCCCAGACAATAACTAAATGCGCTGAGATAATATTTTATTTGACAAGAACATCGCCACACAAAAGAACGTATGTCATTCTAAATACACCGTCGAGACCGTCATTCATATAATTGTTTCATGTCCTATTGTCGATTGAGATTTCTATAACTTATGATGTCCACGTTTTATGTTCAGCTGCTCTTTAGCCTTATTCAGTAAAGTAAATCAGAGATCATCTCGTTGGCAGGGCTATCTATCATTAGATCCGAATCACGTACCAGTCCGATCCTCAGTCATGCATAAATCTCAATGACCGATTCCATCCGAGACAAACACGAGCAATTAGATGAAACTTGTAATCGTTTAATCTAAAGCGAGAGATGAAAGTGGCTGATAGTTTATCTACTGGATCAGGAATCCCGATACACGGACACTACGACTTACCTACTACATGTCATATTCTTGTCACTGCGATGCCACATCTTAGTACGCCGTGAATGATATCTTTTCTATACTTATTTCATTTCATCATTACGCTCAATTAAATACGCTTCGGGTACTCCGATTAGATTAGAATGATGAACATGTACGGTAAATATTAATAGATCAGCTTTATGGAACAGGTTATCTGCAGTGGTTCGTACGTCACTGGCTGTCCGCTCGAGGCGTGCTATCATACCATCGTGTACATCATCGCAATTTTACACAGTATCCTGTCCGATTACATCTAAAGCTTTCACCCGCCCCGTAGATTGCTGATTCATTAAATTCTTTAATTGACGTTAAATATCGCGATGATTGCGAGGGGTCATTCGTTCTTGACCTCACTTCTATAAGTTAGTGACAATGCTTTTATCTATTGTGGATTTAATACTTTCTTTGTCGAGTGGTTATTGAATAGATGTTATTCATGCCTGTTTCATTCATTTAATGATTGCTCTTTTATTACAAATTGTATGTTCTTTATTAATTTTACTAGCCACTCCTGAGTCAATATTGTTATAATAAATGAAGACAGACTGTTTTATAAACACCAGACGAGAATTTCTTGTATCGATGGTATAAAACGTGGTTCTGCTACACCTGCAAAGTGCACGGTGCACAGCGGCACAGCGCTGCATAGGAATCTACGACGGAGCAGATAGCGATCGCTACCCTCGCCTCGACCGCTCCGCTGTGGCAAGCGGAACGTTGGCGCCACTAATGCGATCAAGGGATCCGATTTATTAGTCATATCTCTGCATCGGCCGATACACCTGTACGTGCCCGATTTAATTCCACAGCGAAACAACTAAGGGAACATTTATTGCCCATTGCGTAACCACCATGTTACCTATTACTAGTCACTTGTATAACCATTCGTTTCTAAACCGACGACTTTGTAAGTTGTAACGTATTTATTCATTGACGTGCTCTTGAACTTGATCGCGTTATCAGTGATTGTAGATCTGTCCGATTATTTTCAGCTCTGCCGGTTCAGTAGCGATCTGTCGGATGTAGTTTGTATTACATCTGAAGTGGATTCCAATGCGTAATTTCTCCGAAACCTTGAAATTGTACTAGTTGCTTTCACATGTAGCGGACTTGGAACTTCACATTCGTCTTTGCGATAAGTTTTATCGGTAAATCGGACGTGGTGCGGGAGTGCTCCGACATGCAAGGTCGAGTCGTGGCGAAACTCTCTCCGGCCATTGACTACCCTGTTCGATCAATATAAGTCGGACGCCGGCGAGCCTTGTCCGACGCTGACCGATGTAACACCCGGACACTTCGCCAGTGAAAACAGAAACTCATTAGAACTTTTAACGACATGTATGCGAGGTGCAACACATTGCGATCGATTTGACGCTATCACAGCATTATGATCTAAGAAAGCGTCCGACGTCTATACTCATTCGCTTTCCAACGCTAAAAAATATATCAAGACAATCGGGATCGATTTTACGACACAGCCGGGTATGATGTTCCTGCAACGAAGCAGCTGCCTTAGAAGATGTACGAGCTGAAAAATTAGCTTTCCTGGATGTTCCATGTTTCAAGTTTTGTTTAAACATGTGTGCATGGACCAATCATCTCTACATATTATGTACATGTAAAAGTGTTTCGTACGAAAGACTACGGACCCAGACTTTTTACCTCAACGCGATCGTGTCAAGATCTCTAGATTACTTAAACCTCTAACTGACGCCTGGGAGGAATGGCAATGTAGGTGGGCAAGTTCCATCAAAGGCCGACTCCTCCACCAATTCTTCCCATCGGTTTGTGAGCTGCGAACCGATGGGAAATGACTAGGACATGGCAGGAGGTGGATCACTATGTTGCCCAGTTTCTCACAGCTCATGGCAACTTTAAGTGTAAATTATTTTCCTTCAAGCTAGCCTCACCTTTCTGGCAATGTTATTTATTATTTATTTATTATTTATTATATGTTGTTACACTTTTTTTTTGGGGGGGGTGTGTAATCATCCATTAGGGTGGAGCGGGAGGGCGTGTCAGACTCTTACTGACTAAAACCCACCCCTGTTCCTCCCTGCTCTGAATGCCCAGTGGCGAGGTAACTCTTTCGAAGTTATCCTCAACCCCCGGGCAAAAAGTTAAAAAGGCTGGGTACGAACTCAGGATCATACGTGCACGTATAAGATGACAGGGCACTTTACGCATTCGGCTACACATTCACCTATGTTACGCTTGATTGCGCATACGAACAATCCGCACATCCTATCCTGTGGGACTCTATCTTTGGCAAAGTGAACGCAATATTATGTTGGATAGTATTCAGCATAAGTCTGGAGTTGTCTATTTCACGGACCTTGTAGAAGCTAGAACAAATTTCCGTGCGTTCAAGCGTTTTTGCCATACCTATTATTGGAATAAAATGTAACAGCTCACAAATTAAGACCCATTAAGGCCCTACTATCAGCCAAGTGGCGCCCTCATTGAATAAAAAATCGTAGCATAGCATAGAAAATAAATATTAAAGAATCCAATGTCACGTTTGTTACAAAGAGAATAAAGTATTTTGACGTTGTTAAAACAGGTCTTAGAATGTTTCGTATCCAAAGTAGTAGGCAAAAGTGTCAGAAACTGCCGTGTTGTACTTTGGATACAAAATGAAAGAAAAACATAAAATTTCCAAATTTTATGTTTTTCTTACTCCTCCGCTTTTCTTTTCTGATTAATTTCGTTGGGACCCAAGACAGTTTAATCGTTTCTCCGGGACTCGTCAAGCTTCATTGCCTCAGCGTTTTTTCTGTAGGTCGCCACTGTTGATTCTGGCTTACAGGAGTTACATTGGTTTGGGAATAGTGTGGCGAGCTTCTCCCAAAAAAAAAGTAAATGTTCCCGGCATGTATATCTACGAAATAATAAATTCCTTGTCTTCATTTTTTATAAGGTCGAAGTACGTACAGCATAATGTGTAATATCCGATTTCTGAATTAAGAATTCAAAGCGAGTTGATTTGTCAAATTCGACTTTATCTTGAATATCTCTTAAATTGTTGCATCAAAGGAGAGTTTCACAAGTTCTTAAAACAGCCATATTTGTTCAGATTCATTAAATCTTATTAAGGAAATAAAAGGTTTTTTCTTGAAACGCCAAAAGCTCTGAATTATGGGATATGGGCAAGACAATGATGATATGACACTGGTTTTGAGGGGTGATTGGTATTATTGAAACAATTTAAATATCGTATAAAATGTATTATAATGAGATAACTGTAGACCTTTACAGAGGCACACAGACTTTTATCCATCCATAGTTCACTATTTACAATGTTTATGTTTAAAGTTCATCATAATTCTAATGCGAGGTGTATAACCGTATCTTTTTATTTACATATAACATCAGGTTTATTTACATAAATAATTTTCAATTTCAGAAGTATGGCTGACATTCATTCCAATACGCAAAGTCTATATTTCATAACAACTTCCATCTCCTTATTCACAAATGGAGTCTTTAAGTAGGATACCTACACAAATGTAGAAATAATATAATTACCTTACAAGTACTTTAAAACTAAGCTAAAGCTAATTATATACAAACCAGTCTGGGGGATTTATAAAGTACTTTTAAAAATAATTTAATGATAATTTAAATGCTGAGCGATGGTCGTTTCTTCCTGACACTTTTGCTGTTTTTCCCAAATATTGTGCCAATTACCTGAAATAAAATTGAATTTATTAAAACTAGTTTAAAAAATTAAAATGAGTTAAAAACTTAAGTTTTCGTTGAGCCGATCATTTGAAACTCCAAAAATAGTGGTGCAGGGGCAAAATTAACGCGGTATTTTGAGAGATTCAAAGACAAAAGGGAAGAATGGTCAGTTAAATGTAACATGTAAATCACGGGCCGAGCCCGAGCGAGTCACAGAACAAGACTCATGGAACTCACCTTCGAAACGGAGTAGGCAGCGAGCTTGCGCCTCGGCGCGGGCAACAAGAGCGCGAGCGCGCGCGCCTCTCGCAGCAGCGCGTGGAAGGCGAGCGCCGCGCCCGCGCACGACTCCGCCGCCGACACCTCGTAGAACTGACAGCCGAATCTCAGCGACAGTTCTTGACCCTCCTCTGCGTGGACCTCCCTAATAAATCAAATAAAATAGTTAAAATACGTAAGCTTGTACCTTTAGACTAGGGCTTTTCCGACTCATCATCATCATCATCATCAGCCTTTTAATGTCCCCACTGCTGGGGCACAGGCCTCCTCTCTGTGAGAGGGACTTGACTCGCTCAAAGGCAAACCACACCTGGCTATACGAAAATTGACTTGCGGATTTCATTCATGTACCGTTTCAATGTATTGAACCACAATAATCTGAGTAGACACTTATAAAAAACACAGTTTAATAAATCTGTAAATGTCTTACCTGGCGTGTTCGAGGTCACGTTTGTTCCCTAAGAGGGTGACGGCGGCACAGCCGGGCAGTCGGGTGCGTTCCAACAAGGACAAAAGTTCCGCGGCAGCAAGGAATGAACGGCGCTCGCACACAGAGTAGACCACGGCGAACGCGTCGCCCCATCTCACGTGCTCGGCCAGGCATCCCCGGATCTATAAAGAAGCGTGTCTATTAGAAACTGGTAGAACAATACAATAATAATAAATTAAATAAATGGAATAATAATAATCTATATTTATAAAAAAGAATCCCTATTTCCCTTGGTCACGGCATCACGCGTGAACGGTTGGACCGATTTCGCTAATTCTTTTTTTGTTGTGTCTGTTATTGTCCGGAGAAGGTTCTTATGAAAGAAAGAATTAAGAAAGTGGCGCAGAAAATTTAATAAATCAAGAAATCTTAACGGCTATTTAAACTTCTCGCATTTGACAGCTCATAGCTAAGACAAGACAACGTCTGTCGGGTCAGCTAGTAAAAAATAAAAATAACCCTAGAAGATATGAAAGACAGCACATGAACACATTTAAGCCAATGATCATATCACATTTGGACCGATATGGTACATGGACATTTGGAAAGGGTACATTCAGGTCTCTCTAATATTCTCCTCCTTTTCTAATAGGTTTTATCCTACTATTATTTTTTTTCACTTTTTATATTTTTAATGGCTTCTACCCTGGTCTAGTAAGTAATTATATCAGAAAGAATTTCTAGTTCCTATTTAAGTATAAAGGCATTGTTTCCAGAATAATGCATGGTATTTAAAACCCTATTGCTCTCGATAAATCTCAATGCAAAATAAATGTTCACCTCGAGCCCGAGAATCTGGAATAGCTAAAATTGTAAATAAAGTCAGTGAACTTAACTTATAATTGTAAATAAAGTCGCGAGCCGCAGCTAGTATTCGAAGTCTGGTATCGGGGCCAGTCGCTACACCGAATAAAATCACCGGTTGCGCAATAATACGAAGCATCCAATCTACTCTGTTCTTTTAGTTCCGTTATCGATGCGTTTAATAAACATCATCGTTGTTTAGGAAACAAAACTGGTTTAAGAATCACTGCGCGCCTATTCAACAACAATAAAAGCATAACAATTACGTAACACGAATTCCCCCGTGTATTATATCGTAGCGTAGGTTCGAACGTAGGATTTCGCCCGCAGCCACACCGATGCAGCAACGGCAACGATCGCATCTGATAAGCCGATACAAGCCACATAAACTTCGTCTAATTAAATTGTACTGCGGCCATCAGCCGCTAGTTCGCTACCAGCACAACCCACAGCAGATTAACATCTCCATTGTTTAATGGTAAATTAAGTTTGACCGTCTATCCACGGGTCTATCTCTACGTTTGCTATTCGAGCTTCGAGTCTTAATCTTATCGACGACGTCGAGCCTTTTGTTCGCAGTGACTGATATTTTAGTGTTAACGCTAAAAGCAACATTGTGGCACTCGTTACTTACCGCGCAATTAGATGTATCTAGTATTTCAACTTCTGAAATGGCACCGTCGAAAGCCACTCTGTGCTGATAAAGGAAATCTGAAACAAGAGAGTACTCTATAGAAATGTGCGTAACGATCGGTTTTGTGCTGATATTGTTGTCATCATTCGATAAAGACCACATTTACTATGACACCGAGCACTGAAAGCAGTTTCCTTAACATTTTAATTCACGTCCTGAGAAAGACGGCGCCCAGCTGACGCAAGCACGTCATATTTAAGGTCGGAAGGAAGCAGACATTTTAATTTAAATACATAATACATTCTACTACTGTAATAAATGACAGATATGATTGAAGCTTTTGCAAATTAACCAAGAATGACGTCACTTAAATGTCAGTTCGGTAGTTTATTGAATTTACCAATATAATAATAAACACGTTCATCTACGTTCATAATTATTTAAACACAATGATCAAAAAGAGATAAACAGTTTTTTTATTATGATTGTAATGATTCATCGAGTGAACTTTACTAACCTCCTGTCGAGCTATATTCTCCGATGTACCGCTTTGTTAGATAACGCACGACCACCGCTGCAACAAAAAGAGAACAAATGAATAACATTATAAGAAGCACGCCCTCATCGAAGACATATTGTAAATAGGCGAACAATTAAGAGGTCGTCACACCCAACTTTCTAGAAGCGAGTGGATCAAACACTGATTAGTCCTTTCACTCCTGGAATTTCCATCAAAGGGTCGTACACAATACAAACAGTTATCAACAACAATGACAAGGCAAGTTGCGTGAATAGAGGCGGTCGTAAGCTACCGACGAAATGAAGTGTAGAGAATCCTGCAGCTCATCAAAAGGAACTAGTGGCGCTATTCAACAAGCTGATTGCTTGTCCGGCGCGACTGCCTGCGCCTCGGACGTGAGATTACGTTCGTACTCAACTCTTTGAAGTGTAATCGTTATAGCAGTTTCTATCATTTTGAAGATGTGATGAAAACAAGTAATTTGAATTCTTAACACGTAACTTAAGGTGCCAAGCAGAAATGCACAAAACATGACAAATAGCCTACCTAGTGCTCATGATGTAGTGATCGTTAAATATGTAGCCAATGTTAATGCATAGTTTCATGGTCGGGCACTAATCAGATACTAATGCACTCATGTCTAAATAGTAAACGGGAATGACTTTAATGATAATTAATCGCAGGGATACATACGAAACAAACATATACGTAGTGAAAATATGATAATATGGTATGCTTTTAAGATTTAGCCACCAAGTGAACAAAAAATCATACTGATTTAATTATAACCCCTATACTTAGTCAAAATACTGAACATGAATACAATACAAAAAGCCATATCTATTTAATTCTAGCTAGATAGACATCTGTTTTCGTAACAAATGCTAATTAACATTCCATTACAAGAATCGTTTACAACATCACCGTGTGGATAATACTCCCGAATGAGTTATCGTTGTTACTATTTGTGTCAGAATCTTGACCCAAGGCAGTTACACAAGAGCCCACAATGCTTTTATGCAACTGCAGCACGTTGTCGCATGACAATGGACTTGGAATGCATTCCGTACGCATTCTGGCGCAGACGGTTAAGGCTAGGATAGGAAATCTATTACCTTACAATACTATGCCATTCCCGGGATGACGACGTAACTATAAGGAAACGACTGTGCTCTCTTTAAAAGGAAAGCACTGTGTAGTCCTCTCTGATTCAATTAATTTTCGATGTTCATTGAATTCTTAAGATATCTTATTGAATTCATGCGAAATGAATGTTTCGAATTTCTTTTGATTGTACTAAACCAGTTCAAGGAAACAATCGACGGCGACGTTAATTAAAAGGAAAAAATATACAAGTTCAGAATAAAGTTACACTCATACAGCGTCCGTGTATGATGACATTAATAACTGAGAAAGAAGATCGATATCTCCGATATTTGATTGACGACCGGCAGTCGATAAAACATCGTCACGTCAATAAACCAGCGTGCAATAAAACCTTTTCAAGCGTTGGTAAAAATTACAACACACCACAATATATCGTAGTTTATGAAACACGATCGAAATTCCTCACTCTCATTTTTCCTTTCGATTTTTTTCCCCGTGTGCATTGAATATTAAATGCATTACTTTCTCTGCGATCCGATTACGTATATAACCGTCGAGTGATAAAGTTTCATCGATCTACTTTTAACTAAAATATGCGGAATTCAATTAAATGCAGTTTTTATGAACGGATTCTATATTATTATTTTTATGTTAGACTGGTAGAACTCCTGACATTTTACCAAAGCAATTTAGGTTCTTCTGGATTTTACAACACACAAAACATAGACAGTTAATAGGACTGCCAACAATTTTGAGCAGCATGGGAGTTGTGTAAAAGATGTAAAAGGTCTTCAGTATATATTTTCTTTATAACCGTCGAATCATCCACGTTTCGACAAACATGGATGTTTCTGGCAAAATCTACAAAAAGCACATTCATGAAAAGCACATCTGTCCATTAATGACGGCACGTACAACTCCAAAACATAGTAACTCACAAAGTGCATTTACATTTTCGAAATGATTTACCATCAATTTACGAGTAATAAATTAACTAGCGCTTATTGTGGAGGATCAAAAAATGATTAACGAATCTTCTCTGACGAGGTTCCAATAAAAAATTACATCAAATTATAATCACCGAGGCATAGAAGACAAATTACTGAGATCAAACAACACGGCACCACGTGGGTTGATAGATCGAACGTTATCTTCAAGAACAATGGATGTAGCTATCGACAGGAATCTTTAGGGTAATTAATAGATTATTGAACACATCGATCATGTGTCGACTGACCATCATGGACTCCAATAGCAACCATTATTGTTTTGACTTGGTTTCTTTTGATACCGGTCTAACATATTAGTGGGCAGTCATAACAACAATATTATTGTGACATAAATGCCAGATGTTGTGGTGCAACTTGGGAAAGGTCTAGAAGTGAGACTAATTGGACAGCACTAGGCTGAGTTGGCTAATTGATCAATGTCAATCAGTACCAAAAAGTGTCAAGTCATGAGGACCAGATAAAACAATGATTAAGTCGTTATATGCTGAATTTGCTTTATAATAATAATACAATAAATATTTGTAGGGAATTTTTCTCATCGTATTTTTAATCTTTCTTTTTATTAATGCCTCCTGCTAACTCTCCATTTGTCAAGACCATGTGCTAAGTGTTTTTATCTGCGAGTACCTTTCTTATCAACTTTCCATTAACAAAAAAATCATAAATTTCTGCCAATATTTAAAAACATCTTTAGTTTTCAAACTTTCCTTACACCTATGTCGCCGGTATCTGTTGTCACCTATATTACTCGTATCTCCATGTAAATTAATTGATTGCCTATAATTTTTCAAGAACGGTAATATAATATTTTTACTCTTAAGGGTAAGAGATTACTTTCAATATTTCGCCATCGTTGTAATCCTGATGAAATTTATTAACCAAATACCGTTATTTAAGCACGCCATTTAAAATTATGTCTTCAAACTCATGGCAACCAAATCATGTAGAAAGTCAATCAAATGGACACATACAAGTGAATATGTCAGAAAGTCAGAATCCGTGAGGTAAGGATGTCGACGATGCTGCAATACCTCCTCGCTGCACTCATTCATCATGCCGTGAGAAGGTCGTCGCAAGGAGCTCTGCACCCGCGCCGTGGCTCCGACACATTCGAATAAAGCTCATACAACAATCAGTTTGGTTGTCAACATCCCATTTTGGCACCTTCGCGACACTCTCAGCAAAAAGTACATAAAGCAATCTTTCATAACATCAAAAAATGTTGGCTCCTTTCCAAATTAAAGTTCGTTGCTCTCCGAACACAATTCATTTCAGACAAAAAAAACGGATGCACGTTGACATGTAGCACTCTGCGGTGGACGCGTTAATTGAAAAATTTTAGTTACTCAACATAATTAATATTTTTAGTGTTTCAGTTTTAACAGTCAGATAACCACAGGGTGCAAAGATACTTATCATATTTTTGTACGAAGTATTAACGTGACCCAGATAGTCAGGAACGATATTAATTCTTGTGCAGGGCACCACCGCGACTTCGCGGTAACGGAATCGACTATAATGTGAAAATAAATGGCCTCTTGAAGAATGACTTTCGTGAATAATGTCAGTACTAAAAAGTTTAATGAGTAGATAATGCTCCTGAGGGCATTTAACGACGACGTGTACGGCGTATCTGTGACAGACAAGCGCCACTCCCACGAAGCCAGCCGTGGACAGGATCTACATTGAAACAATTTCGCATGTCGGGCCGGCTCGCTCCCGTCTGTAATGAATTGCAAACGCATGCGTCTCGGAGCGGTTGCAGCCGGTCCGTCAGCCGTCAGCCGGCCGACAATTAGGGCGGTGCAATTACAACCAGTCGGCGGCGAGTCGGCCGGTGGGTCAGCGGCGCGATTTCCCGACAACTGCGACGCCTGGCGCCACCAGACGACGTTGTGTAACTCTTTAAACGCCCGATCAACCATTAACGCTGCCGTCGAGGTCGTTGCTCTATACATGTATCACACGCCAATATCCATGTTTGTAAAGCAGAATTAATCAGCCATGATCGTGAATCACCGACAAATTGAGTAAAGTCGTATCAGACAGACTACGAGTACCTATGTAGTCCACAGGCATCTTAACATTTTTTATCATTAATAGGCTCGCGCTTGACCACTATCTCACCCGATGGTAAGCGACGATGTGGTCGACGATGAAACATGCTTGCCTAGAAGTAACCTATTCACTCTTAACATAAAGATCCTCAGGTTGTAGCTATCAGCTAAACATAGACTCCGGCAGTACATTAAGCGTTCTGAGAACATCATTATTATATGATGACGTTGAGTTTGAGACACCATTTAAATGACTGATTTTTTCTGTCAAGCTAATATAAAAGAAACTAGCGCATATCTGGCTAACATATGAGAAAACGTGTTGCGCCGACCTAAGTATCTCAACTAACATTGGATCAGGGAAGAAAGATGGTGATGGTGTAAAAAAGTAGAATCACAACTAAATTTCAATCATTAGAAGCCGACCCTTACAACAATCACTGGATGGTTTTTTTTCACATATCTACTGCAACATTCTCAATTACCTCCAAATACAAAAAGTAGTAGAAGAGAAGAAACAATCTCGGGCAATGGCCAATTCCTTGACCCATCCCAAACTCAGTGCCAGTGTGGAGCCCCTTTTTCAGGACATGCGTCACCTCCTTGCCTGCCCAGCATGGACGATCACCTTTTTTTTTTTGGGGTGTCACATCATCCAATGTCTTTTCCCGCTCTGGGTGAAGCGGGAGGGCTTGTCAGAGTTTTAGTGACTAAAACTTACCCTTGTTTATTCAATTACCTCTGTGCCAAGAGCCGCGGTAGCTTTACTTCGAATTGATCCGCGACTCCGGGCAGGCATGGGCTCTAACGGGCCTCGACAGGTACTGCTGACATCTCTTTGAGGCGCGCGTGGAACACTACGCGCCGTCGACTCTTAGGCCTGATCCTTACTACTCGCCGTGCGCAAGTTCGCACCTACGGTGGCAGGAAATCGGCTTGCAACCCCCGACGCCGGCTGCTGGGGGCGTGAGGGCGTCTCTGTTGAGTCTCCCTCACGCGTTCCACCTCCCCCTTCGCGAGCATTACTGCTTCGCGGAAGGAGAGGAGGTGACTGTTTCCCATTCCCTCTCGCTCCGTACCTTGGCCTGGACCAGAGCCGGGCGCGAAAGGTCGCTGCCGCTGATCGCCTCCACAAGGGCACGACGGTGCTCCGCCCAAACAGGGCAGTACTCCATCGTGTCCTCTGGCTGATCCACACAGTGGTGACATCCGGGCGTTTCTTCCCATCACATCCCGCCTTATCCGACACAGGAACCTCCCGACACAGCCGTGTCCGGTGAGAACCTGCATCAAGCAGAAGGAGAGGACGCCGTGGCGCCTCTCCAGCCACTCCTCAAAGAGGGGCTTTACCGGCACAATTGTAGCGTGCCCAATGCACAACCACCTGCACCTTGAATGATTTAAGTGAAGCCAATGACAAAGCTATCCAGCTACATACTGGTCGGACAAAATTTGAGTCAAAATTGACACGAAAAGAAGAAGAAAAAGCTCGCCTTTGTACATGAATTGTGTAACCACTGGATACTATGTAAAATTTAGGTGTATAATAAAGAATTAAGAAGGAGAAGAGTACTTGAATGAAGAATTCGCAGTCATTGCGAATAAAAAGATTGCCGGAACAATAGAGGGAAAATCTAAACAAAATCCAACAATTAGAGGGAAAATTAACTCAAAAGTCATCGATAAGATTAATGGAATACTTATCTAAATTATTGATAATGTTGAAACTGTTGGATGTTTGCAGGACGCTTAAACATCGTCACATAGATTGTGGACTAAGGACCGTGCAAATAAAATCAAATGAGCCAGTACTCGAGATAAAACAAAGCATTTGTCAAATATGCGGTGTTATCGTTATAAAACATTGGCACAGGTATGCCATTGAATAATTTGTTGTAACAAGGGTTCGGCAATTAAATATGTGTAATTCTATCACAGCTTGGCATAATTATTTGATACGATTTCCAATGTTAACTAGATATAGGATAAATTATTGTTTACAATGTAAATACGTTCTTTACGTATAAAATGCTTTGTCTAGAGATGTGTCTAAGTTATATCTAGTAGAACAAAATAAACAATAGGATACTATTACCTATCTGAATAAAATCACTTTCATCTTATTGTTTTTGACATCCAGGAAAATTACAAATACCTTTCATGATACGAGGATGTTGATAAAAAAAATATATATCCTCGTTTAAAAAATACTGTTAAAAATTTGTATAAAAAATTACTTTCAAAAACATTGTTTTAAAATAACGCTATGATTATGACTGTAATTTTCCTCTCCCGTTATACACTCCTCTGATGTAATAACCACACAAAAACTCCTTTTGGTAGACAGAAATTACACCTCAAATTCGCACTTAGTTGACTTTAATAACGTATCCCTTATTTTATTACTGACGATAATAACAAATATTAAGTGCATCAGATAAAACTTTTGAAGTTTATGAATTGGCTCCGAATTCGAAAAACTCGAAAATAATTAAAAGGTTTTTACCGTTTAAAATATTTATATGTGACCGCCTTGAATACTTTATAAACGTTAAGTTCTCATTTCTTGTCAACTCAACACCGATTATAACACTTATGTGAACTTATTAAAATATAAGTATTATAAGCTTTTTCTCTGTCTTCGTAAAGGTACAATTGAAATATTCTAGAGAATTTATTAAAAGTCAAAGCTACTTTACAAAAACCGATATATGTGATTTGAAGGATGCATGAAATCGTTAACTGCTTGCTGAAAAACATATTCATGGGAAACGGATGTGTATGCTCTACTAACCAGACTTTCCGCTCCGCGGGCTCCCAAGCACCACCACCCTTATACGATTCACAGTCATCTTCATTTGGGCAGAGTTATTTTTTCACTTTTATTCCAAGAAAATTGTTTTAACCGGACATGATGACAGCAGTGTCCAGCAACCACATCAGTTTATGATCACAGTTTTTATTTTGTAGCACGGTACTCGTCGATATCGCACCAATCGAAGTGAGTAATCGTAAATATGATCGAGAGATAGATTTCACAGAGTTGCTCACGGCCGTAAGCTCGACCGAGTGCCGCGAAGTTTCCCGCGCGACTGCCGGCGTTTCTAGCCGGTGCTTGTATCAAAAGCGCGTGCGCAGCCTCCGTTCCAACCTCCGAACTAGCCGAGTATGCATACGTTGGAATTTGTACTTCGACCATACATCCTACCTGATTAAATATTCATAACGTTGGACTTACGCCAGTAATATCGATGTTTCGGATATCGAAGATGAAATTCAATAAATATTGGCGGATTTTTGGTGAGGAAAAACTCAAATGAAATTCTTAGATATTCCTATTTAAGACTAAGGAAAACTGGAAGAATATCGATCAGCTCGCTCCAGAATACGCATGTCTGCGACATGTCAAGGTGAGAGCGACGCAGGCGCAGACGCGCACTGCAATAAATTCGTTCGTGCTGAGACATAATTGGATCCGCCCCGCCCACGACCAGCTACCCTGCTTCCTTTATGTCACATAGCTACTCTACTTTGAAAGTTAGAAACAAAGTTAACAAACAACAATATAAAAATAAAATTTAGAAGGAATGTAAAGCAAGCAAAGAAAATCTTGATTTATGACTCTCACACTGTATCTTATCATATCATACTGATACTTATCGTATCATACTTCAATAGCACGTTTTTGATCTAAACCTGTCATTGTTTAAGCAGGCTAAATGCCAAAACTAGATCAAATACCAGAGGAAGGTAAAATCGTCCATTAAACTATTTTTATGATACTAAAATATAAGCGTGTCGAAATAACCGAATGACCTCTGTTGAGAACGTTTCCTAGAAAGATTTCATGCCATAACAGTTATATGAAAAGTATATATATGTATAAGGGGGAAGGTAGTATTTCTTCAAGAATCGAGATTTTATCGTTACAACAAGTGAACAAATCTAACGCCTCTTGAGAGTCTACTAGAAATAGTTACTTAGGTACGTTATTAGACTTAATTCTATGTGCACACTTAAAAGTAAAACCCAATCAATTACTTGTCAGTCTTCATTAGCGATCTCACAATATAGAAGTAAGTATACTTTCGAAAATAGAAGAAAATGCATTTGCATAGAAGTTAGTTCGCTCGGTGCGTTTCTCTACTCATTAAGGAAGGTTGTGACGTAGAAAAAAAAGTGCAGCGTGTCGACTGAACGCAAATTGATCGTTACCCGAGAACAACTTCCTCAAACATGCCACCTTACCGTATTTATGCAATCGGCCGGCGTCAAGTGCTATAATAGCAAACTCTTTAATTTAGATGCTAAGATAGCATCATAAATGCGCAGTTTAACACATTATTTATGGAGCCTCATACATAAAGGAGCACAAGATTAATGTTCAACGCATATTTAAGGATTCAGATCATCGTAAATCGATTACTCCGGTTTATCGAGATTACCCCATTTGCATGAAAATTATTGCCTTTGTTAACATACTAAATACGTTTCGCAAATTGGCCGTTTGAACCGCAACAAAGCGGCACGGACGCACAAGCGGATCATAATTTTGATTAATTTGTTACAACAGTATCGCCACGCTGCAACTCGCTACTCTCGTTATTATTTCCAATATTCAATTAAGCGCGTTCTAATTAAATTACTTATCAACTGCTTGGGTAACGATTTAAATAAGCATTTATTTATTTAGTCGTGAGCTGGACATTTCGCAAGGCGACTCGCGTGTCAAAACTAGTTTGTTAACGGGCCCAACAATGGCAACACTGTTCTGTTCACACTTGCCTATTAAACGATCCATATCTCTACATCTTTTAACCTCTTTAGAGCGGTGTCCGAAGTTACAAAACAATTACAAGGGTTTCTTACCAGCGGCGATGAAAAATCTAACACCATATTTCTCAGGATTGCTAAACCATATCGAAAAGGGGGTTTAATTGACTTTAATGCGATATTATGTAACGCACACTTAGTAACTCTTGTGTGAGTAGGTATTCATTCACATAGGTTCATAGTTCGAGTAAGTATCATTAATCACTTCAGAGACTATTGTAACTGGAGTATTTCAATGCGAAGAAAATTCATGAATTGTTAGTTGGAACATAAAGTTTACAGCATGCTTATATTAGCTTTGCAGACATAAACGAAACAATGCAACAGAACAGTCATAAAGTTAATCATACCCCTTATATGAACAAGTAAACGCAAATTCAATATCCCGAGGTACCAGCAAAGGTGGAAAAGAAATCTGCTACAAAAACAAATCACCATTTTCTTATTCATATGGAAAGGAACAAAGAAATATTGATAAATTATATTGATCACAATCACAACAACCGAAAACGCGTCCAGACACCTTTGGAACCGTTACAAGGGTCCTTTGGTATGTATCACAAAGTTGATAATGCAAAGTTCACACGGCCAGACGGAGAGACGGCCCAGCGGCCCAACACAGCCATTAAATATAACCCAATATGTACCAACAGCCTCAGATGGGGTCACTGATTGGCACACAATACTTTGTATATCGGCCATCCTGAACCACTAATTAAAAAATATTGACTCTTCATTTTCAAATCTCCTTTCATCTTTGCGAACTTTTACAGAATTGTTGATTTTGGCAAATAATAGAAAAAAGTATGTTGGTGAATAAGGCCATGAAAAGCAAATTACAATAACATACCACTGACCCTTCATTTCACCATCGTAACTCTTGCGTGAATCATTAAATTAAGAAAAGCACGCAGTTATTTTTAACTCGACCTTCGTGTCATCATTTATACATTTTTAATCTAATTACGTTTAAGCGTAGGATGTTCATGATATATCGGCAAGCTAACAACGCTAAAATTACTGTCAACAATCCTGTGGCTATGAGCTCATAATTCACAACAGAAGGACTAAAAATTTGAATTTGGTAGTTTTCGCTTTACAAAAATCCTCTTATAGCGTAATAATCAGGGCTTGCGTAAACGATCCAATTAATTTTATTAATAGTTTCTACATGGCGCCAAACACTCGTTGTCAAGTCATACCGAACAGGAATAATAAAGACTTCGATAAATTCGAACATGATATCGCCCCCTGAGTTTTGAAACAATCATTTTCTCAAGTTAACGACGGCTATCGACCGAATTCGCCAAAATTCACTCAATTTCATTATCGACATAAGCAGTTATATAAACCGTTAATGTATGTAATGTAATGATATGGATGATTTTATTGCTATGTTCGTTTGTTTCTTGATAAAGACATTTAAAAGACTTGGTCAAGTCGGCACCTTGTAGCGCGCGTCGCATGTCGCCACGTGTTCTCTGCGCGGCCACACTTCCACACTCCACACGTCCTCACGACGCGGATTTCACCGTCCACGCTCCATCGTTACGTAATATTGTCAATATAATAATAAACATTAAAGTAACATCGGTTGCTCCACACATTATCGTACACAAAGAAATAAGTATGTCATTAATAAATAATCCGCTGTCGCGTCTAAGATAAAATTCCTACGCAATTCGCGAGAGTTGCGAGAATAACGTTGTAGAATACACAGAGTAATCAGTGTGGTATTTTACGCTTAAGATTAAATTCTGCATTCCGCGACTACAATGGATTTTTTCACTAACGACATCAATTTTAACAAAGAGCACTGGAACATTGCTAAATCAATCCCCATGACCTGTATTTGAAATACCATGAGCCTACTATAGAAACATAACAGTTAGCCCGCGAACGAATACAGAAGCTCAGAAGAGATCAATTAACAATGTAGCTGTGCTATTTACGTCTAGTCGATCGTTTTATACGATGCAATGGTTCGTGAAGGTGCAACGGGGCGGTGATGTCCAGACAACGGAGAAAGCATGGATCGCCGTAATAAATGTTAGTTACTCGTAGCAATAAATATCCGATCTAAATAAATGTACCAATAAAACGCATGCAATCGTTCGCGAACCGTTTCAACAAAGAAGTAATGACGATTCATCGTTAAGCATGAATGGCGTATTTAAAACGCACTCATTTGGGCTATACTCTAGCCAAAATGTTGTAAATATTTATGTTATTGACTATTTTTGCTTTTTATTTGTTTCTTTAATGAAGCTACTTCACCTCATTTGCAAATGTTACATTGTTTGTTTTAAGTTTAGTCTTCAGAATCAACATTTTCCGATTGTTTTTTTTATGACCTACAGAGTGACCTACAGAGTTGAACGGACTAGCTTTACAAGCTATAAAATCTAGTAATTTGACAAGATTGACGCCAACCCGTCTGATCTGATTAACTCATCCGTACAAAAACAAGTAAGTAGTTCGTCTATCATCAAAATGATTACAGTGTTCAATTCAAGCCCGTTTATTACGTATAATTTAGTCTGCAATTACCGTTGATTGAAATTGAGAACTGATGCTATAATGTTCTACGAGATTTTTGCTATTTAAAGATTCTTTTAATTTATCCTTGCCATGATATCCTAGCTCAGAAATTGCTTTTCCTACCTTATAGAGTTTTACCTTCTTGTAAGAGTTAATTAAGGATATATCATGAAATGAGTAGACTTATTTTATTTACACAATATCTCATCTTCTGATCTGTTTCTTTGCCAAATCTTATTTCGATATTTTAATTTTGTACGTAGAGCCTTTTACGGAGGTCCTACGCAATAGTTCTCGTTTTGGTTTAAGGTCTCTTTTTTGGTATTGAACAAGGGAATATCTCAGTAATTTTTGGGTAGCCTTACCTTGAACAGGTCAATTGCGATAGTTGGTTTGGTACGTAACATGTAGAACCAAGTTCAAAAACAGAATAATGTATGCAGGTAAAAGTAGGACCAAGGAGAGTTGTAACATGATTTGTGTGCAGCCAACGAAACGGTAAGTACATTAAATGCGATGAAACCTCGTCATCATATTTGGAACACAAATAATAAAAATAAACGAAGCCCGGACTTCAGTACGAGTTTTCTCCACATTGCAGACGACGGCAATTCATAAAGATAACGTATTGAAATGCGATTAACAGTTAACGTAATGCCTTTTGACGATGTAAAAACTTACGAGTATTTTCAATGATAAAACATTATTTACGCTTAATAAATCCCGACGTCTTCAAACTGAGATAAATGGATTACCGAGAGGTTAATGTGAAATGGTTCTTTATAGGTGATACATTAAGTTGGGGAAAAGGCTATCTGGTGCTGTATCTTGTTAGGTAAATAAATACCTTTAACCCAAAACCGTTATCGTGGGCACGGAACAGTTCGCAAACTGATGGCCCGTGGATATATTGTCATGCTCTTTAACAATTTCACTAGCCAATGAGCCGTTTAGAGCTATAGAAGTCCCGGCGCACACGACAACAGCATTGTAACTGTTTATCTTAAGATGGACAGAACGCGATTGCATCCTTCCTTACAAGTCTATTAAATGATGTTTCTTTTTACATGCCTCTTTACTGGTTTTGTTACCGTAAAAGTTTTTCATGGTGAATCAATCTATAAATGGGTTACTTATATGCAGGAAGTTTATTTTAATAACCTGTTGTTTTCATTGCGTTTTATGAGGAGGAAAATGATGAGGGAAAACATTACATTGCCCATGTAAGAGTACTTTGACCTGTCATTTAACTATGAACCCTAGCTAAAGCCAAGATAGCAGAATCTATACTTTTGAAGATCCTGCTGCAACGCGCACAACTTGCATATCAACGCTATGTCAAGATTTAAGACGAACTCGTGAATATACCTGCTCAAAATATGAAAAAATACAATTTTCAGCCTCACTCAATACCTACCTATTATATAAAAAAGAGGTGTAAGGGGGAGCATACAACAGCCGGACTCCCCAAATGTCAACCTGCCACTGACGGACGAGTCGCTGGTGACCGACCGATGGCGGTATAACCATCCGACAAGCTAACCTAAATTCTCCAGAGCGATGACGGACAGCGGCGTCATCGTTGCGAAAGGATTGGCTCTGCGGACACCAACCCGCTTGCCCAGCGTGGTGACTACGGGTATTAAACCTCCCATGATTAAAGTGCCAAAACAACGGCCTCCAGTTCCCGGTGGTCCCTATTCCTGGTCAAGGTAGCGGTCACGGTAACGGTGGGACGGGGGTGCGAAGAAACCCCGAGTGATGGCAGCGTACCAACGACGACTACATCTGGCTTCGTACTATGGACGTTCGATGAAGCTGGACCATCACCTTGCTAAACTTGAGGTGGAAAGAGGTCGCATTAACAGGCATATACTGGAATTATCTGAAGTCCGAAGACAGGGGGAGGACACGATAACCCTGGAGTCAGGTCACCTATTCTACTTCCGTTGGCTTCCTGGTCAACAAGGAACTCACTAGCAGCGTTTTAGAAATCATTAGTGTGTCGGCACGGGTAGTGTACCTTGTACTAAAACTCACTAAAATGTGGTACACGTACATGTATATGCGCCGACTTGGACATGCTCTGACGAGACAGTTGAGCCCATGTACGAGGATATTGGGATATTGACAAGGCAATGCACAGTACGACAAGCCTTTGTCGTACTGTACATTGCCTTGGCAGTGGCCCTACACTACAGCGTTGTTATGGCGGACCTCAATGCCCAAGTGGGAGTACAAGAAGGCGGCGAATCGAAAGTCGGACCATTCGGCTTGGGGCGCAGGAATCGCAGGGAGCAAATGCTGGTCAACTTTTTAGAGTCGCAGGGGCTCTTCTTGATGGATTCTTTCTTCGACAAGAAACCCCAAAGGAAGTGGACCTGGCAGAGCCCCGATAACGTGACTAAAAACGAGATAAAGTTCATCATGACGGATAAGAGGCACATATTTAGAGATGTCTCCGTGATCAGCAGGTTTAACACCGGCAGCGATCACAAGCTTGTCCAAGGCACTCTAAATATCAATTTTTGAGCTGAGAGAATCCGCATGATGAGGACTACTCTCCGATCTACGCAGCTCCAGGCTGCTATAGGATTCCAAAAGGTCCAACTGGAACTTCAAAATCGATTCGCCTTACTGGAAATCACTGGAGCACTGTTGACAAGAAGGCCAACGAGGTGGTAAAATCACTACGCGACGTGTCCCGCAAACTATTCCCGTCGCAGCGGAAAAATAAGGTGTCCAAACTTTCCTCGGAGACTCTCAAACATATGAGGGAAAGACGAGATTTGCCATTCACGCAGCTGTCTGCGTCAGATAAGAAGGCCTTAAACCTAATAATTAGAAAGCTGACGCGATGCGAGCTTCGGTGCTCCAAGACCCGCGACATTAAGGTCGCGATTGAGCAGAACCGAGGGTCGAAAGTGCTTGTGAAAGTGCGTGTGAGGCTCAACAATTAGGGAGGTCCCATCTGACGAAACAAAGAACCGCGGCAGAATCGTGACTTCAAGGTCCGAGATACTCGAGAAGGTCGAGGATGTCTACGGGCATATATCAACGCGAACGGCGAAACCAGCGGAATATGGTGCAGATGACCATCGAGCCGAATTAACGCATCACTACACTGAGGACATCCCGGATGTCGATCAGTGCGAGATTAGGGCGGCTCTCGAACAGCTAAAGAACAACAAGGCACCTGGTGATGACGGAATAACGACAGAGCTCCTTAAAGCGGGCGGAGTTCCAGTCCTGAGAGAGCTAGCAAGTCTCTTCAACTCCGTCATCAAAGAGGGTACAACGCCTGAGGCATGGCGCGGAGGTGCGGTGATTCTGTTCTTCAAAAAAGTTAACAAAACCTTGCTGAAGAATTATAGACCCATCTCACTTCTGCGCCACGTCTACAAGCTGTTCTCGAGTGTCGTCACAAACCGTCTAGCCAGAAGACTTGACGAGTTCCAGCCACCAAAACAAGCTGGTTTTCAAAAAGGCTTCAGTATCGTGAACCACATCCATACTGTTCGGCAAATTATACAGAAGACCGAGGTGTACAACCAGCCGCTGTGTATGGCAATTGTGGACTACGAGAAAGCCTTCGACTCCATCGAAATATGGGCAGTTCTGGCCTCTCTGCAACGATGTCGAATTGACAGGCGTTACATCGAAGTTTTGAGATGTCTGTATGACGCTGCCATGATAACTGTCCAGATCCAAAATCAGAAAACCAGCCCCATCCAACTGCTTAGAGGGGTGAGACAGAGGATTTGATATCCCCGAAACTATTCACCAACGCGCTGGACGTCTTCAAGACGCTGGGCTGGACTGGAAAAAGTATCAACGTAAACGGCGAGTACATCTCACATCTTCGCTTTGACGATGACATCGTCATAATGGCAGAGACGGCGGAACAGTTAAGCCGGATGCTGCACAGCCTAAATGGAGCCTCTCGGCGGGTTGGGCTCGGGCTGAATTTGGACAAGACGAAAGTTATGTACAATTCACTTGTCTTGCCGAGTCCAATCCACATCGAAGGGTCGCTTCCCGAAGTTGTGAAGGAGTATGTCTACCTAGGGCAAGTCATCCAGCTCGGTAGACACAACTTTGAGAAAGAAGCCGACAGAATGATCCGGTTGGATTGGGCAGCGTTTGGAAAACTTCGTCAGGTCTTCTCGTCCCCTATCCCGCAATGTTTGAAGACTAAGGTTTTCAACCAGTGCGTCCTGCCCGGTATGACATACGGTGCCGAAACGTGGACACTGACGGTCGGGCTGGTCCACAAATTCATGGTCGTTGTCGCGCTGTGGAGCGGGCTATGTTAGGAGTTTCTTTGAAGGACAAAATCAGGAATGAAGTTGTCCGGAAAAGAACCGGAGTAACCGACATAGCTTGCAGAATAAGCAAACTGAAGTGGCAGTGGGCTGGTCATGTTTGTCGATGGACCGATGCTCGATGGAGCAGACGAGTCCTGGAGTGGAGACCGCGTATCGACAAGTGCAGTGTGGGACAACCCTCAGCTAGATGGACCGACGACCTTAAGAAGGTGGCTGGGATATACTGGACGCGAAAAGCACACAGGCACAGGGTATTGTGGTGCAGCCTGGGAGAGGCCTATGTCCAGCAGTGGACTGCGATAGGCTGAGTTGATTGATTGATAAAAAAGACATAAAGACCTTCTGAAGAAATTAATGTGATATTGTATTCTACTGTCTACCTCTGAAATAAAAATAGTTTACTGCAACCCAAATAGTTTTCATCATAATGTTTCACAACACAACACAACGATGATCTAACATTTTGATTCCTAGGTATCGAAATTATTAGTTTGATGGCAGCTTTCCTTAGAATATGTCCGTAACAATTTGTTGTGGATAAACAATAAGTCGTGAGGAGTCACTCCCTCCGCCTCCCGATAGCGGGATCCGCGACGAGTAGGTATCCAATTTATAACCTAACTGTGATCTTTACAATATTCGACAAGTTTACAACATTCGTCAAGTTTACAACATTCCACATCAACAATGCACCACTACTGTGAACAATAATTCAAAAAACATTTTCCTTATTGCCGAAACAAAAATAACCCTGTTTAAGCAACGGTGTTGCAACCATTTCGCAACAGCATTTAATCAGAGGTTTTAATTAATCAACGCCCTAATCCAATTACAACTATTGTGAGTCAAAGTCAAACATTGGCTTTGATAACCTTGACACCGCTTGAAGTTACGACAGCTGTCCGTGAAACGAAACAAATGCAGACGCTGAAACAACATCTAACTAAAGAATCGTTTTCTTAAAAAAGCACTACCATCATAAAACGATGCTCAATGTTGTGATGGATTTCTGTTATCAGACTGTAGAAAAATAAATAAATAAATGATGGTAGTTTTGAAGATTACAAAAGTTGCTTGACGTTACGGTGTCAACAGTCTACTTTTTTTTTATTTTGGCTTCGTACGGTGTACTGGCTAAACCAGTGTCAAGTTCAGAAAGTATTTTGTTTTTAGATAATACAGTCAATATGTTTTCCATTAGAATGCAGATGTAACACATTTTAATGTTTTTGCAGAATTTGGCAGCAAATCTACCGAGATCGCGTCTGTTTTAATTATTCCACATCCATTGTCCAGTGGTGTAGACACTTGAGACACAAAACTACACCAATTTTACATCGCAATATCTGCCAGAAATCGATTTGCGAATAATAAAAACAGTCACTGAACTTCACTCGACGAAATCCCGCCAAAAACTCCAAACCAGTCTACTTATTAACTTCTAACTTCAGCTTCTAACCCAACAAGTCTTCAAAGACTCAAACAACGAGTTTTTAACCGACTTCAAAAAAGAGGAGGTTCTCAATTCGTCTGTATGTTTTTTTTTATTTTTTTTTTTTTGTATGTTTGTTACGCGATATCTCCGGCATTTGTGAATAGATTTTGATGATTCTTTTTTTGTATGGTAGGTCATACTTCAGAGGTGGTCCCGTATATATTTCATCGATATTGATTCAGCACTTTTTGAAAAAATCAACATAAATAACAAAATATATATACACAGATGACGTTTTGGTTGTCTTCAAATGTTCAAATTCCATGTTATTGGTGTTATCCATTCAGGCATAACACTTTAATATTTAGTTTTACTTGTGGTGTACAAAAATGATAAAAAAAAATTTAAAAAAAAAACTAAAAAGTGAAAAATAAAAACTTTTTTCAAAAAATACAACCAACTTCTAAAAAAGGCAAAATAACTTTTTTAATTTCGGACGTCGGTGTCAAATAACGAAGAAACAAAAAAAATATATACACCGACTTCCGAAATTAAAGTTATTTTGCCTTTTTTAGAAGTCGGTTGTATTTTTTGAAAAAAGTTTTTATGTATTTACAGTTCCTCCTCTTTTAATTACTAACAATATGCAAACTTACTTTTCCAACTTTAAGGTGTGTCCAAACATTGAGCGGCAAGAGCGCGGCAGCAACACGCGGCGTTTGCAGCAGCACACATTTCTGCCGCACTCCATTTAGGACTAAACCGACGCATGTTTGCGCGACAGTACTGCGTGACACATTCGAGACACGACGCGCTCTTTAGTTGGCATCAAAACTAAAATAAAAGCGGTTGCGTGTGTCTTAGCTCTGCCTGGGACTAAGAAAAATCATAATAAAACAAGGAAATGCAAATGCAAAACTTTATCAGCGGTGGTTACAGAATTTTGAATCAATAAATTACGAAATTTTTTACCTAACACTACAGTTTTAAGATTATCCTTGAAAGAGTTTGAAAATTCACATAGCCCCAAAACGTCCGATAAGAAAAAGATGATAGTTATATTACAAACAATTTTATATGATTTCAACAAATTATAGCCTGCTGATCTCGTAGTATCGATTTTTTTACTAAAACTTCGGGCAAACTGAGATGAGTACATAAGAGGAAGTCTGAAAGTGGCACCACTGACTGAAAAGTTGTGTGGAAATCGGTTGTCGTGGTATGGACATGTGATGCGGAGGAATGAAGAAAATGTTGTGAGGAAAGTCTTGTGTGTGGCTATAAGAGTAGGAAGGCCAAAGAAACGATGGATGGACTGTGTGAAAGGGTAAAAAACGATAGCGACTAATAGAGGAGTATGGAAGAAAAAGACATTTTGCGCCGACCCCAAATAAATTGGGATTATTTCGAGCAAACTGATCAGATCCAGTTGTATAACTAGTAGTTGTTTCTCTGTTCCTTTCTCGTCTATAAGAACATAAAAGACATTTCAGTTTAGACTTTAATTCTTTCTTGGGAAGATCTTCTAAGTTCATACCATAAGTCTTCACGTTTGTTTCTATTATAACATTCTTTTTGTCGAGGTTCCCTTAGCACATTAAAAGATATACACATCCATACATTTCGATCGAACGATGTTTTGTTGTCCATTTTGATACGCAGAAATCAAAAATACGTCCAAACACAATTACTGACGAAAAAATGTTTGTGCGCGGCAGGTAGACAGAAGCGTTCGCGCGCGGCAGTCGTCCAAACACAGCGCGGCAGGCCGCGTGCTGCTTCCGCGCGCGATTGCCGCTTTATGTTTGGACACACCTTTAGGCCTTTAGGTATTGACAGAATCAAAGACTACAATAATATATAGGGTATAGACAGGCAACTCATACCTTTTTTAATTGACAGTACGAAGCGCCGTCTATTCGCCAGATACTAGAACACACATGATACACACACACACACACACACACATGGATATGGATTAAAGCCTTATATATATAGCTATAGTTACGGATATATATTTATAGCGGATGTTCACCTAAATTATGCGGTTACATTCGACGACACTTCAAATAAATAATAGCAGTTTGTTATTTTTACAAAATTTATTTTATCGTATCATAGATAATAGAATAATCAATAATAACAGACATTGATTTACATGGCCTTATCCTCTTCCTTCCTTTATTTTTGGTAGTGCCTTTAGCTTTTCCTTCATAGGGTCACTTTTATCCCAAAATTTAATTTCAAACACAAATGACAGAGACAGAGAGGGGAAGTTTGATTTACATCTTTAAAAAAAAAATCTTTGAATCTGTAAAAAAAAAATTTTCAATGGTGATAAAATAATAAGTGACCCGAAAGAAATGGCTACGGCATTCAATGATTACTTTATAGACTCAATTCATCCTGAAATTAATTATAATACTAGTAATGCTATAACTTGCGTAAATTATTATACCAAATCTCTATATAAGACACCGACAGATTCGTTGCAAATATTTAATATTATCAAATCATTAAAGAACACGAATAGCGTGGGTTATGATGGAATAACTACTAAGATTTTGAAATCTGTGTCACATATAATTGTACCTGTTTTAAGTTTTATTATTAATCCATGCATAAAACATGGCCACTTTCCTAATTTGTTAAAAATGACCATAATTAAACCACTTTATAAGAAAGGCGATAAAGCTGATGTTTCGAATTACCGTCCAATAGCTCTTATATCGGTAATGTCAAAATTTTTTGAAAAATTTATCTATGAATCTATAAACTCATTCTTTGAAGTAAACGACATACTGGCTAAAGAACAATATGGTTTTCGGAGAAACAGAAACATTAATGAAGCTGTCTATGAATTATATAAAGAAATTGTTAGTAATGTTGACGAAACAAATCTAATTGCAGCAGTACTTATGGACATATCGAAAGCATTCGATCACGTAAGTCACGAAATATTACTGGATAAGTTAGAACGGTACGGCGTTAGGGGAAACATTAAATCTAGTCAACACATATCTCACTGGTCGTAAGCAAGCCACTGTTTTAAATAGAATTTGTTCTAATTCCAAAATAGAAATTACTCATATGTCATCAATTAGAGATACAGCATGTGGTGTACCCCAAGGAACTGTTCTTGGACCCTTGTTATTTATAAAATATATTATCGATTTACCAAAATGCACTGAGCATCAAACTGTTTTGTTTGCCGATGACAGTACACTTATTGTTCCATGTAAAAATATAGAAACTCATGAAGATGACATAAACAAATCAATCCTTTGCATCATAAATTGGTTACTTATAAATTAATTAAAATAAACGTTGATAAGACAAAGTTTATGACATTTTATCAAAGAACTGAAAAACTTAACTTAAACTTAGCTTATGCAGATCAAATAATAGCAGAAACAAGTAGTGTTAGGTTTCTGGGAATTCACTTGGATATTCATTTAAACTGGAAATGTCATGTAGAAAATGTTTGTAAAAAACTATACCAGTACTCATATGCGTTCTACAATCTTGCAAAAATAGTGAATGAGTCCGTAGTTCTAATTTCTTACAAGGCCTATGTCACATCTGCATTACGTTTTGGAATAATACATTGGGGAAATTCCACTGACAAAGAAATTGCGTTTAAGGCCCAAAAAAATGTGTGCGTGCTGTGTTTAAACTGAAACCAACTGAAAGCTGTATTCCATATTTTAAGCTCTTAACATTGCCCTGTATGTACATTTTTGAGACTGCAGTATTTAAATAAATAATAATAAATTGTTTATTTTTCTCCACAATATTACTCTTAATTGCTAGCCTTATTTCTAAAGTGACATAAAGGTGGGACATTATATTGTGGGACACTATTTGTGCAAATCCAACTTCCATCTGTTTGAAACATTAAAATCTAAAAGACGCAACAGAGAGATATGCGCTAAACCATATACCACTGCTCTTTATAAAAAAAGTTTTCTAGGAATGGCACCTAGGATCTATAATAAGATCCCTAGAAGAATTAGAGATTTAAACAACATACACGATTTTATCTTTACTGAAAATCTTGTTTGAAAAAACATATCATACGGTGAACGAATACTTAACGGACACATTTTTATTATAATTTATTATTTATTGATTTGACATTTTATGCTAGAATTTATTATTATTATATTATAATAGAATGTTTTATTTTTTAATTATGTTGACTATTTAAATTAGAATATTTTAATGATGTGTGTTGAAACATGTTTAACTACGACAGTATTTGTAGGCCGCTGACGGCTAGACATAGCGTTCTTTAATTATTACAACATCTGTAACTAACCTACCTATGTTCAACAAATACAATATTATTTGTATTTGTGGTTTTGTCATCTTTTTTGCAAGAATTTATTTTTTCTTAAAAGCCACTCGAGCACTGTCACATTTTTCCAGCTGGTTTAAAAGCGATTTATATTAATTGTGTTTCGTTCGTTTCATTGCAAAAGAAAATCGACACGGAAAATACAGAAAAAATCAGAAAATAACCGTCATGTCTGCGCTGACAGACATTTGCAATTCAAGTGTTACCATTGCAATAATAATAAATTACCATAAATTTAATAAAAAGTTTTTAAACTAAAATATTGATTTCATGTTTCCAATCGGTTTAACAATTTCACAAACATAGTTTGACGAGCATGAACTTAGTTTTTTTACTATTTCAATCTAAAATGATGCAATGATTATCTTTTTTTTCTTACTGAGTGTAGTACCATCTCCCTGCACCTTAGCCATATATTTTCATATTGCAACACAGTATTTTTATTTTGGTAGTAGTTTGGTGTAGGTCGTGAGTTCAAACCCAGGCAGGCACTTTACTTTGTGTAAATTATTTCATCACCACTGCTCTCAAAACGGTGAAGGAAAACATCGTGAGGAAACCGGCATGTCTCAGAACCAAAAATTCGAAGACATGTGACATTCACCAATCCGCATTGGGCCCGCGTGGTGGATTACGGCCCACACCCTCTCACGAAGAGGAGGCCTGTGCCCCAGCAGTGGGGACGTTAAAAGGCTGAGATGATGATGATGATTTTTATTTTGGCACCCAAGGTAGAGATGGCGCTGTTCTTAATAAATAAATGCGAAATTTCGAAATGTTCCAAGTTTCCATAGCATGGACAGAATAGTCGTCATAGGCTAAACATATCAAAATATAGAATAGAAATAGGTAATATTATAATAGAAAGAATAATTGACAAGTGTCGTTTTGTGAGCAGATATCTTAGAAAAGCCAATTTTATAGCTACTATTTATGTGGGCAGTTAAAGATGTATTCGCTTAGAGGAAATAAATCGGTGACAACAAAGTGCATACATGTACAACATCATCTTTGCCGTCATAAAACGGTGTGACTTGACGGTAGTATTTTAATGACAGATTTGTTTGACAGGTGTCAAAACAGCTCTATGTACGACCGTTATTTTGTGGCTGTCATTGAAAACTCAATCTTATGTTCTACTACAAGTTGGTAAGAAAGCGTTTAGAGGAAAGAAATCAGTGACGACAAAGTGTAAAGCACAAACAAACAATAAAAGCACCTGTAAGGCCTGAGGACGATCAGTACACGCTCACCTGCAGTGATTTATTTGCTAGACCCGCCATTGTCCTGTCGCGGCCGGCTAGCGGAAACTTATGAACTATCTAACCTGAAATGGCGTATGAACGAAACACTATCACTCTACATGTGCACACAATTATTTATTTATTTATTTATCTGGAACATAAAGGTATCTTTATTAGGAGCTACAGCAGTATTTTCTATTATCACTGTAGTATTATAACAATGGAAGATTAAGAACACTGCCGACAAACTGCACTACAGTTTTTCAGGAGTTTTGTGTAACTTAGTTATATCTATAGCAAATCTTGAAATATACCTATAACCTTGTCCTACGCTACCTTAAAAACGTGAATTTAAATTTGAACGGATTAAAAAATGGGGAACTTTGCTGTATTACCTACTCGCTCCTAAAAATACCATACAAATGAATTTGTTTTAATATCAAAAACACACTTCTTAGCAAATAAAGGTGTCAGTAAGCACATAATATTAGTATGTACGTATTCCTAACTCCTACCTACAGATGCCCGTTTTTATAGTGCAGTAAAAAGCCTGATCTTGTTTGTGATCACGTAACGGTACCTTACTTATACTTAGATATAAGCAAGGTACTTAGATATAAGCAAGGTAGGTACTTAGATATAATCCTTTAGCTCACGTAACATATCGCTCAATTTATTTACTCAAGCTGGCTCCTTGGCTATGACTTATACTTACCTACACATCATGATTAACTGTTTGTGATGACTTCAATAGGAGCTACAGCGATGGATTTACTGTCCCTTCACCTGAACGTGGCACTAATGCAGAATGGGATGGCGAAGCATCTTTAGCATCCCTGAGCTAGGTAAAGCAACATTTATTCAGCCATACCCAAATGTTTATAATTTTGAAATTATTAATAATTCATATTTTAAAAAAGGTACCTATATTTTTTTTTCCTCTTGTCTTTTGTTAGTTTCTTTTGTGCTATGAATGAGTGTATTTATAGTTGCGAAGTTCGTTGTTGCGAAAGTTCTTAACTGCGATGTACTTACGTTACTGCGAAAGTTTACCATCACGACGTTCGTTGTTGCGAAAGTTCTTTACTACGATGTACGTTACTGCGAAACTTTACCATTGCGATGTACGTTGTCGCGAAAGTTCTTTACAGTGAGGTACGTTACTTCGAAAATTTACCATTGCGACGTAGGTTGTCCAAGAGCGAGCGAAGTGAGCTCGGGAGCCTAGAGCACCCCGATACCCCATAAATATAATATTTCCACTATCTCCAGTATCAGCAACCCTCCTACATAACTTAGGTACATCGCAATAGCGTGTTATCGAAACTGCAATCATCACAGTAAAGAACTTTCGCGACAACGTACATCGCAATGACTTTCGCAGTAACGTACATCGCAGTAAAGAACTTTCGCAACAACGAACGTCGCGATGATAAACTTTCACGGTATCGTACATCGCGGTAATGAACTTCGCAACTGTGATTTAGGTACACTCGCTATGAATCACTGTTCTTTTCTGACCAGTTAGACTAGAGGAAAAGAGTGTGTAGGTATATTGCGATTACGATTATCTATCAACAATTACGAAGTTGCTAGAAGTAGGTATCTATCATATTTATAACATAAACGCCTAAGTGACGCACCCAATCTAGAATGATCAACAGACCCATACTTAGAGTACCTAAGTGATCTCTTTTTAACCAACAACAAATTCGCACAAAAATATTGGCGTAGTACGCATAAAGAGAAATGCAAATTAAGTATTTTTAATTGCCTTCCGGTAGAAAGTGGGTGAACCTGAACACGGAACGGGCTGGCGAATCAGTTTGATTCTTGTCGAAATAATGACAAAGCGGCGACGACCGGTGTCGGATTCTCGCTGTGCTCCTGAGTTACTGACAACTGAGAGCCGGTAACTGGCAGAATAACGTTGATTCCTGCTGGCTGTTACGGTCGTTAACTCGGCCCCTTTTTTTTAAGAAGCTGCTTGAGCGGCTCACCCTCCATTTAAACACATTTTATCTCGTCATCTTTAAAAACTTAGTAATTACCTACATGGACAGGTGGTCAGCTCATCAAACTGACGAGAAGGTAATTCTACTTTTAGATACTACAAATAGAAGGAAAACAGAAATGGAACTGTATACTCTCTAGGTTTAGGTATGTTTAAATATCTGCATCGTTAACCTAGGCATCTACACTGTCTACTAAATCAAAGATAATTAAGTCTGTCGACTTGAAAGCATTTAACACCTTCGCTTTACACACTTAAAGGAAAACGTGTAAAGTCATTACAAAACACGATTTAACGTGCATATATTACTTCATACGGCCCGAAAATACTAAACAAAGTCATTCGTCTCTGTAATAATCCACAATCAATAACTAATAATCTGTTCCGCGTATGTGGGCGGGACCTGACATGCACCCATTTGTTTTACTTAAACGTTAATGCTCTTATGCATCGGTGGCGGCGCAAGCGCATCCACTCACGTTCAAACTTCGGGTGATTGTTTAACGGTGATCCTTTCCGGGATTTTTATCTCGGTTTAGCGTGTGGGTGGTTTATAAATAAATTGACCTGGAGGTCATAATGCTCGTAAGATTAAATACCTAAGTATTATATTTTATAAGACCACCACAAGGATTTAGGTCAACATAAGTTTGTTGTTAGAAAAAAGATAGAACGAAGGACTTTTGGCTTTTACAATTAGTACGACAGTGCCCATATCTATACGTCATAGGACAACCCTGATGACTCAATTACCCATACTCAAAACTGTGAGCAACATAGTGCAACACCTAATAATTTGACTTCATATATCACTTTGTTAACAACCTGTGCTGCATTTCTAACATTGCCTAATTAATCTTTATTAACTTCACACAATAATTAAAGTTCAGACTCTAATTACTTAGGACTATTGCACTCGTCTAACGCCACATGAATGCATTTAGTTAAGTTTTAAATGTCACCTTAATAAATAAGTTAGCAGAAGGCACCACAGATTTATAAGTGAGTTAGCACCCGAATTTCGTCATCACTCATCATTATTAGATATTTTAATTTACATGGTAATTAATAATCGTCAATTACATAGATTGGAAACTTCAGCTTGCACATCGACCAATTCATACTTGAATATTTGTGGTTTTTGCTTTAGGTTTTGTATAACTTTTCTTTATTGTAGAAGCAATGGGTACCAGGTATCCACCTTGACCTAATCAATGGAACATTCAATAATTTCATTGTGTAAGGTAAACAATGACTCAAAGTTATTTGCCGAAATAATGATTACTTACAACAATATTTTTACTGAGCTTGAGAATTTATTGGCAATAGGTAACCTACCTACCGCAGATAAGACCGAAATCAGTGGTGGCCCAATAATAACAGCTCGGGCTACGTGTGGAAGGACACGGATTCGAACTCTGTTAGACACTTTGTTATTTTATCACCACAGTCCTCAATACGGTGAAGGAAAACATCAACTCAAAAATTGTAGACACAATGTGTTATCTACCAACTCCCACTGGGCCCAGGTGTTGGGATTTGGCAGAAAAGAGATCTGTGTCCCAGCAATGAGAACGTTATGACGGTCTCATTGCCACACTCTCCGGTGAGGCGGCGAGCTTCCTTGCCGGACTGTCATGGGATCTGGAGGCCAAGGTCCTCGCGCTCCTCTGGGAGTGGCGCGAGGAGGCGAAACGCCAAGGCGAAACTTCACTGCCGCGATACCTCGCGGCTCGGCGGACTGAGCTCCGGCAGGATCTCATGGCGACATGGAGACAACGACTGGCGCAACCAAGCGCTAGGCATGCCACCATTGCGGCGGTAGTGCCCCTCTTTGAGGAGTGCCCTCTTTGTGGCTGGATAGGCGTCACGGCGTCCTCACCTTCCACCTGACGCAGATCCTCACCGGACACGGTTGTTTCGGGAGGTTTTTGTGTCGGATAAGGCGGGAGGAAATGCCCGGGTGTCACCATTGCGCGGATCGCCCGCCGAACGGACACGGTGGAGGTCTGCCCCGCTTGGGCGGAGCACCGCCGTGTCCTTGTGGATGCGATAGGCGGCAGCGACCTCTCGCGCCCGGCCCTGGTCCAGGCCATGGTTCGGGGCGAGAATGGGAAGCAATCTCGAGATCCTCCTTATGCGAAGCAGTAATGCTCGCGAAGGAGGAGGCGGAATGGGTGAGGGAGGCTCAATGGAGTGACCCTAACGCCCCCAGTCGCAGCCGCCGCAGGAGACGCCCTGGGCGTCGGAGGTCGCAGGACAATCTCCGGCCACCGTAGACGCGGGCCTGCGGTCGGCGAGTAATGGGTAGCTCACCGTCCGATCAGCACCAGGCCCGTGAGTCGACGGCGCGTAGTGTTCCACGCGCGCCTCAAAGAGATGTCAGCCACAACTGACGGAGCCCATCATGGCCGGTGCCTGCATGCCAAGGGGTAGCTGATAAATTCGTAATAGAGTTACCGCTCCCCTGGGCCCGCAGGCAAGGAAGGAACAGGGGTGGGTTCTAGTCAGTAAGAGTCTGACACGCCCTCCCACTCCACCCAGAGCGGGAGAAGTCATAGGATGATTACCCACAGTAAAAAAAAAAAAGGCTGACTATACCTACGACAGATTAAATTGCGACTGATTGGCAGATTCTTACACCTTTATTTATAAAACATTACCCTCCTTTTGGGGCAGTCGGGTAAAAACTCGCTAACCATAACTTAAATACTGCTATGCGGATTCTATATTCAGATTCTACAGGCGCAGTTATACGAATTTTAATGGTTTTTAATTGAACATCACGTCTACACGACTACTCCTATTTCTTTGAATAAAATTTTGGTTACTTTATACAATTTCCGTCGTAACTTGATCTGAGAATATTTGAAATTATATTTTTATAACATAGTTTAATTAATTTGTAAAGTTATGTCTAACGCGGATAAAAAATTGAGATATTTTTATGAAACTTTCACTATTTTAATGATCATTTAATTATTTATAATTTAGTCTCAGTGTTTTATTTTAATAGCTGTTGTTTTATGTGTAATAATGGCTTAATGTCTCTTATTCTAGTTTACTTATTGCATTTATGTAAAGCTGTTGGTATTCCATGTGATAAATTAATTAATTAATAATGCGTCTAATTTCCGATGGGCGAGTCCTATTACTGGGTGGACGTACGACGCGTTACGTGAGCTCAGCACAGAACACGCAAGTTAACCACTCAAGTTCATTGGCAGTTAATAGCTCCGTAATAACCTGCTAATCAGTGCTGCTTACATTTATGGTTAACTTTGCACATGGCTAACTTTTTATACTTAAATAAGGCCCTATGTTAAATCAAATTTTCTATGGAGAATTTGAATTTAAAATCTTCTAATCAGTTGCAAAACACTTCTAAGATTTAATAAATTAGACCCTTTTAGCCCTGAATACCCGCAGTTGCTATCTTTTATACGTTATACAAACCGCTCATTTCATAGCCATGAAGTCAACCGATCAGATCGATAGAATTACGATTACGAGGACCGACAATCCTAAATGTTGTCTCATAATCGGTCTGTCAAAACGCTACCTACTCGTAACGCAATATCTACATTACGTAGCACTCTCTGTAATCTGTATTATTTTGTAACGCAAAACTTATCTATAACTGTCCACATTAATTTATGGCAACCACTAATTTACAGATAAATTAGTGGAGTGCGCATAAATCATTCGTGATTTTTTATACACTTAGCTTCAAGTAGTTAAGTGCGTATAATCTAGATGAAGGGCTAATCAACAACGATTCCATAACCCTCCCGACTGAATTTCGATGACGGTGGCCCTCCTCAACGGAGATCAGCCAAGTACGCAGGAGATATTATAGTGCACAAGTGTGAGCACCAACACAGGTGCACTCTCTGTTCCTTTACTCTCATAGTCCGACTCCGATAGGACGGCAATCCGACACAACCAGGGAGAGATCAGGCGCAAGATCAACAGGTTTAACGTGCTTTACGAAGCACGGGGGTGTCACACCACTTTCCAAACTCTGGGTTTTGGTACAAGCACGTCACACTATCCCGAACCACTGCATTATACACTGAATATCCCGAATCAATGGAGACCACCAGAAAAACGCCGAAGCAATGAAGCTCGACGAGTCCCCGAGAAACAAACTGTCAAACTCTGAGCTGCTACAGAGTAATTCCTAATGGAAAACCCAATAGTGCTTTTTGCCTCATCCAGGAATCCAAAGAGTACCTATATAATTTTACAGGAATCGATCCCAGGACCTCACGCTCAACAGTCGCGCTTGCAACGAGGAGACCAACGATCCAGTCAAACGCATCAATATTAAGGCCCTACTACCGGCCAAGTGGCGCCCTCATTGAATAAAAAATCGTAGCATAGCATAGAAAAGAAATATTAAAGAATCCAACGTCACGTTTGTTACAAAGTGGATAAAGTATTTTTACGTTGTTAAAATAGGTCTCAGAATGTTTCGTATCCAAAGTAGCACGCAAAAGTGTCAGACACGGCCGTTTTTGGTACTTTTGCCTACTACTATGGATACAAAATATTCTGAGACCCGTTTTAACAACGTAGAAATACTTTATCCTCTTTGTAACAAGCGTGATTCTTTAATATTACTTTTCTATACTATGCTACGATTTTTTATTCAATGAGGGCGCCACTTGGCCGGTAGTAGGGCCTTAAGCTCTCGACGAGTGATTCGCCTGGCCCTTGTTATGTTAGCCAGCCTACCACAGAGGTTGACCTCTGTTTACCATTTCATAAAAAACTTTTTTACAAAAAATAGAACCTACTTCCAAAACAAAACAAAAAAAAACTTGTAAAATACCTTTAATATCGGAAGTCGGTGTTTCTGGTTTTGTTTCTTCGTTTTTTGACACCGACTTTATTTTTGTTTTTTTTTTGGAAGTCGGTTCTATTTACTTTTTATATTTTTAAGTTATAAATTTTTCACTTTTTAGTTGTGATTGTGTTACCAATGCATATTTATGCGATAGCAGAAATCGCGGTTGATTTGCTGTCATTTTTTGAAGAGTTCCGTTGTGTCTCTGAAGCTCATCATCGGATCTATATGAAATTTAAATGGGACCATTTCGGATTAAACCTCTTTCGAACAACAAAAGAATTTTGCAAATCCTTCTATATATGACGAAGTTATGTCCGAACAGACATAAAAAAAATTATATATAAACATCCGAATTGATAACATCCTCATTTTTTAAGTCGGTTAAAAATGGGTGGCTGTTACTCAACTGTAGTTGGTCCATTCATCATCTTCTTGCCCTTACCATTCTGTCATTTTTGAATCTTTAAATAGTATAAAACAAAGTCTCTTTCTCTGCTTACTTCATCTAAAGCACGTAATGGATTTAGATACGGTTTTCACTAATAGAAAGAGCCATAAACGAGGAAGGTTTGTCGCTAGTATTACATCAATACTAATATTTTAGAGAGATAAAGTTTGTAAGTTTGTTTGTAGGAAATATTCTCTGGAACTGCTAAACCGATTTTGTAAATTCTTTCACCAGTAGAAAGCTACATTATTAAAATTATAATTCTGAACATTATTAAAATTATATTTATAATTCATCCCTGTAATTAATAGTCTGTATTATTTCTTTTTTAAAACATAAAGTTCACATAAATATATTTTATTCATATGCTATCAAAATATTATTTAATTAATATTTACACAAAAGTCCCACATATCAGGTTTGACAGTCCATGTCTTAAAAAATTTTTCCTTAACATCAAGCCATTTTTCAAAATACTTAACAGATTTTGTTTTCATCTTATTATAAGGTATATTTTCAATTTTATCTTGCCCGCATATTCTTTCTTTCAGATCTTCTTTGTTGTTTAGTAAATGCAAGAATTTTTTATATAAATGGTGTTTACTTATACATAAACTACAGGCTGGTGATAATGCTTTCTTCACAGTCACTCCTAGCTTCCTGCCTTGCACTGCAACTTCTAAAGTACTGAAACAAACGTATTGCTTAGAAATGTATACAGGCCTAACAGAAAATGGTACCTAGTCGTATTTGAGATTCTGCTTCTGCCTATGGAAATGAACAACTTTCTTCACAGAAGTCATAGTAAATTCCCCAAGTTCCCCATAAGTTCCTCCCAGTAAATTGCCCAAAGTTATCATGAGCTGATCAAAATTTGAATTAATTTGAAGACATATGACATCCACCAATCTGCACTGGGCTCGCGTGGTGGATTACGGCCCACACCCTTGCACAGAGAGGAGGCCTGTGCGCCAGTAGTGGGGACATTAAAAGGCTGATGGTGGTAGTATGGTGATCCAAATTAGTATAGGAGGTCCAAATATTTTTTTCCACAATGTGCACATGCAGTATTCAAAATGTGAGCACGCATTTCTGTTACATCCTGTTTAACAGTTTAAAAATAGGTATTGATTACAGATTAAAAATGAAAATGGGGTATAACAATAAAGTTCAATAACTAATTCAAAATATGTATGGTTGTCCAGTCAGTAACTATAAAACAGTTCTAGTTTTGACTTTACAACCAATTGCTTTGACTTTACATAAACAAATTAACTAAAATACTCACTTATTATTAAATATAGATTTAATCCAAACCATGCTTCCGGGCGCTGGTTTTGTATTAACATCAGAGCTTATATTACTGAACACTAAAGTTGTTTGGTAAAACTGAGGCACAACATCTAATTTAAGAGACAAACAGTTAGATCTATTTAAAAGGGCTCTATGTAAAGACTCTTCAGAGTAAGGAACTCCTGCACCAAATATAAAATGGCTTATGTATATTGGTTCACACAGCATACTTAATAAGCTGCCTTGGACACCCAAATGTATCCATTTAGCAATCTTATCACTGCAAGAGACTGACAATGTTCTGTCCCCTCGGCCTGGCTTTGTTCGCACTTGACTGAGGAGTAGCTGAATATTTGTGCCCGGTTCTTTTAGGTCTTGTTCACACTGAGGTAGACATTTAGCCCCTGTCTTATTAACATAGTCTTCTACTTTGCATTTCTTAACTTCTGTGTCACAAACATCTTCCTCTGGATCACGCTTCAGTAGCTTCAGTACATCACCATAATGCTCCTCTTCCCCATTTTGAGATATTATGGACGCGTCTCCACATGGCAACTGAGATGAATAGAAAATAAATTCAACATTTCCTTTCAGTTTAAACTGTCCATTTTCATAATTGAATATAGACTGTTTCTGGTGTAAACTTTTGTAAATACTTTCGTATAGATATAATAAAAAGCCTCGCCGAGCGAATACTTCTGCGTGACTATCGTTAAGTATACTTCCAGTAGGCATCATTTTGGTAGCCCCAATACATTTTGAGCCGGTTCCTAGCGATACTACTTGAATGTTCTCAGTAGTTCTGTCATATTCTATCATACATGATAGCACCGTCCATTCTTTTTCGACAGGTTTACCATTTTTCGGTAGTGTGTTGTACTTATTGAAACATTTTTGCACTATTTCTTCAATTAAAGTTTCGTCTAGGTTAGGCATCGTCTTGCAGTATCAATGTTTTAATTGTTTGACATTATAAAGAATTCAAAGTGTATATTTCAAAAAGTTCGTCCTAGTATTGGTCTTCAGTTAAATTTATAAATATGAAAATATGATTCCATTTGCACTAAAAATTACTGATAAAAATGTAAACAAAGTCAAACTGACACTTGTCAAACTCAGTGTTACCTTTACCAAAAATTTCCCCCGTTGTTTTCTGAATTTCCCTAAAAATCCCTAAATAGAATTTTATAAGTACCTTCACACTTATTTAGTACCTAAATTATTTTGTAGCTCATAAAATAAAACGTTACATATTAAGTTAGTAAAATATTTTAAATACAATCCTTATTTGTTAATTATTTCCAGAACCGCGTCATCATCCTGTTCCTCCCGATTTGACGTCATTCTTGTTGCCATAAACAGAACTTCGGTGGAATTGGGTGTAATTTATCCAAAATAGTTTTTAAATCACTGATTGATTGACATTTAATGAATGAATGCGCCGCGCAATACACTCGTTTCATATCGTGCGTTCCTTTCTAAGTTTCTACGCACAAAACTGAAAACACACGCTTTGTTTTCGATTTTGCAAGTTTTGTTTTGAAATCCATAAAAAAATCTCCAAAAAATTCCAGTCCCTAAAAATTTCTCTTTTAACACTTCTAGCCCCTAAATTTAGGGACAAAATCCCTAGAACCATGGTCAAACTGACACTTCTTTTTTTTTAGCCCGAAGGGCAGGCTTTTGTCCATATTGCCTAGTCTTACGTAGTGTATTTTTATTTTTCCAAAATGCAGATGTAACACATTATAATATTTTTTGCAGTATTTGGCAACAAACTTGTCGAGTCAGCCTTCTCGGCAAAATTCGCTATGGTAGTCAATACTACAATAAAATTCTCAGCTACATTTTAGCGAGATCGCGCCTGTTTCAATGATTCCACATATTAATGTCCAGTTGCGTAGATACTTGAGACACAAAACAACACCAATTTTACATCACAATAACCACAAGGAATCAATAAGCGAGTAATTAAAACGCCACGGAACTTCACTCAAGAAAATCCCGCCAAAAAAAAAAACTCAAAAAAATAAAAGACAAAAAATATCAAAATTATCAATTTATCACAAATACGATTGGGTTTACGCATTCCGATTCCATTTCTGCATTGTTTTGACACAAAATAATAGTAGATCGTCGCATCGAGCGCAAAGTGAGTTAAATATTAATACACGTGTTATGTTGGTGCCCGAGCGCATGCGCGGACACTAAATTAACACGAGTGCATTAATTACTTACTCTAGCAAGGTGTGTAATCTACTTTTCTTACTACTACCAATCTACCTACCATAATAAAATATACCTACTTATAATAAAAACTCAAGATAATGAAAAATATTTATCCCGCGACTTTTGCGGCAAAAGGTTATTATCAATTTCATTTGCAGCTGTTTTTGTAGTTTCTGGAGTTAAATTCATAATGCTATCGCTGTCTATTTCTATGTTCAGGGTTACGTACCTCAAAAGGAAAAACGGAACCCTTAAAGGATCACTTTGTTGTCCGTCCGTCCGTCTGTCCATCTGTTAAGACCCTTCATCTCAAGAACACGTGGAGGTATCGAGTTGAAATTAAAATCATATACTCAGGTCTACAGTCCCATGAAAGCTGTGAAAAAATCAAACTTCTAAGTTAACGTAAAAAAAGATACAGCTGTTTGCTGCAAAAAAACGTTTATTTCGACACTCTCAAGGAAATCAAAATTTATAGGGTACTTCCCGCTGTCCTACAATCATGAAATTTGGCAAGAAGCAAGGTCTTATAGCACAAGTTATGGGAAAAGTCTGACTACCGTAAATTTTTAATTAAATCACAAAATAAACTGTATATTTTCAAAAAACCCGACTGTAAAAATTTCTTGCCTATCTGTTTAGTATGTATGTATTTAGGCATCTATTATTTTATTGTATTGTATTGTAATCTTTATATTTGCACTCGCTCTTCAATCTCTGTCCATTCTAAGTTGCCTGGAAGAGATCGCGGAAAGCGATAAGGCCGCCAATTGTATGCTTTTAGTATAAGTTTTCCTTAAGAGTCTATGTTACCTCAAATGGCTTAGCATGATCCTCCGTTATGTCGATAATACTGCAGCATTAATTTTGAAATAAATATATGGCAAGGTTGAGGATCAATGTTAAGTATTATAAACCTCAAAAACACGATTCCATAAAATTTTCTCGATAGAAAAAAAATCCAAAGTTACCTCTAAACCGAAAACAATAAACCGCTAGCATTCAAAAAATGCTTACAATTAGATCATGAAACTTTGCATACTAACTGAACTTACTATAAAGCAGGTCCTACAAGTTTTTTTATTTTTAAATTACCATTATTTTCACAGTAAAAATAAAATACCTAAACTATCACCTAAACTATGCCGTCTTGAAGCTTGTTCCCTGGCGCCCGACGCCCCCGTTCAGTCTCGCTTCGGCTTTCGAACGGGAGGGCTGTGTCGCTTGCGCTCAGAGCACACATTACGCAACAAGACTACGTAAAATACAAATCTTGTAGTACTTATACTTATAGTGTTGGTGCAATGGGAAATAACCGTAATAAAAATAAGAAACGAAAGGGTTGGCGCAAAGAAACTGGAAAACATGATAAACGTAATGAAGTAAGTATATAGCTACCTATCTACTTACAGTATTAGTGATTACAAACATGTCACGTTTGGTGCAGTGGCAGGTGATTGGCTGCTGCGTTAGGAGTTGCAGGTGTTTCTGCATGTGAAGATTTGTGTTTGTAAACGCACCTTTCACGATTCAGGCGAAATCCAGGTGTACACTTTTTTTTTTGATAAAAAATGTGAAAAATGGGTGTCCAATTTTGTAAAAAGTTAAAAAGTTCCCTAAATAGGTTTGTTGTTGTTTTGACAATATACAACAAATAGGTATCTATGTAGTACCTAATTGTTTTTTTTTATAATGTTGCCGACTCCAGGATTTCAACTGAATCGGAGACGGTGCGATTACAAACACAAATCTTCACATTCACAAACGCGCAGATCCGACACAACTGTCTGTAGGCCATAAAACACTGATCTGTTATTATTATTATTACACATGGCTATATAATTTTGACGGCACGGTTGGCGCAGTGGTTGAGCGTTCGGCTGCTATGCTGCGTGTCACGGGTTCGATCCCCGCACGGAACAAATATTTGTATGATCTGCAGATAGTTGTTCCGGGTCTGGGTGTCTTGTGTATGTGAATTTACATGCTTGTGAACGCACCCACGATACAGGAATATTCCTAGTGTGGGGCAACATTTTTTTAAAAGACAAACAAAAATCAAAAAAAAAATTATCAAGCTATAAATTTCCAGTATAAGCTGATCTCACATTGTATAGGAATTCCGTACAATGAGAGGTCAGCTTGTACTGGAAAATTATCCCTCCACCATCAAATACCAATTCACCAAATTTGTATTTCAATAAAAAATGTAGGGTGGGTAATTGTTATTTGTTATTCATAGGGCAAGTCTGCTTCTATGGACGATTTAGTCTTCTTTTGTATATTTTTAGGGTTCCATAGCCAAATCATAAATAAAAATATGTGAGGTCTAGGTAGGTATTTATTTGTCCCGTGTGATTGTTACAGGACCGGACGGACGGAGGTATGACCTCCGAAAACTGTAGAAATAAATTCGGACGAAACAAATCTTCATGTGTTACAAAATATATAATTGTAAGTACCTATCTATCATACGTGTGTGATAATCACGAAATTTGCTGTTCCCCCATGGCACTACCGCTTGGTACTAACGCGTAACGGTACTATCACGAAATTGGCGAATTCATAATAAAATTTTCATAATGTTGGACTTTTTAGGGTTCCGTATTATTTATTCATGTTGACAAAATTATGCTGCCGGGGTCGCGAGTATATTTGAAAGAGAGTTACCGCGGCTCTTGGCACAGGCAACTGAAGGAACAGGGGTGGGTTTTAGTTAGTAAAAGTCTGAGATGCCCTCCCGCTCCGCCCAGAGCGGAAGGTCATTTTTTATATTTTTTTTATTATAATCGTTTATTAGGAACAGAACAACAAATACAGGCAGATAAAAAAACAATGTACAACGATGGTAGCTGCAAAAGTTTAAAACTTTGGCGCAGCCACCAACGCCCATCACGCCAGTCATTGAATGATAACATAACATACCCCAAAAAAAGTGTTTTATAATGAATGTTGTGTTTTCTTGCAGATCACCCGAGAACATGAGCTGTTCACTGAATATACACAATCATTGAAATCAAGCGTCCCATTGCAGCATTCTAAACATCTTTGGACGAAGCTAAGATATAGATAAGATAGAAGTAAATTTTTGGAGAAAAACTCAAAACGGACTTGTCGTAAATAAAAAACATCCTTGGTATATACAAGTGCAAGGACAATTACATATCATCGGTACAAAAAAAAATGTATTTTCGGAATAAGGTCTGGATGCGACAAAAACATCAAAGTCGAAATTATAGAAAGATGACCAATATTTCTGAAATGGAACTAAAATTAGAACATTTTTATAAAACATGCATGTTACCTGAGCTATGCAATTCCAGACATGTTCTAACTATGTAAATTAGAAATTTAAGCGATTAAAAATAAATGTTATTTAATTTTGACTATTTTTAATTACTTTGAAAAAAACTTATGGTATTTATCATACCTACCTACATACCTACCTGCATACTTACCTACTTATCCTACCTATACCTACCTATCTTATATTTATACAAACCTTGTCCTGAGAATCACGAACACAACAAAAAAAGAATTATGCAATTTGGTGAAGTCCTTCGAAAGATATACGCATACCTACATTTCGGCGATTCATTCTTATATAGATGCATAATAACTAAGAAAGTGGTAATACAAGGAGAAAGCTACCTATTATAAGATTTTAAAATGGCACAGCGTAAACTTACTACCAAGCCAATGTACCTACAGAACCCTCAGTGCAATGGTGACTCGCAATTGACTAGTTTTTTGTAGTCTAAACCACTGCATAAATTCTACAATTTATGTAGTGGTTTAGAATCGATTTTTCTAACCTATGTATACCATATGTATGTATACCTAGGTACTTGCATATACCTACAACCTACATAATTACCTACATGCGCAAACGGCTGTCAATAACATACATACACTAAAACTATAAAACGCAAACTTACTACAAAACTAATTGGCGGAACCCACAGCGCAAAGTTGGCTCGCATTTGACTAGTATTTTATAGAAGTAGGTAGGTAAAATAAAATAGTGTGCACGGCTAGACATCACCTATACCGTCCAGTATAAGCTGATCTCGCATTTTATAGGCTTTCCGCACACTGAGAGGTCAGCTTATACTGGAAACTGATCGTTTATAGATACATTGAAATTGTATTTGCGATATAATATATAATTTTATATTCATAAAATGACAAGTTAAAATTAAATTAGATTGATAATTTTATTTCTTAGTACTCGTCCGATAATAGTGTAGTTTACTCTAACGAAATCGCTTCGACCTCAAGGCCGCGCGTGTCGCGTCTCTGCGAGCAAAAGTGTGCGAGCGAGATAAAGAGTGCAGTGGCACGCGGGGAAGTGGGGGCGAAATTAGAATTTGAGCTGAGGTGGTATAGGCTCTTAATGTGTGTGTATTTTTTTGGTGTACAATAAAGTTTAAATAAAGAAATAAATTGTCCGAAATGTTCCGTATGGTGTCGGACGTAAAAGAATAGCACCATCCCATCACTTCCCGTAAGAGGCGACTAAGGGATATCCGTGCATTATAAGAACTACACTGCGATCGCCAACCCGCCTGCCAAGCGTGGCGATTACGGCAAACCCCCAAATGAAACGTACACCAAAAAGATGGCCCCTAGTGCCCGGCAGCCTGCCTACCCTTGACTCCGATAGCGGTCAAGGCCATGCGAGGCAAGGGGTGCGAAGAATCGACGACACGGTTGGCGCAGTGGTTGAGCGTTCGGCTGCTGCGCTGTGTGTCGCGGGTTCGATTCCCGCATGGACCAAATATTTGTATGACCTGCAGATGGTTGTGCCGGGTCTGGGTGTCTTGTGTATGTGAGTATACATGTTTATAAACGCACCCACGATACAGAAGTAATTCCTAGTGTGGGGCAACGTTTTTAAAAAAAAAAAAAAAATCGCCGGCGTGAATCCGGCTACCCCAACAAACACCGACGACTAGAACTGGCAACATTTAACTCAAGAACACTTCGGACTGACAAGAAGATCACCAAACTTGAGGAAGAATTGAGCCGGTTGCGATGGAGTATTGTAGGATTATCTGAAGTCCGAAGAGCCCTCTCTTCTCGGAGGACTCGATAATCCTTGAATCCGGTAACCTGCTCTATTTCCGGGAGGGCGACCAGCAGTCCCAGGGTGGTGTCGGGTTTATCGTCCACAGGTCCCTCATGAACAATGTGGTGAAGATCGATTTGGATTTGGACGTCGGCACCACCGGGGACACATACTGGCCAGTTTTATGGAGAAGGAAGGCCTCTATATGATGAACTCCTTCTTCAGAAAGCGTGAGAACAGGAAGTGGACCTGGCAGAGCCCCGACGGTGTAACTAAAAATGAGATTGACTTCATCATGTCGACGAAGAAGCAGATATTCAATTATGTCTCTGTGATCAACGCAGTGAAAACTGAAAGTGGTCACCGCATGGTAAGAGGCACATTAAATCTAAATATCAAGCTGGAAAAATGATGTCTACGCTCCGTCCAGCACAGATCCAGATCCAAAACCTCAAAAGCTTTCAGCTCGAACTTCAAAATCGTTTCGAGTCCCTAGTGAGCTCCGTGGACAATTATAATGATGGGTTCGTGGAAACTGTCCATACGGTCGGGTCTAAGTTCTTTAAAACTCGCCTAACCGATAAGAACAGGAAGGTCTCTGATCCTACTCTCAAGCTCATGAACGAGAGACGGGAGATGATTCTGCAATATTCAGACGATGCGTGTAAATACCGGCAACTCAATAGACGAATCTCCAAGTCCTTAAAAAGCGACCTCCGCCGCTTTAATACCGAAAAGATTAAAGAAGCGATAGAGCGGAATAAGGGCTCCAAGGTCTTTGCAAGAGATCTGTCTATTGGGCAAAGTCACCTCACGAAACTGAAGACCGACGATGGCAGAACCATATCCGCCAAATCGCAGCTTCTGAGAGAGATCGAGACGTTCTACGGACAGTTATACACGTCAACGACTAAACCCGCTGCGAATCTAGCTAACGACCCAAGAGCTAGATTGACCCGACACTATACCGAAGACATCCCGGACGTCAGCCTGTATGAGATTAGGATGGCTCTGAAGCAGCTTAAGAACAACAAGGCGTCGGGTGATGACGGAATAACGGTCGAACTTCTGAAGGCGGGTGGAAAACCGGTCCTTAAGGCCCTTCAGAAACTGTTCGATTCCGTCATACTCGAGGGGAAAACGCCACAGGCTTGGGGCAGAGGTGTGGTGGTTCCATGGTCGGCAGTCCAGAGTCTTGGGATGCGGTGATCTCCTTCTGTGAGAATGTCATCTCGCAGAAGGAGGCTGCGGAAAGGGAGAGGGAGATGACTAGTGCACTCCCTTCCCGAACCAGGCGCACCGGGCGACGAAGAAGAGCGGACAACGCCCTCATACAGCCCCCCTAAAAACGGTCCGGGGTCGACGGATTCGGGGACGTCCGTTGGCCCATCAACCGAGACCTGAGATGGCGGCGCGTAGTGTTCCACGTGCGCCTCTCTTAGACGTAAAGGGGGGTTGAGACCTCACTCCTCACCACGGGATGAGGCCCGCAGACAGCGGGCCGGTACTAGTCCGGGGCAGCGGAAGTCCCATTCGCACCCGTTGCCCCGGAGTCAAGTATATGAGGGAACACCGGGGTGGTTTTTAGTCAGTAAGAGTCTGACAGACCCCTTCGCCCGCCCCAGGCGAAGGACATCCATGAGGATTTTCCACCCGGCGAAAGGAAAAAAAAAAGAGGTGTGGTACCACCACACCTCTTTTTTTTTTTCTTTAAGAAGGGTGACAATGCCCTGCTTAAGAATTACAGGCCCATCTCACTTCTGAGCCATGTTTACAAGCTGTTCTCCAGAGTCATCACGAACCGTCTCGCGCGCAGGTTTGACGACTTCCAGCCTCCCGAGCATTCCGATTCCGGATTCCGAAAAGGCTTCAGCACCGTAGACCACATACATACGTTGTGGCAGGTTATACAGAAGACCGAAGAGTATAATCTGCCCCCTGCTTAGCGTTTGTGGACTACGAGAAAGCCTTCGATTCTATTGAGACTTGGGCTGTGCTGCAGTCTCTCCAAAGGTGTCAGATTGACTATCGGTACATCGAGGTAGTGCAGTGTTTGTACGAAAACGCCACCATGTCAGTCCGACTTCAGGACCAGACCTCGAAACCTATCCTCCTACAGCGGGGTGTGAGGCAGGGAGACGTCATTTCTCCGAAACTGTTCACGGCCGCAATGGAGGATGTCCTCAAGGTTCTGGACTGGAGAGGGCTAGGCATTAATATCAATGGCGAGTACATCACTCATGTTCGATTTGCCGACGACATAGTCATCATGGCTGAGACTATGGAGGACCTGAGTACAATGCTCGATGACCTCAGTAGAGCTTCCGGAAAAGTGGGTCTTAAAATGAACATGGACAAAATCAAGGTCATGGTAAATACCCATGTAGCACCCACTCCTATCAAGATCGGTGACTCTACCTGGGACAAACGGTCCAGTTAGGTAGAGCTAACTTCGAGAAAGAGGTCAACCGTCGAATCCGACTCGGCTGGGCAGCATTCGGGCAGTTGCGTGGTATCTTCTCGTCTCACATACCACAGTGTCTCAAGACGAAAGTCTATGACCAGTGCGTGTTGCCAGTGATGACTTACGGAACCGAAACGTGGTCGCTCACAATGGGCCTCATCAGAAGGCTTACAGTCACCCAAAGGGCATTGGAGAGGGCAATGCTCGGAGTTTTCTTGCGTGATAGAATCAGAAATGATGATATCCGCAAGAGAACTAGGGTTACTGACATAGCCCGAAGAATCGCCAAACTGAAGTGGCAGTGGGCAGGGCAAATTGCTCGCAGAACAGATGGTCGATGGGGCCGAAAAGTTCTGGAATGGCGACCGCGTACTGGAAGACGCAGCGTTGGAAGGCCTCACACAAGGTGGACTGATTAACGGGTGAGGGTCGCGGGTAGCCGATGGATGCGAGACGCACAGGACCGATCATTGTGGTGACACTTGGGGGAGGCCTATGTCCAGCAGTGGACGTCTTTCGGCTGACATGATGATGATGATGATGATGATGATGAAATAAATAAATAACTAAAAAGTTCCAAACAAGTCACTTTTCAAGCAGTCTCATGCAGTTGGTGGCTGTTATTTTAGTTCAATTTTTGATTTCATGCCACCGACTGCATCAGACTGCTTGAAAAGTGAATTGTTTGGAACTTTTTAGTTAATTTTTACAGTCGGAGTTTTTGAAAATATTCAATTTATTTATTTTCTACATTTTAGTGAGTTATATTTTTGGAATCGCCTCCTCGAACCCTTTATTTGGAAATTATAGTTCGTCGACTTTTATTTTTCACAATACGGCGTCTGGTTGTCGCCATATTGTATTTTGATTATTGTCATGTCTTTAGTAGCACTCGCACGCTTAAGACGAATCAATTGACGTAACAATTATCAAAATCGGCCCACGCGTTCCTCCTTGCTTCGCGCAGTCGGGTAAAAATAGGGTCCCCATACAAGGAATTCGGGTCCAAATTTTAAAGTGAGGCGACCGTATCATGTGGGGCATCGTATGAAAGGACCTCATTAGCACAAGCTCAAGCAGATTTTCTAATTACCAAAAAATTAAAGTTTCTGGCAAAAAATTTCGAAACTCAATTCCTGAACTATTTAGATATCCGCAAGCTTGTACGGAACCCTTGGTGTGCAAGTCCGACTCGCACTTGGCCGGTTTTTTTTAATTTTCTTGCTAAGGCTGCCAGGAGAAGACTTGGTCTCACAGCACAGGCTCCTGGTTATGGTACTAGCGATAAAAATACAGTGTACAAAGAGCAAAGAGCGCCCTCCTCCTAAAATAAAATGGCATATTAGCAGATGATGATGAGAAGAATGATTGTAGGATCGAACGAATTTAGAGAGCGAGTAGTAGACAGAATGATAGAAATGAGAGACATGAGAGACAAAAGGAAGGGGCACAATAGAGAGGGATACATGGTGGTAGTCTACAGAAATACAGGAAGTGTTGAAGGAAAAAAATAAGAAATTCAGGGAATGGCAGAGTGTAGAACTGGAAAACGTTAGTTTGAAAGCTGAAAAAAAGAGCGAGTATGATGCGTTAAAGAAAAAAGCTAAGAAAGCCGAGAATGGTAAGGCAATTGGTCCAGACGGAATACCAATTGAAGTGCGGAAGTCATTACGGGTAGATGAATGGACGTGGTTAGCTTTGTTCTTTAATAAGTTGTTGCCGGAAGAAGTCATACCCGATGAATGGTGCAACAGTTCGTTGGTGCCCATCTTCAAGAACAAAGGTGATGTGCTGGAGTGCAACAACTATAGGGGAATAAAGCTAATGTCTCATAGTATGAAAGCATGGGAGAAAGTTATTGAAAAGCGGCTGAGAGAAGAGAGTGAAATCTCACAAAACCAGATCGGTTTTATGCCTGGTCGGGGTACAACGGATGCCATTTTCGTTATCCGCCAGCTATGCGAAAAATACAGAGCTGTGCATAAAAACTTGCACATAGTGTTATTTTTTTTTTTGGGGGGTGGGAAATCATCCTATGACTTCTTCCGCTCTAGGGTGGAGCGGAAGGGCGTGTCCGACTCTTACTGACTAAAACCCACCCCACATAGTGTTCGTTGACCTTGGAAAAGGCATATGACCGGGTGCCTCGAGAGGTTTTGTGGTGGGCCCTTAAGGAGAAAGGCGTGCCTGGGAAGTATGTGCAGTTGATCCGAACGACGTACAGTCGATGCAGTACCCAAGTCCTGTCTGCAGTGGGCACCACTGACAGCTTCAGTGTAGCAGTCGGTTTACACAAGGGGTCGGCCCTCAGCCCTTACCTCTTCCTGATGATAATGGACGTTCTGACGTCGGACATCCAGGAAGAAGCTCCCTGGTGTATGCTGTTTGCTGATGACATTGTGCTAGTTGCCGAAAGCGGCTCAGAAGTCCAGAGCAGATTGGAGACGTGGTGGCAAAGACTGGAGAGTGTTGGCCTGAAATTGAGCAGAACCAAAACAGAATATCTGTTCTGCGATTTCAGCGGTCTCTCCAGTCCTATGCCTGTAGCTCTCAACGGAACGCCTACACCGATCTGCTCCGACTTTCGGTACTCGGGTCGCTTGTTCAGGGGGATGGTGATACAGACCGAGACGTAACGCACAGGATCAACTCAGGATGGATGAAATGGCGACAGGTCACTGGAACAACTTGCGACCGACGGATGCCCCTTAAGTTAAAAGAGAAAATCTATAAGTCCGTGATTAGACCGGTCGTACTGTATGGATCAGAATGTTGGGCTGTGAAAAAGACGGATGAAAAAAGATTGCATGTGGCGGAGATGAGAATGTTGAGATGGATGTGTGGAGTAACGAGAATGGATAAAGTGAGAAATGAGTACATTAGAGGTAGTTTAAAAGTGGTCCCAGTCACAGAAAAGTTGAAAGGGAACCGCTTATCCTGGTATGGTCATGTGAAGAGAAGGGATGAAACACATGTTACCAAAAGAGTTATGTATATAAATGTGGATGGATGAAGAGGGAGAGGGAGGCCAAAGAAAAGATGGATGGATTGTGTGAGGAGTGATATGAAAGAAAAGGGAATTAGTGATAGCGTGACGGCTGACAGGACAGAATAGAAGAAAAAAACGTGTTGCGCCGACCCCAAGTAACATAAGATAAGGGTAGGAAGATTATGCTAAGAATTAGCAAAGATTAACAACGATACAAAATGCGCGCCATTTGTTTTTTGTTCTTCACCAAGTTGGTTTTATTCAGCCTATTTTTATTATCAGCCAATATCTTTTTGATTTTATGCATACATTATACGAGTAGATTATTAATTTTTAAAAAATCAAAAATCGGGTATTTAAATACAGCAATAAAAATAATTATGTTATTTATTATTTTATTTTATTTTACTTTCAGGTATTAACCCATAGCAACATTACAATGCATTTTTGTTCAAAATCATTACATTGCAATACTTAAAATTAAATTATTAAAATTAAATATTAAATAAAATTACATTGTTAAAATTATTTATTATTAGTTATTATTGTTGGGGCTATATTAGACACCTTTACGAACTCTCAAAGAAACAATCAATTACAAAGATCATCATTTCTGGGAGATAAATTTATTTGAATGTCGGAGTAAATTACACTACAAGATACCAATTAATTAAAAAAATAAAAATCCCCCAACGCTTAAAAGAAAAGCGAACATTTAAAAAACACAAAAGAGCTACGAAACGGCTGAACCGATTTTGATAAAACATGCCTAAGAACCATCGCTAGAAAATCTGCTTTCAAATAAATAAACCGCATTCAAATCGGTTCACCCGTTTTTAAGAGCTACGGTGCCACAGACAGACAGACAGACACACGGTCATACTAATAACACCCCTCTTTTTGCGTCGGGCGTTAACAATGGAGAACCATTTTGTGAGAATCGTTAATAGACATCCCGTTTCAAAAAAAAATTTACTTGACATTTCTTTTTGAAGAACAGGTGAGCTGTAGCTCCCCCGTTGCTCTCACAGGCTTGTCGGTTTTAGAAACGCCGAGGATGACACGACGAATGTGGAGCAAGAATTTTGAAGAAGATAATTATTGTCGAGATGGTTACTTGTTAGGTATTTTTAGAGGGGTTGGATAAAGATTTTTTTTAGGGCAGTCACGGTCACTGTTCAGAACGTGTTTTTCACCGTTTCAATGGCCGGCCAGTCTTACAGTTCCTAAAATATAAACCTATGATTTTTTTTCTATATTTTAAAAATTCAATCTGTTGACCTCCGTAGTCGCGCGGTTCTCCGCGTTTCAATGGCGCGGCCACGTTCAAACCCTTATAACTTTTTAACCGTAACTTTGACAAATTTATGGTTTTGGGAATCAACTTACACAATTTTTTACAAAATATTGGCATAGTTTTTTTTTTTAATATTGGCTGGCTTTTTGTTGTCTCGCAGAAGGTGTGAAAAGTAGAGTATGCTCCTCTGGGATAAAAGCCTGTCTTTGTCTTGGGCAGCTTGAACCCCTCGCTTCACTCAGACTAACTCGAGTCCCTCGTTCGGTACGCTCAGTGTTCAATATACCGCCCGTGACGAAAGACACTGCTTTACCCTCTTGGTGCATAATCTACTAATACCTACCTACCTTTATTTTTGTGGGTGGCAAATCACCAGATAACTTCTCCCGCTCTGGGTGGAGCAGCAGGGCGTTTTTTCGAATTTAATTCAATTTCAATTCAATTTTTCACAAACAATTTACAATGTGTTTGAAATACCTATAACAAAAAAACTTTTTTACAAAAAAATACAACCGACTTCAAATAAAAATGCAAAATAACGTTAATTCGGAAGTCGGTGTTTCTAGTTTTGTTTCTTCGTTATTTGACACCAACTTCCGAAATTAAGGTTATTTTGCATTTTTTTGGCAGTCGGTTACAATTTTTAGTATAATGTTTTTTTTTTCACTTTTTAGTTGTTGTAGGTACACCATAACTAAAACTAAATAGTAAAGTTATGCCTGAATTGATAGCCCCAAAAACATGGAATTTAAACATAATTGGTGAAGGGTGTATCAGGGTAAACTGTACAAATCTGTATACCCCTTCAGAGCGTATCAGCTTCATGTTACATGATAATGTTACGAGCTGGGTATGGGATAAATCATTTTACACCAATTAATTAACTAAATATCCTTTACTAACTCAACAACTTATTTACACAAACACTGAATCGCTTATTATCACTATCCTCTTCGTAATCGCTTGTATTCGCTTCTCTTCTCATCCGTAGTCGAAAACAGACTGACCCACTCGCTTTTTTTTTTTTTTTTTTTTTCTGTGGGACGTCTTGCAGGTCAGCCTCTGAGGCTGTCGTCTGCTTAACCGGGCTTGCCTGTGTAGGCTTTAATATATTAAAGCCTCCAGCCAGGACTTATTAAAACTTACAAACTAAGTGACCACGCTAAGGGCACCCCCTGCGGGGTACGGGCCTCGGCTTAGGGCGTCACTGGGGGGGCAGCAAGGGAAGGCTGGATCTGGTTTCCATTAATTGGGGAGTTTACTGGCTCAGCGGCACGTGCTGGCGAGAGACGGGGAGGACAATGACTTAGATTTCGCGACGGGCCTCGCCGGCGAGGTCGGAAAATCGGCGGTCTGAAATGTTTTTTGATAGTACTGGTCTCCCTACGGCTCTCTTGGAGCAGGGTTGTGGCGTCATCAGGGACTAAGAAGGTATGCCGGGGGCGGCGAATCCTAGAAATTTGGGAGGGAACGTATCGAGTAGCCGATGCGATAAGGGGGTTACGATGCTTAGCAGCAGTTTCAAGGAAGCGCTTGGTGGAGCGTTTCATGAACTGCTGCAAGGTGGGGATTTTGAGGTCAACATGCAGCTCCTCATTCCTCACAAAGTAGGGGGCATCCACCACCCTGCGGAGAAAGCGGTGCTGCAGTGTCGACATCTTGTGGAGGTGACGGGGCTTGGCATGTGCGAACACTGGGCAAGCATAGGTCATGTTTGGTTGGATGACCGCGGTGTGTAGGTACGCAATTTGCACTTGAGTGACAATTTGCTTTTACCGTTTAGGAGGAAGTGGAGTCTAATACGGTCGACGTAACAATAAGTTATGAAGTGGTGTAAACAATAAACAGACATGCGATTGCAACAATTCCGGAAGGTTTGCTGTCATTTATTGAAGAGTTCCATTGGCTATCTCCGAAGTTGTACACACTAAATACTATTAATATAAACACAGATCTTCACTAAATTTAAATGGGACCACTTGGGAATTATACTCTTTCAAACAAAACAAGAACAATTTATTTTCAAATAAGTCTTCGAGTAGGTAATCGGGGCACAACATAAAAAATAAAATCTTGCGACGAATTGTTAACCTCCTCCTTTTTGAAGTTCGGTTAAAAATAATAATAATAAAGAAGACACTCAAAATTTGAAAATAATTTTAATTTCGGAAGTCGGTGTTAGTGTTTTATTTCTTCGTTATTTGACATGACTTCCGAAATTAAAATTATTTTTTAAATTTTCAGTATCTCATTTTTTGGAAGTCGGTCGGAAAAGTTTTTTATATTTCACTTTTTAGTTGTTATACCCCAGAACTAAACCGCCCAAATTGATAACGCCAATGGAAATGTGATTCGAGGCAACCAAAACGTCATCTATGTATACATATTTTTTGATTTTGCTAATTTTTTCAAAAAGTGCTAAAACAATTTCGATAAAATTTATATGGGACCACCTCTGGAGTACCTATACTCTTTTGTATAAAAAAAGAATTTTGAAAATCGGTCCACAACTGACAGAGAAATCGGCGGCCATACTTAAATAAAAGATAAAAACAATATACATGCAGTCGCACATAGAACCTCCCCCTTTTTTCGAAGTCGGTTAAAAACATTCCTAATACAAGTAACACAATTAACAACATGATAAAAAAAAACATTTTTCAATACAATTATTCAATGTCAACTTAACTAGATCAAAACTTAATAGTTCAATGTAGTGCATTAGTCATTTTTTAATACAATAATATCAGTCGGCTCAGTAACTGAAGTAGGTAGGGGAAAACGCACGGAATTACATGTCGTCAACGGAGTATTACACTTTATCTAGTAGAAATGCTTGAAGCTTTGTTTTAAGGGCCTTCTCGCGGTCCAGTGGCGCCCTCATTGAATAAAAAATCGTAGCATAGCACAGAAAATAAATATTAAAAAATCCAACTTCACGTTTGTTACAAAGAGGATAAAGAATTTTTACGTTGTTAAAACAGGTCTCAAAATGTTTCGTATCCAAAGTAGTAGGCAAAAGTGTCAGAAACGGCCGTTTTTGGCACTTTTGCCTACTACTTTCACTGGACCGCGAGAAGGGCTTTAAATGAAGATGTATAAATTAAGCTTTTTAATTGTGATGGTAATTTATTGAATAATTGCACTGCTTAATATTGTGAACTATGCTTCAAACTCTTACTGACTAAAATCTACCCGTGTTCCTTCAGTTACCAGTGCTGGGCCCGCGGTAACTTTTTCAAACTCACCCGCGACCCATACCTACCTAATACCTCCCTACATTTAATGTTTATGATAAATACCGAACGGTCACGAATTAGTTAGCCTAGCTGTCTAAATCCTTCGATCAACGATACCATAGTTATTTGAATGTTAAATCGTGAGAAATTTCAATCCTTGAGCGCAAAAAATCTATTCGAAACAATATCTCGAAGTTTGCTGGCATCGACATTTATCTTAAGATAGATAGGTACGGATGTTAACGTTCCCAGTGTTCGTTATATTGGCCATTAGTGGGCGGTGATGAAAGAGGGTAGTTTGTCATTCCACGCCTCATTATTGCAGCAAGATGACGCGCCTGTTCTGAAGACCAATTTGAATATCAAAGCGCTCCCTTCACGTGTTAGACTAAACTGCTATCAAAACACTTCAATAACATGATGACTTTCAATAACTACTCCATTCTTTAGCGATCGATAAAATCGATATTGCTCCGCCATAAAAAAATTGCTTTGCATAATAACGATACAGGATGTTTACGTAAGGAAAGGAGGTCATAATTTTTATTGAAAAAAAAGCGTTACTTTTTGGCATCTGGAAAGTGACTCGCATTTTCATGTAAAAGTTTGTATGTAACGATGAATGACAATTTTAATTGAGCAAAGAAAGTGACGTGATATTAAAAGTTAAAACCACCTGTATGTGAACAAATTGTTATTACATTCGAAACGTTTTAATTCTCATGAAATGATACAGGAATATATTAACGACGACAACAAGCAAAGGAAACGCATTATAACGAAGGTAAATGATAACATACAAGCAATTGACCCCGCTGAAAGAGTTGAGACAGTGACAATTTGATGTATCGGCAGCGAAAATTTAAAACAGGGCATTATACTTCCAGGCTTTACCAACAAGTCATAAAACCGAGTAAATAAGTCATTACCCGTAATTTTACAAGCGTGTCTTGGTTCAAGAACGTAGAGATTGAATTTTCATTGGTCATAATGTTGAGGAGTGAAATAAAGAAAACAAAGGAACGCAATACTTGATATGTTAAATATTATAAAATCTTTATCTTATAAACTAATCTTAATTACAATCTTATAACTAACTATCCTAATAATCATATCCTAATATAATATTATAAATGGGAAAGTTTGTATGTTTGTGTTTGTTTGTGTTTCAATCACGCAGAAACGGCTGAAGGGATTCGATTGAAATTGAACACACACAAACATACGGGCGATGCGGGCGAAGCCACTGGCAGATGCTAATATAATCATAATTTACACGCACCCAGCCGTTCCCAATCAATAGGACACTTGAATTAGTGTTCATTTCTTTTATTCATAATCGACCACGAGTTCCAAACCCTCCAAAGAGGTCCTAATGAAAGAGTCTCTACAGTATCTACTTACTATCTTTTAAAGAGAGTCAAAAACCTTTCTTTAACGCCTATACTTCATTTTAAAAATTACAGTCACTGAAATGATTAGCGAGGCAAATGGGCCTCGGAATGGCTGTGAATTAAAAGTTCCCAGTGGTTACGTACCACATCATGCCTCATTACGAGTCCTCAAACACGGGTCTGGTCAAATTATGCAAGCCCAGCTTCCTGTTTTTGTTCGCAAGCTGCGGCTTTAGTACCCGGAATGCGGAGTGCTTTCTTTCGTACAATTATTGTTCCCAAAGTGGCAGATTCTTGAGTTATGTTACAACTGGCTTTTGCCGCAGCTTTGCTTACATAGCCGATCTCTCAGGAACCGACCATTTTTTAAACGGTTGGGTTAAAAAAACTTTTTCACTAAAAATACAACCGACTTCAAAAAAAGAAAATTATATTTCTTCGTTAATTGACACCGACTTCCGAAATTGAAGTTATTTTTCAATTTAAAGTGTATTTTCTTTTTTGGAAGTCGGTTGTAATTTTTGTAAAGATTTTTTTTTTCATTTCTTTGTCTTCTAAAACTAAATATTAGTATTACGTCCGAATTGATAACCCCAATAACATGGAACATGGAATTTGAACATACTCGTAATTGGAGGAGACCAAAACGTCACCTAAGTACGTATCTATACACATATTTTGTTTTTGTTGATTTTTTCAAAAAGCGCTACAGCAATTTCGATAAAATCTATATGGGACCACCTCATAACTGAAAGAAGTTTCGTACTTATTCGGTAATCCTACTAATAATATAAATGCGAAAGTTACAAAAAGAACAGTAACAACAAACAAACAGTAACAAACATCAATCCATCCAGGATGGATTGATGTTTGTTACTCAATCACAGCTGAACAGATCTGGATGAAATTTGGCACAGAGATAGATTATAGTCTGGAACAACACAATTTACATGGGGGAACTAGGTACTGTGGCGCATACGTACACACAGCCTACATACGGCATGTGGGAACCGGGTTTTGCTGGCAGCTTATTACTTTTGGAGTCGTTCGAATATTAAGATTAGAATAAGTAGTTTATTAGAACGTTGACAGTTTGGTTTTAGCTCACCCGGTCGAAGAGGGCACATGTATAACTTTTACTTTATTAATATAAGAGTTAAGAGTGCCGTTCTCTCATCTTCTTATTCCTCACACTACCCAGTTAAGGCGTACATAGCCGCCAAGTGGCGTCCTCATTGAATTAAAAATCGTAGCAAAGCGTACTACTTTGGATAAGAAACATTTTGCGTCCTGTTTCAACAACGTAAAAATACCTTAACCTATTTGTAACAAACGCAACATAGGATTCTCTAATCTTTATTTTCTATGCTACGATACGATTTTTTATTCAATGAGGGCGACACTTATGCGGGCCCTTAAATACGTTACACTTGCCCACACGACACTCTCGCAGCCAGCGAGTGAGACAGCTCCCCAAAGCTACAAAAGCTTCGAGAACGCCCCTGGAGCCCTGCAGGCTCTACAGTACCTACTAATTCCACTCGGACGAAGCCGCTAGCAGAAGCGAGTTATTAATAATGATTAATCTTCCAGAGATTAGGTAGGTACCTACGTTTTACAGGCTTTATTAGATACTCGTTTATTCAAGTACTATCTACAACAAAGACTAAGTTATTGTACTTAAGTAAAACTGTTAATGACAACACAAGAAAACTAATATACCCAATACCTATGGTCAGTTGACATTAGTCAGTCTATTTTTGTTTATGCCACAGAATAACTAATAGTACTTCTGTGATTTCTGCTACAAAAAAAAGAACTAAGTACTTAAGGCGTATATATCCGCTACGTGGCGCCCTCATTGAATAAAAAATCGTAGCAAAGCGTAGAAAATATAGATTATAGAATCCTATGTTGCGTTTGTTACAAAGAGGATAAGGTATTTTTACGTGGTTAAAACAATACTCAAAATGTTTCGTATCCAAAGTAGTAGGCAAAAGTATCAAAAACGGCCGTTTTTGACACTTTTGCTTACTACTTTGGACGCCACTTATGGGGAGGTAGGCCCTTAATGGGTTTGTTGCATCTTTGCGTTACCTAATTATATAAATATTGTTCTCCCGTGTCGGTTGGGTTAAAAATTAAAAAAAAATCAAATGTATCTCACGGTGTCTTTCCATCAATATTTATCAACAACATTACAAACCTAACTTATAGCAACAGGTGCAGCTGTTTCCTACTCAATCACCCTTCAAGATTCCTTCCTCCTACATTGAAATCTGTAGGTAAACTGGAGCAATTATTACAGCATGATCTGTATTTCATTATTACCTACTCAAATAAAGAGTCAGGTGTTAAAATGAAAACGGCCGCGAGCTGAGCAGTGAAAGGAAAGGAAACAAAGCCAGGCACTGAAGTGATCATTTCCTAGAGATTTCTATAAGCGTTGCAGTTTGTTTGTTTTATTGCTTCATCTGATCTTTTATTTCCGTATTTATTAAGTACTTTAAATATCGTTTTCGTTTCATAATATGCCGTTCTACTTAGCCTATGGTTTATAAATTGAAGGGGTTACCCGTACTGTAACAATATAATTCAGCAAGCTTGAGAACCACAGAAGACAATGTTAGCAATCAAATTGCCGAGAAAATAATATGTCATTGACTGCATTAAAAAACATTGTCTATGGCCAAAAACAGAAGGTCACCTCTGCACAATTAAGGTTGAAGTTCAGCTAACAGCTAAATTCTAATAAACTTAAAGAAGTCGTGCCATAACTTAAGGTCGTAGGTGATTCGTGAACGATAAAACAGAGCGTTCCCAACACCAAAACATTGATTGCAAACAGCCGCAGGTACAAGGTCGTACAGACTTGTTTCGTAATATTTGGGTACCTACTTTTATCTAACATCTCCAATGTTCGGTCGTCATTCAAATGTAACATGAATTATTTAGTTTCCCAAAATTATGCAATGGAACAAATTGAAATCGTTTTGAATCAACAGAGGCCCCCGCTGGGCACCTCGCAGTTCTGCCCTGCAATAAAAACGTAGAAATATTTTACTGTGGATCGAATATTCGTTGATACATTTCGTAACACGAAGAAAATACAGGCATATAACACGCACGGAGTAAGTGAGTCGTAAAAGTATTTCAAAATATAAAATGTAAATGACAAGTAGATACAGAAATTCACGACAGTAACAGCGAACATAAATTACGGACCTTTTGTTATTTATTTTGTACTTACAAGAGACAACGAGTTGGAAAACGACTAGTGTCGGACCGAAACACCAGTCTTAACCGAAATCGAAACGAAACCGTAACTGAATGTTCGGTTTCCCTTCTAGCAAGCGTATTCGCTAACTCAGTTGACATAAATTTGATAGGCACTTTGCCGTACATTGCTGCTTTGACTTATAGGAAAACCGTAGTGCATATTATAATCGATGTCCACCGAGCTATGTACTGCATAGTGCCTATCGAATTGATGTCCACTGAGTAAGCGAATACACCTTCAGTTTTGACCGACACCAAAACTGAGGTAGAAGCTAATTTTTTTAAAAATATGCAAAAAGTTATCAGACCATTGAAAAAGCAGCCCTAAACTTTCATAAAATATAAATTAATTAAAAAAACGATGATTACACACATAGACAAACGACAGTCAGTTTATAGGTCTCTTAGCACAACCTTCTGCTCAAATACGCTAGTTTCGGTAGAGCCCACTTTTTAACCAAAACCATGACCAAAACTGGCGGAAACCGAAACCAAACTTTCGATCGGATACTAGAAAAAAACTTTTTTACAGAAAAATAGAACCGACTTCCAAAAAAAGTGTAAAATAACTTTAATTTCGGAAGTCGGTGTTTCTGGTTTTGTGTCTTCGTGTTTTGACACCGACTTCCGAAATTAAAGTTATTTTACACTTGTTTTGGAAGTCGGTTCTATTTTTTTGTAAAAAAAGTTTTTTATTTTTCACCTTTTAGTTGTCGTTCGCCATTAAACTGTGTTAACAATTTATAGACATACGATCGCAACAAACGCGGTTGATTTGCTATTAATTTTTGAAGAGTTCCGTTGTTTGTCGCCGAAACCCATCATCAAATCTACATGAAAAAGTATTTTTAACCGACTTCAAAAAGAAGGAGGTTATCAATTCGAATGTTTATATATATTTTTTTTTATGTATTTTCGGGCATAACTCCTTTTAGGTTAGGTGGTTTTTTTTGTGGTGGTGCAGTTCTAACTTACATTTGTATGTAAGTTAGAACTGCACCACCTAACCACACCAAGGCTGCCTTGTTGGTATAGTGGTCGCAAGCACGACTGCTAAACGTGAGGTTCTGTTCTCCTAGCTTCAATTCCCAGTTTCCGGTACGGAAACCTAAAAAGAAGGAGGTTCTCAATTCAACTGTTTTTAGGGTTCCGAAAATCCGAATGAAAAATGGAACCCTTCTGTCCGTCTGTCCCTCGGTCACAGCCAATTTGCTCCGAATCTGCTGGACCGATAGAGTTGAAATTTGGTACACACATGAATATCTGTGACCCAAACACGGACGTGTACCCTAAATAAATGAATTTGGAAACTGGGGGTTACTTTTGTGGTGAAAATCGAAAAATTAAAAATCAAAGTTTTTCAAACTGTGTCGTGTGACATATCAAATGAAAGGGCACATTGTGAGGGTCTCGAATATATTTTTTTCATAATTTTAAAATATAATTTTGAAGCAATTTAAGAAAATAGTTTAAACCCCCCTCCCCCTTATCTGCGAAACCACTAGTACTAAAATTTGAAAAAAAAATACAGAAAGTAGTTCTTTACTTATAGATTACAGGAAAACCTATAAGGTGGTGGCTGTTTAAAAATAAAACCTGAAAAAAAATATGATTTGTTCGGAACCCTTTGCGCGCGAGTCCAACTCGCTCTTGACCGGTTTTATCAAGATCTGACGAGTAGTTTTTAGTTATCCTTAATAATGCCTTACTTAAGAGTGAATAGGTTATTTCTAGGCAAGCGTGCTCCATCTTCGACCACATCATCGCTTACCATCGGGTGAGATAGTGGTCAAACGCGTGCCTATCTACAAAGTTTTTTTTTATTACTTTACAAAATAGGTACTTATACAGTGTATTCTTTTTTATGATGCCTAGTAGTAGATAGGAGGTACCTACGTTGATTTGTAGATAAGTACCTACTTATACATAACTGGCAACATGGATGATACAATACTACAATATAGACATACATAATATGTAATCTATACACCAATAGTAACAAATCTCAAAACTGCGTAGCATGGATTTTCAATTGAAGGAGAATTGAGGCCAGCTCACAACAACTCTGTTCAATCCTTCGAGTAATAAGGCCCTCCTTATTACTCAAACTTTTAATTTATTATATTTAGGAATAAATTAAAAGTTTTTTTTAATCCAAGCTTTTGACCCTCGTCATCATGTGTAATGGAAAGTACCTACTCATGTTAACAAAACATACCTACTAGCCTAAATTCAACTGTCCTATCATTTGCCATCAGGGAATTCCAGTTCCTACATCCCAGCGCTATCATCAGACCAGCTCGATGGTATCATAATATTGCACTGTCGCTGGCTTTACATAATTACCTATGTATTCTGATTTTCAGCCCTATCGGAAACCAACAAGTGGTCGGAAAATGCTTTGCAAATTTTGAAGCGGACAACTTACGTAAACAAGTAAGAACATTTCAAGTTAAATAAATATAAAGCTTGTATTACAATTGCGATCCAAAGAGGAATTAAACGTATATAAAATTATTCCTTTATGAAAATATCTACTACTTAAAAACGCGGTGATGAAAGACAACGAAATTAAGTTGGTACCTGTTGCTCATTTACTTATCTATTAAAAACATGATTGTCATCCAGAGTCTCAAGAACGACCGATTGATATCAATAGAAAACGATAATAACATCTGATAAGGTTAGCCTTAAACTTTTCCGTATCGTAATGATTCGCATTTTGTACAGAGTAGGTAACTGACCAAAAAAAAAAAATTGAAGCTTCGGTAACAGTCACCAGATGTCAACTCAAACTGACCTGACCCAAGGCTCGGTTCATCATCATCATCAGCCTTTTATTGTCCCCACTGCTGGGGCACAGGCCTCCTCTCTGAGAGAGGGTGTGGGCCGTAATCCACCACGCGGGCCCAGTGCGGGTTGGTGGATGTCACATGTCTTCGAATTTTTGTTTCTAGGACATGCCGGTCTCCTCACGATGTTTTCCTTCACCGTTTTGAGAGCAGTGGTAATGAAATAATTTAGACAAAGTAAAGCGCCTGCCTGGGTTTGAACTCACGACCTACAACTTGTAAGTCGCAGCCAATACCACTGGGCCACCACTGCTAGAGCTCGGCTAAGCTCTGCTAAGGCTCGGTTAACCTGTGAAGCCCTGCGACTCACTGGTGAGTTTGACAAAAAAAAAAAAATATTAAAGAGAAAAAAAAAAAAATCGGCTGTCAATTCGGGTTGTCGTCGGGGTTCAATTTGACAACACGGATTTGGCCGCGGGGGTTGAAGGGTATTAAAATACCAAAATATTAAACTTGTAACTGCGTACAAGTACAAGTACCAGCGTAAATAACCCGAACAGTAAAACATTCTAACTAAAACCGGCCAAGTGCGTGTCGGATTTCGCACATTTAAGGTTCCGTAACAAATATTGGCATTTTTTAGTAAAATATACATAACTAGCGACCCGCCCCAGCTTCGCACGGGCACTAATAATTATACACCTACACCTTCCTCATGAATCACTGTCTATTGGTGAAAACCGCATGAACAGACACGACGGGAGACTTTGTTTTATAATATGTAGTGATAGTGATATTAAACAGTCTCACCAAATTTCAAGTTCATAGGTCAATGGGAAGTTAAAAAATTCTTCGGAACAAAATTTTGTGACAGACGACGGACAAACGGTCACGTGAGTAACAGTAATAGGGCTCCGTTTAGACCCGTCGGGTACGGAACCCTAAAAAAGAGGCCCAAGTTTCTATAACGAAAATGATCGAAAATCAATGTAACTAACACAATCCTTGAAACGAGGAGACATGCAAAATTTGCATCTGCATAGCAAACAAGCAAACATTTTTAATCACTTCAAACTATACTTCAGACACTTGTTTTTTTTTTTTGGACAAGCCCGCTTCACTATTCCCAACCACCGCAACTCCTGAAAGCCCGAATCAACAGTGACGACCACCAGAAAAACGCCGAGGCAATTAAACTCAACAAGTCCCGGGGAACTGATTAAACTGTCTTGGGTCCCACAAAAAAATAAATCATTAATCAGAAAATAACAGCAGAGGAGTAAGAAAAAACATAATTTCTACTTCCCTCCTTATCAAGCAGGAGACAGAACAAAGCTAGGCCAGGCACATAATATTTTGATTAGCTGAAACAAGTTGAAGCTATACATTAATGTAAAAGACATTCAGCTAAATGTGAATTGATGCCGATGAGCGTGCCTTCGTTTCACCCACAATCGACACCGCATTGACAATGACATTGATACCAATGATGATAAAGAACTCCGTGATCCGGCTAATGCAGGGAAGCTCAAGTGGGGTCAACTGGCGTAATGAAAGTACAGTCCACACGAAAACCGTGACCGATTCTTTGCTATATATTATAATCCCTACTAATAGTATAAATGCGAAAGTAACTCTGTCTGTCTGTTACGCTTTCATGCCTAAACCACTGAATCGATTTTAATGAAATTTGGTACAGATTTAGACTAGACCTTGGGAAAGGACGTACACTACTTTTTATTCGGTCTACGCGGGTAAAACGAGGCGCAAGGCTATATACATACCAAATTTAATCCAAATCAGTCCATCCGTTTGAGTGTGAAGAAGAAACAAAACATACAAACACAGAAACTAACAAACTTTCGCCGTTACAATCATCATCATCATCATTAGTGTGATATATACAGGGTGTAAAAAGACACATCACATAGCCGTCAACTACGCATACTTTACATCTAACAAAGTAGCTTTGCGCAAAAATTATTGCTGGGAAACGACTTTTATTTTTAGGTACGAAAAAAAGTAGCTATTTTTTATTTCGCGCAACGTAACGCGAACCCAGGCAAGCGGCTTAGGTACTTGTCAGATACGTTTGATATTCATTGCGTTTTTGTAACTGCAAATGCGTAATTGCGAAATTTCGAAAAAAAAAATCGAAAATTCAGGTAGCTACTTAATGTTTGTTAGGAAAAAAGTTTAGTAATAACACTTGGAATTCAATTTCGTAAAAAAGTTAAATAAATTGCGACTTTGACCTTCAATATCTCCAGAACCAGTGGATTCCCAGGAACGGTCTAGAGGAAAAAAAATGATCCAAATAAAGAGCGTTATTAACTTTTCTATTTCCATTATCCTAATCACACTATATACCTACTTATACATAAATATGTAGATCGGGTGTAAAAAGACAGATTCCGAAGCCGAAAGTCACATAATTCTACACATTATTTGGATCTTTTTTTTTTCACTAGACCATTCCTAGGAATCCACTGGTTTTGGAGATATTGAAGGTCAAACTCGCAATTTTTTTTTTTTTATTGTGTTACGAAAATGAATTCAGTGTTATTACTAAACTTTTTTCTAAACAAACATTACCTGAATTTTCGAATTTTTTTTTCGAAATTTCGCTTTTACACATTTCCAGATACAACAAAAAAATTAACCGACGAAAAAGAACTAAAAAGCAAAAAATAAATAAACCTTTTAAAGTCTTGAGTAATGAGCATATTTACCTACATAAAATATCAAATTTTATATAAACTAATTTTGAGTCGGCGCCAAACAACAATCTGATTATTAAATATCTAAATTTTATAAGTACCTACTTACAAATGAAGAAGGCTGTAAGTAGGTAATTAATCATTTTAATAATTGGCGCCGACTCAAAATTAGTTTATATAAAATTTGATATTTTATGTAGGTAAATATGCTCATTACTCAAGACTTTAAAAGGTTTATTTATTTTTTGCTTTTTAGTTCTTTTTCGTCGGTTAATTTTTTTGTTAAAAAGTTTTTTATTTTATGATTTTTTGTGGCTCGCATCATCTTTTAACACTCTGAGGCTAATTTCTAATCCTCCATAATTCCTGTTGCCACTGAGCTGATGATGTAACCATTCTTCCATGAAGTTTCCAGGATATTGACCAGTTGAGGTTACCTCCAATATTGTAAAGATGTCTTTTCTTCAAAGCATATTATGTGGTATTTGTCACTAAAACCAGTTTTATATCTAACTTATATTGTGTAGGAATGGTATGGTTTCCATCATCAGCTCAGTTTCAGGATGTGATGATTCCTAAATGCAAATACCTGTTTTTTTTTTTTTTGGGGTTGGGAAATCATCTTATGACTTCTTCCGCTCTAGGGTGGAGCGGAAGGGCGTGTCAGACTCTTACTGACTAAAACCCACCCCTGTTCCTCCCTGCCCTACGTGCCCAGGGGCGAGGTAACTCTTTCGAATTTATCCTCAACCTCCGGGCAGGCATTGGCCGTGGCAGGCCCCGTCCTTTGCTGACAACTCATTGAGGCGCGCGTGGAACACTACGCGCCGTCGACTCTCGGGCCTGTTGCTGATCGGGCGGCGAGTTACCCACTACTCGTCGTCCGCAGGCCCGGGTCTACGATGGCCGGAGATCGTCTCGCGGCCCCTGGCGTCTCCTGCGGCGGCTGCGGTTGAGGGCGCTAGGGCGACTCGGCTGTTGTTGAGTCTCCCTAACGTATGCCGCCTCCCTCTTCGCGAGCATTACTGCTTCGCAGAAGGAGGAGACGGCTTCCCATTCCCTCTCGCTCCGTACCATGGCCTGAACCAGGGCACAGCGCGAGAGGTCGCTGCCGCCTATCGCATGCACGAGGACACGGCGGTGCTCTGCCCAAGCGGGGTAAACCTCCACCGTATGCTCCACCGTGTCCTCTGGGCGATCCTCGCAGTGGAAACACCTAGGGGTCACCTCCGCCTTGATCCGACACAGGTACCTCCCGAAACAGCCATGTCGGGTGAGGACCTGCGTCAGGCGGAAGGTGAGGGCGCCATGGCGCCTCTCCAGCCACACACCGCCGCGATGGTGGCGTGCCCAGCGCTGGGTTGCGACAGTCGCTCTCTCCATGTCACCATGAGATCCTGTCGGAGCTCTGTCTGCCGAGCCGCGAGGTGTCGCGGCAGATACCTGATTAAGTTATGAAAAGTAAACAGAAACAATATTCGTGCCCAATTTTTGAGGTTCTCTCTCAATTTTTTCAGGATCCCATGATCAGATCCTGATGTCCTTGACATGGGACCACCCTTGAGATATACCCTACCTAAGAAAAGTAGAATCATCAAAATCGGTTCATAAATAACGGAGTAAGGGCCGAACATACATATAGAAACGCTAAACGTATCCACAATTTTCGAGGTTTTCTCTCAATTTTATCAGGATTCCAGTGTCACATCCTGACTTCCTTGACATGGGACCACCCTTGAGATATACCCTATCTAACAAAAAAAGAATAATCAAAATCGGTTCATAAATAACGGAGTAAGGGCCGAACATACATACAGAAACGCTAAACGTGCCCACAATTTTCGAGGTTTTCTCTCAATTTTATCAGGTTTCCACTGTCAGAGCCTGACTTCCTTGACATGGGACCACTCTTGAGGTATACCCTATCTAACAAAAAAAGAATAATCAAAATCGGTTCATAAATGACGGAGTGAGGGCTGAACATACACAAAAAAAATATATATATATTTATACGGTCGAATTGAGAACCGCCTCCTTTTTTTCGTCGGTTAAAAACGCAATGAATATCAAACGTATCTGACAAGTACCTACGTGGCGTAGAGCGATGGGACAGGGTTTAACTCCACTTGCCTGGGTTCGCGTTATATTGCGCGCAATAAAAAATAGTTTTTTTTTTCATACCTACCTAAAAATAAAAGTCGTTTCCCAGCAATAATTTTTGCGCAAAACTACTTTGTTAGACGTACAGTATGCGTAGTTAACGGCTCTGTGATGTGTCTTTTTCACCGACTTTCGAAAAAGGAGGAGGTTCTATGTTCGACTGTATGTATGTTTTTTTTTTTTTTTTTTTATGTATGTCCGCGCATTTCTCCGTCAGTTGTGAACCGATGTGAACCGATTTTCAAAAACGAAAAATACGCATATCTTGATGACGTTTTTGTGTTCTCCAAATGTTTAAATTCCACGTTCCATGTTATTGGGGTTTTTAGTTCTGGGGTATAACAACTAAAAAGCGAAAAATAAAAAACTTTTTTATAAAAAAAACAACCGACTTTTAAAAAAAAATACACTAAAAATTTAAAAATAACTTTAATTTCGGAAGTCGGTGTCAAATATCTCATTTTTAAATTTTTAGTGTAAGTATTTTTTTTTGGAAGTCGGTTGTTTTTTTTATAAAAAAGTTTTTTTTACATTCTGTATAAATAAGTAGGGACAAGAGGCGATTCACGGCATTATGTTTCAGTTATGCAATGTTCTGATACGATTCCCGTGAATGTAAGAGGAAAGAAAGTGTTTCCTTTCTAATAGGTAAAGTAAGTCATAAGTTTTAATAAGTTTCTGTTGGTACCTCATATCTGCGTTTTATTGAAGCAAGGCTCAGGATGAAGGGAAGTGTTTTAAAGTTTATCAAAAAGCATTTAGCGGGTCTAATTTAATTCCTAAGAATTTAAATACACCAGTGTCAACTGCAGTAATCAAACAATTAATCTCAATACAAATTACATAAAAGCACTTCTACCAGAGGAACATTGCAGTTTCAATACGGCAGATAACAAATCAGAATCGTGCCGGGTCCACATTAGCACGCAGCACGTTCCGGCCCGCTCGGCATCTGATAGGTAATACACCAGCGGTAATGCGCTCCTTGCTACACTATTTCAAATGTTATTACAGTTGCCATGTTGTTCCTGCCGCGTAGACAGCTCATATCGCGCAGAGTAATCGCGAACCTCGCCCCACACCATCCGATATGGACTGCCCGATTCCTTGAAACGAGTATTGCGTGAGTCGGAAGCACAGATGCCAGTATAAACATTGTTTTAAACCACGTTTGTGTAATCTTGAGCGGCAATTCGCAAAATAAACAGCACAAAATCAAGGAAATGAAATACTATACTTCAAACACTAAGCAAACATAATGTATAGCTCAATTTCATAGCCCATAATGTCTTAATGTAAAACCAACAGTTGTAAGCCGATTTGTACATAAATTAAGCGCCACTTAATATGACAATTTACGAGCGTAGCTAACACGGCTCCATGTCTCGTGTCTGCAAAGCCGGTGGACCTAGCCGACCAGGGATCAATTAATTTTGCTCCTAGTAAGGACATCTTTATGTGTCCGCTGCGTAGAGTTTTAACGGTTCTTCGTAATAAGCGTAGGACTCCGCAACTCGTATGTCAACGGGGTATTAACGAAATTGTGTCCACTCACTAAAGATTACGTAGGTAGATATTATTAACTAATTAACGTCTGTGGTGAGACGCCCTTGAAATATGATAAAGGTGTTAATATCACTCAAATCGATCACATCTTAACATTTAATCTACATTTTAAATTCATAGAACATCATAAGCGGCTCATACACCTACAATAATATTGCACAATAATGGAAAAAAATTATCAAGCAATTTTATTCAATATTATTGCATAATAAAAATATTGTGCAATACTTAAAGCCTGTAAAGTTATTTACATGTATTGCCCTTGTCTAACGACCTTTCACCTAACCAATAAACAAGGAAAGACTGGCTTCAAGGGCTCTCTTACAAATGGAAATGTTAGGTTCCAATCAAGAAATTTCCTAAATGATATACAACCGTAATGCATTAGGCGGCCCATAATACACCTACAATAATATTGCGCAATAAAGATGATTGCACAATATTATTAAACGTGTAGTATTGAAAAATTCTATGAAGAAATTATTATTCAATATAATTGTACAGTAAAAATATTGTGCAATATTTTTGTAGGTGTATGGGCCCGCCTTAGATGGTAGCACTCATATTAGACTCGGAGTTCATCAAAGCTTATTACAATGAACGGTAATTTCTTCAACTAATTACTGTAATGTGAGCATCGCCAAAGCACTAGCCTGTAATAAATTAACTATAGGCGTAATAGACTTGGGTGGTCTAAACTCTAACTATTGTAGAATCCCACGGCACTCTTGTGGCCTGCAGGGATCCCTGGACGCTCCTCGCAGCCCCGGGGACGTCGCGTAGCTTGGCGACTCGTTGGCTTGGCGCGAGAGGACTATTCGAAAGGATCTGACTACGGGCGAATAAGACAAACAGCTGAGGGCGACTTCAATTATACTATATTGAAATAATCAAATTACAACCGTGCCCATTTGATCGGGCTCAACTTCTAACTCACTGACACATTCGTCAAGCCTACACTTCTTTTAATATTCAAACGGCTTTCCAATAAGTCTAGAATGTTCTAGTCAACCAGTTAAGGCCGGTGCACACCCGCTAATATAAGGCTGTGTCTACAATCGTCACACTATTTACTTACAACTCATATAATCATGCATTCGGTCATCACAACGACTGTATAAATCACTATTGTTGTAGTGAAAGGCAAAATGAAGATCTCGTGCCGAAACTAAAAAATTCTGCGTTTTGGGCGAAAGTTCAATACAATGTGGCCCTAGTTGCCTCGCACTCACGAAGTCTGATCAATGACTGTGACAGTAATCCCGTTGAACAGTTCAACAGCATAATATAGCTAAATTTGTAGGTGGTAAACGAACCAACTTAAGGTATATATATAGCCGCCAAGTGGCGCCCTCATTGAATAAAAAATCGTAGCAAAGCGTAGAAAATAAAGATAAAAGAATCTTATGTTGCGTTTGTTTGTTACAAAGAGGATAAGGTATTTTTACGTTGTGGAAGCATGACTCAAAGTATTTCGTATCCAAAGTAGTAAGCAAAAAGTACCAAAAACGGCCGTTTTTGACACTTTTGATTACTACTTTGGATACGAAACACTTTGAGTCCTGTTTTAACAACGTAAAAATACCTTATCCTATGTGTAACAAACGCAACATAGGATTCTTTAATCTTTATTTTCTATGCTAAGATACGAATTTTTATTCAATGAGGGTGCCACTTATGGGGAGGTAGGCCCTTAATTCAACGGCAAACATATCAATCCAGATGTGCGGCAGCAGTTGTGACATTCAATACGAAAAGTCCATTATACAATATACATAAATCGCTTTTGGGCAACAGCCCTAAATCGAAAAAGAAATCATTGGAACTTGGAAGACAGATGAAAACAAAAAAATAAGTGTAGAAGAAATGTTAAAAGTTTCAGGAAACTTCCTTTTACCACAACACTGACATCGGCTACAATCACAGACAAAAATTATGGAATAGACAGTTGTCAGAAGCCTGATATGGACGAAGAGGTTTACGAGCTGGCAAAACGAAGTTTCTTAAAAATTAAGAAAAAACTGATCTTGAAAAGTCACAGGTTGAACGAGTTACAATCTTACAAAGAGATAGTAGTGAGTGGTTTAGAGCTTCGTAGAAATTTATAAACTGCATCATATTTTGGAAAGATTATCAATCGTCGCCCGACTACCAGTGCAAGTATCGTCAAAGCTTTGCTATACAAAAGTAAAATTTCAAGCGTAGCTTCAATAAAACACGGTGTAGGTAATGAAGCTATTGCTCTTGACCAGCTTGCAAGACAAGAAAGTGTGGAAATAAGCCCGTGTTTATAGACGACAAGATACCATTTTTAGCAGCTAACCCAGATGGCTTAGTCGCTAACAACACAATTGTTGAGGTTAAATGCCCACTTTCTGCTTTCAAAATACCAATAGAAGAGGCCGTAAGGAAGAAAAAAATTAAATTTTGGACCATAAAAGATAAAAAAAAATATTATTAACAGGAACCACCTTTTTTTTTGTTTTACAAAATTACACATAAGCAACAGAAACAAGTGTCTTTTTGCAGTGTGGTCTGGTGGAAATCAAAGAATGACTGTTGAAACAATATTTCGCGATGACCACTTTTGGGAAAAGAAAATTATTGGTAAGCTTACCGAATTGTATATGGAGCACATAATGCCTGAATTAGTTGACCCACGCTAAACAAGAAACATGCCTGTGACGCAACCAATAATTTCCAAAAAACGTCAGCTCAAAGTACCACCTGCTGATGCTAATGCTGGACCCTCAAAATGCAAGAAATTCTGCCATGAAATAGTTTATTCTAGAGAGCTTGTTACTCCTGGACTATCAAATGAAGAAAATGTCTTATCAATTTCAGAGTAATGATGAAGATTCATCATCAGTACTACGGTAACCTTGGTTCTCTTGCGGATATTATCATACAAGCACATTGGTAGCTAAAAAATAATTAACTTATTCTATTTACCACAAAATTTATGTTATTCTTCCCAGTCGTATCTCATCCCATCCAAATGCGACCGCAAATTTACGAACCCATGCAGGCAAATAAAGCAAACTAATTTTGAGGCTTCGCAATGATTGTTGCATTATATTCTAGTCCTGGCAGGGTTGCATGGCAATGTGATAGGAAAAGATCGTAATGGTAGCTATTACACCGCGTAAATGCCTGTAATAGCGTTGTTCATGTTTCGGTCGCTGCCCAATGACGCCAGGCCCTGCAGTCTCGACATAGTTAACGATCGCTATGTCCTAACGAAATAATTGATTTTCTTGAAATATGTACAGAGACGGCGTAATTTTAAACTTGCAAGCACTATTTTTCATGAAAACTGATCTGCTGGTCTCTGTACATATTTCAAGAAAATCAATTATTTTTCCGACGTAGCGACCGATCGTTAGGACATAGCGATCGCTATCAATGTCGAGACTGCAGGGCCAGGCCAGGCCCTGCGCCCGCAGTCTCAACATTGATAGCGATCGCTATGTCATAACGATCGGTCGCTCAAAAAATAATGTTGCGACATAAAGGAGACAAATTTTATGTCCTTTTATATTTTGACAAGTTAATTTAATTGTTACAAGCGGTAAATCTGTTCATTAAAATTTAAATAAATTATGAGTTTTCATGTAAAATGGTGCTTGCAAGTTAGAATTTACGCCGTATCTGTACTTATTTCAAGAAAATCAATTATTTTTTTCAGGCTAAGATCTAAAATTTTTCCTCACAAATGAGGGAGTTTTTTAGCGGCTGGTAATTTAGCAATCGGTAGCTAACGTAGCGATCGCTATCACACTGTACATATTTCAAGAAAATCAATTATTTTTCCGACGTAGCGACCAATCGTTAGGACGTAGCGATCGCTATCAATGTCGAGACTGCAGGGCCAGGCCCTGAGACGACGAGTCAACAACATCCTAACTTTTTTGATTTATTTTGTGATAAAGAATCCTACATTTAGTCTCAATGATCTTTGGGGCTCTGCTGGTAGATTTACTCATAAAAGGTCCAAAGTGAGAGATCAGACTAAGAGGGACACCAGGAGGGGTCGCTCCTGATCGACCGACGGTCGTCGATTGGCATGGATGCGACTATACCGCAGCGGTGCAGGCGCACCAATGTGGCGGGCATTTCTCTCCTACAGGGAAATCCCTAGGAGAGAACTTTCGACGGGTTCACTGAATCGGGTTAGCCGGACAGCGAACGGAGGCATGTCTAATGTCACCGTCGGGGGCTTGGCTTAACCGCCTGGTACAGAGGAAGGACACCTCTAAGATAAAAAACCACCCTATCCTAAGTTTCGAGGCGTGGCGAGGGGATGAATGGCTGGCGGGAGTCCAGTCGTTAGCGCCTCCCCTGTACAGCACCTGCCGCACTCTGCAGTATGATAGGCTTACCCAGGTAAAAAGGCTCTGCCTGGGTGGACGTTTATTTCTTATTATACTCGTGGGAACAGACATGACAGACTTAAATAAAAATCCAAAAAACGTACGTGACGAGGCGACGCTTGCCGGCGACGGCAACAAGAGCCGAGGAGGCTCCCGATCCTCGATGGAGGATCCAACTATGTCCGACCAGGACTCGCGCGGTCGCTCCAAATTTTGGAGAAAGCGACCGCACGTTGAAGTTTATTCGGATCGAGTGGGGTCGGTAGGTCTCTCCTCAAGCGACGAGAACCTGCCGGCTGCAAATGTGGCGACGGCGATGAGAGGCCGTGGTCGCACGGTGGCGGGCGGAATTTGCGCTCCTTTGCCCAGGCGCGACGTTCGGGGTCGCTTTAAGCGGCCCGATACGCGGGAGAGTGACCCCGGGGTCTCATCCGAGGTCTCAATCGAGGAGCCGGGAGGAGCCACCATCTCTCTCGTGGGCACAAAGGCAGATGCCAACACCGCGAACCGTGCCCAGAGCAGAGCGGTCGCGGCCGACGAAGTCGCCGAAATGGCCCGTCAGGCTCGAGAGCGGCGGGCTGCGGGCTCGAGCCTTACGGCAGAGGCCCTGAACCGCCAGGTGCTGGACGGCGTGGACGTTGTCCTAAAGGTTGCGACCAAGTCCGGCAACCTCAAGGGCTCGTTCACTCGTGCCCTTAAGGAGGCAGCAGATGGGATCAGGGAGGCTGTGGAGATCCTTCTCGATCGCACCACCTCGGAGACGGCGAAGCTATGGGAGGAGAATAGCCGTCTCCGATCCGAACTGGAGGATCTCAAGCGGGAGTTTGCCGCTCAGAGGCAGTGGCAGGAAGCTCCCGCGGCTATTGCCTCCCCCACTCCTGCAGCGTCATCGTCGGCCCCTGAACCTGCGTCGCCGCCTGCATCTGCACTTGCGATGTCGGATCTCGACATCGAGAGGATGGCCCGCATCTGCATGATGCAGCGCGGTGGCTGCATCATGCAGATGCGGGCAGCATGGTGTCTGCCCGATTAGAGACTCTGGAGTCGTGACTCCTCCCGGCCGAAACCCTCCGCCCGCCGCTTGCGGCGGATAGGCGGAGGAAGGAGGAACCCGCAAGGAGGGGCCCAAGAAGCCCGCGGCTGGTGCTCCCGCACCACCTCCCCAACTAACCGCGCTCCTGACGACCCAACCCCCGACCCAGGAGACCTGGACGACGGTGGTAAAAAAGAAGCACAAGAAGAGGGCGGCGCGGCCAGCACCTGCTGACCCGGCGACACCTCCGGCTCGGCACGGTTTAAAAAGAGACCAAGGCCACCCAAGGCGAGACCCCCACGCTCCGAGGCTGTAATAATCACCCTGCAGCCCGAAGCCTCTGAAAGGGGGGTGAGTTTTAAGTCGGTCCTGGCGGAGGTAAAAACGAAGCTGAACTTCAGTGACTTTGCCTCCCCGGCGGATTTTGGCTCCCGTGGCCACCGTTCTGAAACCATAGGTGGTTTCAGAACGGTGGCCACGGGAACCAAAATCTTTGAAGTGTCGGGTGCTTCAAGGCAAGAGAGTGCGGACATTCTGGCCGCCAAACTAAGGGAGGTCCTCAAACCGGAGGATGTCCGGGTGTCCAGGCCCACAAAAACAGCCGAATTACGCGTGAGTGGACTGGACGACTCGGTGACCCTGAAGGAGGTAGTGGCGGCCATTGCCCGAAACGGACCCACCGTTTCGTCCGCCCGAGAGAGTGCAGACGGGCGAAATTCGCAGCGGCGCTGCCGGGCTAGGCACAGTTTGGGTGCGGTGCCCGGTGGCGGCCGCAAACAAGGTCGCGGATGGCAGAAGGTTGCTGGTAGGCTGGGTGTCAGCGAGTGTAAAGCTCCTGCCACCCAGGAAAATGCAGTGCTACCGCTGCCTGGGCATGCCCTTTATGTCCGGGCACAATGCACTGCAGACACAGACCGCAGCGACCTCTGCTATAGCTGTAGCCAACCCGGCCACAAGTCGGCCCAGTGATCCGCGGCACCTAACTTTGCAGTGAAGCCTGCGTAGCACAGACTTGGGGGAAAAGCCTGCAAGGCCCCAAAAAGAGCAGGAAAAATAGGGTTGTCGGAGGACCTGCGCCCCTCCCACAGCCTGGCAGCCAAGCAGCTGACTCCCGACCCAGGGATGGAGGAGATGCCGGAGAAATAGAATGCCAGTAATGGCACAATTCCATTTCCTCCAGGCGAACATCAACCACTCTTCCAGGGCTCAGGACCTATTGCTCCAGAGCATGGCGAAGTTGTCGAACAACGTGGCTGTGGTCGCTGAGCCGTATTTTGTCCCTCCCCGCAATAACTAAATAAATAATAAATAAATAACTGGGTGGGGGACCTGGACGGCTTAGTGGCCATCATTGGTGGGACTCTTGTCGCAGTCCCTGCCGAGGACGCGGCTGGGTGGCCGCTCTCGTGGCGGGAATTAACATATTTCTTGCCCAACAAGAGTCTCGCCGACTTAATATATAATTTAAATTAAACTTTTTTTGAGGGGAGGGGGGGGGGGGCAAATCATCCAATTACTTTTCTTACCATCATATTCCGGAAAACATTGTTTAATTTCTTCCCACAACCTTTATAAAATGTTTTTATATTTATGTTGGGATGTTTTGACATCCATAGGCGGTCGATTTAAAATTTCGGTGATAAATGCCTCGGTATCCATTACCGCCACAAAATCGTCTATTTTTTTTTGTTTTTAGACCGCTGCGCGCTGCAGGGCTTGATAACGTTACCAAATAACAAAATAATTACCGTTACATAACGTTATTTTCAATTATGATACCACAGTAACGTTATAAAAATTTACCGTTATTTGATAACATTACCAGTAATATACCTAACGTTAATTATTAACATTTAACGTTAAATACGAGAATTATCGTTTTTAACGGTAACATTATTAGTGTTGCCTAGCCCGCGAATTTTCTTGTGTTTTTTTGTAATTTAAAGGGCAGTGTCAGGTTGTAACTTGATCAAAAAGTGATACGCGACAATAACAAATATGTATTTACATATTTAAAACCTTATGAATCATAAACTCAAAAAGATTGCGAGAGGAGAGTGAGATTACCCCGAACCAGTTTGGGTTTATGCCAGGTCGAGGGACAATGAACGCGATAGGGTACCTCGAGATGTGTTGTGGTGGGCCTTGAAAGAGAAAGGTTTGCCTGGGATGTATGTTGAGTTGATTCGTGCTATGTACAGACAATCTAGTACCTACGTCCGGTCGGCTGCTGGCAACACCGATGAGTTCAGTGTGGCTGTAGGCTTACATCAAGGGTCGGCTTTAAGTCCTTACCTCTTCCTGTTGATTATGGATGCTCTTACGTCGGAAATACAGGAAGAGGCACCCTGGTGCATGCTGTTTGCCGACGACATTGTTCTGAACGGTGAAGATAAACCTGAGATCCAGAGCAGATTGGAGAAATGGCAACAGAAGCTGGAGAAAGTTGGCTTGAAAATCAGCAGAACCAAAACTGAATACATGTTCTGCGATTTCGGCGGTCTCTCCAGTTCTGAAGCTGTAGTGCTAGATGGCGCGCTTCTCCCAGTCTGCTCCAATTTTCGATATCTCGGTTCACTCGTGCAAAGCGATGGCGAAATAGATCGGACTGTTAAGCACAGAATTAACACTGGATGGATGAAATGGCGGCAGGTCACCGGGACTATCTGTGACTCCCGCATTCCCCTAAAACTTGAGGGGAAGATTTATAAAACAATGGTCAAATGGTCAAGATAGCAGATCTTGTATGGTTCAGAATGTTGGGCCACAAAAGGCATGAATGAAAAGCGATTGCATGTAGCTGAGATGAGAATGCTAAGAGCGATGTGTGGTGTTACGCGACCACTCTACACATACACTCAACACCAACTCACACTGCAACGCGGCGTATTCTAAGTTAATATAGGCACGTCGCGAAGCAAAACCACACAACATTACACAAAACACATATACACACACCCCCTGTTGTGCGCGGCATGTCCGAACACAACAAGGGACATAAGACACAAAGTCCACCCACCCCTTTGCTCAAGCCAGCACGCACCGCTGAGCTGTAGTTTTAAAATTCGTCCACAAATAATCATAACCTGATTCAGCCGTCCCTTGCTGCCCTCCCCCAGCGACGCCCTAAGCCGAGGCCCGTACCCCAAAGGGGGTGCCCTTAGCGTAGTCGCTAGTAGTTTTAAGTTATAAGTCCTGGCTGGAGGCTTTAATACTCGTAATAATTAAAACCGCCACTTGATCTGCGAGAAGCCAAACAAAAAAAAAAAAGCTGTGAGCGGCGTCTCGTGGCGTGCTTCAAACATTTTTATACTTTTGATCTTACCGCTCGCCGCCCCGCACTTAGCTGCCGCTCACAGCGGCAGGGTCGTGAACGGGCCGTACGGTAAGTTGGAACGGCTGTTGACGCGCTAACAGCCACAGGGCTGCCAGATTGTATAATTGGATACAAAAACTGTCTCTTTGGTTACTGATTGTATCCCCTTTGTATCCTGGACCCTCATGTATAATTGGATACAGAAAGCCTAAATTCTATTATCTGACTCCCTTAAATGCATGCAGTATCAAAAATGATAAGTTATGGATTTTAATTTTTAATCGATTATCATTACGTTCGATTTGAGTTACTTTGCTGTGTGATGCTATCTTTGCCTATTTACTTTTAAAAAAAAAATGTCATCGAGTGACAGTACGGCCATATTTTTTTCCAAGTAACAAAATTGTCGCACTCGCATTTCATTTTCAACGAAGTGAAATTTGCTAGTTTTTATCCATTGATTTTAGCTAGATATTAAAGGTACGTTTTCTGCCCGGGGGTGGAGGATAAATTCGAAAGAGTTACCTCTGGGTTTTAGTCAGTAAGAGTCTGACACACCCTTCCGCTCCACCCTAGAGCGGAAGAAGTCATAGGATGATTTCCCACCCCCCAAAAAAAAAAAAAAAAAAAAAGGTACGTTTTCACATTTGTTGATAGCTCATAAATTTTTAGTGCTTTTTGTAATATTTACAAGATGTGAAATTTTTTGTTGGTATGGTATGGTATATATATGCGTCATGCTTTGGGCACGCAAATTGCAGTTTTGGCTTAGCTTGATTTTATATATTTTGCTATAGAATGGCTGCTAAAAATATGCATGATACAGATATAGAAGATTTGCTTGAGCGGTTAGAAGCCTGTCTGATCTCAGAGGATGATGCAGAATCGGATGGAGAGGATTTAGGATATTATCCTACTCGGGAAGGTCTGCAAGCTGAGCTTGAAAATTATAACATGGAAGAACAGGTAGGAAATGCCGAACCTGATCTTGCCTGACCCTGACCTGGGTGAACCTCCATTGATGAGTGAGTATGAAGATATACTGGATAACATGCCAGGTCCCAGCTCTCGTCAAGATGCCTATCGACCAATAGATACACAAAGACTACTCTGGAAAAAGCAGTCTATGGTATTTTGCCCTGACCAAATACAGTTCAAAGGTTCTATAGATTTGCCCCCAGATATTATGGCCCTTGAAACCCCATATCTTGTCATATTATTTTACCCCAGACTTCCTGGCCAAAATTATTGAAGAAACAAATCTATTTTCTGCTCAGAACCAACCTGAACTGAACGCCCTGATAACATAACTGCATATTCAACCACCTTTTGGATCTTTCAGTTATGAATTCATGGGTTCTGTACAAACAAGTATGTGCGAAAAAAGGAGTGAACCCAAAGTAGGTCCTAAAGTTAGCAGACTTCAGGACAGAGTTAGCCAAACTCTGAGCAAATATGGAGCTAACCCACAACCAACACGAGGCTGACATAGCACCAGCAGCCCGGTAGAAAATCCACCTCCTAAGAGAAGACATATTCAGCAAGTCATGCCATCAAAAGATGTTAGATACGATGGAACTGGCCACAAGCAAATAAGACATGAAAAAAGAATAAAATGCATGATGCAAGGCTGTCATCTTCTCAGCAGTATTATGTGCGAGAAGTGCCAAGTTTATCTTTGCTCCAAAAAGAATACGGATTGCTTCAATAAATTCCATTAGTTATAAACTAATGGAATGTATTGTAGCAATCCGTATTCTTTAATATTATAATTTTGTAAAAAATTCTAGAACAAACATTGTTCAGACTTTTTGTACTTCTTAGTGCATGTAGTATCAAAAATGATACTAATTATTTTCTAATTAAAAAATATCATCAAATTATTTTGGGATTTTTTTTAGTATTTTTCCCTTATCTGTAATGTATCTAAATTATATATTTTTTTCCAACGAAAATAAAAAATCATGCATTTAAGGGTTAAGACAAAGATTTTGTTTAAATTTCGGAATAAAACTATTTATATTATTATTTACCACAATATATGGTGATATTTTTTGAGTTACCTACCCTATGCGCGTTATACCTGTGAGTACCACAATAAATAAAAAATAATGTAGGTAAGTTCACGTGATTAATCATTATTGCAGTTTTAAAAAATTTAAGCACTGTTTGTATCCTGACATTCAATTTTGTATAATTTCAGAAACATGTCGAATAATTATTTAAAAATATCTACTGGCAGCCCTGGGGGGTTAGACAAAATACTATTCTGTTAACGTTACGCTTACGCTTCGTGCTAAATGTATGGCTAAGACGTTACTGTGCGTGAGTCACATGACAGTTCTCTCCGCAGGTAATGTAATGTCCTTGCCATACATTTTGCACGAAGCGTACGCGTTAACAGAAAAGTATTTTGTCCACCTCCACCTCCGTTAAGAGTATATGTATTCTGTGATTTTGTCAGTCTCTCTGACTTATATATAGTTATCTGTGGGACAGTGGGACTGTCATTAGTGTCATTCATCTTTCTGTATAATTGTCACCGGGGGTTTTTGGCGGGATTTTCTCGAGTGCAGTTCAGTGGCTGTTTGAATTATTCGTTTATTGATTCCTAGTGGATATTGTGATGTAAAATTGGTGTAGTTTTGTGTCTCAAGTGTCTACGCGACTGGACAATATGTGGAATCATTGAAACAGGCGCGATCTCGGTAAAATAGAGCTGAGAATTTTATTGTAGTATTGACTACCTCAGTGAAGTTTGCCGAGAAGGCTGACTCGACACATTTGTTGCCAATTACTGCAAAAAACATTAGAATGTGTTACATCTGCATTCTAATGGAAAAAAAAGTAAAAATACACTACTAAAGACGAGGCGGTATGGTTTATGACCTTAGCCTGCCCGAGAAAGGGCGAAGAAAAAAAAAATGTATAATTGTCACCATTATTATTATACTCTTTGGTCCATACTCTATGTAGTAGTGTGATAGTTCAAAACAACCTCGAAAGAGAAATTTTATTTTGTTGTAAAATTGCTAATCTTTAACTGAAAAATGGGCAACTGGAAACTAGAAGTAGGAAGAATGGCTATGTACACATCTTTCCCTGTGGGCCTCTTTTTCTTCTTTAATCAACCGACTTATTTTGAAGAGTGGGTTACAAATACAAAGCGTCAAATCTTTCCACCGGAGAACCTCGCAGACAGGGATGCTATTCAGCAACTCATCAAAGATATGAGGAAAAAGCAATTGGAAGCAATGAACAAGGAATAAATGATAATTATAACGTGAGCAACGACGTTGTTGCACAAAGTTGTTCATAAGTGGCGCATTTTTAGACTTACTCTTAGTGATTCCGTATTGTTTTTCTTATAATAGTATCATGATGTAGGTGAGTAGTCTGTCCAGACGTTGATTCTGAAAACTTCAAGCTGAGTGTTCTTTGTGACTACGACACAAATGTATGTGATAACAGGATGTAAAATTGATAAAAAAAAATAATTAAAACAAACATTTTATATTATAGAAAACCTTAATCAACCTTAACTGTTTTATTTTTATGCATATAACTCAACACTACACCCAACATAGTTGAACACAGTGAAGCATAAATTACATAAGATACTCCGTAGAACTCTCCTATCAGTCCTGAGACCATAGGAGCAACCACTCCAGTTAGTGACCTCACACTGTTTGAAGCTCCTATTAGAGTCCCTCTATGGTCTCCATGAGTCCTCTTTAAAACCATTTCTAAAGTAACTAACCTACCAATTGCATTACCTATAGCTAGTGGTATCAACCAAAAAGCATAAACAATAACATTAAATGATAAAGCAAGTCCTAACAAAGATATACTTATAACTAAAAATACATGTAAGTTTCTTATACTATAATCTTTGTCATGGATATAAAAGCTATTAATGTATCCTATGAAAAAACTGGATAAAGAACCTATAATGCCTTGAAATGATATTACATAACCAACATATTTTGGTGATAGATCATATTCTGTTTTTAAATATAGTGAATAATTTGAGTAATAACAACCCATTGCAAACCCAATTAAAGCTTTGAACATGAAAATGTCCCAATATTTTATCCAATCAATATTAAATAACTCTATAAAAGATTGACGAACACTAGAATACAATATATTTACATAACTTGTTTGTCCTTCTTTCTTTTCTTCTTTTCTTTTAGGCGGCTTCTTGTCTAACTTCGGAAGGAAATATACTAAACCTGTAAGATAAAAACATGTATAAATCTGAGTGCTTTCTCAATGAAAACAAAATAAACAAGAGTTTATGGTTCCTTACCAGAATTTATAGCAAAACATATTCCAACAATAATGGCAATCAGCATAAATCCGTTTTCTGGGTGATCCTCAGCCATGTGACCACCAATCACTGGGCCTAAGGTGATACCAGCACCTGATATGGCAGCCATCTTCCCATATATTTCAGCTTGCTTCTGCTCATTCTTTTCATAATCAGGCACTAAAGCCTTTGTCAACATCTGTGTTTGTTTAAACAGACCTGTAACATTTTCATTTGGTTATTCTCTTGTCACAGTTCACAATTTTTTTTCTTAGGATGACTCAAGCCATGGCCCCAACCAAGGAATGATTTTTTAATTAATTACAGTCCAATAAAAGTGACTATTCAAAAACATAATTTGTTTAAATAATACCAAGTTATCTGTAAAATTTACATAGGAATCATGGTTACAATCATCGGCACGATTCTTGAGCGCTGACCTTCACCTGCGCAAAAGTGAGTTATTGGGTGGTGGTATGAAGTGAGGCGCGGGGGCGGCGAAAGTGCCGTGATTGGACCGTAGCGCATCGCGTCATAGCCGTCACTTGGGATTTGTTCTATACTCTTGTTGCACATACCTCACGACGACGAGTACAATTCCGGCCAATTTAATTGACACAAACTGCATCATTTTAATTTATCTGGTAAGATAGAACTCAAATATTTTATGTGAATTTTTTATTAATTAGACCTTTGTTATTATAATAAAAGGTGATATTTATCGAAAGCAAAGCGGGAAAAAAAATTATTAATGTCAGTTTGTAATTATAGCAAAACTATTTTTGATTCAATTATTTTATTTGTACTTGTATCGAAATGTACTATAAATAAAGTTTTTATCTACACTAATATAATACAGAGGAAAGATTTGATTGTTTGTTTGTTTGTATTCAATAGGCTCCAAATATACTGGACCGATTTCAAAAATTCTTTCACCAGTTGAAAGCTGCCTTGGTCCTATGTGACATAGTATTCTTTTTAGGTATAAGATGCCAAGGTAAAACACTGTTTTAAATAGACAAGCCAGAAAACTGATTTACCATGTAAACTGTTTTATGAAAAAGGAGATAGGAGTCAGAAATTTAAAACAAGTTCAAAAAAGAACAGCGGAGGCTATGAACACATCTGTTTCTTTCAACCATAGAACCAGTAAGAAATTACGTAGGTAACTTAGAAAAAATAAATAATAAACGGGTGTGCGTTTTATTTGTCATAAGTGTACGATGCGCGAAGCGATCCCAACTCTTCTGCCGAGCGCTCAAGGACCGTGCCGGTATCGTACATCAATATTGAAAACCTTATATATTAGTAAAGTTCAAAAATAACATGTATATTATCATAAGTTTAGTTAGTAATTACTTTTTACTACCTAGAACCATGCTAGTTTTTTTATTTGTTGGGTAATAATTATTATAACTTCAATTTTTAATTCTGATTGATGAAATCTGGTTTCAGATGTTTGATAAACATTTATGCAGCAAAAAGTTTGGGAGTCAAAATAGGAAGGTCTTAATATTCTATCATGCAGAACTGATAGAATGTGAAACCTGTAGAATGAAGTATGAAAAATAATTTAAATATGCATGTAAATAAATTTATTCTTGTATGTACCTAACACTGCTCTAACAACCAATATAACGAATATTGAACTTGTGAGTCCAAGGACAGTGTAAGCTATGCCACACATAAGCAGTGTCAATGTCAAAATAGTTTTCCGGCCCTTCAAGTCGCTCAAACTGCCCTGAAAAATGTTTTATCAAATTATTATAAAAAAGTGTTTTACAAACTGGACTTTTAGGAATTTCAGGAATAAATGTTATTATAGAAGCGGAACTTACGATAAGGGGTCCAGAACCAAGCTGGAATCCAGCGTAAATCGATCCAAGTAATCCCACATACAAATGGTTACCTCCCATTTGTCGTACATGACTGGCTACAAGTGGAACAATGAGGCCCACTGCTAAAAGGTCCTGGAAAGATGCAAATATGTTGTACGTTTTGAATTCTGACAATAACACTGAACAACAACTAAATATAAAAAAACAGGTGGCATTTGTTGTGGATACCCACTAAGAAAGCCACAGCTTGCAGCAGATAAATTGCGAAAGACATTTTAATTAAGGTAAAAGTTTTATTCTGAGTAAAAACACTACATAATATCAAGCACTTGGAAGCACAGATTACTAATATGTAGCTAGCTCTTGGAAGACAGCAAAATTATCGCGTTATCAATCAAATATGTTTTTTTTTTTAAATCAAATATGACACGATGTGCGCGGTGACCAGTGTTGCCAGGGCCCTTGAGTCATAAGTTACGTTTTAGAGGTGTGTAACTCTTTACATCTGTGCTCTTTACGGGATCTTTGAAGTGATTCAAAAGATTGGTTCAGTAACTATGTTTCAAACGCATCATTTGGATGTGAATCATTACTTTGCTCCGTGCTCTTTCCGCGCGACGCGGCGCTGAAAAGTGAGCGAGAGAGGGAGATTAAGACACACTGAGTTACTTTACTACTGGACCGCGACTCACGACTTCGCGAGTGAGCAGGTGACATAATACAATCTATACAAGTCAGAAAGAGATACCAAATGGCATGTATATTACTCATACTCTCACAGTTTTTCGTTGTCGGTATCCATCATTGACATATAAATTATATGGACTGGACATGTTTGACTATAGAAAAAACAGTTATACAAATATGTGGCATATCGACGCCAAAATCATAAAAATACTGCTGTCTCTTTTTAACTTTCTTAATTTTGCATAAGTGAAAAAGGCTAGTAGTATTTTTGACAGTTACTATAATGTCAACCCTTCATTCCTATCGTCATTGAAATACCTATTTGCGGCCAGTTCGCCATTTTATTCTCTCGGTGTTTGGTACCAAAGTTGGGTACGTGAACTGTCAAATGGTCGTAAACAATGGATATATTTTGTGAATTTTGGAGTAATTTTGCTGTGTTATTGCGTTTGAACTCGGTTGTTTAGTGGAAGTCGTCAATAGCAAGATGCCCAATTGCAATATAATCGGATTTGGCATCAAAAGAAGCGGAAATCACCCGAAGATAACTTTGCACCAGTACGTATACTTAATTTTAGGTGAAATATCTTTAGATTTAGTTATTAAACAAAAGATTCTGTATTCCTTGAAGAGTGTATGTAAAAAGCATTCATAATTTCCCGTTTGCCTTTCTTTTTAACAGTTGTATTTCGTGAAATCATTTTCTTGTTTTTGTAGGGATAGAGTAGTGCATGCATGACATTTTTGTTTATCGATAATGCTATATTATTATGGTTCTTTATTGGTTTTACGTTTTACTTTTAAGGCTGCCTGCTAATAAACGAAAAAAGAAAACTTTGCTGGAAACAATCAGTGTTGTAACTAAGATGTCAACAAAAACAATTCATAACCTGTTCCCTTCACTTTGAAGAGAATCATGTTTCAACCGGACACTGAATAAAGTGACACTGCGTGACGATGCTTTACGTTCACGAACCATAATGGTAAGTAACATTGTTTGTTATAAAATTATTGCGTAGTGGGTGATAAATGATGGTGATGACTTCAAGTGCAACACTTGCCTAACGGGCACAAAGAGTGTGTTTGAGTGTAGTCCTAAGATTAAATGCCAAAATTAGACAAACTTGTTTATTTAGTTGCACTGAGTACATACTTACATACTCCTTTTAAAGGAGTTTTTTTAATGTTACATGTAGTCTGCTTTTTGTGTCAATGGACTTTTAAATTATATTAGAATGGACTTTTAAGTATATTAGCAGTGTCATTCTGTAAAAAATTCCCTGTGAAAACTTGGGTGAGGTGAACATTAAGTGTGCTTATGTACGATTATTTAGCTCATTATCCACTCGAGTGCTACTGAACTAGTGAGCTATTGAGCGAGTGAGTGAGAAGTGCACTCAACGACCGAACGAGAACTCTTTTCAACCTACAAATTGCAAATTAAATGAGGCCATTAAAAATAATAAGTAACAATCCTAATAATAAAATTGAGAAACATCAAACATATTAATAACTTTATTGCTTGTTTACAGCCTGCAATTCCATCAAATATATCTGGCATTTTAATTGAAAATGATCAAAATCAAGATGAACTCTCAACATCTGGATATGGTGCTCTGAATATGGTATTTAGTCACCAGCACGTCCGCTGCGGCAGGTTTAGCCGCTAACGTCTCCGCTGCACCAGATTTAGCCGCTAGCACCTCTGCTGCGCCAGATTTATCGGTATGACTAGCTTCAGTTTCTCTTGTCATCATTATTTGCGAATTTGATCTCAATGATAATATGTCATCGACTGAATTAAGACTATGTGGGAGATATCTCTCGCTTGACTTCAATATCTATTAAAGCTTATTTTTATTTTATTTGATTTCAGGTACACATTTAAAATTATTAAGAAATTAAAGGACAAATGTCAAAAACAGTCCAAGAAGAAAAGTCCAAAAAGAGACTTAATGAGAAAGTTAGAAAACAAACGAAAAAAAAATCTCTTCAGTAATAATTTCTTTCCCTCAAAAAAATCCAATCTATCAAAGATTTAAAAGGAAAAGAAACTTATTAAATTCAAAACCCCAAGCTTTGTTTATTAATTAAAAGTTTAAAAGAGGTATACATGAATTTGAGATACAAATATTGTGGGAAGAACTACTACTACTCTACTGAAAGAATATCACACAGAAATTACCTGAACAAAATTGTATTGTTCAGAAATGAATGAGATTGATTTGTTTCATATAAAGACTTTATTATAATTATTGTTGACTTTTAATTAAAACCCAAAAATCATCTACATGTTAGATAACATATGTATTGGAGATATCCGTGCCAGGAGCCCACTGCGGATTCAGCGTCATTTGTTTTCTTTGAACTTGTTGCCTCCGTCTCGAAGGTCTACTTAACGCAAGGTTCTAGAATAACACTAATACTGTTACTTTTACATTTCATTTTAATTGACACAAAATATCCGATGTACCTACTTACTGCATTTCGTTTCTTGTAATAGCTAAAAGCATAAATTCCAAGACACTAAAAAAAACTGACTTTAGATAAAAAAAAATATTATTTTAAAAAACCTGGCTGAAAAACAAGTTGGTGGGAGTTATTTTAGTTCAATTATTGATTTCATGCAACCAACTACATCAGACTGCTTCAAAAGTGACTTGTTTGGAACTTTTCATTTGATTTTAGTCGGGTTTTTGAAAATGTTTTTACTTTTATTTTATACACTTCAGTAAGATAAATTTTTGGAATAGCCTCCTCGAACCCTTTATTTTGATATCCCACTTAATATAGTGAGTCGACTTTCATTTTTTTCTTTTTTACATTTTATGGCGTCTGGTGGTCGCCATATTTTATTTTGATTACTGTCATGTCATTAGTAGCACTCACAAGAATAAATCAATTGACGTAAGAATTATTAAAATTGGCCCACGCTTTCGGTCTCTAAAACACCTCAAAGGAACAAATATACATACATTTAATCATAAATACATACATAGGCTGATAAACACATTACCCTCCCTTGTCGGGTAAAAAGTAAACTACGAATTGCGGGGTTCTGGAAAATCATGGCGCTTCTGACCTTCTGGTCGCAAGAAAACTAAACCTTAGTAGCATTCTAGCGCTGCCTGTCTATACTGTTTTGTTTAGAAGACTAATTATTGTTTCAGCGCGAACATTAGTTACTCTAGTCAAAATGTAGCATTTCCTTTGCTTTTATGATAGCCTCTCTATTACGTAGTAACATATTACCTCAATGCCACTGGTAAAAATACCCGTTCATATTGTACCGTAACAATATGAAAACACTAGCTTCCGCCCGCGGCTTCGCCCGCGTAAAAAGTGTAATTATAAGTTTTCGGAAATTTTACTTCGATTCTGTTCTCCTGGTAATTTGTGAATCTTTCTATACCTCTTACGATTCCTGCCCCGGAAACATACAAACTTTCATACCGCTTATGATTTTAGCCCCAAAAACTCTTATTCACGACTCTGGTCTCCTGGTAGTTTTAGAATCTATACCTCTTTATGATTCCAGCCCCGAAATTACGTCTTCATCATTCTGGTCGCCTGGTAATTTTGTGTTGTGAATCTATACCGCTTTGGATTTAAGCCCCAAAAATACTGGTTCACGACTCTGGTCTCCTGGTAGTTTGATTATCTATACCTCTCGTGATTCCAGCCCCGGAAAAAGTTCTTCATGATTCTGGTCTCCTGGTACTTTGTGAGTCTTTACCGCTCATGATTCCTGCCCTGGAAATACTTCTCATGTTTCTGGTCTCCTGGTACTTTGGGAGCGTATACCGCTCGTTCAGCCTGACTCTGGATTTCTACTTCCACCTCAGCCATCGCTAAGTCTTGTCATTTACCGGGATAAAAAGTAGCCTATGTGTTAATCCAGGCTATGACCTACTTGCGTGCAAAATTTCATTGAAATCCCTTCAGCCGTTTTTGCGATACCTTCAGCCAAACATACAAACATACAAACAAACAAACATACAAACTTTCGCATTTATAATATTAGTAGGATTAACTTTTTCATGATTTTGGCACCCTGGTAGTTTACCTGTGGCTTCATCCACATGCAGGTCTGAAATTTCTCTTCTTCATAATTCTGTTTTCCTGGTAGTTTAAGAATCTATACCGCTCAGGATTCCAGCCCCGAAAATACTTATTCAAGATGTTACCTCTCCTAATACCAACCTCAGAATATGTTTTGTGATTCTGATGTCCTAGTAGGTTGTGAACTGGTAGTTTGAGAATCTATACCGTTTATGATTTCAGCCCTGGAACACTCTTTGTATTTCTGCTCTCCTGGTATTTTGTGAATCTATACCGCTTAGGATTCCAGCCCCAAAATTATTTATTAATGACTCTGGTCTCCTGGTAATTTATGAATCTCTACCTTCTATTTATAACCAAATAATTTAAAAAAAAAATTCTTTAAGCCTCAGAATATATTTTGTGATTCTGATCTCCTGGTAGGTTGTGAATCTATACCGCTTAGGATTCAAGCCCCGAAAACACGTCTTCTTCTTGATTCTGGGCTCCTGGTGGGGTGTGTGAAGCTACAGCTTAGGATTGTAGCCCCGAAAATACGTATTCATGATTCTGGTCTCCTGGTACTTTGTGAGTCTTTACCGGTCATGATTTCAGCACTGGAAATACTTCTCATTTTTCTGGTCTCCTGGTAATTTGTAAATCTCTACCTCTCCTAATACCAGCTTCGGAATATGTTTAGTGATTCTGATCTCCTGGTAGTTTGTGAATCTACACCGTTTAGGATTATAGCCCCGGAAACACTTCTTCTTGATTCTGATATCCTGGTGGTTTGTGAAGCTATACAGCTTAGGATTGTATCCCCGAAAACACCTATTCATGATTCTGGTCTCCTGGTACTTTGTGAGTCTTTATCTCTCATGATTTCAGCCCTGGAAATAATTCTCATATTTCTGGTGTCCTAGTACTTTTTGAGCATGTGCGCTCGTTCAGCCTGACTTTGGATTTCTACTTCCACCTCAGCCTTCGCTAAGTCTTGTCATTTACCGGGATAAAAAGTAGCCTATGTGTTAATCCAGGTTATGACCTACGTGTGTGCAAAATTTCATTGTAACCCCTTCAGCCGTTTTTGCGATACCTTCAGCCAAACATACAAACATACAAACAAACAAACATACAAACAAACAAACATACAAACAAACAAACATACAAACTTTCGCATTTATAATATTAGTAGGATTCTCACAATCTTTTATCGATGTTTTTAATAAAGAGATATCGATATGGGCTACCCTATTATCCGCCATTTTATCCTCTCAGTGAAGTGTAGGTATGGCACGTTTTTCTTGTAGGTATGCCTAGTCCATATAATTTATATGTCAATGGTATCCATGTACGTAAAAATGACCATGCGCTTAAATATCAAATAAGTACTATAAGATTGTTATTTGCATAATTTTAATATTTGCACTAACAAGCGTTTTAGCCAGTTGGCCATAAATTATCGAATAGCCGCCAGTCCTAAGCCTGGATAAAAGTATGAAGGAAAATCGATTTTATTTATAATCTTAAATCATAAATAGTACCTTTAGTACACTTTAAATAAAAAAATACATTATAACATTCGGCATTGTTTACATATAACTCTGACTCAGTAGTAACGCCCGCGACGCAACGTAAAACACCTACGTAACATTCTGTATTTTATATCATTTGAGGCGATGATACAAATGATCCAAATGAAACATATCAGTGATTCGGATCATTTCAGTGATCCAGATGCAAATGTTCCAATCGCAAAAATGATACACTTTGCCCACGCCTATTACGTTTCGTTCCATGAAATGTTACATTTTTGTTTTGCTGCAATAGTTACATTATTGTATTTTTATTTAAATTTTGGTGTTTTTGGGGTTGGAGGTAAATTGATGTCAAAATTTTTTGACGTTTTGTGATAGCTAGGCTGAAGAGTGCGGGGTCAAAAGATTCGTCTCCGCGCGGGTCATTTAATGTACTCTGTGTCGCGGGCTAACAGAATGTACTGAAATAAAAATTTGCGCTCAACAAAAATTTTACACACTGGGCAAAAACAATATTTTAAGGATTTTGGAACGAAGTTCCTTATCGCGCGTTGTGAAAGGGGGCTAGACGGAAAAAATTCTTACGAAAAGTTGTCACGACACTAATGAGGCTGTCCATCCAAAAAGATTGTGTTGGAAAAACAATCTAATAAAAACTTCTTGTATTTTTGGTGGGTAGGTACAAAGTTTGCAAGCAGAAGCTGAGCTTAGCTGAGCTGAGCTGAGCTGAGCTGAGCTGAGATGAGCTGAGCTGAGCTGAGCTGAGCTTAGCTGATCTGAGCTGAGCTGAGCTGAGCTTAGCTGATCTGAGCTGAGCTGAGCTGAGCTGAGCTGCGATGAGATGAGATGAGATGAGATGATGAAGTATAACTTCTTACGTGCGTGCGTGTGTGCGTAGTTAATAATAAAAAAAATATTATAAATTAAAAAAAATAAAATTATATTACAATTCCTTCACTAATTAATCGAAAGGAACTTCGTTCCATCCGGGTGTCCCTTGATGACACCTCTCAAGTTTTTTTTTTTTATATGTACCAAAACCAGAACACGGGCGCGCGAAACACGCACCAGGACACAGGGTTGTAGGTGTTTGATAGAATTAAAACAATTTTTTTTCTCAAGTAGATTTTTGAAGAAAAAAATTGAAATATCAAAGTATATATTATTATTGAATGAGGATTTCTTCAAGGAAAACAATGTCTGGTAGATAAAAAAGTTTATTACACGTCACAGTTACATCAAACTCATCAAAGACACGTTATGAATCAACAAAGAGTTCAGTTATTCCTAAATACTCCTATTTTGGGATCCGAGTCACCCGCGTCCGTAGGAGTATACCCATTGAGTCCCTACACGTGGTCCCCGGGTGGTGCTAATCAGGTGACACAAACTGGTGGTAGGTTTCGACCGATGGCTTGCGACCACCCACTGGGCAAAGACGTACCGCCAAACGGCCTAGCCGTGTTCCGTTACGATGCTCAGTGTAGCCAATCCAGAGGAGTTGGGTCGAAATAGTTGTTCCATTGCAGGCAGACCAACCGGGCTCGCGCTGATATGGATGTATCGGGAGACTAGTCACGGAGGGTAGCGGGATCCGAGGCACGGTGCGCCGCTGGCCGACCGCAGTTAGTAGGGGGCCCAAGTAGTGTACTAGCCACACACGAAAGGCTGCCCCGCCAACTGACGAAAAATCCCGGAATGCACCATCGTGCTGGTTGGCGACCAGACGAGAGGGCCCGATGGACATTCCCGGGGGGGCTCGGGCGTCCCCGCAGTCTCCAGACTAGTCCCGCAATGATACCGTCCTGTCAGTGCGTACCTGAAGGTAGCCAGCATGGAACCTCATTTCACTTCCTTCTCCTCTCCTTCCTTCACTCTTCACAATAATGAAAGGCAATAAAAAGAAAAAAGCTGTACAGCGGCAGCACTCCCTCTCACACAAAGTGCACCTATCCAACATTCGAGATCTGCACTCAAATCTCGCCGCAGTCCACCACCACCTAGAGACTGAGAAACCAGCTCTCTTATTACTTTCGGAGACGCAGATCGGATGTCCGTCTGACGTGGCGTACCTATCTTACCCAGGGTTTACCCTGGAGCACAATTTTAAGCCACGCGCTGGTATATGCATGTACGCCCGGGACGACATCTGCTATCGGCGTCTCCGTAACCTTGAGGACTCCAGGTTCTCAACTCTTTGGGTCCTAGTGGACACAGGCCTAGATAAAATTGTCTACGCCTGTGTCTACCGTCCGCACAGCGGTGATCTGGAGACAACTGGGCTCACACAACACCTGAGTAAAGCGGCGGATGTGGCTCAGCAACGGTACCCTTCAGCCCAATTAGTGTTACTGGGGGCCCACCATCAGGAGTGGCTCTTCCCATACCAATACACAGACCATGCTGGACAAGAGACGTATAAGCTAGCGCTGGCGTTAAATCTTACCCAGCTGGTCCAGGGGGCAACGAGGGTGCCGGATGTTGATTCGCAAACAGCCAATTGCTTGGACCTTCTGCTGACAACAGATCCAGACCGTTACTCAGTGTCGATTTCTTCACCATTAGGTACTTCCGACCACTGTCTGGTGAAATCTGTATCCGTCTACTCCCCGCCCGATCCTAGCCCTAGAGGCACCAGGCGGGTTTGGCGAAACAGGTCAGCAGATTGGGATGGCATGCGATCTTTCTTCGCATGTTATCCTTGGCGGCCCACTTGCTTTTATTCGACTGATGTTTCGTCGTGCGCGGACGCCGTGACGGATGTGTTGCGGCGGGGAATGGAGTACTACATTCCATTCTCTGACGTAACAATGTCTGGCAGGGCTCGACCATGGTTTGGTGCCGAGTGCAATCGCGCTGATGCGCTTAAACACGCGGCCTACCAGGCATGGGTCGACGCTCGGACGCGTAAAGAGAGTGACGTGAGTCAGAAGAAGAGAGCCTTCAACAGGGCTGCCAAGTTCTGCAAGAAGGTGTTGCGGAAGGCTCGGTTTGACCACATTGGCCGAATTGGGAACAAACTTGCTTCTTACCCAGCTGGTAGTAAGGCGTTTTGGTCCCTGGCTAAGTCGGTTGAATCGAACTTCTGCCGCCCCTCACTACCTCCACTGCTGAAACCCGACGGGTCGCTGGCCCACTCCGCTGAGGAGAAAGCAAGCTTGTTTGCCTCTCTGTTTGCGGAATCTTCGCGTCTAGATCCTGGTGGCGTGAGGCCCCCTGGTACTCTTGGTGGATGCGAGTCGATTATGTCAGACATTCGCATTCATCAGAAGGATGTCCGGAGGGTACTGCGTAACCTGGACGTGAACAAGGCTAGTGGTCCCGACGGGATACCGGCAATTGTACTGAGGACGTGTGCGCCTGAGTTGTCTCCGATCTTGACACGCCTATATCGCCTTTCGTTTGAGACTGGAAAAGTGCCGATGGCTTGGAAGCAAGCTAACGTGCAAGCCGTACCCAAGAAGGGTAGTCGAGCTGACCCAGCAAATTATAGGCCCATCTCGGTAACTTCCGTTCTCTGTAAGAGAATGGAACGTATACTGAATGGTAAGCTCCTAGCATAACTAGAAGCTAACGATATCCTAAGTGACCGACAATACTGCTTCCGCCGAAATCGGTCAACGGGAGATCTTCTAGCGTATGCCATTCACATCTGGAGTGAGGCCATCGACAAACAAGGGAAAGCCCTTGCGGTCCCCCTTGATATCTCGAAGGCCTTCGACCGGGTCTGGCACGACAGCTTAATTGGCAAGCTTCCTTCCTTCGGTCTGCCCGCTGGATTGTGTGATTGGATAGCAGATTTCCTGAGGGATCGGTCTATCCGAGTAGTCATAGATGGCTGCTCGTCCGGACTGCTGGCTATTAATGCCGGTGTTCCTCAGGGGTCGGTGCTCTCGGCAACATTGTTTTTGCTGCATATTAACGATCTGCTAAAACCCGGTACCTTTGGGTATACAGACGACAGCACTGTTGCCGAGAGATACGTGCCAGACGCACGAGTTAGTGGGTCTCAGGTCCGGTCTCTCCGAGAGGCTATGGTTGGGCGCTTGAACTTGTCCTTGCAGGCTGTCTCAGAATGGGGCGATGCCAATCTGGTTAAGTTCAATGCTGCTAAGACCCAGGCGTGTGTTTTTTCTGCTAAAAGGAGCCAATTTCACCCGGCTCCATGTTTCCGAGGTGTAACCGTGCCGATAACCGACCGACTTGATCTTCTTGGTGTTACTTTAACATCTACCCTCAATTTTGGTCCCTTCATAGAGGCTAAGGCTCAAGTGGCTGCCAAAAAGTTGGGGGTCCTCGCAAGGGTGAGACGATACTTCACGCCGGAACAGCAGCTCCAACTCTATCAAGCGCAAGTCCGATCGTGTATGGAGTACTGCTCTCATCTTTGGGACGGATCTGCAAGATACCAGCTTGATGCCCTTGAGTCAATTGAGAAACGAGCCAAGAGGATCATCGGCAATGATAGACTCGTTGAGTCAAAACTCCAAAGTCTTGAACATAGACGCCGAGTTGCTAGCCTGTCGGTTTTCTATCGATTACATTTTGGGGAGTGTGCGACGGAATTGCATGATTTGATTCCGCCAAGCCCGTTTCATCTAAGGACCACAAGACGTACGGCGAAGTGCCACCGGTTCATGGTGGACATCCCATCCATACGCACAAAGAGTTTTGAGAAAACATTCATTGCACGTACAGCTAGAGAGTGGAATTCTCTACCGGAGTCTGTGTTTCCTGTAAGATACAACCTGGGAGTCTTTAAGTCAAGAGTGAATAGGTTACTTCTAGGCAAGCGTGCTCCATCTTCGACCACATCATCGCTTACCATCAGGTGAGATAGTGGTCAAACGCGAGCCTATCAAACATAAAAAAAAAAAAAAAAAAACCACGTAATAATGGAGGCACGGAAAGAGCACGTGGCGACATGCGCGATTTGATAAATACAAGTGCGCCGTAAGCGTGTGGGAAGCGGACTCAGCGGACAGGCGCGCAGCGATGAGCCATGCGCTTGTTCTCAACGGGCGAGTGAGCGAAAGAGATAGCATTACATTTATTTAGTCTATCGTGGTGGCATGCGACCGTAATGACGTTATAAGTTGTGAGTTGGTTTCTACAATTGTATATTTATTCAAAATATAAATATTTGAAATGGTCAGTTTTTATTGTCTCACGCACTTTTATCATAGTTGTACGACAACAAACAATAACACAACGAAACAAAAAAAAACACAATCAGCAGTGTCAATTTTCTTTTTCTTGCTACGTAGCTACGAAACCGCCGACGGCGCAAACTCGCGAAGTCGGATGCGTGCGCACTTACGCTCAAGCAAAATCAAGTTCTAATCTATTCAGAATACGTTTCATTTTGTCATGACGCGTTCTATTCAGAGCCATCTCTGAGTGAGCTATGGAGTGAAATACTATTAAGACGCGCCAGTTTTAGGTGCACTCAATTTGGATGCGTTCGTAAACTGTTTACAATGAAAATCAAGTATTATAAAGGTTGTTGTTCACAAAAGTTACGAAAATTGCCCTAAATTTTATTTTGAAAATTACTTACATGTTATGCGAGGGGGTCAAAAGTTACGAAAAATGTAAGAAATGTAACCGTCTGGCAACACTGGCAGTGACACTTATAATTTTTTTTATATTTACCCTGAAGGGAAGGCTACAGTCTTCTGACCATATTGCCTAGTCTTACGTAGTCATCAGTAGTGTATTTTTATTTTATTTTTTCCATTAGAATGCAGATGTAACACATTCTATAATTTTTTAGAGTATTTGGTAACAAATGTTTCGAGTCAGCCTTCTCGGAAAACTTCACTGAGGTATTTAGTACTACAATAAAATTCTCAGCTCCATTTTACCGAGATCGCGCCTGTTTCAATGCTTTCACTTATTGTCCAGTTGCGTAGATACTTGAGACACTAAACTACACCAATTTTACATCACAATACCCATTATGAATCAATAAACGAATAATTAAAACAGCCACTGAACTACAGTCGAAAAAATCCCGCCAAAAAACTCCTGACACTTGTCAAGTTGTCATTTTACGTTTCAACTAATTACATTATTCATTATTCATGCATTATTCAGAGGCTAATTAGCGCCACGTTCCGACTCACGCCAACTTCGCTATTAGCGACCACAGCGATAGAGTCCGGAATACACATGCTACTAAAAGAGCAAAGAGCACTTAAGCACGCTAGTCTCGAGTAAATGCTACGTATTAGCATATAATTAGCCCGTATACACGTGCTTATTGTAGATATTAGACAAGCATTTGTTCGAAACTAGCGTGCTTATGTGCTACTAAGTAGCATGATTGTGTATTCCGAACTTCTAAGGCGTTCCTAAATAACTACAATAAGATCGGTTGCGCACTACGTCCGATCCGAATAATATTAATTTTCACTACAATATTTAACAGAAACATTTACCTAATTAGTTGACGAAGTAGGTAGTAGTTTCTGTTATACACATTCAAATCACTGAAAATATTGTGGGGACTGGTGCCTCTGCTAGGCCAATGGCCTTTGTTTCAGGTCACCAGGTCTCTACACCAGGGGGCTGACAGCTTTAGTTCCAATTTTGTAGTTCTGGCGCTGCTGTCGCGGTATAGTCGCCATATTGTCCTCAAACGTCATTATGTGTCAAAGTGTGTGTATGTCATTGGTCATTTGACAGTTTACATATATGTCAGGTTAATAGTATACATAAAATACTATATAGATACTAGAGAATAATACAAATCGGCCGGTAACTGCCATTGTTTTGTATAGCACGAGTCGAGCAGGTTATCTTGTGTTTTCCTCCACGTTGAGTTGAGATACTTGAGAAGCCATCCTCCTCTGTTGTACGATACAATTCCACGCTTTGTGGTATTCCGTACCGAGCTCGGTGATATTTAGTTATTTCCCTGTGCTCCGTACTTTCTCGTCATGGCGCCAAATAAGTGTTGTGTTGGTGGTTGTGATTCAACAAGTAACACTCGCAAACTATTTTGCATGCCCATGAATGATAATTTACGCAATTTGTGGTTGTCGTTCCTAGTTCCGACAAACCCTAATCTACTCGGACTGACAAAAAACCAATTAATAACAAAACGTGTTTGTGAAAAACATTTTGATCCAACTCAATTTGACCAGGCTGGTGTTAGAATCCGTTATTCCTATCCTTGCTTGTTTACGGATCTGGAAATTGCTCATGGCGTACCACTTGCTAAGGGTAAGTACATAAACCTCTAATCTAATATTATGGTATTACACTTATCCAATAACTTTGTCCTGTATTTGAACAAATTTCTTTGATGGATGCGCATTACATATTTTGTCCAATATTTTACGTAGTCTGAGAAAATGGAGGAATGTGGAGCGACTAAGTGCTGCTGTTATTATTAGAATATTATTAAAAAAGAAAAAAAAACCTTTGGGTGAAGCCATTGATCGAAAGGCGAAGAGAAAAAAGCATTCAAGATAAATTAAATAATTGCATGTCGAGGCCAAAAATTTGTATAATCGTTTTTTACGTATTAATGACTCAACATTCAATTACATCGTTAAGAAAGTATCACCGTTTATAATAAATCTTAGATGCAGCCATTTTGACTTAAATGTCATTAATCTTTGATTATATCAGTGTTGCTGACACATTTGATGAAGTCGTCCTACTTCTTTGATCAAACGTACATTGGACAAAGATATTTGATGAGAGTAATACCACCCTAACCTATTTTTTATGTAATTACTAGTAGCTGTTGCATATAGCATAACAACCTAGAATCCTAGAAGAACCACTTTAACACGTCAAGTCCCTCATTAGCAGACACAATTAAAACCCTATTGTTCGTGGCGACGCAGGTGCCTGACGCGCTAAAAGTTATTGTACATAAGTCCATTTTCCACACAATTTAATTTTAGTTAATATTCATAGTAACATATGGATTATGTTGACCTAAAGCCATAAAGTCTGCATATGTTTCGCCCTTCTCAGTACACAAAACATCATAATAAAGATGTTTAGATCAATTGTGTATTTAAATATAGTTTGATTACACATACATTTACAGCTCAGTCACATCAACTTATACAACTAAGCATTAATGTTTTGATGTTTTTAATAATTCCAGGGTGTAATTTTCTGGATGAACATAATTATTGTCAGAGCCAAGAACAATATGACATCAATTCAACAGGAGAACCAATTACTATGACAGGTATGAAAAAAATTACCTTACCTTGAAAAGAATCTGACAGCAATGTCAACCCTTTTAAAGAGTTTAAATTACTAGCAGACCCAACAGACAATGTCATATCCAAATTCCATATAAAGAAGCACTGTCAGTTTATCCAATTTATAAATTTTTCATAACGTAAAAACCCTATTCTACATTTACTACTATTATGAACATTTGGAGAAAAAAAATGCCAAATTGGTCCAACCATTCTCAAATGATGCGCTTACTAAAGGACACAATTTCATTTTTATGGTTCTGTACCCAAACGGTAACCAACGGGACCCTATTACTAAGCCTCCGCTGTGGGTCTGTCAACGGGCTGTATCCGTTAATGAACTCTTCATGCGCGATTCCGACTCGCACTTGGCCGGTTTTTAACAAAATGATTGAGCTAAAGACGGTCACCGACCGCTCTCTTTTTTGATGACAGCTTTTTCGCTTTAAGTTTCCCTAAGACAAAGGTGCCAACTTGGTACCCACTTAACTTGCATAGAAAAATCTCATCATTCAATTCAATCCATAATAATAAATTCATTTATATTTATAATTGCAGGTGACATTTCCCAGGAACATCCATATTCAGTTCCTTCAACCAGCCAATCAGAAGTCTCTCTTCATTTGCAGAATGAAGGTTTGTGTTTTCATTTTAAATACATACATTGTACTATTTGGATAAAGTCAATATTTATTTAGGTAGTGGTAAAAACTAATTTTTTTTTTTATAAAAAAGAATGAGCATAGCGTGGGGTCTGTCAATGTTATGTAAGTGCCCCCTGATTCTTGTCGCACTAAAGTGTAACCTTTGTTGTCAAGTCATCAGAAGTAGTTATACTGTTTAAAATGTACATTTTTCTTTGGTTTTAGGTTGTATATTTGCTGGTTTGATTTCTGAAACCACAGAAATTGAACAAGGAGAATCAAACACAGAGAACAAGGAGATTCAAATAAGTGCAGGTATGATTGAATAATCACCAATCTTGTTCAATTTTACCAACGGGTCTCTTTCTCCTTTTGAGTATTCTTGTGCAGAGGACAACCTTGTACTGAATATCGCTGCCCTAGTTCAATAGTAAGATAGATATCTTTAAAAAAGTAGTTTTGAATTATTCATACTTTTATGATTTTACTGTCACTAATTCACTTGTTGTTAATTGAAATGTGGTTGATTTATTAAAACGAAAGCTTTTTTTATGTATTTGGGAGTTGTATAAATTTCAATATTAATGAAATATTTTTTATAATAGTTTTAAGGCTTTTAATAGTAAGATAACTTCATATTGAACTCAGATTAAATAAAAAAAATTATTTGATATTAATCTTGTCTTATATATGGATTATTATAAATTATGTCTATATGAGTTACACTCATTGAGTTATTATAGTTTTAGTTATTATTTTTAGTTTTGTTAAAGAAATACTAAAGATTTATCCAACCAAGCTACCAAATTTATGGAAAATAAACAGACATCGACATAATTTTAAGATATCCTATTATTACAGCACATCGATATTTGAGAATGTAAATTGTCCGAATAAGTCCGTGGAAATGTTTGGTAAAGGGATGGGAAAATTAATTTTAAACTGAATAATTAGTTTGCTTGTAATGTGTTATTTATTACCTTGTATCATAATTGCAAAAATCAGTCTCATATTATCAGTTAAAATTAAGTTCTTATTATTATTGCACAAGTCAGTCTAACTTTTGTAATCAGTCAGTGCTATAATGCTATTTAATTCATTCAAATGATTAACAAACGTGAATCGATTACGCGCCCCTTGCGCCAACTAAATTTTGGCTGCTTTATATGACTGATTTAAGCCAATACGATACATACTTATCCGTCAGGCCCCTATTGTCCTAAACCTATTGTCGCGTCTCCTTATGGAGACGCAACAATAGGTTTTTAATTGTGTCTGCTAATGAGGGGCTTGACGCGTTAAGATTTATCTTTATCATGTAGTTATTTAATTTGTTTAAACCGTCAAGCCCCTCATTAGCAGACACAATAGGTTTAGATGGCTTAAATCAGTCATATAAAGCAGCCAAAATTTATTTTTTTCAATAAAATTAAAAAAGTATGTACCCTATTATTAATTAATTAATTAATAACAGTAATCAATTAATTGATTTAATTCATTCTATTATCATTCTGAACCTACTCGTTACAGGCATTCATTATCACTATTTCCACATTAATTTTGCTGGTTATTTGTAGTTTTAAGACTTGTAGAAACTGTGATGTTATTGAGGTTTTAAATTGGCTGTACCTATACATCATATCTCTCTTTTCAATTTGATATAGTTGGTGACTGATCATAAGCATGTTCCAAAGTTATATTTTCTGAGATGTGGCCCTTTTGATTCCTTCTGATATTCATAATTTTAAAATCATGATCTAAAAATGAAGATTTGTAGCCAAATGTGTATGGATCTTCTTTTTTTACTTGGATTCATTTGATATCACCCCATACAATTTTTTGTCCATTTTCGTCTATGTTGAAATTTTTCCCTATTTGAGACAGTTTCTTCCAGTCATAAACCTGTTAGTAGTCTACTTTATTGACTGTCTATGGTTGACCGGTTTTTTGGCAGATTTTAGTACCATTGCCATTTGATCAAGTGTAAATATTGGGCCATTTCTCAGCAATCTTCTCTTTTCTCTTTCTATTATGGAATGAATGTTATCAGCATCATTCTGAGTGTGCCCTGCTATTAAAAAGTTGTGGGTGATTATATTTATGGGTAAAGTATGCACTGCGTACATAATTACATTGACAGAATAAATTTAGTTTTAATCCGCCCACCACAAGTCCCACAATTGTTGCTGTAAAAGATAATTTCTGATTTTGGACCCATATGTTCTAATAACGAAAAAACACACGACCCTATTTCATTTGGCAATACCTTCGTGCCTAGCATTACAAATACCATATTTATTAATTATATCAATACAGTGAAATTAATAAATTTTTAATAGAATGCTAAAACTTCTCCTTGTGGCAATGGAACGACGCCTTGCAATTCTTAATCTATACTTAAAATATTATTAATGACATTAGAACTTTTCGCTCTGTAGACATCTCTTTTTTCATATCTCTGGATAGTTTTTTCGTGCTGTGTGTTTATGCATGTCATAACCATCTAAAAATCAAGTTTTGCCTTGGGTGAAGCATTTTGTACGGTTCACATTAAGAATACCTACTGATCTTTTTTAGATTTGAAAAAAGCAATGTTAATTTCTGTATTAAAAATGTGTTCATACATAGAATTTTTCACTGCTTCTAAACTATTTTCTTCACAATACTGTACATACATTCTGTAAATTGTAGATTATTTTTTTACTTGAAACCAAACTTATCTCAATTTGGTAGTTTTTTAAGATATCTTACTGTTGAACTAGGGCAGCGATATGAAAGACGTAAAAACATCTTATTTTGCATTCTACTCATAAAAGGAATTTTGATTACAGAATTGCAACCTGTTTCTGAAATGGTTGAAATCAAGAAATCCTTACAGAAACCTACACCAAGTAAGTTGCTTAATAAATATTTTCTTTTCATGTTTTGAATGACCTACTAAGATGTGGCAAAATGTCAAAACATCGAGATTTCTATAATTTTGAAAAACTGGGTGGCTAAACAGATGACACAAAAAACAACTTTTTACACTGTTTATGGTTTAGGAATTATATACATTCATAAGTATCTTTTTTGTTTTGTATATTCTAAAACAATGATTTATTATGTATTTCAGGAAAGAGTGCAACTCAGTGCCATTCTAAAACTCACCGGTATATAAAGCAATGTACTAAACTTGCTTCAGATAGTCTGAGTGACACAAATACTCAGAGTCTCCAAAATGCATCTAAAGCCGAAAACCTGGAGCTTATGCAAAATTTTGAAAAACTTAATAAGAAAGCTAAAGCTTTCTTGTTGATGCAGTTAAGGCTTGCTAGAAGAAGCAAAATGGCGAGACGGTTTTCTTTAGAAGACAAATTATTCGCCCTTGCTCTGATGAAGCAAAGTCCAAAGGGATATAAGCTTCTAGAAAAAATGTTTGCCTTACCTAACAAGAGGACACTGGCTAGACTCTCAAATAAAATTGAGTTTGAATGCGGAGTAATTAAAAATATTTTTGAGCATATCAAACACACCACTAAAGACTGGGACACTACAAAAAAGCTTTGCTCCTTAGTATTTGATGAGGTAGCACTGTCACCACATCTCACATATAATGAAAGCAAAGACAAAATTAGTGGATTTGTAGAGATAGCAGGAGAAAGAAAACCAAAACTGGCTGACCATGCTCTGGTTTTTATGATCAGGGGCATATGTCATTCATGGAGGCAACCCATTGCATACTATTTTTGTGAGGGAACAATTTCAGCACATGAACTCCAGAGAATTTTGAAAGAAATTATTGCTCTTCTCGTGGAAACTGGTCTAAAACCGCTTACACTTGTGTGTGATCAAGGATCAACATTTAGGTCATGTTTTAATCAATTAAAACAATCCACTGCTCAACTTCGCAGCAATCAATGCAGAGAAAATGGTAAATTTCATCACTATTTTAAACAGTTGAATGTTTACAGTACATACATTATATTGTTTTATTATTTTTTTATTATTCCAGATGTTACAATTCACATAGCTGGACAAGATCTCTTTTTATTTCATGATCCACCGCATCTTTTAAAGAGTGTCCGCAACAACTTCCTAACTAAGGATATTTTGTTTAACGGAAGAAGAGCATCATGGGCAGATATTGCTTATATATACGACCTAGACAGCAAATCTGGTCACACCAGAGCATTACCGAATTTGACTGCACAACATGTGGACCCAAAACACATAAATAAAATGAAAGTCAAAGCAGCCACCCAAGTGCTAAGTGCACGAACGGCTGCAATGCTTACTTATACAGATGCTCTTCGTAAGTAGTATTATAATATTAATTATACCTAATTAAATAAATGTTTTTGTGATGAATGCATGAAAATTACAACTGCTTCATTAGCCATAAATGTAAAAAGCACTGTTCATTATATCTATACTAATATTGTAAAGAGGAAAGATTTTTTGTTTGTTTGTAATAATAAGCGAAACTACTGGACCAATTTTAAAAAAATTTCACCAATAGAAAGCTAAATCATCAGGAAGTAACATAGGCTTTATCCTGACGCGGAAAAATAACTGTGCCCGCGGGATAGATCATGAGAGCGAAGCCACGGGCAAAGTGCTAGTTTTTTTACAAAAAAAATGCATTTACATCCCTGAAGCAATAAATGGCGCCAATATTTATTTAAAATAAATTAAATATTTCAGATAAGCGGCTCAACACTCCTATAGAGACAATGGAGACTACAGCAGAAGTGGTGACATTTTTTGACGACCTATTTGATAGTGTCAATGGATCGCCAGGTCAACCAAGGGGCAAACTCAGATGCGCAGTGAAACCGAATTCCCCTCATCAAGAATTCTGGCAAAAAGCTATTAAATCCCTAAAAAATACAAAATATATTGACACCAATAGTAAATTGGCTAGGCAGACTGCAAAGCCGAGACATGTGCGTCCTCCATGCCTTGAAGGGTGGATTACTACGTTGCAGAGTTTTCAGGGTCTGTCCAAATTATTATTTACAGAATTTGGAGTGAAATACTTTTACTCCAGATTAATAAATCAAGATCCTCTTGAGAATTTCTTTGGTCGCATAAGAGCGATGAATTATCGCAACGTGAATCCCGATGGAAATAGTTTTATGTACGCCTTCAAGTCTTTACTAATGTCCAGTATATTGAGCCCTCACTCAAAATTTTCAAATTGTGAAGAAGATGACGGCGACACACTAGTTGATTTAAATTATCTTTTTACCTGCTGTAATGCAAAAGATAATGACGAAAATATTACGCCTAATTTAATTTTAAATGCGCCGTCGTCTTCAAAAGGTTCGACAGATTCAGAGGGAACTACAATTAAAAATGTTGTGACAGAAAAAGTAAGGGTTCAAACATCGGCGTATACTGCCGGATACATATGCAGGAAAATAACAAAAAAATTTAATTGTTATTCATGTACAAAAACTTATGCAACAAAAGAAATACAGGGGATCCATAAATTTATACAACACAGAGAATATAAAAGATTAAAAAATAATAATTTGGCCTACCCAGTGGGGAAACTACTATGGTTGTACAGAGAAAATTCTCAGACTGTTCATGATTATTTAAATTCAAATGGTTACAAAAAAACATGTAAAAAAAAATCTCAAACAGCTGATTGCCAAACGCGACATGTCTTGGTTGGGCTGCAGAAAACACAATAGTGATGTAATAAAATATTACACATCACTTTTAATTCGCCTGCAATGCCACAATTGGTGCAATATAATGAATAAAATTATAAGGGGAAAAATAGAAGAAAAATATGTTTTGAAAATGCAAAACATGCAACAACTAGCTTTAAGAAAATATAAAACCCATAGGCAAAAGAAAACAAATAAATGACTACAAAATGTTTATTAATTTGTTTTATTTATTTATGAATTCATCATCTGCCTAGCCTTTTCCCAACTATCTTGGGGTCGGCTTCCAGTCTAACCGGATGCAGCTGAATATCAGTATTTTACATGGAGCGACTGCCTATCTGACCTCCACAACCCAGTAACTGGGTAATACGATACCCCTTGGTAAGACTGGATGTCAGACTTTCGGGCTTCTGACGACCCGTAACGACTGTCAAAGATCCACGATTGACAGCCGGGACCAACGGCTTAACGTGCTTTCCGAGGCACGGAGGAGTCTCGTTATGTAAAGATGGTATGATATTTATTTATGAATTATGAATAAAAATCCTATTTTGAATAAAAACCCTAAACCCTCGTAGGTTTTGTCGATATCGGGTACATCACTACACAAAAACTATCGATAACATCATGAATATCTAGATTGAAAGCACTATTATATATTTTATAAGCATTTTGTACGTGTGTGTCATGTCGTGCCATAGATAGAAACACATGAAGCGACAACAGCGCCAAAACAGTTAATATGGAACTAATGCAAATTCGACTGTCACATCTGTAGCTAGCTACATATTAGTAATCTGTGCTCTACACCGTGTTACTGTGTGTGAATTGTATAATACCACTGACTTATAAATCATATATGTCAATGGGTGACCCCATTGAAATATAAATTATATGGACTGGACATGTTTGACTATAGAAAAAACAGTTATACAAATATGTGGCATATCGACACCAAAATTATAAAAATACTGCTATCTCTTTTTAACTTTCTTAATTTTGCATAAGTGAAAAAGGCTAGTAGTATTTTTGACAGTTACTATATGTCAACCCTTCATTCCTATCGTCATTGAAATACCTTTTTGCGGCCAGTTTGCCATTTTATCCTCTCGGTGTTTGGTACCAAAGTTGGGTACGTCAACTGTCAAATGGTCGTAAACAATGGATATATTTTGTGAATTTTGGAGTAATTTTGCTGTGTTATTGCGTTTGAACTCGGTTGTTTAGTGGAAGTCGTCAATAGCAAGATGCCCAATTGCAATATAATCGGATTTGGCATCAAAAGAAGCGGAAATCACCCGAACATAACTTTGCACCGCGGCGATAAATACAGTGTTTTTAACCGACGCGTATTTTCGCGCCTTGATAGCGTGTAACCACTGTACAAACTTTGTTACTGTCGTGTCCAATGTGTTGAGTGATTGCCTTGAAAAAGAAAATATATGTAATGAGTATGAAAATGACCATCGTAATGACTTGGGATTAAGAAACTTCATAAGTCCTATTATTCCATTAAGTGAGTCTCAGTTTAATGAATGCTTTTCAGAAGTGTTAAGAGAAGGAGTTTACACCCAACTGATACCTGCATTAATTTGTGATAAGACTTCTCAAATATTTCCTCAGAAGATGTTCACCAATCCGACACAAGTTTGCATATTGATCTTGATAGCTGGAGTTGCCCAAGCGTGTAAATAGCCGTGGGTCTCTGCGGATGTAGAACAGTAAGTACGACCAAGCACTTGGAGGGAATGCTGGCCCAAAATTGCCTATATTTGTCTGTATAACTTCAAGTTAGGAGTGGTCGGCAGCAGTCGGCGAATGTGGCCCTACTCACAATTTGTAAAACAAGTGATACCTGACTTTCCGGGCTGTTCTCGATGGTTGCACGTCGACTTGTCGAGTGGCCACTCGTTCTCTTCACACCAACACTCCTGATTATTCTTGTTCAGTAGTTAACGGACGCGGTAAATATGGGTTATTTATTATTCCCGGAGGATCCCCAACGTTTACGGGATTTACTCGGGATTTTAGCGTATTTGCGGGGACGATATTATTTTAAGACATTAATTTAGTCTGCGGTGAGATGCGCGCTGTGCCTCGCGGCGTTAGACACACACACTCACTGACGTCAAACTGACGTGACGTCGATTGTTGTATTTTAAATTGTCTATACCTCGCGTAAAGCCGGCCACTCACGTCTGTCTGACAAATTAAAGCGAGACACACACGCGACGTGATACCAACCCCACCCAACTTGCAGAGTGGCGGCAACTCGCCACACCATGCTCCCCGCCTTGAAAGGTCCAGGAGCTTTCAAAAGCTGCTAATCTATGCGGAGCGAGTGAGGTTCAAGAAGCGGTGATGATATGTAAGCATTAACTTGTTGAAGAGCTTTGAGGGAAATCTAAGCAGCAGTCCGAAACACCATCGCATTGATATAATGCTCGGGAAAAATAATTATCAGTGTCCTAAGAATGAATTGCGGTTCGACTTGACTATGGTAAGTCGAATAAACTAAATTACAACTATGTAATGGCGTACCATTGGAACGTATAATATGAACCCTAAACTAAATTAAACTAAATTATGTAGTAATAATAATCTATTGAGTTGGCAAAGGATACAACTTAGTGACAGGACGTTTATACGTGCCTGACGCGGTTTTTATTGAAGCGACTCGAATTACACCATCCGATCCCGGAAAAACTTCCTCTATGATACCTAATGGCCAAGTCAATGGAGGTACGTTATCTTGACCCAAGAGAACGACAGTACCTATCTCTATAGGGCGATCGGGAGTGCACCACTTCTGGCGAACTTGCAGCGTGTGCAAGTACTCAATTCGCCATTTATTCCAGTAGGATAACACAAGTTGATCCAAGAGCCTTTTGCGGTTGTTTAGGTTTATGCTTTCTTCTGCCAATTCAGAAGAAGGCAAATACGTGAGTGGACTGGACATTAAAAAATGCGCGGGCGTGAGTACCTCCGGATGTGGGTCTGACGAAATGACACTAAGTGGTCGAGAGTTCAAAAGGCACTCAATTTGCACCAATACGGTCGAGAGTTCCTCGTAAGTGAGAAGTTGTTTACCTACGACTCTAAACAAGTGAGTTTTAACACTCTTAATATTCGACTCCCAAATACCTCCGAAGTGTGGAGCTCGCGGCGGTATTCTTGTCCACTCGATGCGTGATTTAAGAAGCTCATTTTTAATATCCGTTTGAACAGTTGAATTTAATAAAAAAGAATAAATATCATCCAATTGCGCCTTAGCGCCAACAAAATTGGTACCATTGTCTGAGTACATAACAGACACTGGACCGCGGCGAGAAATGAATCTCTTAAATGCGGATAGGAAAGCCTCAGATGTGAGATCCGAAACAAGCTCGATATGTATGGCTTTAGTCACCATGCATACGAACAAACATAAGTAAAGTTTCTGCGAACGTTGACCTCTACGTCGAATAGGTATATAAGCAAGCGGCCCGGCGAAATCTACACCGGTGTGTACAAAGGCTTTAGCATCACGGACGCGGTATCCAGGAAGTTCAGCCATTTTGGGTACTGGATGCTTAGGATTTAGACGGAAACAAGTATTACATTTCCGACAACGAGAACGTATAACCGTTCGGCCATCCAATATCCAAAACCGCTGCCTTATAATGGACATCAATAACCCTGGGCCCGTATGGCAGTACGTATTGTGATAGTGATCGATAATTAGATCGACTACGCGGTCGCGTTTAGGTAAAAGCGCGGGATGCTTGGCTTCATACGGTAAGTCAGATTTAGACAATCTGCCCCCAATACGTAAGATTCCGAAGCTATCAATGAAGACAGATAAACAGCGCAACTTCTTAGCTGGAAGTTCACCTGCTTTAATTAAATTTAAATCGCTCGCAAAATGTAAACTTTGAACTAATCGAACAATGAAATTTTCGGCGGTTTGAATGTTTTCAAGAGAACTATGACTATGTAGTCTGTTTGTAAATTTAAGAATGTACATAAATACACGTAACAATTTATTCCATGAGCAAACACGGTCAGCTATAGTATCTAAAATACGCGGTTCAGTATTCGAAGTTTCTACAAGAAAAACCTTTGATTTAAACTCCGGCAATGTTTCACATTGAGCAGGAGCGAACTTTAAAGGCCACTCGCTCATGGGCTGATGGAGCCATGTGGGGCCTTTCCACCACAACGAGTGTCTTATTAAATCCGACGGCAGCATGCCGCGAGACAGACAATCGCTAGGATTCTCTTTCCCGGACACGTGACGGAAACAAGCGGCAGGTAAGTTTTCCTGTATTTGAGCAATGCGGTTGCTGACAAAAATAGACCATATATGGGGAGATGAGTGGATCCACGAGAGAGCTATGGTGGAGTCCGAGAAAGCGTGGACACCTGTAATAGGTACACGAGCGGAAAGTTTTTCCTTGACTACGCGAACGAGTTTAGATAGAAGTAAAGCGGCGACAAGTTCTAATCGAGCTAGCGTTGTTATTTTAGCGGGGGAGACTTTGGACTTTGCACATAAGAGTCGGACAGTGATATCACCAGTAGGGTTGGTAATGTGTAAATAAATACAACAGCCATAACCAGTAAAGCTGGCGTCGCAAAAGGCTACGATGTTCACTACAGCTTCTCTAAAGACGCCAATGTGGCGAGGAACCTTTAGAGAAGAGAGTGAAGGAAAATCGCGCGTAAAAGCGGCAAACCGATTTGTGATAGATTCCGGTGGAACCTCATCCCATCCTACTTTAGCTAACCAAAGTTCCTTGATTAATACCTTCGCGTACAGCACAACAGGTCCTACAAGGCCCAGTACGTCGAACAAGCGGGCAACTAGCGATAGAATCGCGCGCTTCGTGCATTTATCATCCACGGCGATTGTTGTCAAAGAAAAATAATCATCAGCGGGTTCCCAGGTTAATCCAAGGATTTTGAAATTATGGACATCATTATCCATGCCAGAAAAATTAACTGGTAAGCGGTGAGACTCTGGGAGAATCTCTAATAAAGCGGGTGAATTGGTAGCCCATTTGACTAAGTCAAAGGAACCTACCTTCATTAAATCAATTAAATCGCGGGATAGACGCATAGCTGTCTGTTCGTCCGAAACAGAGTAGACGTAGTCGTCCATGTAAAACTGAGTTTCTACCAATTTAGAAGCCTCAGGAAAGCGGTCGCTTTGCTCACACGCCAAGTTACGCAATGTGCGCATCGCTAAATAAGGACTAGGTTTTAGTCCGAAGGGAACGCGGTTAAAATGAAAGGTGCGAATAGGCTCACCTTTGCTAAAACGATACAAGATTCGTAAATATTTGCGGTGGTGCTCTCTTACACCGATACGTAAGAACATTTGTTTTATATCCGCTGTCATCGCGACAGGGAATGTACGAAAATCATGCAATAACAAAAAAAAGTCTGCTTGCAAATTAGGTCCGACATGCAAAATGTCATTGAGCGACAACCTCGAGTGAGTCATATAATCCGCGATAGTTTTATTATTATTCTCGCGTAGGGTCATTAACTTACGCTCGAGCGCAAGCAAGCGCCTAGGGGCGTAGCCGTGCGAGCTACCTAGCCTGCCGGGTGAGCGCGCAAAAGGCAGATCGACAAAGTATCTGCCGTCTTCAAATAAGACTGAAGAATTAAAATTATTTTCACTCTCTAATTCGTGCGGACCAATAACGGAACGCGGCGCGGCGCGGCGAGGCGCAGCGCGGCGAGGCGCGGCGGTGGCGGCTGGTGGAATTTCCTCTAGCTCAAAAAACCCATGCAAACTTGACCCGAACTCAATGTCGGCCTGCGCGGTAAACGAAGATGTAATGTGTGTCACATCACTACTACAACAATCAATATCACCCATAAGTACATAACCGAAGCTAGTCAGTACAGCAGGGGGTGCGCGGGTGCCTGTGTCGACCCTGTCTCCCAGGTAAATAAAGGGGAACAATTGTGCTCCAAGCACAAGATCTACTCCGCTCGGAACATTCCAGAGCGAGTCGGCGAGCGGTAAGCTATTTAAGTATGACATGTTATCATTGTTATGTAATCTAATTAATTTCGCGGGAAGTCTATCTGTAATACAATCAACAACTAACGCTTGTATCGAAAACTTCGTATGAGGGTCAAACCGAGATTCTATGTTGAGATGAATAAAACCGTGTATTGGTTTCGATGACATTCCAACACCTTGTAAAAATGAATTGCGTAATTTAATTATGGGTAAGTTCAAACGTTTACAACAGTCCACAGTAATTAAATTATTTTGCGATCCGTTATCTAGTAGGCACCGAACCACCTCCTTATCTCTGATGTCGCTATAGTATGCATATAACTGCGCGGTCGCTAGCAAAATGGTTGACCCAGTTTTAACAGCTGTAGTGAGCGAAACAGATGTATCCTTAGTAGGCGCTTGCGGCTCGGGCGATAATGACTCATGTTTTTCTCGGAAATGTAAGAGAGAATGGTGGTTCTTCTTACAAATTTTACAAACGTTACGTGACTTACATTTAACCAAAGAATGGGATAGACTTAAACAGTTTATACAGCCACGTTTAGCTTTAATAAATTCAAAACGTGCAAGCGGTGTACTAATATTTTTAAACTGCGGGCAATAGAACAGCTGATGTCGTACGTCATCCTTATCGCAAAGCGTACATTTGCCATTCGAAACCGGTTTATTACGCGACACGAATGACTTAGCGGTGTTATTTTTTGTTTGATGATTAACTGAACTAGACTTAGCGCGCGGTTCCGTCTGTAAATTATTACCGTATGAGCGTTGTAGTACCTTAACATATTCTTGCATGAATGTTATAAACTCAGCATAGGAAGGTAATTCTTTTTCACTCACACGTGATTCAAACTGTAAGACAGTTTGCGCGTCAACCTTTCTTAAACCACAGTGTAATAAAACAAAATCCAGTAAGTCTGGAATGTCTAACTGCTTCAAGGCTGCGACGGACGCTGAATATCGTTCCACAAAAGTATTGAGGCTCGCGGCATTTCCGGCGCATTGTTTAATGTCCAGTATATTATTGAGATAATGAATCCCTAAACTACGCTTATCTTGATACCTTTTCACGAGACTGTTCCACATAACGTTGTATGTATCACCTGTAGGAACAATGCCCGCGGTCAGCTTCAAGGCATCATGAGTCAACCTACTGATCAAGTACTGGACACGCTGCGAGTCAACCAGATCGGTATTTAAATGAACATTGCTTCGAAACATTTCATAAAATATGGGCCAATTTTCCGCTTTACCATCAAACGTTGGCAAATCTATGGGCGGTAATTTTATCCGAGTACCCACTTTGTGTTCCGATGTTTCGTTTTTCGAAAGTATGAGATTACGTTTATATTTAATATTAGAATATAAGTCTTCAATAGAATATAGACTCGAATAGTCTGGTGCGGTTTGGTCAATCTCGAATTGCAATTCATTCATTTGTTCTACTATTTCCTCAAATTTGTTATATTGCTCAGTAATTGTTTCTGACTGCGCTAAGAATGTCTCATTTGAACGTGAATCAAAGTCGAGATGTTTCTGGAATCATTATATATGCGATTAACTCGCTCGAAAATCATTTGTTTTTTAGCGGTAAGCTGAGCCAATTTAGCTTCTTGCTTGCGGGACGCCATTTTGGGGCACTAATAAAGTTATGTGCCTACCGTAATGACTTGTACTTAATTTGTACTGAATTTTACTGATGCCTATCCGGCTCGAAGGACCATCTAATGGAGTTGCCCAAGCGTGTAAATAGCCGTGGGTCTCTGCGGATGTAGAACAGTAAGTACGACCAAGCACTTGGAGGGAATGCTGGCCCAAAATTGCCTATATTTGTCTGTATAACTTCAAGTTAGGAGTGGTCGGCAGCAGTCGGCGAATGTGGCCCTACTCACAATTTGTAAAACAAGTGATACCTGACTTTCCGGGCTGTTCTCGATGGTTGCACGTCGACTTGTCGAGTGGCCACTCGTTCTCTTCACACCAACACTCCTGATTATTCTTGTTCAGTAGTTAACGGACGCGGTAAATATGGGTTATTTATTATTCCCGGAGGATCCCCAACGTTTACGGGATTTACTCGGGATTTTAGCGTATTTGCGGGGACGATATTATTTTAAGACATTAATTTAGTCTGCGGTGAGATGCGCGCTGTGCCTCGCGGCGTTAGACACACACACTCACTGACGTCAAACTGACGTGACGTCGATTGTTGCATTTTAAATTGTCTATACCTCGCGTAAAGCCGGCCACTCACGTCTGTCTGACAAATTAAAGCGAGACACACACGCGACGTGATACCAACCCCACCCAACTTGCAGAGTGGCGGCAACTCGCCACACCAATAGCGTTCAATCTAACTCAATAAGAAACCAAAAACAGATCGATGCTAAATCCATACATAATTTAAATGAAGATTCAACTTGCATAGCCAATTTTTCACCACCTTCAGTTTCACCAGGGCCTTCAAATTCCTTTGGTCCTGTAAGTTCTATTGCACATATTGAAACAGAAATACCGACAAGTAACAAAAGATGTATTACACCTGAAGAATCCAGTGCCATTGATAAATTTGCTGTTAAAGATAACTGTCTAACCCCCAAGAAACCTAAACGAAATAGAGATCCAGTTACTATACTAGATAATTAAAGACTAAAAAATCCATTGTTGCCACCTTGTTCATGTAAAAAGCAGTGCATTCAATAGATATCTGAAACTGCATGACAGTCTATATGGACACAATTTTGGAACTTAGACCGGCAACAACTTGGCGATTATTTATCAAGAAGTGTTGATAAACTGTCTACCGCATGCACAAAAAACAAGGCCAATCTAGAAGGCATGGACGCTAAATGATACCAAAGTATGTAAAGTTTTTTTTCTTAGGACGTTGGGATATACAAACGATGAAGCTGTACAATCGGTCTTGAAAAACAATTATCTAGAAGGTATTACCTTCTAGATAATGAAAAGCCCAATATAAACGTCCGAAGATAAACGCCACACCCGATTTTTGAGGCCCTCGTTATGCTCCATCTAACAAGTTGCCACAGGAGTACGAGTATGAAGAACGTATAGAAGAATTTATAATGAAATACAATCCTGATCCATCTCATTATAATAATAAAAATGCACCTCATCGAAAATATTTGCCAGTAGGTATACATTTTTCCACTGTTTATAAGGATTTTAAGCAGTATTGCCAATAAAATAATTCGAAGATTTGTGGTTGGACTCATTTTCATACTGTGATATAAAAAAAATCTATCAACGGCAGAATTACCTCAAGATATAATGTCAACTCATCATCTTCCTGCCCTTATCCCATGTTACTTGGGGTCGGCGCAACACGTTTTTTTCTTCCATTCTGTCCTGTCAGCCGTCACGCTATCACTAACTCCGTTTTCTTTCATATCACTCCTCACACAATCCATCCATCCTTTCTTTGGCCTCCCTCTCCCTCTCCATCCATCCACATTTATATTCATAACTCTTTTAGTTACATGTGTTTCAACCCTCCTCTTTACATGACCATACCAAGATAAGCGGTTCCCTTTCAACTTTTCTGTGACTAGCGCCACTTTTAAACTACCTCTAATGTACTCATTTCTCACTTTATCCATTCTCGTTACTCCACACATCCATCTCAACATTCTCATCTCCGCCACATGCAGTCTTTTTTCATCCGTCTTTTTCACAGCCAAACATTCTGACCCATACAGTACGACAGGTCTAATCACGGACTTATAGATTTTCCCCTTTAACTTAAGGGGTATCCGTCGGTCGCTAGTTATTCCAGTGACCTGTCGCCATTTCATCCATCCTGAGTTGATCCTATGCGTTACGTCTCGGTCTATATCGCCATCCCCCTGAACAAGCGACCCGAGGTACCGAAAGTCGGAGCAGATCGGTATAGGCGTTCCGTTGAGAGCTACAGGCATAGGACTGGAGATACCGCCGAAATCGTAGAAAAGATATTCCGTTTTGGTTCTGCTCAATTTCAGGCCCACACTCTCCAGTCTTTGCCACCACGTCTCCAATCTGCTCTGGACCTCTGAGCCGCTTTCGGCAACCAGCACAATGTCATCAGCAAACAGCATACACCAGGGAGCCTCTTCCTGGATGTCCGACGTCAGAGCGTCCATTATCATCAGGAAGAGGTAAGGGCTGAGAGCCGACCCCTATATATACACTAAATGTAAAAATCATAAAATAGCACAAGAAAAACTACCACTTCCTTGCAACTGTGATGATTGTAAACTTTTGGGCCAGCACTTAGAGAATAAACGCAGTTCACGGAGAGATTTAAATTTAGCAGAATATCGAAGTAATAGCTCTCAAGGAAAAGAAGCTGTATACACTGTCGACATGCAAGAAGCTATTTGCATGCAATGTCTTACAAACAAAATATTATTATTTATCTAGAAAACTTGTTTTACTTAACGAGTCATTTGTGCCGCCTGGTAAAAATAAAAATGCTGTAGGCATCCTATGGCATGAAGGCGAAAGCGACAGAAAAGCTTACAATATAGCCACTACATATGTTTATGTTATAAGAAAATATTGCAGGAACCTACACCATTTAAACTTCTTTTTGGACAGTTGCAATGCTCAAAATAAAAATAAAATTCTATCTGCATTAGTCAGAGTTGTAAACGATAGCAAAACAGATATTCGAACATTAAAATTAGAATATTTTGAACCAGGTCATACATACATGGCTGCGGATACAGTACATGCCGCTATAGCAAATAAACTAAAAACAGCAGGTGAAGTTTATGACTTTGAGTATTTGGTAACCAAAATCAAACGATCAAGAAAAAACCTGGATGTCGACGTACTCCAACATAAAAAAAATTGGTTGCCTGTAAAGTCGGTATACGGGCGAAAGTTTTACGTGACAACGACTTTGAGTGGTAAAATAATTTTAATGTTGCCCGAGTGGAAGGGACGCGTGCCTCTCACTCGCTCTCATTGTGAGCGCATAACGTGAGCGGAGCGTAACGCAGTTTCTTGAAGTGTCACCCGGCAAACCAATTTATAAGACGTTGTCACGTCAAAACATGGTGCTTTTCACAAATGACTGCAATATAAAATTTCCAAAAGACTAGAACATTCAAAAATTTAAAAATTATTGAGTTTCGAAGAGGCAAACTTTCTCTGTTTGCCAAAAATGATTACAATGCGGAGTTTAAAGAAATTCATTTCTTAAAGAAAAAGGCTGGAACAGATTTAAGAAAGAAAATGAACGATGGAATAGATCTTATAAATACGATAGAAAAAGAAAGTAAACCGAGAGGTGTGAATGAAGTTAAAAAAAAAAGGAATTGCCTAAACTTACTAAAACTATGCCTGCATCGCGGTGAACTTTTTATGAAAACCTTGTGGAGTCGGAGGCATAATGATTCTGATTTGTAATTTGGCATACCTCAAATCAGGATGAATATTTAAGATGGATCTCATAAAAATAATAGAAGATTATGTTGTTTCGTAAGATGTTGTTGATTATTATGTATAAGTTGAGCTAGGTTCGTTTTTATTTACTAAATGATTAATCTCCTACATAAGATAGAGGAAAAAACCTACAATAAATAAAAACTAAAAGATATTGTTATGTTTCGTCAAATGTTTCTGAATTATACTTATTTTTCTTATATATATTTCTGTACACTATTAAGTATTAAGGTTATCCGTTTCAAACACTGTAGGTACCATTGGATACAGTGATTTGGCATAATTAGCTACTTACGTTAAAGCAAGGCAAAACACTGTAATTTACGTTACAGTAGGTATGTTGTCTTGTTCTGGTGGTGCTAAAACTTGGCAACTGTTTCGTCAATACAAGTTAGTGGCAATATCTTTTTTATTACTAATTTTATCAAAAAAAAACTACTCGGCTATGTAGTAGATATAAACATCTAACTATTAAATGTATAAAATTAATAATATATATATAGCAATAATCATTAAAAAAAGCAATTAATTATGAAAAACACAAATCGTCAAAAATCTCACATGTGGTTGTTAAAAGTTACAGTATATTGAATTGACAGGGCAGACCAGTAGGTACGTATACCTAATTTTAGCTGAAATATCTATAGATTTAGTTATTAAACAAAAGATTCTGTTTTCGTTGAAGAGTTTATGTAAAAAGCATTCATAATTTCCCGTTTGCCTTTCTTTTTAACAGTTGTATTTCATGAAATCATTTTCTTGTTTTTGTAGGGATAGAGTAGTGCATGCATGACATTTTTGTTTATCGATAATGCTATATTATTAGGGTTCTTTATTGGTTTTACGTTTTACTTTCAAGGCTGCCTGCTAATAAACGAAAAAAAAAATTTGCTGGAAACAATCAGTGTTGTAAAAAAGATGTCAACAAAAACAATTCATATTCTGTTCCCTTCACTTTGAAGAGAATCATGTTTCAACCGGACACTGCGTAACGATGCTTTACGTTCACGAACCATAATGGTAAGTAACATTGTTTGTTATAAAATGATTGCGTAGTGGGTGATAAATGATGGTGATGACTTCAAGTGCAACACTTGCCTAACGGGCACAAATAGTGTGTTTGAGTGTAGTCTAAGATTAATTGCCAAAATAAGACAAACTTGTTTATTTGGTTGCACTAAGTACATACGTTACATACTCCTTTTAAAGGAGTTTTTTAATGTCACCAGTAGTCTGGTTTTTTTGTTAATGGACTTTTAAATTATATTATGAGGACTTTTAAGTATATTAGCAGTGTTATTCTGTAAAAGTCTCCTTGTGAAAACTTGGGTGAGGTGAACATTAAGTGAGCTTATGTACGATTATTTAGCTTATTATCCACTCGAGACCTACTGAACTAGTGAGCTATTGAGCGAGTGAGTGAGAACTACACTCAACAACCGAACGAGAACTCTTCTCAACCTACAAATTAAATGAGGCCATTTAAAATAATAAGTAACAATCCTAATAATAAAATTGAAAAACATCAAACATATTAATAATTTTATTGCTTGTTTACAGCCCGTAATTCCATCAAATATGGCTGGCATTTTAATTGAAAGTGATCAAAATCAAGACGAACTCTCAACATCTGGATATGGTGCTCTGAATATGGTATGTAGTCACCAGCACGTCCGCTGCGCCAGGTTTAGCCGCTAACGTCTCCGCTGCACCAGATTTGGCTGTTAGCACCTCCACTGCACTAGGTTTAGCCGCTAGCACCTCTGCTGCGCCAGATTTATCGGTATGACTAGCTTCAGTTTTTCTTGTCATCATTATTTGCGAATTTGATCTCAATGATAATATGTCATCGACTGAATTAAGACTGTGTGGGAGATATCTCTCACTGGTCTTCAATATCTATTAAAGCTTACTTTTATTTTATTTGATTTCAGGTACACATTTAAAATGATTAAGAAATTAAAGGACAAATGTAAAAACTGGCCAAGAAGAAAAGTCCAAAAAGAGACTTAATGAGAAAGTTAGAAAACAAACGAAAAAAAATCTCTTCAGTAATAATTTCTGTCCCTTTTAAATCTTTGATAGATTTAAAAGGAAAAGAAATTTATTCAATTCAAAACCCCAAGCTTTGTTTATTAATTAAAAGTGTAATAGATATATATATATATATATATATAGGTACATATGCATGAATTTGAGATACAAATATTGTGGGAAGAACTACTACTACTCTACTGAAAGTATATCACTCAGAAATTACCTGAACAAAATTTTATTGTGTTTATATTATATTTATATATAAAGACTTTATTATAATTATTGTTGACTTTTAATTAAAACCCAAAAATCATCTGCATGTTAGAAAAGATATGTGTTGGAGAAGTCCGTGCCGGGAGCCTAAACTTGTTGCCTCCGTCTCGAAGGTCTATTCGCAAGGCTCTAGAATAATACTAACACTGTTACTTTTACATTTCATTTAAATTGACACAAAATATCCGATATACCGGATATACTTACTGCATTTCGTTTCTTGTAATAGCTAAAAGCATAAATTCGAAGACACTAAAAAAACTAACTTCAAATTTTTTTTTTTTTTTTTTTTCAAAAAACGTGGCTGAAAAACAAGTTGGTGGGAGTTATTTTAGTTCAATTATCGATTTCATGCAACCAACTACATCAGACTGCTTGAAAAGTGACTTGTTTGGAACTATTCATTTGATTTTTTTTTGAAAATGTTTTTCATTTTTGTTATATACACTTCAGTGAGTTAGATTTTTGGAATCGCCTCCTCGAACCCTTTATTTTGATACCCCACCTAATATAGTTAGTCGACTTTCATTTTTGTCTTACAATTTATGGCGTCTGGTGGTCGCCATATTTTATTTTGATTACTGTCATGTCATAAGTAGCACTCGCAAGATTAAAATAAATCAATTGAAGTAAGAATGATCAAAATCGGCTCACGCTTTCGGTCTCTATAACACCTCAAAGTAACAACTAGACATACATTTAATCTTATCTACATACTTATGCTGATAAACACGCACACACTTATGCTGATAAATCGGGTAAAAAGGAAACTACGTATTGCGGGGTTCTGGAAAATCACGGCACTTCTGACCTTCTGATTGCGAGAAAACTACACCTTAGAAGCGTTCTAGCGCTGCGTGTATATACTGTTTTGTTAAGACGACTAATTATAGTTTCAGCGCGAACATTAGTTACTCTTGTCAAAATGTAGCATTTCCTTTGCTTTTATGATAGCCTCTCTATTACGTAGTAACATATTACCTCAATGCCACTGGTAAAAATAGCCGTTGATGACCATAACATTATGAAAACATTCTCCTAATCTTTTATCGATGTTTTTAATAAAGAGATATCGATATGGGCTACCCTATTTTCCGCCATTTTATCCTCTCAGTGAAGTGTAGGTATGGCACGTTTTTCTTGTAGGTATGCCCAGTCCATATGATTTATAAGTCAATGGGTGTCCCCCGTAGGGTATATATGTTCTGTGCTCTGTGGTGGTGACACTGACTTGAGTCTTCTGTGTTAAAAATACTTTGTGATGGAAATAAACAGTGAGGTTACGAAAATTTTAGTGTAAAATAAGACGTAAATAAAACGTTAAAAATATACGATGAGCACACGGTCTTTAGTAAGTATCAAACAGACCAAACCAATTTTGTGCGCATTAACGCCTGTTTGTTCTAAGCTCTTACCGTAATTCGCTTGTTGCTGAAAGCGGCCGGTCTCGCTTAAACTTCCATTGCTTACGGTAAATCATGAAGAAATTATTAAATGAACTCTTAACTCCTGAACGGCCACGGGCATACCAGTATGCCGATCCAGATTACGCGGCTTAAACCTCTATTATTAAATAACTAAAGATCTTATGTCCTGTGGCATGGTGCACATGCATTCTTAGATAGTTATTACATAGTGTTAGAAAAAAAACGCAACACAAAACGCAACGCAAACGCAGAAACGCAATTTTAAAAAGCCGTTATGTTGTTTTGATTTCGTAATTTGAAGTTTTGAGTGTGAATAATAGGAAAATATGATATCGGACTCTACAACTCCAACGCAGCAATTCTATTACTTGTCTATGCATAGTGCAACATGCAAAATTTCATGTAAATTGATACAGTGGTTTTAACAACTACCCACACACACACACACACACACTATTCCCGACAAATCGTTGATAACAGAATTTGAATAAAATTCAACTCTTGAATTACAAGTATTGTTTACATGTTATTCTAAGGTCTGTTTATTCAACAACCCAAAAAGTTTACTTTAAGTGCCTCGCTCCAATAGAAACCTCAGCAAGTTGTTTTTTATGAGCCCGGTCGTAAAAATGTCAAACTGCGATAAGAGGCGCGGCCGTTGAGGGGTTAAAATAGAAATTGTATAAATATGAATGATCACAGCAAAATATTGAGCTGTACCAAGATTTATAATTTTTTCAGGTCTTGCAGACCTTCAAGAGGTTACACAGAACTAGAATGAAAGTATTTGCAGGAGATGAAAGAGCACTGATAGCTGGGAGATTAAAAATAAATGAGGAGTTCTGTAAAAACAAACATGTTACCAATGATGAAGCTATAAAGGCTGTATGAACCTTATTTAATAAAGTTATACCAAACTATTTTGACTAAATTCGCTCAAAGATCTGTATTATTGCAGATGATTAAACTCGGAGAGGATGTAGAAACTGAACTCCGAACACAGGTTATCCAAGCTCGAGAAGTCAAGCCTGGTGTATTTGGTATGCTTAAAACTTTATAATTACTAATATTGTACAGAGGCAAAATTTTTTATTTAAATGTTTGCTAAAAGTAACCTCTGGAAGTACTGGTCTCACGAATACCAAAAATGTTTCAGTTTTCAAGAGTACCATAGGCTGCTTTAAATCACGAAAGATGTGGCACGAAACTGCTGGCTTTATATAAATGCACTAATGCAAAATACTTTTCAGATATAGTAAACACCTTTAGTTTAGCAAATTATTTTACCTTTTTTTTTGTTATATTTTCAGAGGCTAGAATTACTGATGACACTGTGAAGTTTGAAAATATCCCATTTGATAACAATGCAGTATTAGAAGATGGAACAACTGCAAACAGGCCATGTTGTCAAGACAAAGCTCAGAATAAATAAATAAATAAATGGATATTAATTAATTATTATGTTAGCTAGTAGGCACTAGGCACAAACAAATTATTGTAGATGTAGGCAGAAAAGCAAATGTGTTAAACACAGATTTGTTTTGATTATTTAAGCCTATCTTTTATGTTATTTAGTTTTATGTGGCACACTTTTATAGGACTAGAATTGATATAATAGATACTGTGTTCATCATCAAATCAAATATGTTTATTTGTGCACACAGGTAATTTATATTTTATAAAAGATCTACAAAATTTTGTAACTTCTTGCCATTTTAGCCAACTTACTAAGTAAATGAAGTCATGCAACAGTTTTTTCATTTGTAAGTAAATTGGAATTTAGCCATAAACTTGTCTTTAAGCCAGGTGGAGACGACAATACGACAGTAAATGAAAAGCTGCCCCACACATTTATGTTCGCATAACTCTACAAAGTTATTCATAATGATGAGTATTGCCAGTGTTTTCATTTACTGTCGACTCCACCTTTCATAATTGGATAAACTGCGTAGTAGGTCACTTTTGTTCTTCCAAATTTGTGTCTCCAGTGTCTACGCAACTGGACAATATGTGGAATCATTGAAACAGACGCGATCTCGGTAAAATGGAGCTGAAAATTTTATTGTAGTATTAACTACCTCAGCGAAGTTTGCCGAGAAGGCTGACTCGACACATTTGTTGCCAAATACTGCAAAAAGCATTAGAATGTGTTACATCTGGAAAAAAAAAAAGTATAAATACACTACGTAAGACTAGGCAATATGGTTAAAAGACTTTCGCCTTCCCTTCGGGGATAATAAAACAAAAAACATAACAATTTGACACTGACAAATGACACTAGTGATAGTCTGTGACAGATCTCGAGTCAGGCTGTTCCAGGTCGTAGCCCGTGGGCTTATATTTTTTGTTGGATTTTTAACCAAAAACCCAATACATCAATAATATAATGTTGACTAAAACATTAGTATCAAGGGCTGTTCTCCTAAGAAGCCTAAAAAATGCTGCTGATAACGTAAAACAAGCTAAAAGAAACTCAGGCCATGGGTAAGTCGGTTGTTATGTCATTGGTTTTTGTCAAGAATAAGCATAGAATGAAGCAGTTATTTTTATTATGATTTTATTCGTTAATTGGATTTTCGGCAAAGTAGCAATCAAAATTATATGATTGTTAAAAATCATTATATCAACCTCTACAACAATATAAAGAAAAACTATAGCTAAAGTCAATACAATATATTTTTTACCTAAATATCCTTACTATTCCTATGTAAGTACAAAGAACAAAACATATTCAAATATGCTAAAAGATTAATGAAGTCACATCAAAATCTTTTAATATAATTTCAGAGCTTGGGCCTACCGAGTACCACCACAATTGCCCTCAAGGAGGGCCATTATCTTAGCTGAGGTTATCGGAGGGCTTGCCTGGTGGTGGATCATCTGGCATTGTATCACCGAACCTGAACACATCTTTGTAAGTCACTATTTATAAAAAAAATTAAGACTCATGAAAATGTAAAATGCTACCGGTTTTCAAATAAAGTGCACAATAATTGATGACACTGGGATTATAAATGAAAATAAATGCTTTTTATTATATGGTACTAAAAGCAAAGCAAACAAACATCTTGTAACTGTACCTATCTGTTGACCTACAGTAAAATCACTAACCCAATTTATTTGGAGATGATGTAGCATGTCTTCTTCCATTCATTTCTGTTTAATAGCATCTCAATAGTCACTTCATTATTAGATTATACTTCTACCAACCTATTCATTGTTTCTTAGACTTACTCTGCTCTCATTACCATCCATTCATGATCTAAACTTTTCTCACATCATGTTCTTTATTCTGTTGCATCAAATGAAAACCAATTACCATAAATCTTCTCATTTGCTCGTGCCACTTTCAGACTTGTAACATATTTATTTCTTAATCTATCCTTTCGTAGCGTTCTTATCTCAGCTGCAGACTGCCTTTCATTAATATCTTTATGTTGTGGCCCATTATTCTGATAAAAAGACCATTGTTTTTTACAGTGAAAATTTATGATAGATAATGAAAGATTCAGAAAAATATTCTGCTTTATTTTTCAGGGTGAGTTTAAGTACATTGACCCCAGCACCTACACCGATGAGGAACTCGGTATCCCACCTGACTCTGATGGACCACTGAAGAAATAAGAAAAAGTTAAATTTGGATTGTAGATACTTCTAATTTATGTTGATGTTAAATAAAAATAATTAATGTCTGAAGGTCTGTATTTATCTTGGGTTTTCCAATAATAAAACCGACCAAGTGCATGTCGGACTTGCACATTTAAGGTTCTGTACCAAATGGAGGAATTACAAAGAAAAAATGTGATTTATCAATATATTGGTATTTGTTAGTAAAATATACATAACAATAAACATTATCACCAAAATTTAAGTTTGTAGGTTACTGGGAAGTTAAAAAGTTCTTTGGAACAAAATTTTGTGATAGACAACAGACAGATGGACACGTGAGTGGCAACAGTAGGGCTCCGTTTGGACCCTTTGGGTACGAAATCCTAAAAAAAAACCCATTTATCCTAAATCTCTTTATTTTATTTTTAGGAAACAGAAGTAGACATTATTAAAAAAAACACACAGTTCACAAACTTTGATCTTTAATTCTTTCAATAAACAATTTTTCTTAACACAACAAATTCAACTTAATAATCAGAGGAACAAAATCTACCCACAACATAAAAACGCTAAGGGCACCCCCTGCGGGGTACGGGCCTCGGCTTAGGGCGTCACTGGGGGGGGGGGGGGGCAGCAAGGGAAGGCTGGATCAAGTTTCCATTATTTGGGGGATTAGCTGGCTCAGCTGCGCGTGCTGGCAAGAGACGGGGAGGGCATTGACTGAGTCTTCGCGACGGGCCTCGACGGCGAGGGCGGAAAGGCAGAGTGGTAGGGTCGTCAGGTATGAGGAGGGTATGTCTGGGACGGCGCACCTTGGAGATGCGGGAGGATACGTATGGGGCGGCCGATGCGATTAGGGGGTTTTGATGTTTCTCAGTAGTATCCATGAAACCCTTGGTGAGACGTTTCAAGAACTGCTGGATGGTGGGGAGTCTGAAGTCTACATGCAGCTCTTCGTTACGAACAAAGTAGGGGGCTCCCGCCGCATTGCGGAGAAAGCGGTTTTGAAGAGTGCATTTTATGTATGAAACGGGGCTTGGCGCGTGCGAAGACAGGGCCAGCGTACGTCATGATTGGTCGAATGACCGTGGTGAAAGTACGCATTTTGCACTTGAATGACATAGTGCTGCGTTTATTAAGAATGTGATGGAGCCTACCTTGAGCAAAAGCGGCCCGCGAGCGGGCCTGCCTTATGTGCTCCGCGAAGGTTAGGTGTTGATCGAGGACCACACCCAAGTACAGACTGTTGTCAACATTACCTGACCCACCCTAAAATCAAACGACTTTGGACCCTCTTCTTGTAACATTAAGGTTTATTTAATTTATATGAGCTTATCACACAAGTGCACGAGGACTCGGAACAAAAATACAATAATAACACAGACACTCAAATTTGATCTTTAAAACGTTAGCATTAGGTTATATTTTATAACTATTTGTTATAATATGATAAGTGTAACAGCTTATTTTAATGAATGAGTTCAAGTAATTCTGGTCTCTGGTCTGTGAGTAAGACTGAGAAAAACGAGGTTCGAGATCAAATCCTGCGACTAAGATATTGTTTTGCTTTCAATATAGAATTTATATTCCAAAACTATTTCTTGTATTATTGTAAAGAACTACAGACTATACATAAACTTTTTAAAATGGTAATATTTTCACATAACTTGTAATAAGTAGGTAGTTGAAAAATAAATATTCGTATTCATTATAATAATAATAATAATTTTATTAGAACAATCATTGTTTACAAAATTGTTTGTGTTCGTTAACAGCCACATAAGTCTATGACTGTGTTGTAGCCATTAGCGCCCACCTCCGAGAGGGGAGACGTCGGTGTTCCAACATTTGTAATAATAATAATAAAAAAAAATATATTTAGACTTAACCTAAAATTAAAAGTAGAGTTAAGCAATATCAATCAAACAATTACAATTTTGAACCAATCTAAAAATAAACAATTAATTATACAATTTTAATTTAATTATTGATCAATAAATTAATTATAATTTTTATTTAACAAATTATTACAATTTATACATTAAAAATAATTATTTAGTTTAATTCAATTTAATTAGAAATTAAAGAAATTATTATATTTAAAATTAGAAAATTAAAAATAAGGTAATCCAGTTCTGTGAGTGATGGTCTGTGTACCTATGTGTACGTGTGTGTGTGTATGTGTGTGAATGTTAATGGTTGTTTCAGGTGTATCATAAGACATACGGAAGGAAAAGCCAAGTCATTTTTGTATTTTATATTTCAAATCATAACCAAGTATTACCTATTCATTAGATTTTCTAACTCGTCATATGTTTGGCTATGGAGCCACTTGTCGGTGACATCCTTACACTTGTGTGAGGTGAGTGGATAGATATTTAAAATTTTATTCACTTTATTGTACAGAACAGGAGCAAAGAAGTGATACTGTCGTCCCACCAACAAAACATTGGCACCTTCAGTCTGACAAACTATGTCCGCCCTACGCTTCTTTAGACTGAAACCAGGGTCAAATGAAAGCTCCGAATGCTTACGGAGAATGGTATTTAAGAGAAATGCGTGCCTTACTGAAGACACTTTACAGAGGGCATAGAGTTCGGTAGTAGGGAAGCGAATAGGTTTATGTGACATAACCTTAAGAACTGCCCTCTGTGCCCTTTCCAACCTCAGCAGTAAACACTTTCCAGAGCCACCCCAAGCCACTATACAGTAAGTTATAATAGAGTGCGCCAGAGCAGAATAAACTATCCTTAAAGTATGGAAATCGGCTGAAGATCTCAAATTTTTAAATACAAATATTAACTTCCTGACCCGTGACACCAGTGACCCAATCTGTTCATTCCACGACAAAGTACTGTCAATTATTACACCAAGATATTTTATGCTGTTTGTCCGCATGATGACATTACAACTACAAGTAGTATTTGTTATCGAACAGCACTTGTGTGCAGTTAGATGGAAGGCGGAAACCGGTTGAGATGTTACAAGTGGTGCAAACGTAATAAATTTAGTTTTGTCAAGGTTTAATGTCAGCGGATTGCTACTTAGCCATTGCATGACAATCTGTAGGGCAGACTCCGCATACGAGCGAGTTTTAAGCCAATCGTTGCCATGAACAAGTATCACTGTGTCATCAGCGTACATTATCATTTCAGAGTTTTTTAGAGATAATTTACAGAGGTCGTTAATATAAATTAAAAATAGGGTAGGTCCAAGAACACTACCCTGGGGGACCCCGTAACCAACAAGCTCATCTTTACTAGTAAAGTTACCTATCTTAACAGCTTGAGAACGGTCCGTCAAATAACTCCTAAAAATATCAAGGCACAGCCCTCTTATGCCAATCCGCTGCAGCTTAGCAAGTAAAATGGGGACGGAGACAGTGTCAAAAGCCTTAGAAAGATCAAGAAAGATTGCTATGGTTTTGAGTTTTTCTTTCACTTTTTTTGCAACAGTACTAGTCAATTCCAGAACAGCGTCTTCCGAACTCTTCCCTGCTCTAAAGCCGTACTGATTTGAGGCAAGAATATTTTGAGAGTTTAAATAGTTCAGAAGCCTTTTGTTGAGGATTTTCTCAAAGATCTTTGACAAGGTTGGTAAAACTGATATAGGTCTATAATTATTGACACTGCCTCTGTCCCCGCCTTTGTGTATAGGGTGCACGATTGCCTTTTTGAACACAGCGGGAAAAACTCCAGACATGAGGGCAAGGTTAAAAACATGGGACATAATTGGAACCAGGGTATGCCTAGCAGCCCTTATCAGGACAGTAGATATTCCATCCCAGCCCACAGCGCTATTAAGTTTAAGACCGGAAACGATTTGTTCTAGTTCTCCGATGTCCGTACTGAAAATGGCCATTGAGTCGGGACTCAGACCTTCATTGTGGTCAGAAACATTTTGAGAGACGCTCAACCCAGGTGTAATTTGAGATGCCAGAGTCTTCCCCACGCTTGCGAAGAAGTGGTTCACTGCATCAAGTGACAGGGAGGGGTTAGCCTTTAGGGTCAAGAGGTCACTAGTTGATGATTTCTTGGTTTTAAGGTTTGAAATAGATTTAATAAGTTTCCAGGTAGCCTTTGGATTCTTGCGATGCTTCTGGAATTCAATTGATTCGTATTGACGTTTCAGTTTTTTCAGTAGGTTATTACAGAAATTTCTATAGCGCGTATAAGTTACTTTAAGGATATAGTTGTCGGGATCCCTTTGTGATTTGTGGTACATTGTATCCCGGTTACGGATGCACTTTAAAAGCCCGGGCGTAATCCAAGGTTTAATAATGCGGTTTTTACTGGAGATTACACCACACAGAGTATTATTATTAACCACCGTAGAAATCAAAGTAACTAGTTTAGTAGCAGCATCGTCAGCATCTTTACTGTCCAAAACACATGCAAAATCGGTGCGCTCGAGTTCGACCACGCAAGCATCTACATCAACGCGACGTGAGGTTACAACAGCTGCTTTCGGAAGATTGATTTGAAGTTTGCAGAACACTATCACTGGAGCGTGATCTGTGATAAACGAGTTGACCACCAAAGTAGTAACAGGCTTGTTGGACTTCACAATTGCGTGATCCAGGCAGCTGGATTTACGAGTGGCGCAGAGATGACCGGGTAGCATTCCATGCGATGCAACTGTGTTCAGGTAAATATCTGAATTTACATCAGTATTATTGGGTGATATATTGATGTTGATATCTCCTAGAATGATGATGGTCTTAAACATTTTGAGCGAATTTAATGTAAAGTCTAGACTGTCAATAAAATTTTGGATGTTTCTGTGTGATGGAGATCGATAAATAGATACCAATGCTACATCTGAACGAAATTTCAGAATCAGGCAATTAGCATCATGAAAAACTGGTTTCTCAACAGTGAACTGTGTGTTACGTCTTGAGTACACAACAATACCTTCATTTTGGTTAGCATATTCGGACTTGAATGATTCAAAACCAGGAATTTCAGGAAGATGAGGACACTTGCTTAACCAGCACTCTGACAGTACAATGACATCAAATTGTACTCTAATTCTATCCAATAAGATAAGGAGGTTATTAAAATTTTTGGTATTGCCCAGACTTCTTATATTTAGGTGGAAAAATTTTAGACCACCAGTGGTATTATCAAGGTGCGAGCCACACCGCTCCGGGGCACACATGTAAGATTCAGAGACCGAGATTTTTTCTAAATTATCAATATCATTAGTAATTACTGAGTTGTCTTCATTCATTTGGCGATCCTAAAAATAAACACGTAAACTATAATTTGATGTCGATCGCGCTGGGCTGAAGAGGCCAGACAAGTCTGGTTTAAAGAGATTTTACTAAATACTAGAATCCTTCCGTATAAAAATCTGTATGTGTGAATTTGTAGTGTGGGTGTGTGTGTTGGTTGAAGAACTGGAAGTAGTCTAACAAAAAATAAGATGAACCAAAAATGGAAAATAAACAATAATTTGAATGAAATAATTAAAAAAGACAACGTAAGTGAAAGCAGTACAAAAAACTGCACAAGAGACACAAAACAAAAGTACATACTGCGCAAGCTGTCACAATTCTTCAGGCTAACGATGGCAAAGGAAGCACGAATATGAGAATTGTTTACATAACGAGCATCAGGTCCGACTAGTCACTTCGGTTCAGCTGGTTTTGATAGGTCCAATTCATTCTTGATCAAAATATGTGGATCACCCTCTTTTTTGCGAAGGAAAATTTTCCCGTTGGTAGCCCAGCAGAAGCGATAATCGTTGCTACTGGCAAAGTCTTTAGCCAAGAACAGGAGACGCCTCATTTTCTGTGTAAGGTTTTCAGACACGAAAATGGGTTTTGCTGGTCCACTTATTTTAAGATGTTCAGTAGAAAGTTTACTGTGTTTTTTATTAAAACCCTTATACATGCGTAGAAATTTTTCCTTACAAAGGTTGGTAGTAAAGTCCACGATAATAGTTCTCGTGTTTGAGTCATTTGGTCCTATGCGATACAAGTCCTTTACCTCGTTCGCCTGTAAAGCAGCATTTAGGACAGAACCGACTTTCATCACAGTGTTCAATAAGGATTCTTTTGTCTCAGGCTTAGCTACAGGCACATTTCTGATCTCCACACACGTCGATCTCGCACTGCGTTCAAGTCGATCGAGCTTGTCTTCTAATGTTGTACGGTACTGTGAGTTGGCTTCCCGTTCCGTATCAAGTTGGGCCTCCAGCTGGTCGATCCGCGATTTCATGACATCGTAATTCTCGGATAGAAAGGTGACAGAGTCTTGAATCCTTGCATTTTGCAATCGTATCTCCTCAATTGATTCGTAAATTTTCGCCATTTTAATGTTCTGTTGCTCCTTGAAATCTAGGAACATAGATTTCATTTCAGACATGAATATTGACAGTTGATCCTGGTCAATACCGGCTTCCGTACATTTCCGCTTATGGTTTCGGTATGTTATAGTTGACAAAAATCCTTTTTCCGGGCTATCCCGCAAAAATTCGCAGTCGATTGTCTCTTCCATAGGTGTTTTATTTATTGCAGAATCCGATCCGTAATGTACCAAAGTAGAGGATTTAATCGGAATTGAACTCTGAGGAGAGCGTTGAACAGCCATATTTTTGCAAAAAAAAAACAAATGAAGAAAAATTCAAAAAGAAGTTTCTATGGTCGGATTCGAACTCGGAACACTTATCACAGCAGTCGAGGCGAACCGAATACAGCTAAATGTGTAATGCTGAATTTGGCGAAATTATCGTTCTGTATGTATAGAATGAATTTTTCGAATGGAGAAAAATCCAAAAAGACGTGTTGTTGGTCGGACTCGAACTTAGGATACTCAACGTAGCAGTCGCGGCGAATCGAACCCAGCCATCTGCGCATACATCGGTATAACCGAAATTATCGTTCTGTATGCATGAACTCGGTGAATTTTGACGCAGCAACAGTGACAATTAAAAAAAAAAAATAGGTAGTTTGTGGGTACTACACCGATTCACCTATATGTTTGCCACTTTTTGCACTTTTCCTTTGTCCACGATTAGCAACAATTAGTAACTTTCACTTATTTTTGACGTGTGATTTTGCGTAAGAACCTCAGATTTTCTGTAGTCTTCAATATTACGCGATCTACAACAATCCAGGATTGCAAAAAACACTTTTTTTAAATTATTTATACGGAGCTCACAAAAACACGACCGATCGATACTGCGTCAGCGGGGGGGGTGATAAAAAAATACACGATGATATCCAACAGAAGCTATTGTTAATATTGTAAGTTCGATTCTTTAAAAGATGAAACATCAGAAACCATTTCCAAATATTGTCTTAACACTTTAGGACAATTGCAGATTCCACTAGATAAGCTAATTGCTTTTTGTGGTGACAATACTAATACCAACTTCGGAGGGCTTGAAAGACGCGGTCGGTGCAATCAAAGAGAATATAATTTCGGTGCAATTTTTTTCATAAAATAAAAGAAGATTTGGAAAAACCCATAGAAGGAATTGGATGTCCAGCTCATATTCTGCACAATACTATATCAAGCGCTGCTGGAATCTTGTCTGTGGATGTCGAAGTTATCGAGGAGAAGCTGAAAGAGTTCTGTTTGTATGTTGATATTAATCATCAGACGCTTTTGTCACACTCAAGAACAAGATGGTTGACAAGACCAACAAGACCATCTTGTTCTTCTTCAGTATCTTCTTTAATCATATATCCGGATATAGGCCTTGATGCCGATACAACAGCGAACCTTTTTTGTTATTGGTCGTAGAAATGTGGTGCTTTACGTCAGCCTTACCTCCATGAGTAATTGATATAAAACTCCACTCTTTCGTATAGTCGTCCGAAAAATGGCACTTCCTCTTTCTTACTGCAGACATTTTCGGAATAATGAATGAATTAAGGATGATTCACGTTACACCGTGCCGAGCCCGGGCCGTGCCCCGGGCGGGGCACGGCCGGGGCACGGTAAGACATTGTTGCATACATTTTGTATGAAGTGATTCATGCTAGACCGGGCCCTGGACGTGCCCCGGCCGGGGCACGGACGAGGCACGGACGGGGCACGGCCAGGGCTCGGCCCGGTGGCGACACAGTGTAACATGAACGTGTGCACCGGGCTCGGACGTGCCCCGGCCGGGAAACAATTGCCGGTCAAACAATTGCACGGTCAAACAATTGCACGGTCAAATATCTATAGTATACTTTTTGAATGAACTGATCCATGCTCGGCCGTGCCCCGGACGTGCCCCGGACGTGCCCCGGCCGTGCCTCGGCCGTGCCCCGGCCGGGGCCCGGTGGCGGCACGGTGACAGCCCGGTGTAGCATGAATGACTCGCTCGGTGGACGGCTCGGTGGCCGCACGGTGTAACGTGAATCATCCTTTAACGTATTAAGTAATTACACACTGCGCGTTTCAAAACAAAAGAATCGTCCTATACGGTGTCCATAGAGCGACCGACTGGCGCTACCAAAGAGTATAATAATAATACGGGCGCTACTGCGCTAGCGGGCCTAGCGGCGCGTCGCTCTCGTCTCACTGTCTCCCCCCTTCCCGCCGCGCTGCCGCCGACCGCCCGCGCCCGTCCAACGGCACACACGGGCTACGGGACGCACAGAAAATTCAAATTTGAATTGCCGAGTTTCAATCGGGACATTTAAGTCTTTTGTCGGGACGCCGGGACCGATAGCTCAATAACGGTGACAGTCCCGATATATCGGGACGGATGGCAACCCTATTCATGACGAACACGAGCACATTAACGCTGACAAGACTCTTGATCTCCTTCTCAAATACTTTTGGTTCCCGGGGCTTCGTCAATTTGTAAACAAATACGTAGCTCACTGTTTAGTCTGCATCTCAAAAAAGAGGGTACCGCGATCACCTAATCAGAACTTAACGTCTTGGGAAAAACCTGATTCCCCTTTTCATACAATCCATGCAGATGTCTTGGGTCCACTTCCTATCTCTAATGAGTATAAATTCATATTAGTTACTTTGGATGCTTCCACGAAATTTTGCCTCTTGTATGCAATCTACAGACAAGACGTTGGTGAATTAAAAGGCGCCTTTATGCAAGCGGTTTCCTTATTTGGAGTCCCAAAATTGATAGTTAGCGATAGGGGACGGATGTTTGAATCCAGGGAATTCGTGACTTGGGTAAGGGATATGGGGAGTGACTTACATTTTATCACCCCGGAAATGCACTACGCAAACGGTCAGGTGCACCATTCGATTTCAAGGGAGCCAATTTAGGAACAATCTAACTAGGAAGTTGGAAGCTAGCGATCACACTACACTAAATTGGACTCTTAGGAGTCCAATTCAAGGGGAAACTGTGTCTGCTTTTCAGCCTCTGGGTTAGTAGTTGTGCACCAAATAGTGGGTGCCTAATGTCAGACACCTGTTTTTGTTTCTCAACCGCACTTGCAATTTCTCTTCGGACTTGTGGAGGTGTTATTCCGGCTGTGGGACATCAAGCTGGTATCTGGCAGATCTGTCCCAAAGAAGAGAGCAGTACTCCATAAACGAACGAACTTGCGTTTGATAAAGTTTGAGCAGCTGTTCCGGCGTGAAGTACCGTCTCACCTTTGCTAGGATGCCCAACTTTTTGGCAGCCACTTGAGCCTTTGCCTCGATATATGACCCAAAATTGAGAGTGGATGTTAACGTGACACCAAGAAGATCAAGATGATCTGTTATCGGCACGGCTACACCTCTAAAAGATGGAGCCGGGTGGAATAGGCTCCTTTTAGCGGAGAAAAGACACGCATGGGTCTTAGCAGCATTGAACCTGACAAGATTGGCAACGCCCCATTCAGAGACAGCCTGTAAGGACAAATTCAAGCACTGAACCATAGCCGTCGGAGAGACCGAATCTGCGACTCACTAGCTCGTGCGTTGCACACGTATCTCTCAACAACAGTACTGTCGTCTGCATATCCAAAGGTACCGGATTTAAGTAGATCATTAATATGCAGCAAGAACAATGTTGCCGAGAGCACCGACCCCTGAGAAACCCCGGCATTAATATCTAGCAGTCTAGACGAGCAGCCATCTATGACCACTCGGATAGAACGATCCCTCAGGAAATCTACAATCCAATCACACAATCCGGCGGGAAGACTGAAGGCAGGACGCTTGGACGCGGAGCACTAACAAAGCTTTCATGCCAAACCCTGTCGAAGGCCTTCGAGACGTCGAGGGAGACCGCAAGAGCTTCCCCGTGTTTCTTTGTGGCCTCACTCCAGAGGCGGCGGAAGCCGTATTGACGGTCAATGAGGATGTCGTTAGCTTCTAGGGTCCGTATTAATAAACGCTCGTCAACTACATCCTCAAGTGCGGTATAATTTGATCCGCGATTATAACGATGCCAGGAACTCAAGCTCTTTGCTAATTAATAAAAACATGAGTACACGAGCTTGTTAGAATTTTTATATGTGTATGTAACCAGATGTATGTAAATATTTAATATTCGTTACTTATATATCTATCTATTTATCTGTCTATCTATCTATTTACTTTATTGATCTTTTATTTACTTATTTATTTGCTTATTTACTTATTGTGAATGTGGTGTTTTAAGGAAGGGATTTATTAAGAAAAAGCACAAAGACAAGACTATGTATTTATTTCCAATAGGCTTGTAATCAATCGAAATCTAATTGCCTGTTCGCAAAACTAGGTCTTCGTGGAGAAGAACGGCAAGAAACTCCACGGTAGCTCTCTTTTATTATTGTATCGACACATCATAAATAATCGTTTATCATAATAAATCTAATTATATGATCTTCTACATAAGCCTTATTTACAACGATAAATATCTTGTGGTATATAACAACCACTATCGTAGTAGTGTATATAACACAACGTTACGTTAATAAACAAGTTATTATGACCTGTGTTTTAAATACACCAATCATCATAATGACATTACATTACATGGCTCATAAATATGATATAAATATACCTCATCATCAACAATAGTCAGAATAATATCATACCTTAGATGTTAACGCCTTGAAAGCCGAACAGCAACTGAGCCGCTCCATTTTTTTTTTTTTTGTGTGACGTCTTGCAGGTCAGCCTATGAGGTTGTCGCCTGCTTAACCGGACTTGCCTGTGAAGGCTCTAATTTATTAAAGCCTCCAGCCAGGACTTATTATTTTTCTTACATACTAAGTAATAATAATAATAATAAGTTTATTTCAGAAAATACACATTTAGAAGGATCAAATACAAAACAGTTTTGCTAAGGTTACAGGTAATAATAAAATAGAGTATCGTTGGTACCTGTACTAATGAAAAATATTGTATCACAGGTACCAGCGCTTTCCATAACAATTTAAGAAGACAGTAAAAGAAAGTAAATAAAATAAGATGGAACAAATAAATTAGACTAAAATTAGGTTTGATATCTACGAATTACAATACAATAACTTGATCAATATTTAAAATTTTCAATGTTATAATGATGATTGAATGATTAATAATTACTACATATAATATAATTTAATTTATTTATAATTAGATTTATTTATAATTCAACTTATTTATAATTTGATTTATTTAGAATTTAATTTATTTATAATTTAATGTAATTAACAATCAATAAATAAAATTTACAATATTTTGCTACTATTCATACATGTTGAGCAATTGTGTGTGTGCGCGTGATGGTGCGCGGGTGAGTGTATTTGTGTAGTTTAATGAATGGTGTGTGAAATTCGAATGTATGCAAGCGTCGCGTGATCGCGTGTGAGCCGAGCACCTATACTAATAGATTGGTTTGAGAAGGTCTTCGGTCTCCTGGTAACTTAATCTCTGTATTAGGCTCTGTATTTTATTTTTGCATTTGTTTCTAGGAATATTATGTATGTAGGTTATTTGATTAATGCGGTTGTAAAGACGAGAGCTTATAATATAAAAACTTCTACTGGCGAGAGCGGTTCTTACATACTAAGTGACTACGCTAAGGGCACTCCCTGCGGAGTACGGGCCTCGGCTTAGGGCGTCACTGGGGGAGGGGCAGCAAGGGAAGGCTGGATCAAGTTTCCATTAATTGGGGGATCAGCTGGCTCAGCGGCGCGTGCTGGCAAGAGACCGGGAGGGCATTGACTGGGTCTTCGCGACGGGCCTCGACGGCGACGGCGGAACGAAGGCGGTCTGCGTTTGTGTATTGTGCTGGTTTCCCTACGGCTCTCTTGGAGCAGAATGGTGGGGTCGTCAGGTATGAGGAGGGTATGTCTGGGACGGCGCACCTTGGAGATGCGGGAGGGTACGTATCGGGCGGCCGATGCGATTAGGGGGTTTCGGTGTTTCTCAGCAGTTTCCATGAAACGCTTGGGGAGTCTGAAATCTACATGCAGCTCTTCGTTACGAACAAAGTAGGGAGCTCCCGCCGCATTGCGGAGGAAGCGGTTTTGAAGAGTCTGCATTTTATGTAAGAGGTGGGGCTTTGCGTGTGCGACTGAGGCCCCGCTCTTTTATACCCGTTAACAAACAAGTATGATTCACAAGTGACAGTTGAGTCATATCAGTCTTTAACTTCTAGGAAAATAAGTTTGTTACAAAAATCATTTATTAAATTCATTAATTAATTTTAACGATTCAATATAAACAGATAATAATTACATAATAATTATATATACGAGTATATTACGGCCAGACTGACAAGTACTTCGCTCTCGAAGTACATTATATACCCTTTTTCTACAATTGTAGTTTACTTTTGTTTTGCCAATTGCATAGACGTGTCAAGCCCCCTCCACCCACTGCTAGTGAGATAGACTTGCACCAAGCAAATGACCGTCCAGCGGAAACAAAAGTTTATTTTTTATTTTTTAATTATTATTACAATACAGGGTGTAACGGAAAGGTGTGGTCATATTTTAAGAACTGCATCTGCCCATGAATATGAACAACTTTCCTCAAGAAAATCTGAGGAAATTCTAAAAAAAATTTTTACCTCCCATACAAATATTGATCAGCTGATGATAACTTTGTATGGAAAGTCCAATTTTTTTTTTGGGAATTTTTAATTTTTTCCTCGAGAAAGTTGTTCATTTCCATGGGCAGAACCGGCTCTTAAAATATGACCACACCTTTCCGTTACACCCTGTATATCTTTCTATTCAACAGTACAATAACATATGTAATTATTATCCGTCACAATATCCACACAATCAAATTATTAATTAAGTATTATTAATTAGAGATCACATAAAACAATTTCATGAATTATTTCGAAATAAGACAAATTATAACATAAACAAGTTTAAAGTTAACTATCTTTATATATAAATTTAGAAGTAAAAATGGCTTTTTTTTTGTATGTTATTGGCACAGCCATAGGCATAGCCACAGTAAGAATCTCATGGTCTCAACGCTAATTTTCGTCACAGTCAGAACCTCACAGTCTTATCGCTAATTTTGGTTCCAGTCACAGTCAGTTACATAAAATTCTCAGCATTAAGAGACTCAAATTGGTAGCATTTATGGACCTGCTCAACTTTCCATAGTTCGTTCGGCCAATCTGACAATATTATTGACACAGATAATACTTTAATTGACTTAATAAGTATTTGTTATTGTACTTTTTTTTTTCTATTTGTTATTTATATAAATTTCACCTACCATTATTGTGTCTCTGCACCACCTTATGGTAGACTGGTAGAAAATGCCTTAAGCATCCTCTGCCTTTGTACAGTGTGTTTACTTGTACATAAAGTTTTTAATAAACAATATTAGCTTAGAGATGCCTCATCTCATACAAAGAATTGAACCCGCCGTAACAAAGGATTTCGGCTGGCAATCAGGTATTTTTTTTCTTTACTTCATAACAGTGTTTCACTGTATCAAAATGTGTTAATATATAAATTTAATAGAGCCAAATGGAAAAACTAAAATTTCAAACAGCTCCATTTTTTGGTATACCTAAGTAATATAAAATTCGTTCCAATAATCATCTAATTTTTAATTAGGAACCAATTATTCAGAAAGTACAGTTTTTACCATCATATTTTTTCAAAATATCTAAATTACATAAACTTCATAAAGTCTCAATAAATTTGTCAAATTACCGTAAAATCTGAACTAGTTTTTCATTGTTCGAGATGAGTCCCCGCGCCAATTGCAATAGTTCTAAACATCAATTTGTTAATATTTTAATAGAATGACTAGAATTTTCATCTGCTATCCGCGAAATCTGAATGGCTAATCATCAACTAACAATGACAAATATTACTTTTGATCATAAGAAATATCACTAAACTCACTACCGAGAAACAATCTATTTCATGGCAATAAACCAAGTACTTATTCTGTTGTTTTTTTTTTCATAATTATTGAGTTTTCCCTCAAAAGATATCGTAATAATAATAATTTATTTCATAAAAAGTGGTACAGTCTGTTACAAAGTAGGATGACAATTTAAAAATTTGTTAACATCTGAGATAAGTAGGTAACAATATAATTCAAGTATCTGATGTCCTTGCTAGGTTACTTAGTAGCCTGTATTAAGGACAATCAGCCTTCATTTCCCGAAAATGGGACAAGACTATTATTTAGACTGTTACATAATTATTAACAAAATTTAGAAATAAAGAAGAAAAATAATAATAAAAGTTCAATACAAAAATGTGTGAGTGCACGCGTTGTGTGTGTTTGGGTGTGTGTGTATGCGTGTACATGTGTGTGTGTGTGTGAGAGAGAGAGAGAAAATGTGAGTGAGTATGTGTATATTATGAGTTAGGTAATTGTTGTAAGAAGGGATTCGGTATCATCATAATTTTTGGTAGAAAGAAATTCAGTAATCCGCTTTTTGCATGTTAGCTTACAGCATGTTTGCAGTGGAATTATTGCGTTTATTCTATTATAAAGGAATGGTCCTTGATAAAGAAAGAATCTTTTTGTAAATGTAAAATATGGATGAGGTACAGTACATACCCTGTTTCTTCTTCGGGGTAATGTTGGCCCACGTGCAATTGGAGTGTTAGTGTGCTGTTGTAAAATCGTGCTGAGTACGAACATTTGGCGAACGGTAAGGACCTCGCATTTCTGGTAGAGGTCAAAGGTAGGATAACGTATTGGTCGAAAAGTGGCTACCTTCAGGACCGCTCGCTGCGCTACCTCGAGAGGCTTGAGAATTGATTTAGCAACACCACCCCAACTTGTAATACAGTAAGAGATCACAGACTGGCACATTGCAAAATATACGGACCGTATAAGATGGACGTTGGCATCGTGTCTAAGAGTTTTAAAAAAGTAAATCAGTTTGCGGACTCGGCCAGTCAGAAGAGTAGTATGTGCTTTAAAGTTAAGGTGCTTGTCGAGAGTGATACCAAGGTATTTAATTGTATCAGTAGATGTAATTAGTGGACAGTTACAGTTTGGTGTATTAAATTGACAGGAGTGAGCTTGCAGAGTTACGGGAGTCGAAGGTTGTGATGTGATTTTGAGAGAAAAAGTAATAAGTTTGGTTTTGGAGGTGTTTAAGGTGAGCGAGTGAGACATAAGCCAGCTAAGTACGACATCAATCCCTTTCTGAGCGGTAGTTTGGAGACTAGACCAAGAGTTGTCATAGAAGGTGATGGCAGTGTCATCGGCAAAAGAAACGATGTTTCCGGAATTTAATTTCATATTACAGAGATCATTGATGAAGACTAAAAACAAAGTGGGACCTAAGACACTGCCTTGTGGTACACCGTAGGCAATAGGCAGTTCATCACTTAAATATTTGTCAATTTTGACCCTCTGTGAGCGGCCTGAGAGATAAGAATGAAAGAGTTGAAGCTGTAAATCTCTGACACCCAAATGTTCGAGTTTGGATATTAAGCAAGGAAGAGAAACGGTATCGAAAGCCTTAGCAAGATCAATAAATACAGTGAGACATTTTTTGCGGTTATTGAGTTTGTCAACAATACCGGTTATCAATTTTAAGGCCGCATCTGAAGTCGATTTGTTCTTTCTAAAACCGAACTGGTTGGTTGAGAGCAGGTTATTAGTCTCAAGGTAATTAATAAGTCTTGTATTTATTAGTCTTTCCATGAGCTTAGATAGGGCAGATAGTACCGCGATAGGGCGATAGTTATTTATAGCACCACGGTCACCTCCCTTGAATATAGGATGAATGATAGCCAATTTAAAGGAGGAAGGAAAAGTACCGGAGTCGAAACAGAGGTTAAAAATGTGGCATAAGATGGGTGACAGAAGCATGCAGTACCTATTCAAAAATGTCGTGGAGATGCCGTCGTGACCTATTGCAGCATTAGGTTTGAGAGACTTTATAACGGATATTATCTCATCGGGGCTTGTTCCCAACATAGCGAAAGAGTTAGAGCTACTTGTGTACGCAGAGCACATATGAGGACCCAGAAGGCAGGATGAGGATTGGGTTTTTGCAATACAATTAGTAATAAAAGGATTTGTGAACTTTGTCTGTATTCTGTAACTGTACCTTCACTTTTCTATCATATATCTCCATTTCAATGTCAAAATACAATTCTCAACCGAGAGAACACTAGAATTGACTATTCTTAACCTCAAATCTGTTAGCACTAGAATTCACAGTTCTTGACAATAACTTGGCATGCACTAGGATGTCAAGTCTCATTTTTATTTTCATTGACATTGCACTGAATAACCACTCAGGGATCACAATTATAAGCACCAAAATTTCAAATAAATACGAGATAAAAAAAAATACCTCCAATCCATTCAACTTTAAAATGCTCTGAAAATTATTTTACTACAAAAAAAAAATCTACCAAAATAATGGATATTTAACTCTAGTTTCTTTCTCTCTCCTACCATTTCACTTTAAAAACTAACCTCTCGAAAAATACGCATTATACGAGTATTTGTATTACTGTTATCATGTTCTCTAAGAAAGTATTAATTCCCCCTTGAGAAACATACGTAAAGAATCGTAATAAAGTTAGGTGAACTTATTTTCCGACTAATCAAAATTTATGCTCATGAAAATATGAAGTTGATTGATTTATTTAATGGTTTCTAAAGATTCGGAACATTTATTGTTAATGTCATTAATTAATAGGGACTAACCTTGAAAATATGAATTACTTCGTTATAGCTTTCGCCATTACCATTATTTTTTAACAAACACGACACCCAAGGATACAACAGAAGATTTCTTGTAAATGTGAGAATAATACGCAATGTAATAATAATATCCTATTTACATAGACTAAAGTCGATTTTACGTTTATCCTTTGTAACGCGTTACGAGTTAGGTACACTTTTATGAAATACCCTCTGGTAATCAAAATAACAGAACCTACGCTTAGTTCCGTAAAGCTAAAGCGAATGGTGAAATCGGACCTAAGTCGAGACGAGACTGCAGGGCGGTCCTGGGTGAACCACCCTGATTAGTTCGTCAGTAATACGTAAGGCTGGTATTCCACTTATCAAATATCTTTGTCCAATGTTTGGACGACTTTATCAAATTAATGGGGTTGTCGTCGGGGTTCAATTTGACAACCCGGATTTGGCCGCGGGGCTTCACAGGTACCTACTAGCGACACCGATATTTTACCAAAGATTAATGATATAATGGCTACAACTACGATTTTGTCTTTATAATAATTTGAGGTGAAGTTTGAGGTTGAGTTTTTCATGTAATTTTACGTAATAAACGCTTACGAATGTTTGTCCTCGACTTGTAATGATTTAATTTTTTGAATGCTTTTTTCTTTCGCCTCTTCGTCATTTATGGCTTCATCCGAAGCTTTTTTTTTGTTTTGTTTTTTCTTTTTTAATAATCTAATGGTACTATTCTAATAGCAGCACATGAAGTCACTCCACGTTCCTCCTTTTTCTCAAACTACACAAAATCTTGGATGAGTGGAATGGGCATCCCTCAAAGTTTGATCAAATAACGTACATCGATAATGGACTGGACAAAGATATTTGATAAGTGGAATACCACCACAGAACTTAGATACCACCTCCAACGAGCACACCAACGAGGCACTGTCTTTTCCGTATCCTACCAATGATTTGGCCAAAAGCCTGATATGTCGACTAAATAAACCTCAGCATGGTACAGAAAAAAAAGTTTTGACGTATATCAAAAACAGTGAAATATATTTCTCCTGCACGCTTGTTTGTCCTAATTTTTGTAAAATAACAGATGCAATTTGTTGAAATTTAAACAAAATATGTGCAATGGCTTGTTAAATTAACAGTGTTCTAGTGATAATGTGATGTGTTCATAGTATTCGAAATGGAGACAAATGCAAATCAGAAGGGTGAGTACATCGCCTCTCGGAAAGGTCTATTCTTGTTTGTGTATGAATAACTGTATCTTGCAAGTCTTGCGACATGAATTTGGCTGACGTATGTTGCCCTAAACGCATATTTTCGAAGCGTCCTCAATTATTTTGCATACAAGTGTTTTATATTTGATAAAGATTATGTTGCTGTTTCGGGCGTCATACGATGAAAATGAGCTTATCATGTTTTTGATGACTTTCTTATCGGTTGAAATTGGCTGTGAAGACAGATTGAAATATTGGAATCTGCTAGTACTCTTGATAAATACAACTGTTGCTCATCTCCTTCACTGTTCCTGAGCTCGAGTATGACTATGAGTCATTTTGTTGGCATTGTGATGTCGTGTGCATGTTAAATATTAATAAGCAAACCGCGACGTGCCTAAACCTTCGGATAACATGTTGGGTTAGACACTTTTATTATTGTTAAAAATATATTCAATATTTGTAACCCCTTCTGAAGGCTGCAGACTTGATTTATTGAGAATTGCTGTTTAGGTTATGTTATGATAACAATAATTATACTTTATTTAGAATTGGCTTTCAATTAACTAATTTAAAAAGCCTTAAATTCAAAGACTTATAAAATATTGATTCATTGAAACTTAATTTCTGTTTCATGTTAACATTCTTCTAAAATTGTTTTAGCTTTTAAAATAGTTCATTAATAACTTATAAATTATGTTATTTCTTTTTGCCACTTGTTACTGTACTTATCTGTTATCTTTTTTATCAATAAGTATGATTGGACAGCTAAAGATAACTTAAACCAATTCAATGTTCCTATAAGATAGTTAATAAATGGGAGGACTCAGCCTAAAATAAAAGCAACATTGTATTTGAAAGCTCACTAAATAGATGATGTATCTAGCTAGATCTTATTGATATGATTTTATTATCCATGAAATACATAGTACCTAAGTATTCCCTCATGAATTAATCATCTTATTACCAACCAATACACACTTCTATTGAATGTATCTAAATAAAAACCCTTTAAGCTTTCAAATTCAAATTTATATTTTCTGAACCAAGTTTTAGGTATTCAATTATTGTTGTCATTATAATATTAGGTACTTTTTTATGTACAATAAAGTTTATTCTACCAAGTTAGTGACCTTTTGCAGACAATGGTGTGGATTCTCTTGTTCAATAACTAAACTAAAATTAGAGAATTTCTATCTTTTACTTAAAGGCAGTGCAAGAAAAGGACGGCTATAGCTATGCACTAAGTTAGAGATGTCAAACTAGTTTATGCCTTGCGCTTCGCTGTGTTTTTAGACGTCATGTTTTTACGTGTACCCTTAATTTGTATGGAAATATTAGTTCAAACTAAATTTGACAGCTCTATTTTACATCTGTCTCTTTCTTGTTTTATTAGAGAGAAAAAGATAGCAATAGCCTAAATTAAGTTTAGTTTGTGCACAACAGAATCAACACCATTGCCAATTTGAGCGTTAGCATAATCAAATCTATTTGTACATAGTCAGGATTAGGATAATGTACTAAAATGAACACAAGGATTTCTTGTATTTCTCTTTAGCGTTTGCCTGTTTGTTCCCCATATATAAAATAAACATGAAAGGCTGTATTTACAAAAAATAAATACCATATGTGGTTAGTCTAGACACTGATTAGCAGGTTCTTAATTTGAAATTTTCTACCAGAAAGGATAAATGTGGGTGGTAAAATACTGACTAATCATTTGAAGGAGGTTTTATCCTAAAGATAGCTGAAAGTGATGGATGAGACTTATGCTGTCTTGAATTTAGAATCCTCTAATCAGTATTTAAACTAAGCATATGGTTAGAGAGTTTTATAAATAAGGCTGTAAATTTAGACTTATGTTGGGTATTTAATAATTAGTAGGCTTTTATTTATTTATCAAAAACTTTAAGCACATGTAAACACACTGTACAAAAATGAACTTTAACCCGTCAGGCCCGTGTGTCGCCACAAACAATAGGTTTTTAATTGTGTCTGCTAATGAGGGACTTGACGTGTTAATGCCTTAGACTTTTTCTACCAGTCAGCCTTTGGGTGGTGCAGAGACAGAATATGGCAGGTGCAATTTATATAAAAGACATTAACCCTTATAGTCCATTAATCCTTATCGGGCTTCTTCAACAACCCGGGTTTGCCCGCGGATCTTAAGAGGTAGGAGGCTGGTTTTTTTTTGTTTTCAAACTCAGTTGAGTTTCGGATCCTAAGAGGTTAAATTTTTTTTCCAAGCAAACGTTAACCTTGGGTTGTCGATTCGATTTAAGTTCAAAGTTAGTTAGTTTAAGTCGATTTAAGTTCAAAGTTCGTTCTAAATCAGCCTTTTTAAAGTAACCTACTTAATATTATAAATGCAAAAGTTTGTATGTATGGATGGATGTTTTTTACTCAATCATGCCAGAACGGCTAAATGAATCTGGATGAAATTTGGCACAGAGATTGATTATAGTCTGGAATAGCACATACATTATAATTTGTAGTGGGAAGAGGTACTAATTCCAAGCGGGCCAAGCCACTGGCTGAAGCTAGTGTTACATAAAATGTTATTTTGGTACTTAATATCCTGATAAGTTACTTTCCATGTTACTATATAAATTACAAAATAAAATATTTTTTACATAGAAGAAATGCAGATTAGAAACTCATAAATATATTTATTCCATTTTCTCCCAGGATGATAACAAAAGAGGATGAATACATTATTAGAATACAATCTACAATACAATTGGATAGGAAGTTCGTTTATACTACCTAATTGATTAACTGTTATGGACGGTGTACAATAAAGTATTATTCCTGTTCTATTCTACATCTTTCACTACCATGTTCTGATGTTTTATTTATTATTAATATTGTAAGAACCAGGAACTAACTAAAATTGTAAGATTTGCCTTGTTATACGGCTATTATAAGATATATCCGGCAAGTAATTTCTCATGTGATGGATTTGCTCATACCTATTATAAACCAATCTATTGATGTACCACTGCAGGGCAAAGAAGTCTTCTCATGAAGATAAGGCACAAGCATTAATCACCATGCTTGCTCAAGGCAAATTTGAGATTTCAGAACTATACAATAGTGACTTAGTGTTCAGGTTTCCTCTAAATTTTTTCCTTCAGTCTTTTCTCCAGTGATGTCCAAGATAAACTTGGAAAGTACCAACATAAACGAACAAAACTTATTATGAAATAATGAATTGAAAAATCACTATGATACTTGCCTGGTCATGAACTTTATTGCTCTTGAAAAAAATATCCAAATAGCTTCTGTTTTGGAGGAGAAAATAGGGGAATTTTAGATTTTCTTAGTTTTATCTACGTTTTATCAGTCAGCTGCAGTTGCCTCATGCTGAAGATGGGGAGGTTTGACTGCACCAGCAATAGATTTCTTTAAAAATCAATTCTTCGATTTCTTAATCAATCACTTACTGTTGGACTTATTCCATTTGACTTGCATGCAGAAGACATGCACCCCATCCATGAACTATAATGTATACTGCACCATATAAAAAAAGATTTCTCAGTACAGATGATCACAATCACAATAAAGAAATACAATAACAAGGAAAAAGATCATTTTTGAACTATATCATGTGCCTTATTACATATTCAAGGTGGCGTTTAACAATGTCATTCGTTTGATCGCAGTGTCGTGTCTGGTGAACTTCGCATACGACGCGTCGGAGTCGGACGAGCTGACGGTGCGGCCCGGTGACGTCATCCGTGACGTAGAGCGGTTGCCCGGCGGCTGGTGGCGAGGTGAGCTGCGCGGCCGCCGCGGCATGTTTCCTGATAACTTTGTGTCGGTTGTCGAGCACACTAACGTAAGGTGAGGCTCATCATCAGATTATCGCAATCTAATCTTTCCTCCCAGTCCCAGCTACTACCAGTCTTGTGTCGTTCGTCGAACACGCTAACTCAAGGGGAGGTTCATCATCAGACTAAGCAGTCTACTGGTAGGACATAAGCTGTTCCAACCGCACACCGTTACCTCAAACCTCTCAGCTGCTATCAGCCTTTTGTCGTTCGTCGAACACGCTAGTGCAAGATGAGATTCAACATCAGCAGCCTATAGGTTTTATACTGTTACATTACCTATAACATAACAGTGCACCTGTTTGAAGCGGACGCCATTTACCTCAATCCTCCAGCTGTTTCCAGCAAGGGTGAGGGCTAATGGCGTCACGCGATAGTGTGACACGTTATGACATGTATTACGATACATAACTTATGATGGCTAAGCCTTCACAAGCCAGTAGACGATGGGTGCCAGGTGCCAGTCAGTACACATTAAATAGAGATTCGTCTGATGCACCACTAAACACCAGAATTCCATACTTAGGTACCTAGTACAAACATAATATTTGCACTGTCGTGCGGCGAAGGTCTCGAACTCTCGACGGGATGGTAGGACCATAAACTACGGGGTTTATTTAGTCGGGCCAAAACAATAAAATGGCTTTACCAGCAATCAGTGAAACTAAGAATAGAGATTTTCTTTACAATTTCTTTATAAACAGAAAGAATTTAGTAACCACAATTTTTCTGGAAATAAATTAGATTTTCAGGTAATTGATGTTTACATAAAACGAACTAGGTTCAGTCTATCGTATAGCATCATCGCGTGTTGTTGCCTACCAGCCAGACTAAAATCGTTAACATATGCGATGAAACTGTTTCGCCAGATTTTGACATCCACCCCACCATAATCAATTTGCAAAGAACCAGTTTTTTTTATGAAACAGTAGCTTAAAAACTTCGTATCTCATGAGCTGACCTTTATTATCATCTGTTGAGTTAGGTCCATGTCATCATTGTTTTTATTTTGTGAAGTTTGCTAAATTATATTTTAATTACCGAATATTTACCCCGCTCAGGTCCATGTTTTATTTTTAATCTATACTAATATTATAAATGTAAAGTTTGTGAGTTTGTTTATAGGAAGTAATGTTTTAGTTTAATATGTCCTGCTCCGATTTAACATATCCAAAGTAGTAGGCAAAAGTACCAAAAGCGGCCGTTTTTGACACTTTTGCTTACTACTTTGGATACGAAACACTTTTGAGTTCTGTTTTAACAATGTAAAAATACATTATCCTATTTGTAACAAACGCAACATAGGATTCTTTAATCTTTATTTTCTATGCTAAGATACGAGTTTTTATTCAATGAGGGCGCCACTTATGGGGAGGTAGGCCCTTAAACGTCGAAAACTGGGCGTTTAGAATTGGTGAAATCGCCCTAAGAGCGGTTGCGCACTACGTCCGATCCGTATCCGTGTAAAAACAGATCTAGAAAACTCGGACCGAATTCTGATATTGCTCTACGCACTACCTCCGATCCCAATCCGTGATTCAGACGTCATTTTACGCAGAGCGTTAACGTCGTTAGTCATGAGTCCTTTCAATCGACGTCAAGTTCTGGCAATGCTATTGTACGTACGGAGACCTAGAAATACCTAAAAATATTTACTCCTAAGGTTAAAGTCAATAACCCCTAAAATCACCACATTTATTTGGAAATCCCCAAAAAAAACACTTAGGTTTTGTAATATTCTTAGGTAGGTATTTAAAATTTCGTTTTCTTCTGGTTCTGTATTTTTAAAATTATACATTTGTTTATACTTAACATTTTAATGGATGGGATAACCTACACCTTATGCAAATACCTAAGTATTCTTACTAACAAGGAATAGGGTAGTTTCCTAAAAAAATCTAAATGGTCCGTCAGTTAGATTACCAAAAAATATTGGACACGTAATTTTTCTTTTGTCTCGTAAACAAAAAATGAGGACGACACAGTGCTTTTAAATTTCGCGTGACGTCATGGTTAGGCATTACAATTGAATATTCGAATTATTCGGATATCTATTTGAAATTCATATTCGAATAGTAAATTATAAAATACTAGCGACCTGCCCCAGCTTCGCACGAAACACCTAAACCTTCCTCGTAAATCACTGTCTATTGGTGCAAAGGTGCAAACCGCATGAAAATCCGTTCAGTAGTTTTTGAGTTATCGCGAATAGACACAGCGGGAGACTTTGTTTTATAATATGTAGTGATTCGAACATTCGAATATTACTACAACAATTAGGTTACAACATTATTTTGTTGATTGCGAACGCGACGTCTAACGCGTGGTCGTCAAATTAAAAAAATCGTCCTCATTTTTACTTTACATGAAAAAAGAAAAAAATACGTGTCCAATAATTTTTGGTAATCTAACTGACAGACAAATAATGGATGGATAGATAATTTGTGTTTGATGCTCTTTGTATATTCTTAATGACTTGTTTTTATTTTATTTTTCTTTTCTACAAACCTGACATGTAATTTTTGATAATTATGAATAAATAAACTAAACTAAACTAGACTAATTAGATTTTTTTAGGAAACTAAACTACCCTATTCTTTCACCTGTAGAAAGCTATGTAGCTTTCTACAGGTGAAAGAATAGGGTAGTTGGAGGTAGGGTAGCACAAATAATGTTATTTGTGCTACTTATAAGCTATAAATTTTATTTATTACGGGCTGTATTTTCGAAATCCACGCGGACGAAGTCACAGACAAAGTGCTATTTATAAATAAAATCCATGTTTGTCTACTGATTGGTAATCATGGTACATAGCTATTAGGTACAGTTATAGCTCAAACACAAATAGACCATTGAGATTGTAATGATATCTTTTAAACTTATTTCGTTGCTGACTGCACGAATAGAATCGCTACCCGTCCTAAATATTTGAATAAACCCCAAAATAAAACTACAGAAATACTACATCAGGCGCGACAAACAGCCGATCGCAATATTGATCTACAAACTTACTAGAGCAAATAAAACAATGTTCATGTCAAAGTTCAATACCAACGGCAGAGATTGATGCTAAGGTCACCAGTTTACAGTTAGCTTGAACACCGCTGCACCGGCCGGTATCCTGCAGCGGGTAGGCGCAGGCGCACCGTTCCTAAAGAACTGGTTTGTGTACCGATATAAAATTACCATGTGTGTCTGATGTCTAGTTCACTGACACACTTATTTACATTTCCATTTTAATTATTATACTCATTTTGATATTATTGTTCATCTCCGATTTAGATAAATACTCGTACAAACCTCTCGATACGCAGAAGTCAATATCTAAATCGTGATTTGTTTCAACAGGAGTTTAATGTTTGTTTTCATTAGCGACCATTTAATTATTTGATGTTATCTCTGTCTTATCAAATAACTAATCAATACAAACATCGAATGTTGAACTAAATTTAAATATAAAACTCCTAATGTACTTTTGCCTACATTGTTCTCCGTACCATACAATATTTAATAGATTCTGCTACCTAGAAATTATACCGTCGAACAAACCAGAAACGTGACAATATGAAACGGAATACTATATCGTTTAAACGCTCAGTAATCAATTATCTATTAAAAAAACTAAATACTTGTATTGTTGACAAAGACATTTTCTATGCTGAGTTACACACATACAAAGTTATTCCGTTTTAGTCATACGCTTGCTAACACAATCAGTGATGTCATTCTCTTAAGGAATGATTATGTTATAGTGTTGGTTTGCATTTGCAGTATGGTTTTAAAGTTTCGGAGAGGTACCTACTCATTATAAACTGTAATTTTGTTGAATTTTTCATATCGGTCTACATCCGGCTGTGTTTGGCGGTCAGTCCTGGCGAAAGTCGCTCAACCACCGCGACCGTTTAGTGTATAATAATTGGATATGGCTTTTAAATTACGTTTTTGATTAGTAGAATAATAATGAGTGTGCGTACTATCTAATCAGTTCGGATAGCGCGATAAGAAGCGCGGTCCGCTAGTCAGTGTTTGTTGTGTGGCCCTTAGTGATATATTTTTGTGTGTCTTAAGTTTTTTTTTAGTATTAGTACTATAACAATATTACCACACGGAGTAAATTAAAGAGGTGGGTGGCTCAGCAACTTTTATTATGATGTTCCATATATCCTGACTTAGCCCTGAAGTACCTACCTATCACATATAAAAGTGATACATAGGTAATATGTGCCAACTTAACAGCGGTCTACCTAATTCTATTGATATGAGCTACGCTACCTAAATAAGTACCTGTGTGCAGACTCTGGCTGGGGCTGTCCAGCCTTCGCATGGGAATGTTGCAAATTATTTAAGACTAGCTTCTGCCAGCGGCTGCGCTCACGTGGAATTAGCACTTCCCCGACTATAAATTATAGCCTATGTGCTATTTCATACTATAATCTATCTCTGTGCCAAATTTCATGCAGATCCGTTCAGCCGTTCTGGCGTGATTGAGTTACAAACATCCATCCAAACTTTCGCATTTATAATATTAGTAGGATGAAATAATGACATTTCTGTAAACGAAAGGTACGATGATATGAACGTATGTACTCGTATGTACGTTGATATGAACTAATGAAATGCCTTTGGATTCCCATTTCTCATTTCTTTCATAGCTACAATTTTAATCTCTTATTCATGAACAGCGTTGTGAAAATTGTCGCAGTCGTTTAAAGAAATTTGCGCTCGTTTTTTTTACTTCTGTGTTCTCTGTGAATAAAAATCAAAGAAATCAGACTATATAATCAATTACAAAATTTACATATCAAACTGGATTCTTTTAGAGCTTCTTTTAATTGGCGTCAATTTCACATGTTCAGCCAACGCAATACATTTAGCACGCAAACATGAGATGTGCTGTCGGCAACTACTTAATCGTATTTTTTAGCAATATGTAGTGTAAATGCGTTGGTGGTAGTAAGTAAGCCGTCACGTCTGTTTAATTTAATTTTGTCCTGCACGTTTGGGTGTTGGGCACCCGTGGACTGCAGCTGAAAGTCAGCTTTAGGTGGTAATGCCGCGAGTTATTCTGAGCTAAGACCCTTTTAGCACAATATTGTGTTTTTTCTGTGTAAACTGTTATCGTTTGACGAAAATTTCTATTCTATCTTTCATTATTTCTTAGGCCGACGGGAGTGCAGGGCCGATGTCGAGCGGTGTTCAGCTACCAGCCAGCCAACCCAGACGAGCTTCCTCTGTGCGTCGGTGACGTCCTCGAGGTTCTAGGAGAGGTAATTGAACTTGTTTACATTATTTTTCATCATGTCTATACATTAGCACCATCTAGTGCTGTCGTGCCTAGGTGTCACTTAGTTTCTCTTAGCTTGTGGTGGAAACAGAGGTGCCTATTCATATCGATTATTTAAGTATGTTAAAGCTTTTGAAATATTTACGTAATAGCAAAGCCAAATTAGTACATTAATTAATGACGCATTCTTATAACTGGTAATCGTTTTCTAATTTGTCACTCACTTTACTGTAGGTGTTTTAAATTAGTCTCTTTTTGGTAGCGTCACAGACTAGACAGCTATCAAATATGTAAAAAAGAAAAGAAATTTCGCCACACGACAAAGTTGTTGTGGGTTTCTTCGAAGATTGCAATCCGTTGGAAGTCGTACGCGTCAGTGGTTCTGTAGTGCAATTTATAAATATTTTAAACATTTCATTAGTGTTTGCGAAAGTTTTTGTATCCAATAATCATAATTGGACAAAAAAAACTTTGCTTGTAATTACTTAGTGTGAGGTGAAAAAAAGTGAAGGACAAAAATACTCATAGTTTCAACAGACACTTTTAGGCTGTTTTTTTTTGGCGCGTGTTTTTGTTGCCTAGCTCCAGTGGTTAATATTACTGAGCCAGTGTGATCGTGCAGGTAGAGGAGGGGTGGTGGCAGGGTCGCCGGCAGGGCCGCGTGGGGGTGTTCCCCTCGAACTTTGTCGTGATGCTGGACCCGCCGCAGCCCGCGCCGCCCTTCGAGCCTGCGCCTGCGCTCCCGCCTAAACCTGGTGAGTTATGGACTTTTATTTTTATAAAATAACATCCCCTAATGTACTTACCTACCTATACTACGTTTGCCAGTTATGTTTAAGTCTCATAGAATAGGGGCGAGCCTATCGATAACAACTAGAGCCAAATCCAGACCGCGGGCGGCTGAGAAATTCTCGATGGAAAACACCAACTGTTGTTATATCAGAGTTTTAAAGGAAATACTTTGATGACAGCGGATGAGTGGCAATGGGATGATAACAATATACAGGGTGTAACGGCACACAAATTTTTATCAGCTGATGATGACTGAATGGAGACTCCCATTTTTTTTGGGAAAATAATTATCTATGATTTCCTTGAAGAAAGTTGTAGGTCAGAAGCAGTGTCTAAAATAATGCTGCGAGTTAATACTAGCAGACATTCCCTACCATCCTGTGATACTAAAAAGCAGGGTTAAAACAATGCTGATAGCATTGTTTAATTTTTGCTGTCTGTACTGCTCAAATAAACTGATTTTGCTGAATAACATTACATTTTCTCACAAAAGAAAACAAGTATTCAGTTGGCATTTGAAATGTGAACTGCATTTGCTAACTTTGCACAAGGAGCTGTACTTGTAAACAGTTGGTCAATGCCTTGAAGGATGTACTTAAATAAAAAGATGTACAAAAACTAACAGGTAGGTACCTCGTTAATATCTTTGCAAATATTCATATAGAACGTAAGCAAAAAGTTCTTTTAATCCTTGCTATCTACTGCTTAGATTCTACGCATACAATGGCGGTAGGTATTTACGGTATTCATGCTCTATTAGAAGTTGATATTTTTTCTCATAGTGTCTGAGTCATGGTCATGAACCTTATAACATTGTGCGAAGCCCGTTCGTCACCCAGTCTTATTGATATAATGTTGCTATACTTACGTTATTGAAGCGATGACAACGCTCCGAAGGGGACTTACGGCTTATCATTTTGGTGATTGCATCTTCCGCTGACGCCGATATGTTCCGGATGTTGTTAAATTTGCATGTGAAAAAATGTTTGTCTAAATTGTGTAATCATTCTTCATTGACAATGTTTTCGCTCACACAAATTGATGTAAGTTTTTTGTGCTTTTCAAAGAACGGACACAATGTTGTTATTGTTTTTAAAGATAGCGGTTTTTCGTTTTAAACAAAGCCCTTATTGTAGTCTTTATAATCACAAAATGATAACAGTGCGTGTACGTAATTAAAAATGTAAAACAGTGGTGTCAAAATGTGAACAAATGAAACTATTGTGTGATAAAAGCAAGACGTTGTTCCATATCCTGGTTTCCTTGTACTTCATTGTTTTATTATTGAATTTAGGTCAGCTCTAGTAAGATAGTCTATCTTCTTAGAAGTCATAACATAACATCAGGCCTGAATACCCCATTTGTTCGAAGTCCCATTATTGAAATATACGCCATGTAACGTGGGTTTAGTGGTGGGTGGGTAGTTAGTAAATAAAAAAAAACGAATTAGGTTAGGTACGTTACAAATTTAATTTACAAAGCCGGTTGAGCCGGGCGTGGGTAAATATCGAGCGCGCGAAAGCTTTACACCGCCTAAAGAACACTACTGTCCTGCAGGTCCTCCACACGTAGGTAGCGGGGTCCAGAGGTAGGTGGTTCCAGCTCCAGTTGTATGCACGCAGGGTTGTCCAGCCACTCCCCTGCGGCGGCTGCAGCAGAATTAGTATGGGCTTATCCCTTCCCTCCCCCTCCCTTGTCTCGTGCAATATGGCGACGTAATGTTGCCATTACAATTTCAGGTTATTATTTTGTGCAAAATGATGCCTAATCATTTTAAAAGCTAATTATAGTTTTAACCATGCAACGTTACAATACCCCTGAACCTCTAGTTCCAAACAATAATGATCTCTATTTGTACACAGTAAAGGAGCTGTGTCGCGTGTTGTTCCCGTACTCGGCGGTGAATGAAGACGAACTGACGCTGTCGGAAGGCGACATCGTGACCATCTTGTCGAAGGACGCGCCCGACCGGGGCTGGTGGCGAGGGGAGCTGCATGGTCGTGTTGGACTGTTCCCCGACAACTTCGTGCAAGCGCTGCCGGCACAAGGTATGTACAAGTGACAAGAGTATGCTTAGATGATTTCATCATGTTGAAAGGGTGAATGAAAGGCGACAAACATAAGTCAGATGTAATAGAGACACCGGGAGCCCTCAGGATATACACAGACATTATTTGTGATGTTCTTCAGAAAGGCCAGGTGCGTAGTACTCACAACTGGCATGAGTGTGTGACTAGATGTAAATACGAATGTTAAAGAAGCATGTACGAATCGTAGGAGTTGGCGTTCTATTGTGTCTATCCCCATTGGGAAAAGGCATGAGTGTATATATGAACTAACTACTGGTACAAAAGTTGATCGTGATGATAGGCTGACGCACCATACACCCTTGAATGTGTCAAATAGAAGCGGTATTAATGAGGTAATGGTCGCGTGAAATGTCAAAAATTTGACCCCACTTCAAAATGTAACAAGTGATAGGGATTTGCACTTATTTCCGTTGCTTTATTGGCTCTCGGTTGTACCTATGTGAAGGATAGCATATTTTGATGTCCGCTTCTTACTTTATTTTCTTACCAAATAGATAGGGTTTTACAACTCATCTCTTTATGATTCCAATGACTGAAGCAAAAGAATTTCTTAAATATTCGACCCCTAAGCCTTTGGTCCGAATCCCACAGCCTCAACGTTATTATTTCAAAAAGAGATTTAGTGGTTTCCTTTCTTTCATATAAACATTTCCTGTTTCCTGTGGATAGCCAACTGATAATTCCTTGAGGAAAGGGTGACCATAATATTGAAATGTTGACATCATTTAATTAGATCAATATGAAAAACTCAACAACAATTCTGCCAGGATCGCGGAAGTGTTTGAAAGAGATACTGCGGCTCTGGCACAGGCACCTAAAGGTACAACACGTGTTGGTTAAGGTGGAAGCGCCAGGGTAGCCCGCGAAATTCAAATTCTCTTACGTTTTTTGCAATTTACAGGTCTCTCTCAGTTAGAATTGATGTCAAATGTATTTTATGAAGTCATGACATTTGGCATCAATTCTAACTGAGAGAGTTGTATTGATGATTTTAATAATTACAGTTCTCTAAACGTACTTGCTACGGCTGCGAATCATATTTTGACCAACATACAACCTGATACTGACCTGCAAATTGCAAGAAACGTAAGAAAATTTGAATTTCACGGGCTACCTTGGAGCTTTCACCTTAAACAAAAAAAGGTCAACAACGCTTGCCGAGCTCGGTCCGTGGATGGGTGACCATCTATTTATACTGAGACCCCTCCGTGCGTGGAAAGCACGTTAAGGCCCTTCTCGCGGTCCAGTGGCGCCCTCATTGAATAAAAAATCGTAGCATAGCACAGAAAATAAATATTAAAAAATCCAACTTCACGTTTGTTACAAAGAGGATAAAGAATTTTTATGTTGTTAAAACAGGTCTCAAAATGTTTCGTATCCAAAGTAGTAGGCAAAAGTGTCAGAAACGGCCATTTTTGGCACTTTTGCCTACTACTTTGGATACGAAACATTTTGAGACCTGTTTTAACAACATAAAAATTCTTTATCCTCTTTGTAACAAACGTGAAGTTGGATTTTTTAATATTTATTTTCTGTGCTATGCTACGATTTTTTATTCAATGAGGGCGCCACTGGACCGCGAGAAGGCCCTTAAGTTGCGGCTATGATTTGAAGATTTTTGATAGTCTTATGGGTAGTCGATGCCTGAAAGTCAGACAACCAGCCTTACCAAGATGTAGCTTTTTGAACTTCTGGGTTGTGGACGTCACTCCATGTAAAATACTGGTTAGATTGGAAGTCGACTGGGGTCGACATCCAATAATTTCATAGTCGGGAAAAGTGTAGGCAGATCGATTGATCCCACGATTTAACTTCTTTACATCGCATCTCAAAAGGTTGTATACCATCAGCCTTATTAATATACTTTTTATTTTATTTTACATTACTCGCTAACCATATGCTTAGTGTAAATACTGATTAGCGAATTCTAAATTCAAATTCACATAAGTAGTAAATTTCGAATTAAGAACCGGCTAATCAGTGTTTAGCAGTGGTGGCCCAGTGGTAACGGCCGCGACTTACAAGTTGTAGGTCGTGAGTTCATAGCCAGGCAGCCGCTATACTTTGTGTAAATTATTTCATCACCACTCCTCTCAAAACGGTGAAGGAAAACATCGTGAGGAAACCGGCATGTCCTAGAACTAAAAATCAAAGACACGTGACATTCACCGACCCGCATTGGGCCCGCGTGGTGGATTACGGCCCACACCCTCTCAGAAAGAGGAGGCCAGTGCTTAAGCAATGGGGACATTAAAAGGTTGACGATGAATTTGTGTTAAAACAATTCACATGGTTATTTTTTCTATAAATAAGGCTCCATAAATTACTTAATGAATTTTGTTTGCTCTTCATTGTTTCCACTCTGGTCTACAATAACAGTTACAAAAGTAGTTGATTGTGTCATCTGCATAACGTCTTGAATACGAATCTGCGTATTACTGTTATGGTATTGTTCCCCTTTGTAGCTATGGATATACTTACAAAGTGTACTATAGGATTACAACGTAGTAGAGATTCGAATACAGTAGTTCCAGGATGTGAAGGGTACCGAAAGGTTACTTGGATATTACAAGCAAATGACATTTAAATCGTAGAGGTAATGTAAGTAAAACCTTTACATATTATTAACTCGTTTTTTTCCGCGGCTTCGATCTCGCTCTATTTTAGCTAGATTATCCCTAGAATTGACAACTATCACTAATATTTAGGTACAGCTAAGAACAGTTGTAATTAAGATAAATGTGATGTAATTTTTGCCAATTTTTCTCTTCATGAGGCTTCATCGAATTTTAAGAAAAAGTTTATCTTGATTGGTTTAGCCGTTCTCGAGTTTTGCGATTAGCAACACATTTAACCATTAATTTTTATTTATAAAGACAAGCTTTTTCACACGGCTTCCTTTGCCTGGTTTATTTCATAGACACGGCGCATTTTTGCGGAATAAATGTAGTCTATGGCTCTCAGCGACAGTATTAGCTTTCTACCAGTAAAAGAACTTTTCTAAATCAGATTTATCCAGTTACAACAAAGCGGACAATTTTAACTCTGTAATAAACTACACCCGTATTTATAAAACTCGCTAACCACACGCTTTTACTCTATATGAGAAAAAAACTAAAAATATATTATTGAGATAGCTTAGGCAAAAAGCAGTCGGAAAATGTTAGTTTTAGTTCATAAAATACCTAACAAATTAAATTTTAAAATGCAATTCAAAGTTTTCAGTTTTTTTAATCTGTTTTTTAACACCATGGAATAGTAGCTGCCATGTTATGCGTCATACGGCTGTGTAAACTATAAAATAGTTATTCACTTTCCTATCGGTATGCGTGAAGTGCACCTAATTAATGCAGATATGTTCACGGAGTTATCTTATTAATTTATTATATCATTTAAAGAAAAAGCGCTATAAATAGATTAAGATCAATGGTGGTGACATAATTTTAATTTAATTTAAATTTGTTTTTGATTTAACTGTGATTTAATTTTGATTTAGATTCAGTTATTTAAATTGGTAATGTGATTTTATTTTATTAGGTGTACCTACTAACATAGGTTAAAATATTGTACGTAAATGTTTTGAATTGAATTGATTGGCAGGATAGCGGTAGTTTATAAGAGTGAATAAAGTCTATGTTATGATCATTATCATTTTGATAAAGATTTCAATCTATTATCATGATTTGATAGTATTGACAAACCCGCTTTTTCATATACATTAATAAATAGTCAAAAGGTTCTTTAACAACTTAAACTTACTACGTATTGCTAGTATTCAAGGTAATGTAGAGGCTCGTAGCTATATCATTAGATACTTGCAAGTATGATTAATCTGCGGAGTAAAGCCCCGCAAGCCGCACCTCTTTGCGTGGGCGTCGCCATAAATACTAAGGGCTTACGTCAGGGAGATGCAAGCATGGAAACAGGCTGTCTATGGATAAAAACACAAGACGCTCACTAATAAACCAATCATCGTTGGCTAAGCGTGGTCATTTATTTGTATAGTTTTTAGGGGATATTGTTATTATGCTAATGTATGCTATTTTGAACATACTTTTATTAGCTTCTCCTGTAACTGTAAAAAAATCTTAGGAATTCAATTTGACCCACTTCCCGGTTTCCGATTAAGCTGAAATTTGGCGTACATGTATAATTGCGATGACAATGCATGGTTAGCTAAGTGACGTCATTCTAATCCAATATGGCGGACTTATTATTTGTATGCATTCCCATGATATGGATTTCAAATGAAAGGGTTTACTTAGAAGAACACGAAAAATAAAAAATTGCGTTTTTTTTTTAAACTATAGAATATTATTACCCTTATTTATAAAAAAAAAAAACGACGCAAGAGGTTGATTGATATGTTGATGATGCCCTGCAATTCTAGAACTCAGGTCTAAATTTTTGAAGTACCTATTTAATTTATGAGCTTCGTCTATAACCAATTTTGAGCAACACAACAGATATGGGCGTTTTCGGTTTTTTCCGCAAACGGTTATGTAACCGATATACAGTTTGTATATCGATATCGAAAACTGTTTTCAGATATCGATATCTTTAGTACAGTTTGCAAACGTTAACATGATAATTAGATGAGCAAACTAACAACGAACGCGAACTAACGCAAACTCACATTTTTACAGTTATTCAGTACATCGATGCAGGTACAAATCAAACAGTATGCACAAATTCAACTTTATTACTTAAAATTGTAGTTCTATTTTAAAGAGTAAGCGTCTAATCAAAAAAATCTAATATCGAGTAGGCGTAGCCGCCAGCCGCCAAAACATGGACTCTAAAAGCGTTATCGTAACTTTACAATATAAACTAAACCTTATTGCTAGTATTGTAAGATATATTATTACGAAACCATTAACCATGCAAACATGGCTAAAGTTATTAGCTTCATCTCTTTTATAGCAGTAAAATAATACATATATAATTAGAAAGAAAAGTAGCGAATATGGTTCATATCGTCTATGAAGTTTGCGTTTTATTCGTACGTGTTCGCATTGTTACAGTTTTTTGTTCTCGTTCGCTAGTGGAGGTTTTGACTAGATACAGTTTTTGTGACATCGGTTATGTTGATATAGATATCGATATGGTATGACATCAAACACATATCCGATATAAGTTACTTTTGATATATCCGACTCATGTCAACAACACAAGCTTAACGCCCCATGGCATGCGGGAGACGAGCCACAATCAATTTTCTTTTGTGTCTGTTAAGCCAATCATTCACAATCAATCCTTCACACATAAAAACAAGCTTGTTAATGATTATATCGTCTGCGAAGCTCAAATCAATTTAGTGATGACATTGCGTTGTGTCACCCATTACACAGATTGCACTTTATCGTCTTTTCAATTAAATGCTGCTCGTTTAAACACATCAATCTTGGTGGATTGCAGAATAAAGATAGGTTTCCTACAGATAGAACTACATCACTCATTTTTTAGAAAACCAATTAGTGTCCGACCGAAACACGATTTTTAGCCGAAACCGTAACCGAAAATTTGGCTCCTCGGCCGAAACCGAAACCGTAACCGAATGTTTGGTTCCTCGGCCGGAACCGTAACCGAATGTTTAGTTCCTCGGCCTAAACCAAAACCGTAACCGACTGTTTGGCTCCTCAGCCGAAACCGAAACCGTAACCGTAACCGAATGTTTGGCTCCCCGGCCTAAACCAAAACCGTAACCGAATGTTTGGCTCCTCAGCCAAAACGAAAACCGTAACCGAACGTTTGGCTCCCCGGCCTAAACCAAAACCATAACCGAATGTTTCGCTCCCCGACCTAAACCAAAACCGTAACCAAATGTTTGTCTCTTTAGCCGAAACCGTAACCGAAACCGAATGTTTGGCTCCCCGGCCTAAACCAAAACTTTAACCGAATGTTGTGCTCCCCGGCCGAAACCTAAACTCACGTGGCAATAGAAACGATCTCATAACTTTTTCGGGTCACAGTTCAGCCCTAACTTTAATTTAAAGCTAAATAAGTTAAAAAACCGGGTAAGCGCGTGTCGGACCTAAGCACATTTAGGGTTCCGTACCAAATGAGGGAATTTTCGAAGAAAAAATCTGATTTATCAATATATTGGTATTTGTTAGTAAAATATGCGTAATAAATAAACATTATCACCAAATTTCAAGTTCATAGGTCAATGGGAAGTTAAAAAATTCTTCGGAACAAAATTTTGTGACAGATGACGGACAAACAGACAGACGGACACGTGAGTGACAACAATAGGGCTCCGTTTGGACCCTTCGGGTATGGAACTCTAAAAACGATGATTGATTACACATAGACAAACGAGATTACGAGACAGTCCGTGTTTAGGTCTGTATCTTCAGCTCAAAGACGCTAGTTTCGATTAAGCCGAATATTCGGCCACTTTTTGACCGAATCGAAATTCCAGCTGAAAATAGTTGAAACCAAACCTGAGCTCGGACACTAGAATCAATACAAAGCTTTATCAATAACGTGAGAGTGCGGTAGTGTCTGCCTACTAAGTAAATCTCTCGTGTATCGGTATCAATGACAGATAACTGATGTAATACCCACACACACACACACCTTGAATTTTTATATAGTATTTTTATAGTGTGTTGTACTCTGTCTGTTTAACAACTTTATGATGATGCTTAACTAAAAACTCGTTTTGTAATAATGATCATGTTGATCACTCAATAAGTGATGTCAGATTCTTAAAGGAACATTGTGTGCTAAAGCTTGGGAGGTTGAGTATAAAAGTGTTTTAAGCTCGACTGTTTATTAGCTCTGGACTTATTTGCAAGGTTAGTCGTGATTCTTGTACTTACCAAATGCTGACTTATTATGATACAATTGAGATATATAAACCTCTTTTCATATTAATTTCATAAGTAGCTGTCCAATACTCTTATTTGTAGAATTATAAATGTAGGTACACATGTTATTGAAACATGGAAACGAGATCAAAGTGTGACACTGTAAAATTCAATCCCTGATTCCGACTCAACTCACATCAGTGATCCTATTTTTTTTCCAATTGCGTAAGATAGCTAATCTAATAACTTAATAGTCATTGTTGGAAAACTATGGAAAAATTATGGGTCAGACTGAGGGGTCCCTAGTGACAGATTGATGTATGGCATTTTAATTTCAGGTAAAGCTTTATTATTTTGAAGGCATTGGATGTACGTTGTATACTTTGAGGAAGTGATATTCTATCTTATCTCGATATTATCAGCACATTTAGGTACATAAAATTACGGATGTACCTACTTACGCGATCAAATTTACTTTCTAATTAAAACTACTGTCGATAGTTGCACGATTTTAATGTATCTCAATCTCTAATCTCTGTATTTAAAAAAAAAAAATTCACATGCATGGTAGCATCTCATAACGCTGTATATCAAAGTTTAAATTAGTATTATAATTAACTATTTAAAAAAAAAACTTAATTTTTGGCTGTGCATATTAATTCTAGTATAAGTTATTTTTTGTCTGTAACATTGTTATTTTTTTAAATGTAAGTGAAAACTTATAATTGGCCTTCATTTTTATAAGAATACTAGCGGAGCCGTCCCGGTTTCGCACGGGTGCAATTGTTTTTTTTTCTATTTCCCAAACTTTCTTTCATACAAACCTTGTCCTGGCAATTACGAACATATCAAAAAAATAATTAGCCAAAAAGGTGCAGCTGTTCTGAAGTGATGCGTTTACATACATTCAAAAATTGATTTTTATTTATATTTATAGATTATAGATAAGTAAGTAGTATGCTGTAAGTTTTCCAAAATATAAATATATTATATATAAATCATACACTCTCTAAAATATTACAAGGTCACCAAGAAGTCCGGTAACAAACTCTGTTATATACAGTATGATAACATAATCTAAGATGACGTAAACTTTGTAACACTGGCCGAATGCAATCGGTTGCAAGACACGCAATGTTAATAATTTATGCGTATCGAAACTGGCGTGCAGCAATATTGATGTATGCAGATGAAGAAAATCTCTGGTTCAGTTTTTTTTGGACCTACTAAGATATTTGAGTTCATGGTTATTTAAAATTGCCGATTTACCTTTTTTATTTGACGACACGGTTGGCGTAGTGGTTGAGCGTTCGGCTGCTGCGCTGCGTGTCGCGGGTTCGATCCCCGCACGGAACAAGTATTTGTATGGCCTACAGATAGTTGTTCCGGGTCTGGGTGTCTTGTGTATGTGAGTTTAAATGTTTGTGAACGCACCCACGATACAGGAGTAATTCCTAGTGTGGAGCAGTTTTAAAAAAAAAAAAAAAAAAAAATTATTGTTCTACTAGCGATATTTTGTACTCGAAGCCGGGGTGGGTACCCCGGCTTCGAGTACAAAATATAAAAACAAACCTTCCTCGTTTATCGCTCTTTCCGCATTAAAATCAATTTAAATTCCAAATTAAAAACAGACAGACGCGTAAAGCTACTTTGATAATAGGTATTATGTAGAGATTTAGTCTTTATCCACTTTACAACACAGATTTTGAAGTCCCTAAAAATAAATTTCAAAGAAACGCTGGTACTACAATAAGAGCGTATTTCGCTCATTTAATTGACTAGTCAAGTGTATATCAAACAAGATAACGTAAGTAGCACATGGATGTTCAACCTTGAAATTTTAACACTTCGGACAACCATAATGTAAGTTTGCGGATAGATAAACAATAACAAAGTAGCTATCACAGTATAAATGTCTTTAAGTTCGCGCGCGAAGCTCGTAGGTACTCGTAGAGTCGTGAGCTCACTAGCACACGCACAGCCTGTTGGTAAACACCGCCCACTCTAGTATTCGATGTTCTGCTATTGACATTTCTCATGAAGGTTGCGGACCGAGTCGTGATTTTGCGTAACTTGCCTCAGCACGCCGAGTCTCGACACTGTCTTTTTATAACTAGTTGCCTCACTATCCGCGTTGGTGTAACACTAATGTTGCACGTTGCTCGACTGATTTCCTCGATATTGTGATTCTCTAAAAATGGTTCTTGAAAGTGAGTCGGATTTGTTTAAAGTTTTATTCATGTATGAGAAACTTTGTGAGACATTTGTGTGGTTTGTGTGATCGTTTCCAAGGAATTGATATCGAAATAATGAAGTGTTTATTTGATACGTAGTATAATTCTTTTTTATTAAATGACATTTAAAAACAAGTATTTGTTGTTGTTCGAATAATAATGTTGCAGTTTAGAAAAATGTTTTCAAGTGAACAAAATTTGTTTTCCAAAATGTGTAAGTGTGAATAATATTTTTTAAAGGCTGAAACTTAAAAAAAATAGGCATATATTTAGAATAAATAATAATACCAATAAGTCGTAACTTTGGAGTTTTATTATAGTTAGTAAATAAATTACACTATCATATCGATAGATACGAAGACAGCAATAAACTTTTGAAGGCCAGATAGTAATTTAGAAGGAAAAATATACATTAATTTGATGCCAATCAGTGACAACTTCGTAAACTTGGCAGTAATATTACTAAGGTATCTTTCATTTACTTACAGTATCGACAGAATTGGAAGAGAAGAAGCCAGATCGACCGCCAGTGAAGACCACAAATTCTGCCATCTACCCAATCCTTACAAACAAATACTCCGAGAAAACAACCTCTGTTAAAGAACTGCCCACGTCTAAAATAAGGTATGTTACTTTTAACTTGTATGTTCTTATCATAGAGATTAGCTTGTGACCTACTAAGATTTTGTTGGTAAACGGACTCGATATGATATGGGATCAGATCATTCTTTTTGCACCTTAGATGAATTCATAGTTCGATTTCCGATGTTGGTCTGTTAAGTGAAGTGAAAATGTGATATTTAGTGTTGATATGTTCCTTGTGATCGTGGCTAAATTAATAACTAGGAAAAATAGGAGCTCGTGGCTATAGTAATAACAGCCGCACGGGTCGATCCATCAGGTTAAACTATGCTTGCCGGGGTTTGGGCCATGGATGGGTGACCATCTTTACATACCGAGACTCCTCCGTGCCTCGTAAAGCACGTTAAGCCGTTGGTCCCGGCTGTCAATCGTGGCTCTTTGGCAGTTGTTACGGGTCGTCAGAAACCCGAAAGTCTGACAACTAGTCTTACCAAGGGGTATTGTATTACCTAGTAACTGGGTTGTGGAGGTCAGATAGGCAGTCGCTCCATGTAAAATACTGGTATTCAGCTGCATCCGGTTAGACTGGAAGCCGACCCCAAGATAGTTGGGAAAAGGCGCGGGCATATTGATGTTCCTGAGATTTGATGTGACATAATGATCCTTATTTATTAAAAAAATAACGATGTGATTAGTTTAAACACTGATTAGCAGGTTCTTATTTCAACATGTTTTACTCAGAAGAAAGGTAGATTTAGGTACATAAGGCGCAGTTATACGACTTTTAATGGTGTTTAATTGAACATCACGTCTAAACGACTAGTCTTATTTCTTTGAAAAAAGAATATATTACTCAAGACAATTTCCGTCGTAACTTGATCTGAGAATATTTGAAATCATATTTTTCTATCATAGTGTAATTAATTTGTAAAGTTATGTCTAACGCAGATAAAAAATTGAGAATCACGCAAAAACTATAAAGCGCATTTTTATGCAACCTTCACCATTTTAAAGATCAATTAATTATTTATAATTTAGTCTAAGGTTTTAGTTTAATAGCTGTTGTTTTATGTGTACTAAATTAATAATGCGTCTAATTTCGGACAGCGCTCCTTGATGTGCGAGTCCTATTTCTGGGTGGACGTACGACGCGTTACGTGAGCTCAGCACAGAACACGCAAGCTAACCACTCAAGGTCATTGGCAGTTAATAGCACCTTAATTATTTACATGAGGTTTTATCCTAGATATATAAGAATTTGACGGATGAGATGTATGGTATCTTGAGTTTAGAACCCGCTAGTCAGCGTTTAAACTAAGTATATGGTTAGTGACTTTAATAAATAAGGCTGTTTGAGTATTCTATCAACCTATTTATTGGAATTTTAGAGATCAAAGACTAATTTAGACATCAAAGTCTGATTCTAATATAAGTTTATAAATACTTATGTTAATCACAACAACAAAAAGAAACTCGAACAATTCCGTTTCGAATACAGTCATTTAAAGTGGGCCGAAGTCTAACGGGTTTGCCAATAAATTCTTTTAAGGAATTCATCGTAAAACAAGACGTTGCTTTAGGTGTGTTTACATGACGTATCTTTTACGAATTTTTTACTTGTGTTTTTGGTCTCTCAAAATGATGAAGGCAAACATCGCGAGGAAACCGGCATGTCCTAGAACCAAAAACTCGAAGACATTTGACATCAACCAACCCGCACTCGGCCTGCGCGGTGGATTAAGGCCTATTATCTCTTCTAGAGGGGAGGCCTATTCTCTCTTCTAGAGAGGAGGCCTATTCTCTTTTCTAGAGAGGAGGCCTATTCTCCTAGAGAGGAGGCCTGAGTCCCAGCATTGGGAATACTAAAAGGCTGATTATCCTTTTTCTTTTATTTCCAGCGTGCACAAGGAGAACACAATCAGCAAGGAGCCGAGTACACAAAGTACAAACACACACACGAACAAGAGTGAGTCTGAGAAGATTATACACAGTGAGACCGTCAATGATGGATCTTTGGAACAGGTGAGATTATTGTGTCAATTTACATACGTAAAGTGGTGGCGAATGCATCGTATTTGAATCCTAAGATATACTTCAGGTTACATTGGGAAAGTAGATGTTATTGGTGTTACTTTTAAATTTATTTCCTTATCAAGAGGACACTTCTAATTCTGGTTTCCTAAATTAGCCCCTTTATAAAAAAACTTGAATTATCCCTCGTATTCTATCCATACTAATATTATAAATGCAAAAGTGTCTCCGTCTGTTAAGTTTTCACGTTTAAACCGCTGAACGGATGTTGATGAAACTTGTCTCTCGGATAGACTATAACCTGGATTAATAAAATTGTGTTAACTTTGACATAAAATGTTTTGCATCCGTGCTTCTAAGTCTCTTTTTTTTTCGGGTTCCGTACCCAAAGGGTAAAACGGGACCCTATTACTAAGACGCCGCTGTCCGTCCGTCTGTCACCAGGCTGTATCTCATGAACCGTGATAGTTAGACAGTTGAAATTTTCACAGGTGATGTATTTCTGTTGCCGCTATAACAACAAATAATAAAAAACAAAATAAAAAAAAATATTTAAGGGGCTCCCATAGAACAAACGTGATTTTTTTGCCGTTTTTATAAATAACTAGCGACCCGCCCCAGCTTCGCTCGGGTACAAATTATACATATAAACCTTCCTCTTCAATCACTCTATCTATTAAAAAAAACCGCATCAAAATCCGTTGCGTAGTTTTAAAGATTTAAGCATACATAGGGATATAGGGACAGAGAAAGCGACTTTGTTTTATACTATGTAGTGATATGTATTTAGAAATATATAAGTATGTTTATCAGTTGTCTAGTACCCATACCACAAGCTCTGCTTAGCTTGGGACTAGATGGCGTTGTGTGATAGTTGTGGAATAATATATATATTAAAAAAAACCGCATCAAAATCCGTTGCGTAGTTTTAAAGATTTAAGCATACATAGGGATATAGGGACAGAGAAAGTGACTTTGTTTTATACTATGTAGTGATGGTACGCAACCCTTCGTGCGCGAGTTCGACTCGCACTTGTCCGGTTTTTTTCTAATGCTAGTAAATGGATTATAGTTGAAATAGCTCCTGTGTACTTAACTCTGTTCGCTTGAAGTAAAGTACCACAGCTAGTCGTTATTAATAATACAGCCGTTAAGTTATTCAGAAGCGGGTTGCGCCGTCCTTGAATCGCTAAATAAGTACCGATATGTGCAACAATGCAAATATTAGTTCCCAATTCTAATCTAACTTGGTCTTGTATTTAAGTAATCTGATTAATTAAGAGTGCATTTGTGTATTTAAAGATAACGCGAAATAAGACAATTGTAGTGTCCGAGCGGTTGTAAGCAGCTTTAAATTTACAATAAGTAGCATAACTGCAGGCATGTATTCCCTGAGTCAGGGTAGATAAATATTCGACAGTTAGGTTTTAAACCCCGTATAATGTCCCAAAATGTCATGTGACGTCCAAGGACTGGAAGAGGTGTTGGTTGTTAGGCGACAAGATGGTCAGACGACATTTTTGCCATGGAAGGTAGAATCTGGACGATGCTGACACAAGAGCGTGGGGATTGACACAAGAATAGAGTGGCATTTATGCTATAAGAAAATAGTAGCAGTGGTACCAAGTCAGGCTTTATATGATGATGATGAATGACCCAAAACTAATATCAATATTTTTATTCATGTATTTCAGGTGAAGAAACCTCCAGTGCCATTGAAGAAGAGTCCGACGCCCACGTCAGGAGTGGGCGGTCTGTTCAGCGGGCTCAAGAATAAAATGTTATCGTCTACAGATAAGTAAGTTTTGCTCTCTGAATCTTCATCTAGTGCAAAAAATTATGACGAAAGTGAATATTTATATTTTTTGTTGAAATGGAAGCCTCAACCCCAGCGAATCTGTAGCTGGTCCAGATAAATAGATAGATAGTTAGGAAACTTTATTTTACACCTTATCACCTTATGATGAATGATGATTAGATGGCGAAGAATGACAAGAAGGCTCTCCTCTCTGTACCTCAAATAATGTGACTAATAAAGCTGATAAAAAGGAGACTTGTGGCATTAGTTTAATCTAAGCCCACTATTATTTGGTCTACAAGATTTTACCCACACACTTCTGGATTAGTGCCTCCCAGGCTGTGTTCATTCGTGGATGAATCCTAAACAAACTTATTTTTTTTTTAGACCAATAAACTTTAGCACAATTTTTCGGCGGTGTTAGCGCTCTTATTAACTTTTGTTAAGATAAAATTATGATTTAAAGAGGTTACTAGTTAGGTCCATAATAGCTAAGCTTAGTACATACGGTTTAACAAAGCAATGACTCGCGCGAATTTGAAGCTCGTCAACAGTACCAGTACAACATACATTGTATTGATGATTCTTGTAACATTTCCAGGGAAAAATCGTTATCAACGACAGTATCGAGCAGCGGCAGCAGTAGCGGCGGCGAGTGGGACCGGCCCGACGGCGCCGCCATCAGCAAGACCACGCCAATAGCCAACAATGCCAATGCCAACACCAACACCAACGCCAACACCTTCGACCATATCGAACGCAACTCCTTACTCAACGACCCCAGAGCGGGCAGGTGAGATATGAAAGCTCTAGCAAACTTACTTGATATCAGTCTTTTAAAAATACCTGGTGAGACAGTGGTCAATGTGGGCCTAACAAAATCTAAAGATATATTGCTGAATGCAATGCAATATATAAATACATTTCTTTGTTAGTTGAATGATAATATTATTGAAAATGAATCTGGATTTTGTGGCTAGTTCTGTGTGTGTGAATAGCTTTGTTAGCCTAATTTTGCTACGTTTGATTAATTAGAATTCAGCGCTGAAACTGCCTTCAAGTGTCTCATAAGTTCTGTACTCTTGTTTCAACATCGTGAACTAACGAATAAAATTGACTTTTCAGAGTAAAAGCACCACGGCGCCGGCCGCCTAGTCAAGCACTCCGCGAGGACACACCACAACTAATAGGATTAAGCAACGGACACGAAGGTAAGCGTTTAATTAAATGACGAATCAAATTAATAATACAGGTATTAAGTTATCCCATATTCTCATTATCCGAGCAAGCAGGCAAGTGGCCCATGATTAATTCTAACCGCGGACGAAGCCGATGTCAGTAGCTACAAACATCATTCTCCTGCCCTTATCCCAATTTATTTGGGGTCGGCGCAACATGTCTTTTTCTTCCATACTTCTCTATTAGCCGTCATCTCACCCCCTTTTTACCCATATCCTCTTTCACACAGTCCATCCATCGTTTCTTTGGCCATCCACATCCATACACAGGACTTCCTCACGACATTTTCTTCATTCCTCCGCATCATATGCTCATACCACGACAACCGATTTCCACACAACTTTTCAGTCAGCGGTGCCACTTTCAGACTTCCTCTTAAATACTCATTCCTCCAATCCATTTAACTCAATATCGAAATTTAGCCTCGTGATTACACACAGCAGACTAGCATTTAAATGTAAGTAGGAATTAGGATAGGATTGCTTGGCATCTAGAGCCTAGCGAGTCGAATGACGAGTAGCTAGGTGGCTGTGGGCGCTGAGACAGCCGCTTACCAGTGCATTTTCGGCTTTGGTTGTTCATCACTTTGGCCATGGCCTAAGTAGTGTCGTGCACCTTGACATGTTGATGATATTTCTTCCTAATTACGGCACAGCACGATTTTCGGTACGCGGCCTTGTACTGTTGTTAAAAATTGGCAAAATAAAAACATTGCTACACGTCATTTGCATGTTGAGTAACAATAATTGGACTTGTAGCCAAACCTATTTCATTTTATCTATGATTTATTTATTTAGAATATCACACTAAAGCTAAGTAAATATATTCTGACCTAAGATGAACCTTACCGATTACTTGCCACCCAACATGTTTAATGTGTTTACTTATCTCTTCCATGAATGGAATTATTACTGACCCAGAATGTATTGCTATGTGACCTACTTGCTATTCCATAATATTCTTACTGGGGCAGTCGGATATTCTTCTTTCTATTTGACACTGAAATAAAAAATCGGCTGAGTGCGAGTCGGACTCGCATGCCTAGGGTTCAGAACTAATATTTTTTTTTAGGTATTTTATTTTTAAATTATGAAAATAATATGTTTGGGAAATAATAAGCCCTTTGCATGGTACAATTTGGAACAATTTATTTTTTAATTTTCCGATTTGCACCACAAAAGTATTCCAAATCCATTTATTTTCGTTACACCTCCTTAGTCGGGTCACAGATATTCATGTGTGTACCAAATATTCGTAGAAAATTGACCGAGATAGCAGACAGACTGACACACACACGAGTGATACTACAAGAGTTCCATTTGTCATTCGGACTTTCGGAACCCTAAAAAGTATGAAGTTGATTAGAAATATGACAATAAAAGTTTAAGGCATGGGCCTCAGATTAGAGAAGTGAAAGTATGGACTCCAAGTAAGTTTAAAGGACCTCCACTCAACTCAGTAGCCTTGACAATGGAAAAAATACCGCGATTAATGTCAATAACGAACAAGTTATTACTGTCAATTTGATTATTCGATGTGGAGTCGAATTTGAGGACATGACTTGGAATATAGGGACTCACTATGGTTGTGCTACTTCCGGGTAAAAAATGATAAAAGTTTTGCTAATAAAATTACCTTTAAACCGACTTTCAAGAGCAATAACTTTAAAAAAATAGCCAGCCCAAAACACGGATAACTAATCCCAGAACACATTCATTGTCCATACAGTAAAAAAATAGCCAGCCCAAAACACGGATAACTAATTCCAGAACACATTCATTGTCCATACAGTAAAAAAATAGCCAGCCCAAAACACGGATAACTAATTCCAGAACACATTCATTGTCCATACAGTAAAAAAAGCCAGCCCAAAACACGGATAACTAATCCCAGAACACATTCATTGTCCATACAGTAAAAAAATAGCCAGCCCAAAACACGGATAACTAATTCCAGAACACATTCATTGTCCATACAGTAAAAAAATAGCCAGCCCAAAACACGGATAACTAATTCCAGAACACATTCATTGTCCATACAGTAAAAAAAAAGCCAGCCCAAAACACGGATAACTAATCCCAGAACACATTCATTCTCCATACAGCTAGGTAATCGAATTACGTGCCGGAGTCTTTGTATCCTGATAGCAAAAACCTAGGAGTTTTTAAGTCAAGAGTTAACAGGTTACTTCTAGGCAATCGTGCTGCATAGTCGAACACATCATCGCTTACCATCAGGTGAGATAGTGGTCAAACGCGAACCTGTCAATGATAACAAAATACTCGCGTGTTACATCAAACGTAAAGCTAAACACGAACAGATGATGCGTGAGCATTGTTTGTTTTCATCCGCAATGGTAATAGTGTTACGCCTGACTCCGCTCCGATAGGCAGGCATCTCAGTAATCGATTGTCTCTGCCAACCTTGGCCTTGTCCAATACAATACGAACTCAATAATGCACATAGAATAGCCATTATTTACCGAGACACAATACCTAATTTTGCGACTTTGTAAAACTCAAAGACCGTTGTAAACGGTCGAATCCTGTATGAATACGAAGTTGTATTTGCTATTTTGTACACCTAACTCATTGTAGTCTTTTTTACCCAGCTGACCCAGAAGGAGAGTTATATTTTTCGAGAGTATGTTTGTATGTCTTTTCTTTGGCACAAACGGCTGGGATTTTACTAAATTAGGTACTTACCATCGATCACTAATAAAAACTAGATACACAATCAGCGACAAAAAATGTCCTCACCGAATGCGCACCCAATTGAACATTTGGGTGGACTTTTCATTTAGTAGCGTTCGAACGCTCCGACGGTAAACATGCCTCAGTGCTCCTTTAAAAACTGCAAAAATCATACATCTAGTACGCTAAAAAAGGATGGAGTTTCATATTTTCGGTAAGTATTAATATGATCATTTTATAATTGTTATCACTGTGTTGTAAATACTGATATTTTGTTAAGAAATCATCGTAAAACCATTATTTTAAATTAAATCGTAATAAACAGCAGGCGATATAAAGCGTCTCAATTGTAAAGACTCCTATTAAACGTATTAATCATACTAACGCATGCTCACTTAAATTGTTTGAGTTATGCGCGTTGCTTCTGTTTTATTTGTTGGAGACGCTATTGTTCTTATTTTTTTTTTGTGATTTTTTTAGCTTTCCTCGAGATCCAGAGACACTGACCTGCGAATTGCAAAAATCGTAAGAAAATTTGAATTTCGTGGGCTACCCTGGCGCTTTCATCTTAAGTTCAATAATTAAAGTAAAGTATCAATGTTATAGTTGATTCTCAATGTGACTTATTTTTTAGATTTAGGTATATTCTTACTTTTGTATTCTTAGTTTTAAATTTAGTATTTAATTTTGATATTAGTTGTTTGTCCAGCAATGTCGTTAAATTTTGACTCAAGATAAAGAATAAATAAATGACTGTATAAATTGGTTTCAATTTCGATAATAAGTAAATGTGGTGATAGCGCACCACATTTATTTATTTATTGTCCTGTCACAAAAAATCGAAAATCTAGTGTACCATATTCTAACAAATAAACATTTTTGATTTGATTTGATTTTGACATTTACGTAAATTATAATCATTACACACACATAAACACCATAAAATATGCTTTATTTATTACACCATTTTCTTATACAATTTATAAATATAGCTTAACAAAATAAAAAAAAATACCTTTTATAATATTACAGTACAAACAAAAAATATTGGTCGGTTCGTCTCCACTCATTCCTTGTCCTAGCGGCGAGCCTCGGTCATAAAATTTTTTTGTCACTAAGTAATTCTGACTTTAAAACATGCGTATAAGGTTGAAGTTGTTTTGATGTATGTTGAGCAGTGAGCATCAGTCGTAAAATTTTATTGCTTTTTATACATAGCTTTTTAAATACGACTTTAAGCGTTGCAGTTAAGGTTGAAACTACATTAATGTATATTTATTGTAACTAGAGTTTTGTAAACACAATTGGCGACGTTTTTAAGAGAATTTTTACTTAGGACTGTGTATCTAGTTTTTTATTAGTGATCGATGGTACTTACCATTAGATCGGTCTTAACAGCCGAAGTGACATAAAGGCAATACAAATTTTGAAAAAAAAAAGACAAAATAGCGCCATTAGGTAAATTGTCGTCGATTTTTTGTGACATGGTCATTGGGATTTCAAAACAAAGGGCTTGAGGAGACGGTTTCAAAAATATAACTCACTATAATAGGTAATAATAATAATAAATAAGTTTATTGATCCAAAGATAAATATAGACACAGGTTATATACTAGTTACATGCTAAGACTTAATCAACTAACAATGGGCATTAGGGGAGAAAAATTATAGTCTATATTAACAAAATATTAAATCCTGTCTCCTAAACTAGGCATGGCCTGTATCTTAGGAGACAGTGATTTGACCGAACTGAGCTGTAAATTACCTAGTGTTAGACCTTAGATTTCGTCTGTTATTCTACCATAAAACTAAAATGTGAGTTAGCTGAGTAAAGAATTTTAGATTTATTTGAGCTAGATGCGGGTGTGAATGGGAGAGTGGTGTGTGTGTGTGTTCGTGTTTGTGAGTGTAATGTTAGTTGTGTTGTATGGGTGTGTGTGTTGTGTGTTAGGAGGTGTTTCTTTGTGCGTAGTGTTTTTGTTCCTACTTAGTAGTGATTTTTCAAGCGATATATGCCAGTAGAGATTCGGTGTTATTGTAGTCCTGCTCTATGAGCCAGTCTGTAATTTTAGATTTGATATTGAATTTATTTAAGTATATTACATTTAATTTCTTTTGTATGATTTTATATACATGAATACTTAACACATAGTATTGTTGTTTTGCAAACGAGGTTTTGTGCTGTACACCAGAGGGAACATATATTCGCTTCACTTTCACTCACTACTATGTAAGAAATAAAATAATTGTTGCATGAAAATCAACTGTACCAGACTGCTTGAAAGTAACTTGTTTGGATAAAAAGTTGCAAACAAGTTACTTTTTAAGCATGGGTTGTTGCTTTTTGCATTCGGGAATTATGAAAATTAAAAAAAAAAAAAATTATAACTTCAAGGTTACGTGGTAGAGAATGCTTTGATGCAATAAGTCCGCAAGCTTGAATTAGTAAATAAATTGTTGGGGTTGTTAGTTTTCTGTACGCATTTGAGGTGTTATACCCTCAAACCTACGTATTAATTGCTCATACTTAATCATAAAAAAACGAATAAAAGTAAGTTCCCTGTTATCAGTCAATTCACACTTAATATCAGTTATGAAATTAATTGGCTGTTTAAATTAATATTGATAATGGTTATCTTGAGCACGTGCGCATTGACAGGACACATCTGACTATTTATCGTACCCAAATATTTACTACAATAATATATCAACTTCCCTTATGGAAAAGGTTAAGAAACCGCAATATGGCACACAGAAGAGATACGGGCAAGTTTACTTTGACTTTGAAAGTATCTAAACTATAACCTCATTAATTTTCATCATTCGTATCATGCCCGCAATGAAACTAAGGCCTATCTATCCTATATACCTACCTACCTATTCATGCGAATATGCACATTAACACCATACTACTTTTTTTTTTTTTTTGGGGGGTGGGAAATCATCTTATGACTTCTTCCGCTCTAGGGTGGCGCGGAAGGGCGTGTCAGACTCTTACTGACTAAAACCCACCCCTGTTCCTCCCTGCTAACTGTAACTCTTTCGAATTTATCCTCCACCCCCGGGCAAACACCATACTACTAAAGTCAAATTTGCAAACACTTCCTTAAAAATAAATGAAGCAAACAATGACACAATTTGAAAAACACAGTTATTATAACATTGTATATATTGTCCTGTTGCTTGAAATAAAATTATAACATTAATTTAAATTATAAAGTAAACCACTAAAAATACAGTTTTGCATAAAGTTATATATGTCAAGTTAACGTAAGTTATTTGCCTGAATAAGAAAATCCTGTGTTTCAGGCGAGTGAAGGTATAGTAATGAAATAAATGATAAAATCACTGTGAAAATTGTTCAAATAATCACAGTGATTATAAAAAATAAATAAACTATCCAAATGTGTATTTACAAACCCAACCTTGAGTTAAGCTCGCATGTGTTATCAGTTATCACTGTACATTATATATTGTTTTTGGTGTAGCATTAACAATTAAGAAAAGGTGTATTTATACTCTACTGTACTTAGTTTGACTAAAATCAAAGTTAGCTCTATAGATCACAGCTCAAACAGCTTTTATCTTACAGCCGAAAAACCACCCGAAAAAGCGGTAAGGACGGAGCATCCCGAAGCAGCTGAAGAGATCAAACCGCGGACTCGGGAGTGGGAGAAACATAAGGCGCCGTGGATGGAAGAACTAAAGCTGAACCAGGCTAAGAAGACCAGCTTCATAGCGGATGGGAAGTCGCGTCTGTCAGGACCAGAGCTGGGCGTAGCTAGCAAGGCGGGCAGCGGTAGTACGGACAGGTAAGACTTGGTAATTTTTGTTTTTTTGTTTTCGGGGGGAACATTTCCTGGATTCAGTCGGTGGGCAATCAGAGTCCCCCACTCTGGGCACCCGAGATTCCTAATTTTCGCCTGCATTAAATGATGCAGGGTGGTGTTTTAGGAGTCGAGGCGATTGCCTCCCCTTCTTCTCCGGGCAGGATCGGCCCTCTCACAATCCCGCACGGCAGTCTCCTTCTGGAACATCACGGTCTCACAGAAGGAGGCCATTTCCCTCCAGCTTTCTATCTCCGCCAGCATAACCTCACTACTGCTGGCAGAGACAGGTCTTACCCGATCTTGGCGACTAGGATCCGCAACTCGGAGGTCCAGGCAGGGCACTCCGCGTTGGTAGTTGGAAGGTCGATAAAGAATAATATTTTTTTATACAGTTTTTTTAAAAGAAAAATTGAGATGAATGAATGAATCAGCAACTCATACGAATATTTTGCTGTTAGCTTATAATTAATTAGTAAACGTGCGAAGCGAAAAATGGCAACGTCGCGCGCCGTGTACAAGGAACGTATAAGCTACTATGCTACTGCAGCGGTGTTGCCATTTCGCTGATTTTACCTAGTGACTGTGTCTCATTGTGGAAAAATCCCGCCCTTAATAATACTGAGCTTCACATTTATTAATTCTTTCTAGTAATTTGTCGAGCCTACCTTACGTAATTCGGTTTTTCATATTGATTTGTCACTAAAATGTATGACAACTTTCTGCAATTTCTTGTTTTCAGAATCCTAGACTGTGGTCTAGAAGAAAAGAGATCAACTCATTCTATGGAAATGTCTAAAAGCACGTCATCGATTAGCAGTCGACTGTCAATAATGGAGAGCTTTGAAGAGGTAATGGAATAGTTTAATTTTAGAAATATTGTTATCTATCCTTTTCCCGAGATTTACCTATCGTGACTTAATTTTTTAGAGGCAAATAGTATACTTAAATTTACATTTCTAGAAAATTTCAATCCATCGTCATCAACTGAAATATCGACTTTAGCGTTGTGTATTTTAAGTTGATTTTAAAGTGACCATTTGTATTGAAAAGGCCTTTAACAATTATGGGTTGCAATGGAGTTTGAACTTTGTCATGTATCATGTCATAGTTTGTTGTTCCACAATTTGATAATCATCTCGCATTCTGAATTCAAATATACCATAGGACATGACACTCAGCGATAGTGTATTAACTTTTCTATCAATGAAAGAATTTATAATCGGGTCAGTCAGTACCACATATTACCATATGAATCACTCCATACAAAAAGTTCGCTACCTACTGCTTTAATAGCCTATACCTACGACTTGCTAGACGCTGCGAACGAAAATGTACCTAACCTTACAAGCGTGAAGTGAGTTTTGCATTGTAGCAGCGCGCTAGCGCGTGGTGTTTGTGATTTGCTAGGGCTGCCTCTTTCGATAAAGATGTCAGTAGGTATTTGTTGTTACACTTTATGAAACTATGAACTACACTTCGCGCGCTCTGTCTTGCACAGCAAGACGTCGAGCGGTGTGCGAGAGAGAGCGCGCGAAGTGTAGCCGTAGCATAACTATTTAATAATGATTAAATAGTAAGGTACTCCACGTTATAATCAATGACGTAACCACACCGCATGGCCACGAATAGTACGAATGAAATACGAAATAGAGGAAACTGAAAACACGATTCATTGATTTGTGCCTTCATTTACACAGTTAGTGTAATAGGTGACTACTATGCTTTTACCTTAGATTATAAAATGTCCAGATTCCTAGTACATCACCGTAAATCGAAGCCTAGTAATTTTCAAATGACGGTTGACAAATTGAGGTCATTGACCTTTCTGTTCTTATCTCAGACGCATAATACACCAGTACTAGCCATGTCTTAAGAATTCGAAACTATAATAAAGTACGTCAGGTCGACCGAATTTTATGCGAACGTACGCGCCTCGCGGCTGTCGGCAACCCACTGAGAAATGAGCAGCGGGCGGCCCGGCGGCCGGTAGGCAGTTAGCGCGCGTAAGTACATGAAGTGATTCATATGGTAATATGTGTCAGTACTTCCAGATTTACTATTACAAACATTTATAAACTGACGAACATACAAACTTCACAAATTTACCTCTTTATTATCAAGTTATTTGAGGACATTATGTAATGAAGTTGTATATTATTCCAGACAAAAGTTCGTCATTCGTTGGACTCGAGGAAGGACGCCACGCCCGCGCCGCGCGACACCGACTCACACGCTGTCAAGCCCGTACAGTCACCCACCGCAGCAGGTATGATTCAATATGATCGTATTCCTTTCTCGACAAACAATTTTACATACTAAAACCGGCAAAATTAACTAAAATGTATCTGGTTGGCAGGTCGCACGATCATGTCGATGCTAGACGAAATAAAAAAGCCCCACGCGCCCCCGCCGCCCACCAGCGCGCCCCCCGCGCCCCCCACCAGCGCGCCCCCTGCGCCACCCGCCAGCGCGCCCCCCACCGCCGCGCCCACTGCGCCCCCCACCACCGCGCCGCCCGCAGTGCCCACCTCTCCCCTCCCGCACTCTGCAACTCTACTCTCTGCTACCATCCTATCAGCACACGTGACTCCCGACAAGTCCCCCAACGCCAAACCCGACAAGTCCCCTGTCATCATCCCCGAAGTCACCGCGCTCACTAGACAGACGAGCAAAACGAGCACCATCGAGAGAATAGAGAAGTCACTAGAGAAGCTGCCCTCGAATGCTGTGAGCGGAGAGAAGCCCAGCACGAACACGTTGGAGAGGCGAATGCATTCCGTCAAACCGGAAAAAGTTGAAACCAACGACGCGTTGATTGCGCAGCTCAATAATAGGGTAAGTTGACTACTCGATGATTTGCTTTTGATGATAGAAATACATATTAAACAAAGCTACAATCTGGGGTTCTTTAAGTCAAGAGTGAATAGGTTACTTCTAGGCAAGCGTGCTCCATCGTCAACCAAATCATCGCTTACCATCAGGTGAGATAGTGGTCAAACGCGAGCTCATCAGTAATAGAAAAAAAAAAAAACTGAATAATACTGACAATCGGCTTGAACGAGGAAAACTGTTCTACCTTATACTTTAAAAAAAAAAAAAGTTGCCCGACACTAGGAATTGTTCCTGTATCGTGGGTGCGTTTACAAACATGTAAACTCACATACACAAGACACCCAGACCCGGAACAATTATCTGTAGGTCATAAAAATATTTGTTCCGTGCGGGAATCGAACCCGCGACACGCAGCGCAGCAGCCAAACGCTCAACCACTGCGCCAACCGTGTCGTCAAAATATTGTGTTAAGAGAACCGCTTTCGTATAACCGAAATGTATTATGATACTAATTAGGTATTTAGAGATTATATTGGTTTGCTATTTAGATTTTTCAGAATTAAAGACTTATTATTCCATTTACAGATAACGAATTTGGAGAAGCTCATAGAAGTACAAAACACAGTTTTCAACACGGCCATCGAGGACTTAAAAGCCAAGCTCAGTCAAGAGAGTGAGAAGCGGCAGGCGTTGCAAAGCGAGCTCGAGAAGCTGGCCCATTGTGTGACGCAAGTGTAGCCATTGCTGCGGCCGCCACTCGAGCTCAGCGCCTGCGCTCGTGGACGCGCCAACTCCAGGGAATACTCTAGCTATGTGCACTTCTAGTTAGACCCAAACGTTAAGTGCCCTTGTGTACCCGTGAACGCGGTTTTGAGAAGAACTGACAGGATTCTTGAAGCAGAATAAAATGTTTAATTTGATTTGAAATACTCCTCAGCTCAATTTAGCTTGTTGCTGAATTTTAGTCAATGTTTCAAGTGATTTTATGATTGTTATTTCGAAACCACGTTCATGGTGCTACAGGGCAGTGTTTCTAGTTAGGCCCAAAAGTAAAAGACTTCTGCTTGTTCGTCAAGTGCTAGTTCGCGAGTGCGCTCACTAGTTTCGCGACCGGTTCTACAGTTTTTGACGGCCTGTTGAGTAGGCTGCTTTATCTTCAGATAGCGATTTATTTTTTGTAAGTCGATAATTGTAAGCTTTTACAATATTCATGATGGTGTATATTATTTATCATTGACTTTGGCGATGCTACGCAGCTCGCTTAGTGATCGAGGTACTTATTTAGTCAGTTTTGTTGTATTTCTCATTTTTTTTAACCGTCACTAATAACCGTAGTGTCTTAAGAGTAACTTTTATATCGTGTATATCAAGACCAGAAGAGGGTAACTACTTGTACCTAAATTGTTCAATATTTGTATATTCTTTATCAATGCTAAATTAGGCTCTATTATATTATTGCCTAATATGTTGTTTTCACTGATGTATCGTTTTCAAGTTATAGAATTAAGTGAATGCGTCATTTAAAGTATTTTTTGTTATTTTCAATAATAAGTGCTTTTGTCAGGTGAGCGTAGATTATAGTAGCGTCGTGTACGTTAACAAAATTTTGTGCCATTTTATTTGATTGATGCACATGATGATGTATTAACTGGAAGCGTATTTTTATGTGTAATACAAAATTAAGAAATATGTGATGCAAGTAGATTACGTCAGCCTATTTGTGATTAACACATTCCATTTTTGACTTGTATAGAATAGTATGTACGTAATATCGATTCGATCTGTTATTGGGCGCATTATATTAACCAAAGCTTCATTTGGAACGGCATCAACGCAATGGAACATAGACGCAAATTATATTTTATCGAGATCAATATTTTTATGTAACAGTTAATATATTTTTGTACTTGTACAGAGATTGTTTACCTTTATTTAGACACCGAGTGTACCTTTTTGTAAGACATATCTCGATACATATTTATTTCTGAATTCATCATAAAATCGATTTTGGATCATTATTGTATTGAAAACGAGTAAGTAACACTAATCCAAGTGTAATTTTGATTTGTGAAAATTTAAACCCAGGTTGTGTTTAGCCATCCATTGTATAACTCGTGTTGGCAATTAAATTATTCAAAATAGATATAAATTATAACAATTGAATCATGGCAACTGATTAATATAGTTGTTAATTAATAAGTAAATGCTTAGTATTATTCTAGAGGTTGTAGTTTTAGGCTACTATGTGATAGATGATGCCTAAATAACGGTATGTTTTAAACTAACTTTGTAAAACGTTCCAATGGCTTTAATCATGCACAAATTTAGTCACACAAACATTTTATAGGATTTTTATTACACGAGATTTGATTTCGCCCCATAAACTTTATTCAGCTAAATAAATCAGAAAATTTTGTAATTTTTTTGTTGTTACTATTCCATTAGTGAAGCTGAAATGTAAAAATAGAAACCATGCAATTTTTCTGCTTTAGTTGAAGAACACCGCAATGTTAATGTTATTGTAACTTTGAAATTAATACAGCGTATTTGTAATAAGTAGCTAGAATGATTATATAGTCGATCACAGACAGCTTTGTATGTGAAACGTGAGATTCGTGTTGTATTATTTTTACGGGGTTGTACCTGAGAATTTTATAGACTGCAGATGTATATTGATAAACTTACGTAAATAATGATCAGGTAGTCAATTCAGACGTGACATTGGAAACTTCGCGTCATTTGAATTTGCATTGACGCAAGAAGTAGGTATCCATTTTCGTAATGTTGCATTTTTATGTACACGAGTTGCATTTCTAAAATATATTTAAGCAAATTAATGATTTCATAGTCTTGTTATTAAATAAAATTTGAAACATAATGTCTTTTTGTTCGTAGCAAATATTGACTATTCAGCTTAATCGGGCCCTAACAAGGTCAGAGAGGTGTACTTATCCTAAGAATGTAATAAGATTGCAAAGCAAAAGTTGACTTTTTTCGTACAATGTAAGTGGCGAAAAATATGAAAACCTGCTTTTGGATGGATGTCGCTAGCCCATTCCTTGTTGCTTCTCAAAACTCACCAAGCTAATTTTTTTTTTGTTGGCAACATTTTTTTTGAGCCAATCGCAATTGCATTTAATTCATTACATATGTAAATAAATATAAATACATAACTAGTTATTTTTTAAATGTTGTAAATAAAAGCTTGGTGAAAAAGTACATACTTAACAATAATTATAAAGGTTTATATGATAAACCCTGTGTAACATTGTATGATATAGGACAATTTTTGATGTAATTTTTAGTACTTAATTTATTTTTATGTATGCTATACTTCCAACGATGCATTCCTACGATTTAAACAATTCAAAATATTCATATGATTAATAAAATTAAATAATAAACTATGTTTATGGATAAACCAGTTATTTTAGTTTTTCTTAGTACCCCTTTTTACATAATGAACTAATCATTATGACGAAATAATGACCACTTTAATTTAATGTCACGTATGGCGAAATTTCATTTATTTGACTGGTTCTAATCAAATACCAATTGTCAATTTTCAAATTAGTCAGCGCCACGTAATGGTGACAGAAATAATTAAAAATCAATAAAATCCATTCTTGAGTAAACTCAACCGACGCCGCTTTTGAAAGTACATTGGTGTATTGCAGGACTACAGATTCAGTGATTTTATTACTTACCATTGTGCGTATTGCTAAGGAGCGGAATTCCCTGCCGGAGTTTTCCTGACAGCTGCAACCTGGGGCTAAGGTTACTTCTAGGCAAGCGTGCTCTATCGTCGACCACATCATCCCTTCCCATCAGGTAAGATAGTGGTCAAGCTCGAGCCTATTATTTAAAAAAAAAAAAAACAAAGCAATCGTTTTGTAACATAATCTTTATTCAAACACTATTTACAAAAGTAATCACTAAATATACAAACGTAACAAAAATAAACATAACTCATTTAGAATTTATGGCATTACCCTTTTGGATACATTTTACAGTCAAACACAATACTTTGCATTACACATTGCAGAATAATAAAATTTCCGAAATCATTCCTTAGGCTTCCAGTCTAACCGGATGCAGCTGAATGCTACATGGAGCGACTGCCCTATCTGACCTCCACAACCCAGTTACTGGGTAATACGATACCCCTTGGTAAGACTGGATGTCAGACTCGGGCTTCTGACGACCGGTAGGTAACGACTGTCAAAGATCCAAATTCCTATAAAAATATGACAAAAAAAATAATCTGACGTGATGGATTTTTTAAAAGTATTTTTCCAGTAAATATGTACACCAGAATCTAGAAGAAAAGCTGCTTGAAATTAAAAAAAGACCGGTGTCGGACTTTGCACATTTAGGGTTCCGTACCAAATAAGGAAATTTCAAAGAAAAAATCTGATTTATCAATATATGTCTTGGTATTTGTTAGTAAAATATACCTACGTAATAATAAACATTATTACTAAATTTCAAGTTCCCAAGTCAATGGGAAGTCAAAAAATTCTTCGGAACAAAATTTTGTGACACGACGGACAGACGGACACGCGAGTGACAGGAATAGGGCTTCGTTTGGACTCTTCGGGTGTCTTGCATATAATTAGTAGTCTATGAATTCGGGTACGGAACCCTAAAAAGGAGTTTCGTTGTGGGTCTGTGTAATTTTTAAGCTTTACGTCATTTGGAATAGAACCTTGTAAACCATCTTGACAGTTTAGAATGTTGAAATGATATGGACACAATGAATAACGAATGCAAATTCTTGATATGCCGCTAATCATTAATTTACTTACATTAACAAATTCATACTTCCATGACGTGTGTATCATAATTTAAAAATAATGAATAGTGAAGGCTTAGACTATGAAAGGTTATAGACGGAACGTCACTGAACATTAACATGAAGCAGGATCGTTAAAATGTGTGTGTGACCTTGACGGCGATGGAATGTTGCCAGATGAAATCTTTTTACCCCGAAAAACAATTCATTCATCTCGAAAAAAAACTTAAACTTGAGAAAAAACCTCGAAAATTGGGCATGAATATTGTTTCTGTTTGCTTTTCATAACTTAATCAGGTATTTGCATTTAGGAATCATCACATCATGAAACTTAGGTCATAATGGAAATCATACCTTTCCTAAACAATGATATTAGATATAAAAAAATGGTATTAGTGACAGATACCACTTAATATGCTTTGAAGAAAAGACGTCTTTAGAATATTGAAGGTAACCTCAACTGGTCAATATCCTGGGAACCTCATGGAAGGATTATGAATCATCACATCATGAAACTTAGCTGATGATGGAAACCATACCTTTCCTAAACAATAGAAGTTAGATATAAAAAACTGGTTTTAGTGACAGATACCACTTAATATGCTTTGAAGAAAAGACGTCTTTAGAATATTGGAGGTAACCTCAACTTGTCAATATCCTGGGAACCTCATGGAAGGATGGTTACATCATCAGCTCAGTGCCAAGAGGAATGATGAAGGATTAGAAATTTGCCTCAGAGTATTAAAAGATGATGCGAGTCACAAAAAATCATAAAATAAAAAACTTTTTAACAAAAAATTCAACCGACGAAAAAGAACTAAAAAGCAAAAAATAAATAAACCTTTTAAGTATTAAGCTTATTTACCTACATAAAATATCAAATTTTATATAAACTAATTTTGAGTCGGCGCCAAATAATAAAACGATTAATTACCTACATCTAGCCTTCTTCCATTTCTACGTACATATAAACTTTAGATATTTAATAATCAGATTGTTGTTTGGCGCCGACTCAAAATTAGTTTATATAAAATTTGATATTTTATGTAGATAAATAAGCTAAGCTACTCAAGACTTAAAAGGTTTTTTTCTTTTAGCATGAATAAACCATAACTTTAGCACAACGCACTTTACTGTATTTTCAAGATGAAAGGCAATTTCCATTTTGATTATTTTTTATTCAATAACCCCGTAGACTCCCACTTATGTCTGGCTTCTGTCTTCGCAAACAAAAGCTTTGAACAGATCTCTATGAATTACGTGTGGACTGAAAAGAGTATCTAAAAGTTCCGTTCCATAATTTTTTATAGACCATGACAATGGCAAACTAGATTAATAAAATATAATAATTATGATATCAACAACTTAGGACTTGATGATAACAAAAATACCTTTTTAAGAATCGCACTTATCATCCGATGTCCAAATTTTGATAATTTTAAATCATTTTCTTCGCAATTATTGCTACAAATGACCGAATACAATGATGGGAACCAATGTATCGTTTCTATTTTTTGCTTAAAATCGTAATCCACAAATTTTTAGTCGTAAGTCTCTTGGATACCTAAAAAGCAAAAAATCATAGCAGCCATCACCATCCACGTCAATTTGGAAATTTACCCCTTTTTTTGGGAAACTTATAATTTATTATTACGCAACACAGAATGCCTAACGTCACCCGATAAAGTTTCGTTAACATGTTTTAAAATAATACGATTAAAATTCACTACATATTTGTGGAAATTGACTCCAATATAATTAGCCTTCTTGTATGCCTAGGGGTAGCGGATAAATTCGTAACAGAGTTACCGCTCCCCTGGGCACTCAGGCAGGGAAGGAACAGGGGTGGGTTTTAGTCAGTAAGAGTCTGGCACGCCCTCCCGCTCCACCCAGAGCGGGCGATGTCATTGGAAGATTTCAAACCCAAAAAAAAAAAAAAAATAGCCTTATTGTGAGTTGTGGTGTTACTTTTGCACTGTTTAACGACACACGAAGGTATTTTAATTTATTTTTTTGTCAGTGAAAATTCACTGACACTTCTGTCGGTCTGAGTGACACTGAACGTAACGATGACGTACCGATCGGCTACTCATTTTGTCCATGTGGGCTTATTTCGCGTGTACAGATACAAGCCGGCTTTTCATTCTGGTAGGTACTTCAGATTGCTGGTTTTGCCACTCCTTCTATAACCTTCCATAGTCTAAGAGTGAATGAAGGCTATAAATATTATTCACAAGCTTGGAATGCGACATTACCATTTTGGAAATCAGTTTTTAGGTAGCTAAATGCTTCTCTTTTACCACTGTTGATTTCTTTAAGACTATTTGATCCTCCCTTATTCCTATTTGTTAACCTATTAGCACGTTTTTTGGAATGATTTTTGTTTCTTCTGACTCGTCCATGAATGCGTCATAAGTCGCTATTTAAAATGAACCGGTTTCCTTCTGAATGTTTGCCGGTGTACTTGTAATTACATTTTCCGTAGGCACCTGTAACAAAAATACTAATAATATCGCCATCTCCTTGTCTAATTTCGCATGTTTAAAGTGCGACAAGGGCAACAGAATGATGATGGTTAATTTGGACTAATTTAGTATCATGTATGTATTCAATGAGAAGGGTATACCTTTATGTTTGCCTAACGCGCCTAAGTCCAGGGGCATAGGACGCACTGCTGGTCCCCTAGGTTGCAGTGACGGTGTGAGGGGGGCATCAAACTCGTCGATGGGCGGCCGCCGCACGCGCATGAACTCGCCCCGCGTCGCCGCTTCCGTTCGCTCTGCTGAAGACACGCGACGAGAGTCCAGAAACCGCAAGTTTGGGAGCATGTATATAACGAAATATCTGAAAATTATTTTAAATTACATTAATAATTAAATACACTAGCCTAAATATATTAAGTATAATAACATATTTATTGAAAATAATAGTAGAGGATCACTTTTGTTGTTAATACTAATTACTACTTCTAGTTTTTTTGGAATTATTCATATTCAAATAAATGTTAATCTGCTGTGCTAGTATGTTAAATAGTAAAATAAGAATGAATGAAATATGCATACATTAAAATTCTCCACAAAGGAGGAATCGAATAATATTATTTTGGTTCGTTTGCTTAACTTGCTTTGCCACAGCATATTATTGAATTGAATATATTTTAGCGCCGAATATATAATCACCTACTATGTAAACACTACAACAAAATAATTCGTAAACAAATTATAGCTCAACTTAATTAACAATTTGAGCTCACTAACAAAAAAAAACTGAGTTATAGCCCAGGTTACAAGTTTTTGTATACGTTATTATTTGTATTAGTTAACTGGCTTTTGCCAGCGGCTTCGCCCGTGCGTAATGACGAAGAACAATGACGAAGTTTCATACAAACTTTCAACCCTCACTATAACCCCTTAGGGGATGAATTTCCAAAAATCCCTTCTTAGTGCACACTTACGATATTTAAGGAACATTTGTGCAAATTCTTCTAGACCCAGCGGTTTCAGCTGTGCGTTGATCGATTAGTCAGCCAGTCAGTTTCTTACTTTATATAATTTATAGGATTACGAACACTATTTCACAACATGTCACAATGCTGATCGAGTCTTCCATTCTGACTGTGGTCGAAAACTCGAAAGTATTTTGAAGAGGTAAAGATTTTAGAAAAAGCTAATCTCTAGTAGTGCCGAGCCATTTATGAAAGCTTTTTTATTTCACTGATAGAACACTTCACTATCGCTGAGCGTCAAAAGTTACTTTTGACCTTCGAAAATGCGCGGTTCCCGTGGGATTTAATAAGATAAAAGCTAGTAGGAGAGACTGGGGCTGGTAGTGACAGGGGTAGGTAGTTACAGTGTCAACGGTGGCGAAACAGAGAACGCTATAATGACTTTAGAAAGAGGCAAATACTCCCGCCAGCGCCGGCTAGCACGCCGCAAGATCCTGAGGCGCTAGCGTTTTTGTGAGAGGAGCCTGCGCGTGCTGCCATTAAAATCACAGGTAAAATTTTCGCTTTTAGTAATATTGTGTAAAATAAAAATGCGATGAATCTACGTATAAACAGCCGTATTTATTTGCGTTTTAATACATAACCTGAGAAGGTTAGTTTTGGTGTTGGGGCTAAAATTTACATTTGCTCGGGGGCAGGTAGTGATAAATCACAGTAGTGCTTCTTGTGGACTGACATAATTTATTGTTTTTAGGGTTCCGAACACCCGAATGTAAAAACTGAACCTTTATAGGATCACTTGTGCGTCGGTCTGTCGGTCTGTCACAGTCAATTTACTTTTTATTTTTTTTTTATTGTTGATATGCACGCGTTTGACCACTATCTCACCTGATGGTAAGCGATGATGTGGTCGAAGATGGAGCACGCCTAGAAGTAACCTGTTCACTCTTGACTTAAAAACTCCCAGGTCTACAGATACCGACGCTATTAGTCTTTGATTCTAGCTAGCTAGGATAGGTAGCTATCAGGAAACACAGACTCCGGCAGGGAATTCCACTCCCTAGCTGTACGCACAATGAATGTGTTCTCAATCGTTTTGTGCGTGTGGATGGGATGTTGACCATGTACCGGTGGCGGCGGGGCATCGCCGTGCGTCTTGTGGTCCGATGATGGAACGGGCTTAGTGGACTCAAATTATGCAATTCCGTCGCACACTCCCCAAAACGTAACCGATAGAAAACCGACAGGCTAGCAACTCGGCGTCTATACTCAAGACTTTGGAGCTTCGACTCGACGAGCCTATCATTGCCGCTGATCCTCTTGGCTCGTTTCTCAATTGTCAAGGGCATCAAGGGCATCTGGCAGATCCGTCCTAAAGATAAGAGCAGTACTCCATACACGATTGAACTTGCGCTTGATAAAGTTTGAGTAGCTGTTCCGGCGTGAAGTACCGTCTCACCTTTGCGAGGATCCCCAACTTTTTAGCAGCCACTTGAGCCTTTGCCTCTATGAAGGGACCAAAATTGAGGGTAGACGTTAACGTAACACCAAGAAGATCAAGTTGGCACGGATACACCTCAGAAAGATGAAGCCGGGTGAAATTGGCTAATTTTAGCGGAAAAAAGACACGCCTGGGTCTTAGCAGCATTGAACTTGATCTGATTGGCATCGCCCCATTCTGAGACAGCCTGAAAGGACAAGTTCAAGCGCCCAACCATAGCCTCTCGGAGAGACCTGATCTGAGACCCACCAGCTCATGCGTCGGACACGTATCTCTCGGCAACAGTGCTGTCGTCTGCATACCCAAAGGTACCGGGTTTTAGCAGATAGTTAATGTGCATCAAAAACAATGTTGCCGAGAGCACCGACCCATTTTTTTTTTTTTGGGAAATCATCCAATGACATCTCATGCTCTGGGTGGAGCGGCAGGGCGTGTCAGACTCTTACTGGATAAAACCCACCCCTGTTCCTTCCCTGCCTGAGTGCCCAGGTGAGCGGTAACTCTGTTACGAATTTATCCGCTACCCCTAGGCATGCAGGCACCGGCCATGATGGGCCCCGTCAGTGGTGGCTGACAAATTCTCTTAGAGGCGCGCGTGGAACACTACGTGCCATCGACTCACGGGCCTGGTGCTGATCGAACAGCGAGCTACCCATTACTCGCCCGGCCGCTAGGCCCAGGTCGACGGTGGCCGGAGATCGTCTCTCGCGACGTCCGAAGCACCGACCCCTGAGGAACACCGGCCTCGCGCTACCAGGATCCAGACGTGAAGATTCCGCAAACAGAGAGGCAAACAAGTTTGCTTTCTCCTCAGGGGGGCGGGCCAGCGACCCGTCGGGTTTCAGCAGTGGAGGTAGGGAGGGGCGGCAGAAGTTCGATTCAACCGACTTAACGGGACCAAAACGCCTTACTACCAGCTGGGTAAGAAGCAAGTTTGTTCTCAATTTGGCTAATGTGGTCAAACTGAGCCAAACAAAGTTAAAGTTAAGTCAAAAGTTCGCCAGACATTGTTACGTCACAGAACGGAATGTAGTACTCCATTTCCTGCCGCAACACATCCGTGACGGCGTCCGCGCACGACGACACATCAGTCGAAGGAAAGCAAGTGGGCTGCCAAGGATAGCATGCAAAGAAAGACCGCATAAAATCCCAATCTGCTGACCTGTATCGTAAATCCCGCCTGGTGCCTCTAGGGCAAGGATCTGGCGGGGAGTAGATGGATACAGACTTCACCAGACAGTGGTCGGAAGTACCTAATGGTGAAGAAATCGACACCAAGTAACGGTCTGGATCTGTTGTCAGCAGAAGGTTCAAGCAATTGGCTGTGTGCGAATCAACATCCGGCACCCTCGTTGCCCCCTGGACCAGCTGGGTGAGATTTAACGCTAGCGCTAGCTTATGCGTTTCTCGTCCAGCATGGTCTGTGCACTGGTATGGGAAGAGCCACTCTTGATGGTGGGCGCTGAAGTCCCAGAGTAACACCAATTGGGCAGAAGGGTATCGCTGCGGAGCCGCATCCGCCGCCTCACTGAGGTGTTGTGTGAGCCCAGTTGTCTCCAAATCACCGCTCTGCGAACGGTAAACACAAGCGTAGACAATTTTATCTAGGCCTGTGTCCACTAGGACCCAGAGTTGAGAACCTGGAGTCCTCAAGGTTGCGGAGACGCCGATAGCAAATGTCATTTCGGGCGTACATCCATATACTCGCGCGTGGTTTAAAATTGTGCTCCAGGTTAAACCCTGGGTAAGTTAAGTCCGACACGTCTGACGGACATCAGATCCACGTCTCCGAAAGGAACACGAGCGCTGGTTTCTCAGTCTCCGAGTGGTAATGGACTGTGGTGAGATTTGAGTGCAGACCTCGTATATTAGACAGGTGCACTTTGTGCGAGAGGGAGTGCTGCCGCTGTAAAGCTTTTTTCTTTTTGTTCCTATTTTCCATAGAATTGAAGGGTGAAGGAGGGAGAGGAGAAGGAAGAGAAATGAGGTTCCACGCTGCTAACCTTCAGGCACGTTACGCCTCCAGACTAGTCCCCCAATAACCCCCCCCCCCCTCCCTCCTCCTCCTCTTCGTCCTCTTACAGGACGAAATTATTGGGGCACTAGTCTGGAGACTGCGGGAACGCCCGAGCCCCCCGGGAATGTCTATCGGGCTCTCTCGTCTGGTCGCCAATCAGCACGATGGTGCATTCCGGGATTTTTCGACAGTTGGCGAGGCAGACTTTCATGTGTGGTTAGCACACTACTTGGGCTTTCAACTACCTGCGGTCGGTCAGCGGCAAACCGTGCCTCGGATCCCGCTATCCTCCGCGGCTGTATAGTCACCAGATACACCCATATCAGCGCGAGCCTGGTTGGTCTGCCTGCATTGGAACAACTATTTCGATCCAACTCCTTTGAATTGGCTACACTGAGCATCGTACCGGATCACGGCTAGGCCGCTTGGCGGTACGTCTTTGCCCAGTGTGTGGTCGCAAGCCATCGGTTGAAACCTACCACCAGTTAGTGTCACCTAATTAGCGCCACCCAGGGACCACGTGTAGGGACTCGGTGGGTATACTCCGGACGCGGGTGACTCGGCCCCCAACTTGCTTCGAATTTACTTTGTTACACAGGTGTATTTTCATGACTCAAACACGGACGAGTAACGTAAATAAATTAATTGGAATAATGGATGTCACTTTTGGAGGGAAAATCGGAAATACCAAAAACAAAAAAAAACAAGTTAAAGTACAGAAAATATTTCTTACAGATAACTGGAAAACCTATGAGAAATCTAGGTTTTGTGTGTATCCGGTTATAAATTAGTAACCCATTTTTCAAACACTTTCTGGTCTTTGATTAAGGTGAAAGCTCCAGGATAGCCCGCGAAATTCAAATTTTAAAGAATTATAATCATTAAAATCATGAATACAACTCTTTCAGTTAGAATTGATGTCAAATGTAAGTATTTCATGAAATCATGATATTTGGCATCAATTCTAACTGAGAGAGTTGTATATTACAGTTACGTATACGTACTTGCTACGGCCGCGAATCATATTTTGACCAACATACAACCTGCAAATTGCAAAAAACGTAAGAAACATTGAATTTCGCAGGCTACCCTGGCGCTGCTTGCATTACTTATAAAATTAAGTGCCCAATACAATAATATAATACTATGAAGCTGGTCTGATGATGGAGCTGGAAGGTGACCACAGGATCTCCTCAATGAAACAAGATAGTACCATCGTTTTTCGGCTTATTGGATATGTGTCGATAGATATCTTTATTTTGTTTTCACGAGGATAAGACAAAAAATAAGTTTGTAATATTGTTTAAATTTTTTAATGTTTTTGTTTTAATGAGGCAAAAGGGTGCTTTGAAGACTAATAATATTGTTACGTAGACCGTATTACACAGGAACTTTCGAGAATGTGGTCGAAGTTTCCACTACGTTCGAGAACATTCCATTGTGGTACTGTGTGAGTAAAAGTTAGTCGAGTCGGCGAGTGAGTTAGTCTGTTTTCGACTACAAATGCGAACAGAAGCGTTTACGAAGAAATTAGTGATCATTAGAGAATCAGTGTTTATGTAAATAAGTTGTTGTGTCATCGGTTCTTAGCTATGGTCTAATCATGTGGGGTAACTCGACCGATACCGACAGAGTTTTTAAGCTCCAAAAACGCTGCGTCCGGGTATTAAACAGGGCATGGTTCTTAGATAGCTGCAAACCGCTCTTCCAGAAATTAAAAATTCTACCACTGCCCTGTATGTATATTAGAGATATATGTATTTTCACAAAAACACACATGCATTATTTTCAGCAATATACCGAGGTTATACCAAGACAGAAAAGGGCTAAGTTTCGCAACCTCTTATATCACCCAGTTGGAAATAAAGATATATATAAGAAAAATGTGTTCAATATGTGTATATTAATTTATAATACTCTACCAAACGAACTTAAATTGTTACAGGGGAATGTTTTTAAAACAAAATTGTCAGAGTGGTTACAAAAAAACTGTTTCTACAGCATTAAAGAATTTTTAGAACATAAAAATGTACATAGTATTAATTAATGAATTAATTATAAATTAATTAATGACATTTGCATGTAATTATAATGTGTGATAATAATGTAAAAATAATGTAATAATAATTTACCTACTAATAATATAACCTGTATAATAATTAAGTCAATTACATAAATAATTTGCACGCTTGCTTGCAGGCAGAATACAATGACTGTAAGGCTGTAAGATCTTTCCTTGTAAACCATGTATTTTCTTGCAAATAAACAATTTGAATTTAAAGGATATTTGGTTAATTAATAGGTGTAAAATAATTTATCCCATACCATTAATTTAAGAAAAGTACCTAACTGAGATTGCAATGATTGTACCTAATACAACTGTTATAATAGGTTTTTTTTTTTTTTTGTAACATTTTGCCCTCTCTTTTTATTTTTTTTTGTGGGTCATCCAATGACATCTCCCGCTCTAGGGTGGAGCGGAAGGGCGTGTCAGACTCTTACTGACTAAAACCTACCCCTGTTCCTTCCCTGCCCTGAGTGCCCAGGAGCGAGGTAACTCTGTTTCGAATTTATCCTCAACCCCTGGGCAGGCATCGGCCAAGACGGGCCCCGTCATTAATGCTGACAACTCTTTGAGGCGCGCGAGGAACACTACGCGCCGACGACTCTCGGGCCTGGTGCTGATCGGACGGCGAGCTACCCATTACTCGCCGTCCGTAGGCCCGGGTTACATGAACCAGCCCCTGGCGCGGGGTTCAAAGTAACAAGCCTATTTTTTTAGAATTTATTAATTTTATGTCATTTCTATTCGTCTGCTACATAACATTTATTTTAAATATAAATTCTGAATAGTTATTTAAACAAACCTATATTCAGGTAAAACAAACAAACCGTTAAAAAAACATGATACTTTGAAATAAAAATGTACCAGACCCAGTCTCCCCTATTCTTTGTGATTCAAAATATTTTGGGAACACATTGTGCGTACAGCTAAGGAGTGGAATTCCCTGCCGGACTCTGTTTCCTGATAGCTACAACCTGCGGGTCTTTAAGTCAAGAGTGAATATGTTACTTCTAGGCAGGCGTGCTCCATCGTCAACCACATCAATAAAAAAAAAAACTTGAGAGGTGTCAAGGGACACCCGGATGGAACGAAGTTCCTTTCGATTAATTAGTGAAGGAATTGTAATATAATTTTATTTTTTTTAATTTAAATATTTTTTTATTATTAACTACGCGAACACGCACGCACGTAATAAGTTATACTTCATCATCTCATCTCATCTCATCGCAGCTCAGCTCAGATCAGCTAAGCTCAGCTCAGCTCAGCTCAGCTCAGCTCAGCTCAGCTCAACTCAACTCTTTAGCAATATCTGGCTTGCTTTCTATAAGAGAGAGAGAGACAGACAGAGAAACATGCGACGCCGCACAGCTTACAATAGCTTACTATAGCAATAATGCTTGATCTGCTTGCAAACTTTGTACCTACCCACCAAAAATACAAGAAGTTTTTATTAGATTGTTTTTCCAACACAATCTTTTTGGGTGGACAGCCTCATTAGTGTCGTGACAACTTTTCGTAAGAATTTTTTCCGTCTAGCCCCCTTTCACAACGCAACGATAAGGAACTTCGTTCCAAAAACTTATACAAGATTTATGAAAAGTAGTTGTAAACTTTGCCTGATCTTAAGAGTTTTGTGAAAATGTAATGACATTTTACCTGTATCGTTGGTAGTCTGAATCATCCTTATTGATGTCTGACAGTTGATTGGGGCATGCCTTATTGCTCAGTAGGCTCAAATAAGATAGTGCAGGGAAGTGCTTGCTTATTTTGTTTACCAGCTCGTCTAGGTCGATTATCTGGAATTAAATCAATAAATGAAGAACATACACATACACACACATACATACATATGCATACATATAATTTTCTATAACATAATGGACTATTGGGAAGGAAAAGGTGACCCTTTTTTTTGAGGGTGGGAAATTTTCAAACAACTTCTCCCTTTGGGTGGAGCGGTAGGGCGTGTCAGACTCTTACTGACTAAAACCAACCCGTGTTCCTTCAGTTGCCTGTGCAAGGGCCGCGGTGACTCTTTCAAACACCCCGCGACCTTGGAAGAAGGAAAAGTTGACCCGTGGGTCACATTTTCCGTTTGCATTTTATGCTTGCATACGGATACCAAGAAGCTGATGAGGTATAGCTGTTCTATGGGTGTTCCTGCGTACCTAACATAGGTAAGTACTTAGGTACTTAATCGAGTTAGCTTGTTTCGGAGAGACTTTTCTGTTTCAAGTTAAAAAAACAAGCGAATAGCGAAAGTACTCAATTACCTACGGTTTTCACAAGTAAAACTTTTCATAATACCTGCTATTGGAGAAAATGATGTTTAGTGATCTTTTTTTATTTTTTTTGTTAATGATACAGTTAAAATGTTTTCGCATGTTTTTTTTTTAATGTCACCGGATAATTGTAAACACCGTAAGATTGTATATCTTGCGAGAGTATAAAATTTTGAGTAGATAATAGATAATTTCCTGCCGGAGTCTGTGTTTCCTGATAGCTACAACCTGGGAGTCAAGAGTGAATAGGTTACTTCTAGGCAAGCGTGCTCCATCTTCGACCACATCATCGCTTACTATCAGGTGAGATAGTGGTCAAACGCGTACCTATAAACAATAATAATAAAAAAAAATCTACAAAAACTCTCATCTAAATTTGATAATTTACAATGTATCCGAGTCTTATTGAAAATTAAGAGTTTATAATTTTACATGATTTTTCATAAACTAACAGTGTTCACAAAAGGGAGTATACATGATTTTTTTTTAATGTAACCGGTTTGTCGATAAATATGTTTACAAAAACAATCAAAATTGATCGAAAAGCGCCGTTTTCTATGGCAGCTGTATGGGCCTCATGTCCTTTGACGTCGGACTTCTCTTTCTATTTATACATTTTAAAGCTTCATAACTTCAGTTCTGATGTAGATGTTTAAAAAAAATCGTTCAGAACTGTTTACTAGTTAATAAGTATTATATTTAGTAAATAAAAAAATGGCATGCGTATTCCTTATTATCCAGTGACATATTCAAAATTAGAATAGAAAAACATTTCAGACAGCAAACAAACACATAAATCAGAATGTTGCTAGCCTTTTAACAACTTTGATAACAGACAGTTAATATCATCGGATTCACAACTCGAGCGAAACTTTATATTCCATGTTCGACATGAGTTTTGATGAGTTTGATCTTGATTTTATGTATGAAACATGTTCAAGTAACCCTAAACTTGTTTTTGCGTAGGCAGGTACATACGTATGTACTTATAATAATGGTCTTTGTTCTGTTAAGTGATTCGAGTTTATTCTCATTCATTTTGTAGGTAGGTGTGAGTTTATTCATTAAATTTTATGGCTCTTTTTAATGAGTTGTTTTAAATAGGCATGTAATGCGCCCCCGCATTGAGGTAGGTAACATGTTGAAAATAAAGTTTTGAGTGCGTAGGTGTAAATGTTAATGTGTTTATAAGCGTAGGTCTCTAAGACAAGATAAAGGTGATTAGGCAGCAAAGGGGGTAAACACTCATTAGAGGAGACCAGGTACGAAAGAAACGGCGGGTCGAAAGTAACATTAAACGTTACAATAGCCGAAACACCGTGATTTTACTGATCAAAAGGAAGTTTTTTGGTATTTCTTAGTGTTTACGTAGTATTAAGGGTCTACTACCGGCCAAGTGGCGCCCTCATTGAATAAAAAATCGTAGCATAGCATAGAAAATAAATATTAAAGAATCCAACGTCACGTTTGTTACAAAGAGGATAAATTATTTTTACATTGTTAAAACAGGTCTTAAAATGTTTCGTATCCAAAGTAGTAGGCAATAGTACCAAAAACGGCCGTTTTTGACACTGACTGACTTTATCCTCTTTGTAACAAACGTGACGTTGGATTCTTTAATATTTATTTTCTATGCTATGCTACGATTTTCTATTCAATGAGGGCGCCACTTGGCCGGTAGTAGGGCCTTAAGATGATGACATTGATGTGACTATTTGCGTAGTAATTCTTGACTAGATTGATTAAACAGTGTTTTTATTGTATTAGTGTAGTACTTTCCATTTTTAGGTAGGCACTCATGTACTCGTATATACCAAAACGTGGATGGGTACAAAAGTAACATAGCAACTAATCATAATACTAACTAGCAACAGTAGGCAAAAGAGTAGTTTATTCAATGTATCGAATGTTAAAATTGGACACTTGCTGAATAGTTCTTGTGTGGGGCAAAATTTTAAAAAAATACTATCAGATGCTAAATAATGTAAACCAATATCTATTTATAACCGATTAGAAGTGTTTGTTTTCTTTTTGTTTTAACGCGCTAATCTCTGGAACTAACAGTCGGATTTGAAGAAATCTTTTTAAACGTAAATCAGCTGCTCCATACATTTATGTTCGCTTATCTCGACAAAATGCAGATCTATGGAGTTTCGTCTAATTCGACCTTATAAAAAACTCCGACCAAAACTCACCTCATTATTGTTGAGCGAAAGAGTCCTCAAATTGGACAAGTACGGGAAGGAAACGGCGTCGCCCAGCTTATTGTTGTCCAATATAAGTTCTTCCAACCGGCCGAACTGTTCCAGTCCTTTTAGCGTCTCGATACTGTTATAACTGGAAGCAGATCGATATTTTAGAAGTCTGTGCCTTTTCTTAATTACCTGCTGCACAACATCGACTTTACTCGTTCAGGTAGGTAAAATTATGCTATTCCTTAGTAGTTCCTCAGGGTTAGGGAATGCAATCGCGAGATTTTAAACCTAACCCTGATCTCGCGAGACTGGCTCTTTAGTCTTGGTCTTTACGAGATTGATTCTCGTACAATAAAATTATTGTACGAGATCTCGCGAGAATGCGAGAGTGTCAAGTCGGTCAGTCAACAAAATGAAGCAAATTGCACATTCGAAAGCGTAGATCTCTATGGAGAAGAACGTGCAAGGAACTCTATGGACACTCTTTTAAACCATGTTATGTATTACAAAACATCTTGTTACATAATTTCTTGTTGCTTCTATTATGTGAGAACAATGTAAAACAAAATAATAATAAAAAAAAATAAAGATAAAAAAAAACTTTAATTTCGGAAGTAGGTGTTTCTGGTTTTGTTTCTTTGTTTTTTGAGACCGACTTCCGAAATTAAAGTTATTTTGCATTTTTTTTTTGGAAGTCGGCTTTATTTTTTTGTAAAAACGTTTTTATTTTTCACTTTTTAGTTGTGATTCACCATTAAATTGTGTTAACAATGCATATTTATGCGATAGCAGCAATCGCGGTTGATTTGCTGTAATTTTCTTAAGAGTTCCAAAACACACACAAAAACCGACAATCATAAAATTGTAACATGTGTTGTGTGCATGAGAGCAAGTAAATAAATAAATAAAAAAAAAACAAATATATAAACATCCGAATTGATAACCTCTTCCTTTTTGAAGTCGGTTCAAAACAAGCGAATGGCAGCTGAGAGATCACACCTGACGGCGCCTGTTCACGAACATGACGCGTGGATCAGCACCACTCAGCTCAACCAATAAATATTTTAAAAAAAACTAATTAGTGGACCCAAGTGACTGTGACTGTGCAGCAGGTCTGATGCTGTATTTCCTACGAGTGTAGAGAAAGTATCGAGACTGCATAACCTAGTCAGGGTTATTATATAGAAGAAACAAACTAAAAGTATAATTTTAAACAAGCTTATAATTTAAAAAAATCTGAACTAAAAAGAAAAAAAATAAGTGACACTGATGTATATGTATGTATGTAGTAGGCATATTTTAGGATCAGAATAATCCCTCTTTTGGTTACTCACCATCATAAACAATATAAGCGCACGTAGATAGAGATACGTTACTTGCGTATCTATGTACGTTATAACGAATAATAAATACCTAAACTTATAATTAAGCAAGTATACACAAAAATACGACGACGTATACATATATGTATATATATATATTTTTTTTTGTTTTATGATTGGTTGCCTTTATGTCGAGTCCCTTTACATCGAGTCTGAAGGTCTATTGTTTTTGCAAAATATTGCTATTTTACGCTTTCTAATACCGTTACGTCCAGTTTTCTTTAATTTTGGGAAGTTAGTGTTTGTATTTTATTTCTTCGTTATTTGACACCGACTTCCGAAATTAAAGTTATTTTTTAATTTATTTTCTTTTTTGCAAGTCGGTGTCGTCAAATAACGAAGAATTTTTTATTTTTCACTTTTTAGTTGTTATACTTACCCCAGAATTAAAAATAAAACCCAATAACATGGAACGTGGAATAAACATACTCGTAATTGGAGCAATAAAAACGTCATTTATACATATTTTTCGTTTTTGTTCAGTTTTTCAAAAAGCGCTGAAGCAATTTCGAGAAAATTTATGTGGGATCACCTGGGAAGTTATACCCTTTCAAACAAAAAAAAAAATCCAAATCGGTCGTGCCATCTTCGAGTAACCGGAGAACATAAAAAAAAAACGTATCTTTCGTAATCTATATAAATCACAGTATAACCATCAGTCATCGCTATTAGTGTAAAATAATGTAAATCTGCATACAGTTTTTCAGCAAATAACACCTAAGCCTATGATAACCATGCCGAAATATATCTGCGTTTGACGTCGAAGTTTTGTTTTTTCATGATTCTGTGATAAAGGTTTATACATTATGTTACAAACTTCCAAAGTAGGTACTCGTATGATTACTAAGACTAAAAAAAAAAAAGATAACGTTTAATATTAATAATAGTTTCTTATATCCTATAATGAATGTTTACTTTACTAAAGAAGATTTTAACTGCTGTAGCAATATGCATATTAAGATAAGAATATAGGACAGTTTATTATAGATAAGCAAGAGCTAAAGAATCTTGGCCAAAAGAATTAAAAACCTGTTTTAAAATATTCTAAAGTGCTGCTTGGTAACAAATACAGTAAAAAAACAAAACGGCCTCGATCGGTCTAATCAATGGTCAGACTAATTTCTACCAGCAGCTTCGCTAGCGTCGCATTAGTACTACCCCCATAATAAATAATAATTAAATTCCGTTGAGCCGTACTGGCGTGATTGAGTAACAAACATACATCCATCCATCCATCCCAACTTTCGTATTTATAATATTGCTAGCTTCTACCAGCGGCTTCGTCTGCGTGGAAATAGTACTTCCCTCCGTTGTAAATTAAAGCCTACTATCACTTCGCTCGCGACTTAGCCCGCGCTTTTTTTTTTGGGGCTGTGGGAAATCATCCAATGACTTCTCCCGCTCTGGGTGGAGCGGGAGGGCGTGTCAGACTATTACTGACTAAAACGCACCCTGTTCCTTCCCTGCCTGAGTGCCCAGGAGTGCGGTAACTCGGCATGCAGGCACCGGCCCCCGTCAGTGGTGGCTGACAATCATCTCTTTGAGGCGCGCGTGGAACACTACGCGCCGTCGACTCACGGGCCTGGTGCGGATCGGACGGCGAGCTACCCACTGCTCGCCGTCCGCAGGCCTCTACGGTGGCCGGAGATCGTCTCGCGACGTCCTACGCCCAGTACCTCTCCTACGGTGGTAGCGGCCGGGGCCGTGAGGGCCACTCCGTTGAGCTTCCCTCACGCGTCCCGCCTCCACATTCGCGAGCATTACTGCTTCGCAGAAGGCGGAGACTGCTTCCCATTCCCTCTGACTTCGTCCGCGTGGATTTCAAAATATTTATAGCTTTCTATTGGTAAAAGAATTTTCAAAATCGGCTCAGTAGATCCAGACTACAGCACACGTAGCATGACCACCATAGAAACGGGTTTTGTCGACGGGAGAATAGATAAAATGACAGATTGTAGAAAGATTTCTACCGTTCTAAGCATGCGATGTTAAAACTGAAGAGAAAAAAATGTTTCTATTCTTCAGTTGACTAAAGTCTACACTGTAAAACATGATGGTCGGGCAGAAAAGATGTCAAGTTAGATAAAAATAACTTTTTTCTGTTCTTGGTAAAATAGAGATAGAATTGGTCATACTACGCCTGCAGAGATTACCCCCAACAACCACACAAACGTAACCACTTTAATATATTAGTATACCTTCCTACACTGGTGATCCTCGACTATGAACGTGAGCGCAGCCTTCGTCATGACGTCATCACCTCCAAACTGGTGACCCTCGACTATGAACGTCAGCGCAGCCTTCGTGCAGCTACTCCAGCGTGACGTCATCATCATCACTTCCTCCAAGCTCTTCAGCAACGAGTCATACAGCTAGCCAGTACCAACGACTTCTACGGGTATCCTGACCATCAGCATGCAGCGAACGCGCATTCCTGGTCAGCATCCTCAGCTTCTTTCATCACCCTCGATGACGACGACAACGATAACGACGACAACGACGACGACGCACCGTTCCGCCTCACTGGAGCCCGCAGCAGTACTCCGACTCATTGAAGCCTGCAACATCATCCCGACTCGCTGGGATATCATCACCGCAGACAGTTCCGACTCACCGTGAACTATGCGCCTCTTTCGGTTCACTGGAACCAACCTTCCACTGGTCCGGCAAGCATCACGTATGAACGACTCATCACTAGACGCTACATACGAACTAAAAAAAACAGAAAATTCTTACATCGCGCAAGCAGAGTTTTTCCGCGCGATTTGAACATATATACAACAACCCGAAATCAACTATGGGGCAGTTGCCCGGACCAGACAACACCCGTCTGGTCGGAGGATCCTCCCTTTTCAATGGAGTTTGTGGGACTTTACACCCTGTTCCGCATACCTTCCTACAATATGTTATTTTGATGTGTAAGCTATATTACTGTAAAGTTTCATCCAAATCCGTTTAATAGTTTTTGCGTGAAAGAGTAACAAATATCCATTCATACTCACAAACTTTCACATTTATAATTTCAGTAGGATGAATGATACCATGAGTCATACCTTAGATCTAAGCATCTCACTTTAGCACCATACATTTTCTGTAACGCTGGCGGTATCCTTCTGCAATCTTGGCCGCAGTAGCTCAACTAAAACAAATTAAAAACACATTCAGCCTTATTTCACCAGCAGCCTGTGGGATAATCATACCCAGATTAAGGGTTCCGTACTAAATATTGGTATTTGTTAATAAAGTATACGTAATAATAAACATTATCACTAAATTTCAAGTTCATAGGTCAATGGGAAGTTAAAAAATTCTTCGTGACAAAATTTTGTGACAGACGACGGACGGACAGACAGACGGACGCGTGAGTGACAACAATAGGACTTCGTTTGGACCTTTCGGGTACGGAACCCGAAAAACAGACTACAACAATGCTTTCAGGGAATACCCTTTTTTTTTGTGGGGTGGGAAATCATCCAATGACTTCTTGAGGATAAATTCGAAACAGTTACCTCGCCCCTGGGCACTCAGGGCAGGAAGGGAACACCCTGGGAGCTGTTGAGGCTTCCTCTTTACTGTAGTGCGTTACAGATGTTCGCTGATGCACGCACACTGATGATTATTTGGCGATCATGCGTAAGAAAATGGCGTCAATAATACGCAGAGTAAGAGGAAGCAACAATAGCATTCTTAAGGCCTACGCACACCAAGACGGAATGGCAGAGGATTTTGCCACCGGTCAGCGCACACTAGCCGCTTAGATACAGTAGCATTCCTTTTTTTTTTTGTGGGGTGGGAAATCATCCAATGACTTCTCCCGCTCTGGGTGGAGCGGGAGGGCGTGTCAGACTCTTACTGACTAAAACCCACCCCTGTTCCTTCCTGCCCTGAGTGCCCCGGGGCGAGGCAACTCTGTTTCGAATTTATCCTCAACCCCCGGGCAGGCATCGAACATGACATGATTGAGGCGCGCGCGCGTGGAACACTACGCGCCGTCGACTCTCGGGCCTGTTGCTGATCGGACGGCGAGCTACTCATTACTCGCCGTCCGCAGGCCCGGGTCTACGGTGGCCGGAGATCGTCTCGCGGCGCCGGGAGTCCCAGGCGTCTCCTGAGGCGGCTGCTGCTAAGAGCGTGAGGGCGATTCCGTTGTTGATACTCCCTCACGCGTCCCGCCTCCGCCTTCGCGAGCATTACTGCTTCGCAGAAGGAGGAGACGGCTTCCCATTCCCTCTCGCTCCGTACCTTGGCCTGAACCAGGACAGGGCGCGAGAGGTCACAGTAGCATTCCTGCGGCCTACCAAGACATCCCGCGACGTGCCGCGGCATGCCGCGTCGGGCGCAAATGTGGTGTGTATGCACTCCCGCTTGCACTGCCTCACCCCGCGGCATGTCACGGCGTGCATACTGTGGTGCTGTTGCATACCGCAGTGCGCTGGGGAATCCCGCCCCGGGATCCCTTAGCGCGCTCTCCAATGCCGTGTCAAGAAATTGCTTTCGATGTCACGGAATCAATTTAAAATAATGGCATTTATGTCGTATTCCTACTAGATAAGTTTGAATGTCCTTTGGCAAAAATTTAAATCCTCTGCCATTCCGTCCCGGTGTGCGCAGGCCTTAAAGGTATTTTCTGAAAGATTACAAGGGCCTACAATGGATAGGTTTATCAAGCTACATGTCAGACATGGGGCTTGATAAACCTTCCTGTAATTGGATGCTTTGTTTTGTTTTTATAATGTTTTTAATTTTGTATTTGTGTGCCTAATTTGTTAAGTTTTTAAGCTAGGTAAGTACTTGTAATATTAACACGCTATGGGTCTACGATGCCTGCCAATAAAAGATTTTTATTTTATTATTATTTTTTAATTATAAAACTCGCTAACCATAATGGTTTAAATACTGATGAATACTGTTTAGCGAATTCTTAATTCAAATACCTACATCATAGAAAATTTTGAATTAAGAACCTACTAACCAGTGTGTAATTTTTTTACACTCATAAATAAGGCCCATAAATATTAATATTACTCAGACGTTATGTTCCACGTCATCTTAGAGAAATGCTAATATATCGGGTGTAAAAAGACAGTTTCCGAAGCCGAAAGCCAATTCTACCCATTATTTGGATATTTTTTTTCCACTAGACCATACCTGAGAATCCAGTGGTTCTGGAGATATTAAAGGTCAAAGTAGCAATTTTTTTTATTTTTTTTTTTCGAAAATGAATTTAGTGTCATTACAAAACTTTTTTCCAAACAGACATTACCTGTATTTTCGATTTTATTTTCGAATTTTCGAAATTACGCATTTAAAGTTACAAAACCGCAATGAATATCAAATGTATCTGACAAGTACCTACTTGGCTTAGAGCGAAGGGGCGAGGTTTGACTCCACTTGCCTGGGTTCGTGTTAAATTGCGTGCAATAAAAAATAGTTTTTTTTTTCATACCTAAAAATAAAAGTCGTTTTCCAGCAATAATTTATGCGCAAAACTACTTTGTTAGATGTAGAGTATGCGTAGTTGACGGCTATGTGATGTGTCTTTTACACCCTGTATAGATGAATACATGTATTAAAAGTTTTACATAGGGAAGTCTAGCATGGAAAGGATACAACAGTTCATATTATTATGTTTATATAAGTTCATGAATATATTACAGAACTTTGCTTATTCATGAACTTATTTACGTAGCTCATGACCATGAGTCATGAACAAGATGGAAGTTAGACATCAAAATATTATACGTGAAGGAGACACTGAGTAGTAGAGTAGGTACCTACATCGAATTCTGATTTGTTTTCACTAGATAAGTCATGGTGTGCTTCTATTCCACATTATTGTAAACCACAGTCCAACGACTTAAGGCCCGACATAGATACAAACGGTGACACCAATAATGCTGTTTTTAGAGTTCCGAAAGTCCGAATGGAAAAACGGACCCTTATAGGATCACTTGTGTGTCTGTCTGTCTGTCCGTCACAGTCAATTTGCTCCGAATCTACTGGACTGATTGAGTTGAAATTTGGTAAACACACGAATGCCTGTGACCCATACACGGACATGTAAAGTAAACAAATAAGTTTTTATATTAAAAAAGAAAAACCAAACAGTTTGCCCACCGCCATTGATCGAGAATTGCTTTACAAAGATCCCTTCTTTGTTTTCTTTCGCAAGTTTTATGCTTTACAAGTAATAACGCAACATTTTTACTGCATATCGCGAACACTATAAAAGAAAACTATCGAGAAAAGAGAGAGTTAAACTGTTTGCCACAAAAGCTTTTAGGAAAATAAGCTTATTTTGTTTATATCAAATTTCAGTTTGGTTTCCTCTTAAGCAATGATAAGGCTTAGACTATGAAAGGTTATAGATAGAAAGTCATTGGAAATTAAATGAAGCAGGATCGTTAAAACGTGTGAGTGACCTTGACGAACGTAACGATGACATATCGGCTTCTCAGTTTGTCTATGTGAGCTTATTTCGCGTGTACAGATACAAGCCGGCTTCTCATTCTGGTACTTCAGATTGCTGGATGTTGACACTCCGTCTATAACCTTTCATAGTCTAAGTGATAAGGATTATGTTATACCTACTCAATAATATTAATAACTCAACTCCATCAGTATTATTTGATGTAGATATCTAGCTGAAGAAGGAAAATTTCTTGTGTAACAAAGGAAAAGTGGTAACTCTGTTATGTTATTAAAGAATGTACCCACTAAGCCACTACGTAAATATAATATCTAGATGCTTTAGCCCAGACAAATGAAAAATATTTTTTTTTAGGAATTTACTATTTCCTTGAAGAAAGTGGTTCATTTCTATAGGCAGATGCAGTGTCTAAAATGTGAACATTCATTTCCGTTACAACGACACGAATAGATTCGTAAGATGGTGTTGCAATATACAGGGTTCAACTACCTAACCCAAAGGAAAAGTATCGAAGGATGTAATATCATTTCAGTGTTACTTTAGTTTTCTTTCGACTTTAAAAGAATAATAATGATAGTAATAAATTACGTAGCCATAAAAAAACAGTCAACATTGCCAAACTCAAGCTCAAAGCATTTAATTCAAATAAAACATTTAGCACTTTTGAATTGTCAAGAAGTCGGTCAGTCAGAAATATTAAACTATTTGCTCATTCCAATGCGTAGATCGCTATGCAGAATATTTTCAAAAAACCCGACTGTAAGAAAGAACTAAAAAGTTCCAAGCAAGTCTCTTTTCAAGCAGTCTGATGCAGTTGGTGGCAGTTATTTTGGTTAAATTATTGATTTCATGCCACCAACTGTATCAGACTGCTTCAAAAGAGACTTGTTTGGACCTTTTTAGTTCTTTTTTTATAGTCGGGTTTTTTGAAAAAATTCAATTTTCTATTTCCTACATTTTAGTGAGTTATATTTTTGGAATCGCCTCCTCGAATCCTTTATTTTGATACCTTACTTATAATATATTTCGTCGACTTTAATTTTTTTCGTCTTCACAATATGGCGTCTGGTTGTCGCCATATTGTATTTTGATTACTGTCATATCTGTAGTAGCACTTGCAAGAATCAAGACGAATCAATTGACGTAAGAATGATCAAAATCGGCCCACGCGTTTGGTCTCTATAGTGCCACAAAGGAACAAACATACATACATACAGTCAGTTGACGGTAGACAGAGAACCGTGCGCACGCATACGCTCGACGCTCCGTATGTACTTATCGTTCGACAAAGCTTCTCAAAGTTTTTTCATTAACACTCGGAATTACTTATAAATATAATACAATGTTCAAGTGCAAGAGGTGTGACAATCAGGCGAACGACGGGGTCAAATGTACTGCTTGTCAGGGTCAATTTGATTTTCCATGCGCTGGTATCACGGAAACTGGTTGGAGAAAACTCGGCGATCGGAAATTATCATGGAGGTGTAATTCCTGCAAAGCCCTTGCCATGAGTCCCCGGGTCGGGTCTGCAACAACTACAGCGACGGATATGGAAAGTGTACTATCCGAGTTGAAGAGACTTACGGTGCAGATGGAGTCATTGCCGGTGTTGATGAAGGACTTAAAGCTAATCAACAAGGAGTTGGCTGAACTGAAATCCATGAGAGTTGAATTTTCTAATGTCACTGATTCCATTGCGGCCATGAAGGAGTCTCTTGAGTTTGTACATGGCTCAGTAAAGGATCTGGCAAGTAAAGTTTCGGGATTGGAACAAGAAATAGATAGTTTAAAGAAGACCAAAGAAGATATTGCCATTTTGCAGGAGCGCTGTAGGAGTTTAGAACTCCAGTGTCGAAACAACGAGCAAAGATCCAGGATGAATAACATCGAGATCAAGGGTGTACCCGAATCGAACTCTGAGAACTTGTTTGACGTCATCGCTAAAATAGGGAATATAATCAATTGTCCTATCCCTAAGGAACGGATAAATTATATAGCAAGGATTCCCATGCGAAATCACAGCCATAACAAAACAATAATTTGCTCAGTACACAATTGTTATCTGAAAAATGATTTTATTGCTGCGGCTAGAAAACATAAGACCTTGAGCGCGGTCGATTTGGGACTCCGAGGTGACCATAAAATTTACGTCAACGACCACCTGACACTGGATAACAAAGCCTTATTAAACAAAACCAAGATTTTGGCAAAGGAAAAAGGATTTGAGTATGTTTGGGTAACAGGCTGCAAAATTCTTATCCGCAAAAATCATCAGTCACCGAAGCACCACATCCGGACGGAACATGATTTGAAAAGGTTTTTTTAGGCAACATCGCTGGACGACCTGCTGACACACTATTGTTGATCGACGAATCGTTATGTTTAAGTTTGAGAAACGCTTATATTTTTTTTTTGCACACATTCCATTCTCGCCTGTCTTTAGTTCTCTTATCGCTCCGTGTCTCATTTGACTCATTATCATTAAGTTTTGGTTATTGCCATTTTAAACTTTACGCATGTGCTAATGAGAGCGGGATCTGCTTGCACTTGAATCATTTTTTAAATATTTATTACACTTACAAGACTCACTATTTCTTAACCTTGAACGCAAGTTGTTACACATGTTCTGACAAATCTGCTCTATTTGATACGACTACCGCCTTATATTACCTACAACAACTACGCTTGTTATTTAATACAGCTACCGCCTTATTCTGCCGACACCAATTAAATTTGTTATTTTTTGATACAGCTACCGCCTCATTTTGCCGACACCAATTAAACTTGTTATTTATTAATGCAGCTACCACGTTATTTTGCCTACACCAACTACACTTGTTGTTTGCGCCGACTTTTATATACTATGGTTTCTACTTGGGAAATAATATGACCGTGCTTTTTAATATTGCGATTATTGTTCTTGTGTTACATTTGACTTATTATGGCGCCTATTAGTATCTTCTACCAAAACGTTCGGGGGCTGCGGACAAAAACATCAGTTTTTTATAGGAATGTTTGTATTAATTCGTTTGATGTCATTTGTCTCACAGAGACTTGGCTTATTGATGGAATATCTGATAGTGAACTATTTGATGACAGATATTTTGTATGGAGACGTGATCGAAATTACTCTCACACTAACCAAACGATGGGAGGGGGGGTCTTAATTGCTGTACGTCGAGAACTTATTGCCAACGTCCGCAACGAATGGTGCTCGTCCGCAGAGGATCTTTGGGTCACCTTAACTTTACACCAATCGAAACCTAAAGTCACCTATAAAATGCATGTCTGTGTGGCTTATATATGTGATCAGCAGTCTGGCAACTCTTTGATGGGACAACTACATAACTTCACTAGTAATTTAGCTGACATTGTTCTTAAACATCCAGCAGATAAGTTCTTGATTCTTGGTGATTTTAATCAGTCAAATATTGACTGGAACACGGCGACGGACGGTGACTATCTGTGCCCTAGTAACTTGCGCGGACCAATCCAGACCACCTTTTGTGATACTGTTACCGCTTGCAATTTGTTACAGTACAATTCTCATCGTAATGTGGATGACAGGATTCTGGACCTCGTACTATCGAACGACGAAGTTGCTGTCACTTGCTGCCTGGATCCTTTAGTGAAAGAGGACTTATACCATAAGGCACTCTCTATTACTGCTGACTTCGTTCAACTGCATCAGCTGCATTCTCGGCCGAGGGTCAAGTTCTTGTATGCTCTTGCGAATTATGATGCCATAATTGAGGAAATGTTGGCAAGGGACTGGTCATTAGAGCTAAACTGTAGGACTCTTGAAGAGGCTGTCAATTTCTTTTACGATACCATTAACTTGCTTCACATTAGGTATATACCTACTAAAATTATTGCACCGCGGGGCAAGTATCCTCCTTGGTATAAAATCCCTCTTATTAAAATACTTAAGGAAAAGGCTAAATTTCACTCAAAATTTAAAAAGTATGGAAATCTTTCTGATCATCAATCTTTCATAACTTTACGTCAGCGGGCTAATGATCTGGAGAAGGAAATGTTTGATAATTACATTGCAAATATTGAATTATCCATTTCTAAAAATCCAAGGGCTTTCTGGCGATATGTTAAATCAAAACAACAAACCAATTGTTACCCGTCTGTCCTTAACTTTGGTCAAAGTTCATCTAGTAATGGGGAGGAAATTTGTAATATGTTCGGCGACTATTTCTATTCTAATTTCCAGGAACGAAGCGACGACGATTTGAACACTGAGGTAATGGATGAACCTGGAAGTCAGACTGCTGGTTGCATATCGGACATAAGCTCTATTGATGTAAGGGAGGAGGAAGTATTTCGGTTGCTAAAACAAGTGGACCTAAATAAAACCGCGGGTCCTGATAACATTTCGCCAATTTTTATATCTAAATGTGCCAAGTGTCTATCAGGTCCGTTAACAATTTTATTTAAAAGGTCATTTGAATTAGGTGTAGTGCCTCTTATCTGGAAGTCAGCGTATATAACGCCGATTCATAAAAAAGGTGCTAAGGACAGTATAGACAACTATAGACCGATTTCTAAACTTTGTGTGTTCGCTAAAATTATGGAGAAAATTGTACACAGACAACTTTCTGCTTCACTAAAATTAAGTTTCTGTGAAAATCAGCATGGGTTTTTAAAAGGTCGCTCGACCACATCCAATCTTGTGATATGTAGTGACTATCTTACGGTGCACATGTCCAGACCGTCTCAGGTCGACGTTATATACACGGACTACAGCAAGTGTTTTGATCGAATTGATCATGCGCTTCTTATGCGCAAACTCTTGTTGGTTGGTGTGAGGGGCAATTTGTTTAGATGGTTCTCGTCATACGTGGAGAATAGGAGCCAGACGGTGGTTCTCAATGGTTATACTTCGAGAGCGATGTACATTCCATCAGGGGTTCCCCAGGGATCCTTGTTAGGACCTCTGTTATTTAATATTTTTATTAATGACATTGCCTCTTGTTTCCTTCATTCTAAAGTCCTATTGTATGCAGATGATATGAAGATTTTGGGTCAAATCTCAACTGTTGAGGACGCACGCCTATTACAGGATGATCTGGACCGGTTCCACGAGTACTGCATTAAAAATAGGTTAGATTTAAATGTTTCCAAATGCTTTATATGTACATTTACACGTAAGCCAAATCCTATAAAATTTGATTATAAGCTATCGAACACCTTTATAGCGAGAGTCAGTGTCATCAGGGATCTTGGAGTTATTTTTGACTCTAAGCTTTTGTTTGATGCACATATAAATAACATATTTAACAAGGCTTCTAAAGCCTTGGGTTTTATTTTTAGGGTCTCTTCAGATTTTAAAAATGTTAAGACAATGAAAATCCTTTATTGTGCGTTTGTCCGTAGCCACCTTGAATATGGTTCTCAAATTTGGAATCCCAATTATAAAGTATACATTAATCGGCTTGAAAGTATACAAAAGCGATTTTTGAGGTACACTCAATATCGCTCTAATACCTATCTACCGAACTATGAAAGTCGGTGTAAAAAATTTCATATTCTGCCGCTACACGAGCGAAGGAAAATTGCAGATCTTGCTTTTTTGTTTGGTATTGCGAACGGATCTACTGATGTCCCTGAGCTGGTGGGCAGGATCGGATTACGTGTGCCAAGTGTTTTTCTTCGCAAGCCACGTCTTCTCCATGTGCCTCAAGTTAGTTCCAACTACAGACAGAACTCGTTCATCATTAGAGCTTGTCGTACATTCAATATGGTGTGTCAGGATGTCGACCTAGACCTATTCACTAGTAGTATTAAAGAAATGAAGAAAAGGTTGAGTAATTGCTTTTTCGAAGTGTAACAATTTCTTTGTTTTCTTAATTCTTTATTGTTCATCAAAATTTCACATATTACTTAGTATTTTTTTTTTTAATTTTAAATTATTATTAATGTTTTTTGTTTTTTTTTTGAGCATGTGATGTATATGCAGCATTATTTGTGTAATTCATGCGTCGCTGTTTTCGTGTATTTGTTTATATAGTTCACATTATTTATCAGTGGAAGCTTGTAATTGGCCATCTTCTACATACTATTACAAGATATTGAAATGTATTAGCTGTAAGCTTTCCTAAAATTAATAAAATAAAAATAAAATAAAAAATACTTCATACGCTGAAAAACACATTACCCTTCCTTGCGTCGCGCAGTCGGGTAAAAAACGTGCACAATTCTATGGACATTATTTTAAACCATGTTAAGTATTGCAAAAATCCTGGTTACATATTTCTTGTCGTTGCTCTTATGTGAGAACAAAGTAAATAAAAAATAAACAATTTAAAAAAGAGCCAGTGACAGTTAAGAGATGACTTCAGATAACTTATGCAACTAAAGTTTCGAGATTGTCTTCCAATCCACTGCTGAATGGCTAAAATAATCGTATGCATGAGAAACCGGCCTAGTACAGAACGGCAATGGCATTTAATCGATTTTCAAAACCGGTTCGGGCTCGTGTACAAAATTCGGCGCTTTCGTTTGAGGCCTCAAGTTAACCAGGTTATGTTTATTGAGTTTACTAGCTTCAGCCAACGGCTTTGCCTTGGTGGAATTAGTACTCCTCCCACTATAAATTATAGCCTACGTGCTATTCCTGACTTTAATCCATCTCGATGCCAAATATCATCTAGGTCCGTTCAGACATTCTGGCATGATTGAGTAAAAAACATCCATTCATCCAGTCATCCATTAGTCATCATCATTCTCCTGCCCTTACCCCAATTAATTTGGGGTCGGCGCAAAATGTCTTTTTCTTCCATACTCCTTTATTTGTCGTCATCTCTGTAGTCACCCCCTTTTTACCCATATCCACTTTCACACAGTCCATCCATCGTTTCTTTGGCCTTTCCCTACTCTTATAGCCATCCACATTCATACACAAGACTTTCCTCACAACATTTTCTTCATTCCTTCGCATCACATGCCCATACCATGACAACTGATTTCCACACAACTTTTCAGTCAACGGTGCCACTTTCAGACTTCCTCTTATATACTCATTCCTAATTCTATCCATGCGCGTAACACCACACATCGCTCTTAGCATTCTCATCTCATTCTGCATACAATTGCTTTTCATTCATCCGTTTTGTGGCCCAACATTCTGAACCATACAAGACAGCAGGTCTGACCATTGTTTTATAAATCTTCCCCTTAAACTTAAGTGGAATGCGGGAGTAGCAGATAGTCCCGGTGACCTGCCGCCATTTCACTCCATCCAGTGTTAATTCTGTGCTTAACAGTCCCACCTATTTCGCCATCGATTTGCACGAGTGAACCGAGATACCGAAAATCGGAGCAAACTAGGAGAAGCGCTCCATCTAGCGCTATAGCTTCAGAACTGGAGAGACCGCCGAAATCGCAGAACATGTATTCAGTTTTGGTTCTGCTGATTTTCAACTCAGCTTTCTCCAGCTCGTGTTGCCATTTCTTCAATTTGCTCTGGATCTTAGGTCCATCTTCACCGACCAGAACAATGTCGTCGGCAAACAGCATGCACCAGGGTGCCTCTTCCTGTATTTCCGACGTAAGAGCTTCCATAATCAACAGGAAGAGGTAGGTACTTAAAAAGCCGACCCTTGATGCAAACCTACAGCCACACTGAACTCATCGGTGTTGCTAGCAGCCGACCGGACGTAGGTACTAGATTGTCTGTACATAGCATGAATCAACTCAATATACTTCCCAGGCAAACCTTTCTCTTTCAAGGCCCACCACAACACATCCCGAGGTACCCTATCATACGCTTTCTCAAGATAAATGAACAACATGTTCAAGTTCTTGTGCACACGTCTGAACTTCTCGGACAATCAAAGCAAAGGTGGCGTCCATTGTCCCTCGACCTGGCATAAACCCAAACTGGTTCGGGGTAATCTCACTCTCCTCTCGCAATCTTTTCTCTATCACTTTCTCCCATACTTTCATACTATGTGACATGAGCTTTATTATCCCTCGATAGTTGCTGCAGTCCTGTACATCCCCTTTATTCTTGAAGATGGGCACTAGCGAACTATTGCACCATTCTTGTGGGATCACTTCTTCATACAACCACTTATTGAAGAATAAAGTCAGCCACATCCATCCTCTTTTTTAGTTTTTCCAGTCATCCATTAGTTTAGATAGGATATAGTCCATTTTGTTAGTAAACTAAAAATACCTAACTAGGTGCTTAGTGTCGGTAATACTCAACAAGGAACGAAAGTATCTGAAGCAGGTTGTGCAGAGAACGACGGCACGGTTGGCGCAGTGGTTGAGCGTTCGGCTGCTGCGCAGCGTGTCGCGGGTTCGATCCCCGCACGGAACAAATATTTGTATGGCCTACAGATAGTTGTTCCGGGGTTTGGGTCTCTTGTGTATGTGAGTTTACATGTTTGTGAACGCACCTACGATACAGGAATAATTCGTGTGGGGCAACGTTTTTATTAAAAAAAAACCGTTCAAACGAGCTCCCTTAGTGCGACTCATGATTACTATGTCCAAAAATGGATAGAATGAAACCCGACAACATTTTTTTACATAGTAGACGAATTTCATCCCACTTTTTTATCACTAGAAGGCTCGCGTTTGACCACTATTCAAAACTGGTGGTAAGCTGATGTGGTCGACGATGGAGCCAACTTGCCTAGAAGTAACCTATTCACTAAAAGTCCCTAAAAAATAAAGAATCAAATAAACCGTTCACTCTTGACTTAAAGACTCCCAGGGTGTAGCTATGAGGAAGAAGAAACACAGACTCTGGCATGGAATTTGATAAGTATGATTGTTAAACAATCATGCCTCAACGGCTGCAAGGATTTGGCTGACATTTGGACACAGGTAGACCATATCTTGTACTTTATCGTTCCCGTGAGATAATTTAGAATTGTATGAGGGTGAAGTCGCAGATAGGACCTAACCTAAGGGTGTGTCCACATCTGGCAAATGTGCCACGAATGCGCCGCTAGCGACCTGCTCGCGAGCTGCGTTCGCTACGCGCCGTACGCGAACGGTGCAAGATAAGCGCACGTGCGCCCCGCGCGCTGCACGTACTTCTTCCCGGTATTATATTGTCTTATTTTAAAAATCGGAACCTGTTTTTCAGTAATTAAGTAGCTACAGAAATTATTTTAACGGCAGTCGTGTTAGTACGTCAACTTCGAACGTAAAACAACTGAGATATACAGTATGCAAGTGAACGGAACTGCATGCGCGCGATCTGCGTAGAATGCATGCTGCGCGTGCCCACTGTGCAAGCCTTGCGTGAGTTTCGCTAAAGAGACGGACCAAACAATTGCAGTAACAGCACGCGTGCAACGCACGAGCAGCACGCGAGCGGCGCATTCGTGGCGCATTCGCCAGATGTGAACACACCCTAAAATGTTATTAACAGACATGTAGCATGTTTAAGAAAAAAAAAGTAGACGGACATATTAGGTTGTCATAATAACCCCCTAAAAGCCTAAAGCATGTAAAAAATTTACATCTCTGACCTCGAGGAGGTACAGTTACCTACATGTTCTGGAAGTATTTTACGGCCGTGTCACTTACTGATTTTATTTGTATACCTACGTATTGTACTGGCTTTATCTTTACTGCGGGAGTGGGGTCATTTTATTAGCCTCGTAACAACCTATTTATTACCAACGATGTAACAGATGCGTGCGCTAACCGTACCTATGGAACTGTATTGCCGGTAAAATATTATGAATGACCCTTTACTAAAGGGCCTTTAGATCAAGTTATAGTCAGGTTTATCTGTTCTTGGGTATCCTGCTACCTATGTTTTTATTGAAATTAGATTTTGGCTGTTAACATACTTTTCGACGCAAACATGGCTTGCTAGTTTTTTTACACTTCTTTAATTATATAGATTGTTTTGTAGGCGGACTATTCGCAAGTGGTCAAAAAAAGATTTGTTCTTTTGTTTTATTTTGGTTTTTTTAAAATAAATAAATGCAGTCAAACCGGTCAAGTGTGCAGAGAAGTATCGTAGGTCGGTTATCGTTCTTATTTCTCATCGAGGTGAGGTCATCATTGAGATGTGTGCTTTGGAAACATTGATCTTGTGTCCAAGTAGGTATGTGAACTATGTACCTACCTCCTACATAATTGCATAACAATGCCGAGGGAAAAACGGAGGCTCAGAGTTCACTGATAAAATTAAAGGTTTAATTTAGTATAAGATTGCTAGCGAAGAGGAGCACAGATAAAACATTTAACAAAAAAAGTGTTTTGGGATACTTAGGTATCTTTTACTACGACATCAAACAGCGAAGAGTCTATTATTTAGCCTTGAGCCCTCTAATCCAATACTGTAAGCCTGTAGGTATACACTATTGTGTAAGTTTGTTTTCTACCTAATATATCATCGTCAGAATATTTTACGGGAAAATGGCTACAATCTCACCTGAATTTCTTCTTCCTCGATCAGTATACTGACATGTGAGATGTGTTCCACTCTTCTATAATCAGGTAGCACAATATTTTCGATTGTTAGGAGCTCTAACTTATATGTAAAGCGCGATTTTAACACGTTATTTGTATCTTCGGCACTTCTCAAACGGGCTATTGCACCTCCGTACTTCGTCAACAATACTAACAATTTGTAGATGCCTAAAGGAAATAAAAACGATTCGAAGTATGTAAAGACTATTATGCTGACATTAAAAACATTCACAAGATTTTCCGTCAGTTTTCTGGACACGGTATCGATATAAGACATTTTGAGAACCACTGTGTATTAACGAAATATTGACTACATCTTGGTTTCCTTGCGCTGAAAACTATAACAAAACGGAAGGGTTCGAGTTATAAGTAACTACTATCACATCAAATATTATATTGTTTGAAAATTGCTGCCACATATCGCATGGTAAGTATACAATATACAAAATAACGCCCTTCACTGCCCTGATAAGCTGATTCAATCGTAATTGTTAGGTAATTATAACTGAAAAGACACTTGTCTTTAACATCATTGTGTTAAAGATAACAACAATGGAAGCACTTCTAAGTCCTACTTAAACAAGTTCGTGAAAGATTAGAAAAATAATGTGGTGCAGTTTCATCGTGACATCCTATTTATGGCATCATGCATAATTTAATTACCGCACACAATGTAGTGTGCAAGAAGTTATTTCTTGACATGATTATCCTGAAGTGTGTCAAGTTTATCGGATCAGGTCGTGGCTTACATCCTACGGTACCGGTATTGGGATTAGGAGGACTGCAGTCAGTATTGTGTCATGTGGACTGGTCAGTTGTTTTTCTCATTAAGACTAGTGCTAACCCGCCCCAGCTTCGCACGGGTACAAATACACCTAAACCTTCCTCATGAATCACTCTGTCTATTGGTGAAAATCGCATGAAAATCCGTTTAGTAGTTTTTGAGTTATAATATGTAGTGTTGGTGATGTGATGAATCATCACTATCATCACTGTGATGATCTATGGTTCTTCCCCTGAACGTGCTAAATCACAACAATGGGCAACTATGGCTGGTTAGGTATAGTTAAAGTTTTACTTGTATAACTTTAACTTTTAGCAATACAACAGACAGTCTTCAAAGCACCCGCTCATTACCACTTTCCAGTGTTTCAGCTGGGAATAAGTGGCACAACAAACTTCCCGAAAGTACCTGCGTAACCCTCACCTACAGCTTGGCAGTGCAAGCTGTGCAATGCAATTACAATGGCACAATACACACTACAGTGGCAATGCATTCAAGAAAGGAAAATGTAGAATTAAATTTCAAGTTTCTTATTGCTCAAAGGGTACGACTTTACTTAATCTGACGTGGAATTAAGGGTTGAAAGGGGGAGGGGGGGAGGGGGGAGGGTATAGACCCCCCCCCTATGAAAGAAAAAGCGAGGAAACGCCCCCTTTTTTTTATGAATTTTTAAAATTCGCATTTTGAGGTTATGTTTACGTAATTTTTTTGTCAATTTAAAGGGAGGAAGGGTGAGAGAGGAAGGTGTAGAAGCTCCCCCATGAAGAAAAAGTTGCGGAAGCCGCCCCTCCTTTTTAAAAAAAAAATATTTGCTGAACCAGACAATTTTTTTCTAAATAAATTTGTCGTTTCTGGCACTCGCCGGCCGCTGCCGCGGCACCGCTCGCTACGCTCGCTCGGCTCGTGCGTAAAGGGTCACAGTTCTAACCTAACCTAACCCAACCCAACCACTTTTTCCGGGTAGCCTACTTAAAATAAAATGTAGTAACCTAACCTAACACAAAATGAGAGCCGGGGTGCCTCAAGTCACAATTTTTTCTATATAATTTAGTCGTTTCTGGCACTCGCCGGCCGCTACCGCGGCACCGCTCGCTACGCTCGCTCGGCTCGTGCGTAGAGGGTCACCGTTCTAACCTAACCTAACCCAACCACTTTTTCCGGGTACCCTACTTATGCACTGTATTGTATTGCTGCAAAAAAAATGCGTTTCGTTTCACCTATCAAATACCACAAGAGAAAAAAATAACTTTAAATAGTCAATAAATCAAAATTTTCGTAGTTATTCAGCCTAAAAACACTCATCACTGAGAAATTATTATATACAAATAAAATAACTAATTAAAATGCGAATTAAAAAAAAACATAAAAATTTGCGAGTCGACTTAATAGTTGCATTATCAAAACGCATTATTAAAACACCCTAAAATAGCAACACCAGCTGTCAAAATTACGTCAAAAGTAAGAAAATAGTGTGAAAGTGAGGTTATTTTATCAAAGTTTGATATTTTTTATCTCCGAAACCATTAATTTCCTCGCCTTAAAAACTGTACGCGGATGCTTCTAATAACATGACCTATCTGTGAAAAAAATATGAACTCCCAACTCCACGTCAGATTAACTAAAGTTTAGCCATCTCCCGTATTAATATTAGGTATACTCTTTGGGCACAACCTCAATTCAAATTTTGTAGTACACTGGCTTAATGTGCAGACGACATTAAAACAACAGCTGGTGAGTGCAATATTAGCTGTTTGGGCTTTTTAAAGTAGAATAGGAATGATTTCTGGGTAAAAAAAAAAAATAATAATATAGGTATTTAGTCTGTAAGTTAGATTACTAAAAAAATACTGGACACATATTTTTTGCTAACCAATAAAAAATTACAAAATTAAAAAGTTCAGGAGTGGGGGCTTGTTACTGCACTTCGTGGTAAAAAATGTACCAAGGCGTGACATCACGTAAAATTTCAACGCACTGTATCGTTTTTAGGGTACCGTACTCCTAACAAGGATCCCTTATAGTTTCAGTCTGTTCGTCCGAGGCTTAGCTAAGAAACTACTAGCTAGCACTACTACTACTACTACTACTACCACCCCCCCCACCACACTACTACTACCACTACTACTACTACTACTACACGGGTACTAGCTAGTACTTGAAAGTGGCAATTTTGCATGGTTATAATTATATTATAAAGAAACGGACACAATATTTTTTTTTTTTACCGTAATTACCTCCCCTACATATAAAGTGGGTATACTATATATGTATATAAGAGGCCAGTGGTACTCGTGGTCAAAAGACGCGAAAACTCTTGTTAGTACTAAATACCATCCATTACCATCCTACTGCGAGAAGGAGGGTAAATACCATAATCGTTTCATAATTGCGACAGACACGAGTCTTCGCATTTAGTACTATAAGGGCTATGTGGCATAGCCACTTGTTACCGTCCCTTGTAATAGGACAAAAAATTAAGAGTAGCTGTTTTTTTCCCAGTCATTGAAATGCGTATGAAGCCGGTATTCAACTGCAATCAAAACTCTTGCGATAATTCAACCACCAGATTTGCATGTTTCCACATGCTCATAGGTATGAGCCAGTGGATACAGTTTAAGTGCATTTTCAACAATTCTCTTTTCTCATCTCTTCATTATGCCCTCAGGATCTTTACCGAGGGCAAAATTAAATAGTGGTGACCAATGGGTTGAGAAGTACAGTTATTTCCTCTGTGTAGTTCAAAGTTGCTCAGTTTGTAGTTGCATTGTTGCTTAGCAGTTGCATTGTATTGTTGTGATGCCTACTGTGCAGCTATAACTTGCAAATTCATACTGGTTTTATTTTGTTTAATCCATTTCATTATATAGAGTAATAAACAATGTTGAAGTTTATGTATAAATTGTGCTTGGCCGGGCACAAATTATAGCATTTCAAAGAACATTTTGTCACCATTATTAATTAATAATAATAATGTACTTATTGTTTCACAAACTAGTTGATATACATGCTTAGTACAAATTTATGTGCAAGAATGGACAGATGATGTACTGCTGGTACTTAAAAAAGGAAACCCTGAGCTATAAGTACCAGCTGCCCTTAAGTGACACAGTGAGAGGAGTTCATGATATTACATGAACATTATTAAAGATTTAACATAGATTATGAAATCAAAGCTTAAAAAAAACTTGCTTGCATTACTATAATAATTATGTATTTTTTTCTGTTTATGTAGCCTGCTGAAGATGTTAATTTAAATATGAATTTATACATATTTTTTTATCGGTAATGCATATTATTAAGAAATAAATATGTGTGGAAGCGGTACCTTTATAATAATAATAATTTGTTTATTTCTCACCACAACATTAAACAGTAGATCATCGAAAATTTTATGATAATAGCTTTGTCATTGTTGTTACTTAATGTAAAACATTTTTTAATTAGCTATATAAATTACAAAAAAAATGAAATAAATAAATTAAATAAGTGATTTCCTAGATTTCGGTAGAAAACTACCAACCTACTAGACAAATATTTTGCACCTAGGTGAAACTAAATTTAAGTTATTTTATAAAACACAAACAAGTAGGTAGGTACAAAAGCAAACCAAAGGTTTCTAAATACCTAATTTGAAACTACTACTTTGCTCTAGCAAACAGAAGTCTATACGTAAATAATGGTATTATAATAGAATCATAAATTTATTTGCACTGTCTGCAAATAAATTTACAAGTAATATTTATATAAAAGATAAAACACTTACTTGACCCTTTTCGAAATATAATGCAGAATTATTCACGTGGTTTTCTTCCATTTTAATTTACACAGTGTTGCGTTTACTCAAATAAAATTGTAATTACAATGAAAACTCCCAAAGCACTCACTCAATCGCAGTTCGTAAGTGCTGATCAGTGCTGATTAAAATATAATTAATGAAATACAACTTTTTTGCTACTTTGTTTACCTTGGTGTTTTGACAGCAATTTTTTTTTATTTACCCCGAATAGAAGGCTATAGTCTTTCGATCATATTGCCTAGTCTTACGTAGTCATCAGTAGTGTATTTTTTTTTCATTAAAATGCAGATGTAACACATTCTAATATTTTTTGGAGTATTTGGAAACAAATGTGTCGAGTCAGCCTTCTCAGCAAACTTCGTTGAGGTAGTCATTACGACATTAAAATTCTCAGCTCCATTTTACCGAAATCGCGCCTGTTTCAATGAATCCACTTATTGTCCAGTTGCATAGACACTTGAGATACAAAACTACACCTATTTAACATCACAAAAACCACTAGGAATCAATAAACGAATAATTAAAACAGCCACTGAACTTCACTCGAGAAAATCCCGCCAAAAAACCGTTTTGACAGCAAGTTGCTTTTTTCCCCCTAAGGGAAGGCTATAGTCTTTTGACCATATTGCCTAGTCTTACGTTGATAGTTTTTCTTTTTCCCCATTAGAACGCAGATGTAACACATTCTAATGTATTTTGCAGTATTTAGCAACAAATATGTCGAGTCAGCCTTCTTGGCAAACTTTGCTGAGGTAGTCTTTACTACAACAAAATTCTCAGCCCCATTTTACCAAGATCGCACCTGTTTAAATGTTTCCACATATTGTCCAATGGCGTAGACACATGAGACACAAAACTACACCAATTTTACATCACAATATCCACCTAGGAATCAATAAGCGAATAATTAAAACAGCCACTGAACTTCACTCGAGAAAATCTCGCCAAAAACTCTTGTCAGCTGTAATGACAACACGAAACGCCCCACGCGTTTCGTGTTGACAATGATTTAGTCGAAATGAATTAAGTTCGACTAGCTAAAATGATTTTTAGACAAAGACCCATTTATTACAAGCATTACATTTGTTAAAATCAATTTTGTTATAGGTGTTTGTTCGCAAACGGTGATTAATGAAAAATAAGACAACGTACCTATATAAATATAGTGTTATCATATTTGCTTATTTGTTTTAAAATGATACCACGATAATACCAAAGAGTTAAGATAAGTACGAAACATTAACGAACTTGGGCGTGACAGTGTCTATCCCATCAAAAACATAACATGTACAAAAATGCACAAGTTTCGCAACGCATGTTTTCTGCCATAAAAAGTTGTGAAATCAAATGTAAACCAAGTCGTTTAATTCAGTACCAACATGTACATATATGGGAGCAGCTATCCAATCACTTTGTCATTAATTGATACCTTGATAATTAGATAAAAACATTTTATAGTAACCTTAACAATAATACATTACTGTATTTCTTTAATAAATAGACTTTTCAATTTCACACTGTTACATAATCTACTAGGTAATTTAAATATAATATAATATCTAATAATATTTATTTCTTTGTACATTTTACACACAGTTGCATGGTATAGAATTAAAAACAGATACATTGTATTGTGTTGTACAAACGGTGAGCATGGTAGTAAAAATGAACAAATTGACTCGTATAGTAAAAGAAAATTCTTGTATCTCAGGAGTCATAGTTTCTCCTCTGAGATGATCATTACAACAGTTACAAACAATGATTAGTATACGAGGACGTGTAACAGTCTATGGGGAAAAAAATAAATAGTAACTTTTATGAAGCGATTGTTAGGATCATTTCTGTTTTCGTATGACAGATTTTGCGACTAATTAGATAATTTCGTTTTCAGAGTGAATCTTTTTAATGTGTAAATACTGATCAGACGATAAATCCTATTATAAATGCGCGCTCATAGGATGACGAACTGACGACTTGCGAATGCGGTACGACACTGGAGGGATTCGCAGACCGGACCTCAACGTCTCAGGGGAGTGCTTGAGTCGAGTGGAAGCATAGAGTGACGGCGAAGAACTACACGCAAAATGAAGAGTTGAGGCACAGTGAGGACTTAAGATTCAGAGTACAATAGGGTAGTTGGATAATCTCTACGGTTAAAAAAACTTTTTTACAAAAAAATAGAACCGACTTCCAAAAAAAGTGCAAAATAACTTTAATTTCGGAAGTCGGTGTTCCTGTTTTGTGTCTTTGTTTTTTGACACCGACTTCCGAAATTAAAGTTATTTTGCACTTTTTTTGGAAGTCGGTTCTATTTTTTTGTAAAAAAGTTTTTTATTTTTCACTTTTTAGTTGTAGCTCCCCATTAAACTGTGTTAACAATTCATAGACATACGATAGCAGCAATCGCGGTTGATTTGCTGTCAATTTTTGAAGAGTTCCGTTGTCTGTCTCCGAAACCCATCATCAGATCTTTTTGAAATTTAAATGGAACCATTTCGGGATAAACCCCTTTCGAACAAAAAAAAGAATTTTGCAAATCCGTCAATATAAGACGGAGTTATGCCCGAACATACATAAAAAAAAACTCACATACACAAGACAGCCAGACCGGAACAACTATCTGTAGGTTATAAACATTTGTTCCATGCGGGGATCGAATCCGCGACACGCAGCGCAGCAGCCGAACGCTCAACCAATGCGCCAACCATGTCGTCAAACGTACGTACGTTCTACTTGAAGCAGAAGATTTTTATAAGTGCCTCCCCATACCGGAATACCGGTCATCACGAACTCTACCAAACTCCGACCTCTGGTCATCAGTGTGATGACTGATGCACATAAACTTTGATAAAACAAGGACAAGGTTGCGTTGGTTCTATATGGGTGCGCCAGGTAAGTGTTGCATCAATGTAAGCCTTAAGGTATTTGATACTCTTGATACTAAAGAAATGGCTAAACAGCAATAGGTGTCGTGAACTGAGCAAGAATGTACTTTTACTACACTTGATTCAGCAGTTGTAGGGGCTGAGTTGGTTAGTGAAAAACTTAACTTAGACTTATCGATATTAAGAGTTAACAAGTTTTCTGAGAGCCGTTCCGTCACAAGGCGAAGGGAGTATGCTGTTCTATGTTTAGTCCTATCCCAATCAGCATCATAGACAATAAGTGCCGTGTCGTCTGCATAAGTGAAAATTTTACAGTTAGGGATAGGCATTTTGCATAAATCATTTATGTACATCACATAGATGTAGTATATACTATCAGGACTAGGGTTGGTCCTAATATATTTCCCTGCGAAACACTGAAACCGACACACTTCTCTTCACTGAATAGGGAATTAATTTTAACGCACTGAGTTCTTCCAGTTAAATAATCAGTGAACATTTTTAATGCAAGGCCGCGAATTCCTATGTTTTCCAGCTTCGAAAGCAGCGTGGGGACAGAAACAGAATTTAATGCTTTGCATAGATCTAGGAAAACACTGTAGCATTTCAGTTTTTTATCTAATTTTGCGACAACGCTATTAGAAAGACCCAGCACAGCATCCTCTGTCGAAATTCCCTGTCTAAAGCCGTATTGATTGTTGGCTTATAGTTAAATAATATTGTACTTAGAGAGATATGCCACTAGAGAGTTGTTCAATATTATTTCAAGGAATTTAGACAGGGAACTCAATACTGAAATGAGTTGATAGTTTGAAACATTGCTTCTGTCCCCACTATTAAAGATCGGATGGACCACTGCTTTATTAAAGACGGCGAGAAATGTGCAGGTTTCGACAGCACGATTGCAGATGTGTGTTATGAGTGGAGTGAGAGTAGCACTGGATTTCTTCAGGATTGACACTGGAATGTTATCATATCCAGTAGCACAATCAGAACGTAGGCTACACAATATCCCATACACCTGAGTTTCTCATGGCGACATGGAGACAGCGACTGTCGCAACCCAGCGCTGGGCATGCCACCATTGCGGCGGTAGCAAGAGGGGCACTCTTTGAGGAGTGGCTGGAGAGGCGTCACGGCGTCCTCACTTTCCGTCTGACGCAGATCCTTACCGGACACGGTTGTTTCGGGAGGTTCCTGCATCAGATCGAGCAGGAGGAAATGCCCGGTTGTTACCACTGCGCGGATCGCCCAGAGGACACGGAGGAGCATACGGTGGAGGTCTGCCCCGCTTGGGCGGAGCACCGCCGTGTCCTCGTGGATGCGATAGGTGGCGGCGACCTCTCGCGCCCGGCCCTGGTTCAGGCCATGGTACGGAGCGAGAGGGAATGGGAGGCAGTCTCCGCCTACTGCGAAGCAGTAATGCTTGTGAAGGCGGAGGCGGGACGCGTGAGGGAAGCTCAACAGAGTGGCCCTCACGGCCCCGGCCGCTACCACCGCAGGAGATGTACTGGGCGTACTGGGCGTAGGACGTCGCGGGACGATTTCCGGCCACCGTAGACCCGGGCCTGCGGACGGCGAGCAGTGGGTAGCTCGCCGTCCGATCAGCACCAGGCCCGCGAGTTGACGGCACGTAGTGTTCCACGCGCACCTCAAAGAGATGTTGTCAGCCACCACTGACGGGGCCCATCGAGGCCGGTGCCTGCATGCCTTGGGGTAGCGGATAAATTCTGAAAATGAGTTACCGCACCCCTGGGCACTCAGGCAGGGAAGGAACAGGGGTGGGTTTTAGTCAGTAAGAGTCTGACACGCCCTCCCGCTCCACCCAGAGCGGGAGAAGTCATTGGATGATTTCCCAGCCACAAAAAAAAAAAAAATCTCATCATATTATCATTTAACCGAATCGTAGAGCAAAACAGATGAATCCTTTATGAATGGCAATGGTAATCGGGTTTTGAAGATGTCAGTCCGTAAAGAATAGCAATGGTCGTTAATAATTAAACACAATAATCGCACAGTATACAACGAACGCGTAAACACGAGGGAACCTGCAATGAAACCTGACGTATGGCGTAACGTTATCGCCAAGATCAGATGTGCAAGTAGGGATGGTGAATTGCGATCTGAAATCGAAAAACCAATAATTATTTTTTGACACTAAAATTAAAATCAGTTTGTCTTCATAAGATAGCAACTCAACTGTAAAACCATGTTTTTCAATCAAATAAGTAATCTTACTTCAGTATAGAATGACATTAGGCAGTATAAGTGCACAAATCCCTCACTTTTACGACGTCGACGGTAGTAAACATAGACTTATCTATTTTTATAAAAATAAAACATAGTCGGGTTAGGTACACCTTTGATAAGTCAAGGACGGCAGAACCGATTTTAATGATCTTCGATTTGTCGGATTTGTCTCTGCTCCGAATAGTAGAATAACTAATATAACAAGGGCAAGGTTTTGCTTTGCCTATGGACTCCAATTACTTTTCTTCTCGTGTTGATTTGGCAATCGGTTTATGGACTTCTAATATCGATGTAACGAAAACGTAATGCAATTACGTTTTGGATCGATATTGGAAGTAGAAAAATATCTTCACGCATTCTGTGTGATATGCCGTCCACTGCGTTCAGCGTTTTCGTCAAATTACGCGCGAAAGAACAATGGTCACTAGGCTAACATGCTTGGACTAGCAAAATCTAATAAAACGTAACTTGATTAAATATATATCATTTCATTCGCATTTATAAATATAACTTAGTACGACCTTCAATATATTTTTAAAAGTTGGGAGAATCAAGTAATTATAAAATATTTTTTTAAGGTTATGTTCATATTTTAATAATCTGTGGCATTCAGGTTAAGTCTATTCTCTATGTCTACACATAGAGAATGGAGCATTATCTGTTACGATACGAGGGAAAATCCTATAAATAAAATGTATCACTCTTATGATTTACTCTAAGACAATGTGTCGCGCAATGCGGTTTACACACAATCCACAGTTAATGCTCTGTGGTCATGACGTTAGTTGGCTGTATAAAATAAAGTACAAAGTTATCTATACGCTGATCAGTTTACAGTTGACACTTTATAGTTTACACAGCCGTATGTCGTATAACGTGGCGGGTATAACATGGCTATTCCATGGTGATAAAAAACAGATTAAAAAACTGAAAACTTTGAATTGAATTTTTAAATTTATTTTGTTATTGTTGTAACGACACTTTTTGATCCAAAAGTTGTAACGACACTTTTTGCTATAGTTGTTGTTACTGCTATAGAGTTGAGTTGAGTCGAGTTGAGTTGAGATGATGAAGTATAACTTCTTACGTGCGTACATAAGTACACACACTTTTTTTTTTTAGTCTGTGCGTAATAGCATTTTTACATAAGACTGAGTCGGCAGTGCGGTTAATATTACAATATATTTGTTAATAATAAAAAAAAATATTATAACTTAAAAAATAAAATTATATTACAATTCCTTCACTAATTAATCCAAAGGAACTTCGTTCCATCCGGGTGTCCCTTGACACCTCTCAAGTTTTTTTTTTGTGGTGTGGGAAATCATCAAATGACTTCTCCCGCTCTGGGTGGAGCGGGAGGGCGTGTCAGACTCTTACTGACTAAAACCCACCACCCACACTGTTCCTTCCCTGCTTGAGTGCCCAGGGGTGCGGTAACTCATTTTCAGAATTTATCCTCTACAGATAGGTATGCAGACACCGGCCACGATGGGCCCCGTCAGTGGTGGCTCAGGCTGACACTCATCTCTTTGAGGCGCGCGTGGAATACTACGCGCCGTCGACTCACGGGCCTGGTGCTGATCGGACGGCGAGCTACCCACTGCTCGTCGTCTGCAGGCCCGGGTCTACGGTGGCCGGAGACGGTCTCGCGACGTCCTACGCCCACTGCCTCTACTGCGGTGGTAGTGACCAAGGCTTCCCTCACGCGTCCCGCCTCAGCCTTCGCGAGCATTACTGCTTCGCAGAAGGCGCAGACTGCTTCCCATTTCCTCTCGCTCCGTATTATGGCCTGAACCAGGGCCGGGCGCGAGATGTCGCCACCAAAGACTGGAGCCCTGACATAGCTAGAAGGGGTCGCGGCAGATCGAGGAGAAGATGGCGGGACACCTTGGATGGCTTCATAGCTAAGAAGAAGTGGAAGGAATGGAGGCGAGTCCTTTGCCCAGGTGTGGGACAGTTCAATCTAAATAAAAAATTACAACGACACAATTGCACTTAACTAAATTATAAGTAAATAACTAACTTCATTCAAAAACCGTCCAAGTGCGTGTCGGACTTCACACATTTAGGGTTCCATACCTTATGAGCGAAATCAATATTTTGGTATTTATTAGTAAAATATAGGTAAGTACGTAATAATAAACATTATCACCAAATTTCAAGGTCATAGGTCAATGGGAAGTTAAAAAATTCTTTGACACTGAATTTTGTGACAGATGACGGACAGACAAACGAACAGACGGACATGTGAGTAACGAGCAGAAAAGTAAGTAATAGAGCTCCATTTGGACGCTTCGGGTACGGAACTCTAAAAATGATGACACGGGACGCTTATCTCTCAACCAATCAAAACAAAGATAAACGAACTTTGTTTCATAAAACAAAACGCAAAATACATCTCTATCACTATTTTCCGATGCAAGTTAGCGTGACCGAGGGTGTACAACGTCGGGTAAAGATTTACGAGTGCTTGTGTTTGCAAGTTCAAATCTGACCCAAACACTTAACTTTTTGGATTTTTTTAAAAATTTGTTTTTGAAGATTTTATGCAAAGAACTTTTCAATGTTTGTATTTTTTTAGAACATTTTAACTGCATATAAGGTTAAAAAAAAAAAAAAAAATTCTCAGAAATACATGGAACCCTAAACAAAAATACGCTTTTCACATTTGGCCCATTTTGAGTGTTTGATGCCACCGTAGGTAATAAAAAAAACTCTGTACCTATATTTTTGTCTCAGCAACATATTTTTACTATTTATATGTAGATTCCTAGATATTTTTTCAAAAACGCCGTTAATGTTTCAGTTTTAATTACGCTTACGGAGCTAAAACGTGGCTAAACTACAATCCTAAACTAAAAAGTGAATATTGACTAATAATTTTAATATAAATTTTGCTACAAATCGCCGAATAAACTATATAACTCTATTATGAGTTTAAAGTAGTAAACTGCTTTGTAGTTAGTTATGCTTCTTAACAAGTTGTAGTACCTATTCTAATTTTTTTTTTTTTGGTATTGATTTGACGATTGAGCACGCACTACTTAATTTGGTCAATAAGCGCGCGCGGTGTTGGAGTCACTGACATATTATTATTATACTCTTTGGTCACTGACTTAAGGCTCAATTACACCTTCCGATTTCAAGGGACCCAATTTAGGAAACAGGAAGGTGTAATAGCAGTTAGAATTGCTCGCTTCATACTTCCTAGTTAGATCGTTCCTAAATTGGGTCCCTTGAAATCGGAAGGTGTAATTGAGCCTTTATAAATCATATGTCAATGGTTGGAGTAGGCAGTCAGATGGTAGAGCGCACGCACGATAAGTCTACGCGCGGTCGAATTCGGAACTAAATCTTTTAATTTAATTTTTCAGGATAGAATGTTAAAAGGAAACATTGATAAAAAGGGTGTTTGTCTTGTTAGTGTATCTTAATAAGTACTTGGAATAGGGATACAATATTTTGTTTTATGCTTTTTAACTATATTTGTGATCTTCAACTTATTTGAAGGAATACACGAGATAAATTATTTATTTAACTTGTGTGCACCAACGACCCGTTTACAAATTTATTCTCAGTATGAGTTTACAGACGATCCTGTGTAAACAGGTCACTTATAGGCATGCACATCATTCATAGGTAAGAAAGATAGTTAAAATTTGAAAAAAAAATAAAATTGAATTGATTGTATTAAATTGTCCAGGAAAAAAAAATTAAAATATAAAAAAAAATACAAAATGTCGAATAAAAAACAGAATATAGAAAACAAAAATAAAAATGTCAAAAAATGACATTGATAATCAAAAAATCAAAATATAAAAACACGAAAATAAAAACAGATTAATTTAAACTTAATAATTAATAAATAACAAACAATAATAATAACAAATAATAATAATAACAATAAATAACAATAACAATAAATAAAATAAAATAATAATAATAATAATTAATTATTAATAAAATAATAATAATCTGTGGCCCGGCTGTCAACTTGACTGACTGAAAATTTTTTCTCACCGATATTTTTATCAAATTTTCCTAAAAATAAACAAATAATAATAATAACAAATAATAATAATAACAATAAATAACAATAACAATAAATAAAATAAAATAATAATAATAATAATTAATTATTAATAAAATAATAATAATCTGTGGCCCGGCTGTCAACTTGACTGACTGAAAATTTTTTCTCACCGATATTTTTATCAAATTTTCCTAAAAATAAACAAATAATAATGTCCACACAACAACAAAAACGAACCAGAAAAAAAAAAGAAACCATCCAAGCTATAACCAATACCGAAAAAACAAATTGCAAACAACAACATGGCAATAACATAATGGACCAAATGAAAAAATACTGACAAGAAGCCGGGCACTTTACCAAAATGCACCAACAACATCTTCGGGTTCGTCGCTCAGCTCCGCCTCGCAGCCGCCGGGACCTACGCCAACCGTGAGTCCAACGATTCCGGTCGCTACAGTTGCGTCGAGCTCGAGCGACGAATACACCACTCCGCCGACGACACCACCACCTGCGCGTCGACGGGGAAGAGGCCGACCACCAGCCAGCTTGGAACCTCGAGGCCCACCGGCCTCTGATAGGGTTCCCGCTGCCGGTGGAAGTGTGCAGCGCATGCGATGGACACAATCCATTAACGAAAACGTCATGCGCTCATACTATGGGGCTACAGAGGCGGGAATTAACCTGACTGCGTACCGTGGTCGGATGCTCTCTCTGTTTCAGGTGCTTGAGCCAGCTGTCAACGTATCGGCCCAACGACTGTCGGATCAGGTGCGGGTCATCCAGCGTAACCGTATGCTGGATGATGCCACACTTGATAGACTACGCCTCGAATCACGGAGTAGCCGTGTCTCACCTGCTTCGCCACCGGCCGCGGTGCAACTGCAACCTAATGCACCACCGCGACCTGACCACGTTGGTGAAGATGATGATGACGTGGCTATATCCGTGAGTACCCAGTGTAACGAACGATTGAGGAGCGCTTTGGAGGATGCATTCCGAGAGCACCGCTCCACACCGCCTGGGCTTAGACCTCGTCTACCTCGTTTGCCCATGCATAAGAAAAATAAGGCGCTGGTGTGTGCTCTAGATTCGCAGCTATCAAATTTTTTTGATAGCAGCAAAGACCTTGCTGATACCCACTCAATCTTGTACTGCGCGGCTGCAGCGGCATGTCGTGTAGCTCACGTCAAGTTCCCCAACAGTGACAGAGCTGCACGACCAGCTGTACCAGCTTGGCAGTGCAGGATCGAGCGTCGTATCGGTGAGGCTAGAGCACTCATTGGCAAGCTTATCTGCTTCAGGGAGGGCAACACTCGCCCTAGGGTAATGCGCTTTGTGAGGCGGGCATTCTCGGGGACTGATATAAGTTCCCGAGATTATCTGACCCACGTCACAGAGCGTGTCGACTTCCTGAAGCAGAAGATCTATGCATGGGCAAACCGTATTCGTCGGTACAAGCGGCGAGTGGAGCGGTACACTCAGAATCGCACATTCGAAAGCAACGAAAGGTGGGTTTATAGGGCTTGGGAGCGACCGGACCAAGGTGTGTCCGATACGCACCTACCTGATGACGACGCCATGAGCTCATTCTGGCGCGGCATCTGGTCGGTGCCGGTCAGGCACACCGAGGGTGATTGGACTCGAGAGGTCGAGCGCGCGTGCGATCTTATACCAGAAATGGGGGCTATTACCATCAGCCCCCAAGATGTAGCTCGTGCAGTCCGTCCGTTGCCTAACTGGAAATCTCCAGGGCCGGACGGTCTGCACAATTTTTGGATAAAATGGTTTCAAAGATCGCACGCTCACTTGGCAGCTCAGTTCCAGTCTGCCCTAGAGTCAGGGTCGCTGCCACAGTTCCTTACGACAGGAGTAACCCACCTGCTCCATAAATCAGGTAGTACTGCGGAACCCAAAAATTATAGGCCGATCACGTGTTTACCGACGGTCTATAAAGTTTTTACATCCATCCTGAGAGCCAAAATTAACAATCATATTGACACAAATTTTATCATGTCTGCCTCTCAGAATGGATGTAGGAACGGGTCCCGTGGTACTAAGGAGCTGCTCCTTATTGATGTTGCCATTAGCCAACAGGTTCGTCGTTCTCGAAAAGATCTGTCGACATGTTGGATAGATTATAAGAAGGCCTATGACTCGGTGCCACATACATGGCTCATGAGGGTGCTGGAGCTGTACAAAGTGGATGCAACTTTGCGCACCTTCCTGATGTCATGTATGGGGCAGTGGAGGACGGTTCTTCACTATCCAGGATGTCGACAAATCCGGGAGAACAGCGAACCGATAAGGATCGAGCGTGGCATATTTCAGGGCGACAGTCTGAGTCCACTGTGGTTTTGTCTGGCCCTAAACCCTCTCAGTACTCTACTTGAGGGTTCGGGCCAAGGCTACCGGTTGAGAAGAGGTGGTCAGGTCATATCACACCTCCTTTACATGGATGATCTGAAACTCTTTGCCCCCAACAACTTACAACTGATGAAGCTACTGAAGATAACAGAAACCTTCAGTAGCGCCATCAGGATGGAATTTGGTGTGGACAAATGTGCAGTCATGCATGTAAAGCGAGGGGAGATTATGGAATCCGTGGGAACTAAACTCTCGGATTCCGTACACCTTAGATCCCTCTGCTCAACCGAAACCTACAAGTATTTGGGTATGTCGGAAGCGTTAGGCATCAATACTGCTGACGTGAAACAGTCGTTGAGGGAGCGCTTCTTTGGCCGCCTGAATAAAGTACTGAATAGTCTTTTATCAGGCGGGAACAAGGTGCGCGCCTTCAACGGTTGGGTCATGCCGGTATTGATGTACTCTTTCGGCATACTCAAATGGACTCAGACGGAACTTGACGCCCTGGATAGGAGGGTCCGCACACTGCTGACCGCAAATCGGATGCATCACCCACGATCATCGGTGATGAGGCTGTATATCCCGCGGAAGTGTGGGGGTCGTGGGTTCTTAAATGATAAGATAATTAGATAAGATAATTTATTGGCATAACAAAAATTTTGTACAAACACAGTGAGGCCCTGACTCCTGTGCTAGGTGGGAACACCTGTGTTACAGGAGTCAGTGTCTTCACCCAAACATTAATGCAATACATTCCATTTAGATTAAATTAGGTTAGGTACATAATAATTCAATTTAAAATGAAAACTAGGTTAAAATTAAGATATTATGAAAATAAAATATAAAGAATACAATTAAAATTATAAGATAATACAATTAAAAATTAAAATAAAATACAATTAAATCTTTAAAATAATACAATCTAACAATTAAACATCAACAACAAAATCAAAATCAAAAGGAAACAAACACAACCAAAACAAATGTGAAGCAAGTGCATGTTTAGTGTGTGTAGAAGGCATCTCGGTTACTCAAGGGTACATACGAGGGTGTCTGATTTAAACTAGATATTTACCTATATTAAAATGGCTTCTATTTCTTTGTAGTCCCGTGTCAGCAACCATGACTTAGTCTTACATTTGGCTTCCCTGATCGTCGCCATATTAATATTAAGGATTGTATTTATCTTATTATAAAGGTGAACTGATAAATACATGCGTTGTTTTCTCGCAGCTGCAGTGTTAAATTTAACAGGTACACAAACATCTCTGACAGTACGCTTACCCAAGACTTGCTCATTGAATGGAGTGGCAATATGCTGTTTGATGATTATATGCAAAACGTACATTTGTCGCACAGTGAGAACTTGACACTTATCATATAAGGTTGCGGTGGGGAATCTATAAGGCCTGAACGTCATAACTTTGAGCACAGATCTTTGGGCTCTTTCAAGCCGCAACAAGTGAGTTTTGCATGTTCCGCCCCAGACACCAATGCAATACCCGATCACCGATTGGGCCAATGCGTAATATACCGTACGTAGTAGCTCGTAATCAGCAACATGTCGTAGTTCCTTAAATACCCATATGAGTTTTCTAATTCGCGTAGTGGTTAACTCTATGTGCTGCCGCCAAGTAAGCTTATCGTCTAGTAGTACACCCAAATATCTAACCGTATTTGACTCACTAAATGTTAGACATGAGCACGACGTGTGGTCCTGGGAGGTGTCACATGCATGTAACTTGACACAAATTTTGACCGGCTTCAGTTTAGCTTTAGAGAAACTAAAATGGACAAGGGTAGATTTAGATAGGTTTAATGTTAGTAGGTTAGACCTTAACCAGTTGCTTACTTTAAGCAAGCCAGACTCGGCGTTTTGTCGAACCTCCTCCCAGGTCCCCCCATGAAATACGAGAGCTGTGTCATCAGCATATGTAAAAATCTTGCCATTAGCAAGAGCTAGCTGACACAGATCATTAATGTAGATCAGGAAGAGACTAGGGCCAAGGATGCTACCCTGTGGCACACCGAATGTAACCAGGGCTTCTGAGCTAACATGTTCTCGAATTTTTACTCGCTGTCTACGATCACTAAGAAAGTCCTGATAAATCTTTAGGGCCATACCCCGAACACCAATCCGTTCAAGCTTGTTTACGAGCAAAGGTATCGAAACTGTGTCGAAAGCCTTGGCTAGGTCAAGGAAAACGCCAATACACTTTTTTTTGGTATCTAATTGGGATGTGATGTGATCGACAAGCTGTCCTATGGCGTCCTCTGTACTTCTTCCAGACCTAAAGCCAAACTGTGCATCCGACAATATCCTATTATGTTCTAAAAAGCTGATTAACCTAGTGTTCAGAACCTTTTCCAGTATCTTAGACATTGTCGAGAGAACCGAGATAGGCCGGTAGTTTTTGACATCGTCCTTCAATCCATTCTTGTAGATAGGCGTTATTAAGGATTTTTTGAACACTTGTGGAAAAACTCCTTGAGAAATGCACAATTCCATGAGTTTTGTTAAAGGGGGGACGATGACGTTTCTCGCTAATTTAAGAAATTTAGCAGATATGGCGTCCCAACCAACGGCACAGTCATTTTTTAGATTGAGTATCAATGCTTCGATTTCATGCTCGTCTGGGGGTATCAGGACTATTGAGTTGAGATTCGAAGTAATACCCGGTCCATGTGATAATGGGTCAGTGATGCGAGTATTAGTGTTAGTGATAGCATCAGCTAGGTTTTTACCTACATTAGAAAAATAATTATTTATGTTCTCTATCGAGTTGGAATTACTACACGTATTTTTAATGAGAGTGTCTGCCACTGATTTTTGTTTCTCCTGATGAATTATAGTTTTAACAGCGTTCCACTTATCTTTATTGGTTTTTGAGTTTAGTATAAGGGACTTTTCATAGTTTCTTTTTAATTTTTTTAGTAACGTGTTGCAAAAGTTGCGATATCTTTTATAAGATGTTTCGATAACATTATTTAGAGGGTTTAAAGAGAATTCCTTGTGTAGTCTATCTCTGTGTCGTATGCAACGTAGTAGCCCAGGAGTTAGCCAAGGTTTAAGTAATCTTTTTCGACTAGGTCTTAGATGTACTGTTGAGTAGGAATCTAGAGTCGTGGCAATTTTATCAATAAATAGAGCGGCGGCGTCATTAGCATCAGCATCCTGATTTATGAATGAGAAATCAACAGTCTCCAAATATTTTACGGCCGCATCGTAATTTATTCTTTTCAGTGTAGATCTTTGGTCTCTTTTTTGATAAGATCGACATACACTCAATATTACTGAGGCGTGATCGGTCACCGTGGAGTTAATCACAAAAACATTTGCTTGACGAGTCGTATTGAGCATCGCATGGTCTAAACAATTTTGTATCCTAGTAGGATGTGAGTGACCCGGTAATAACCCCAATTCAGCTGTGAGATTCAGATATGATTCCCTGTTCCTATCAGCACTTGTTGGCTTAATGTCAATGTTGACGTCTCCAGTAAGGATGATAGTGTTCGCTTTGATCGGTCGAATTATTTTGTCTAGTGAGTTCAGAAAATTATCAATATTATGATTAGATGGAGATCTATAGGTTGCCAAGATGTAAGTATCAGGATAAATTTTCAGTAACATAAAATTAGCGCCAATAGGTTCCGGTTCTTCAAGGCTACAGTCGATTTCTTGCTTGACGTATATTACAATACCGTCATTTTGGTTAATCCAAGTTTTTGAAGAATAGGTGACATAACCGTCTAATGGCGGTACAGGCCTATTAGGACTGAGCCAGCACTCAGTAAGAATTATGACGTCAAATTCAAAAGAAAACCTAGCTAACTGGGCTTGGAAACCATCAAGATTCTTTTGTAAGCTGCGAATATTTTGCGTTATGATTTTGAACGATGGTAAGGAGTTTTTAATTACAGAATTACAGGTTTCCGTATCACAGCAATAGTGCCCAGCCACAGAAATGTTATCAACATCTGACAATATATGATGGTCCCTATTAGCCATTTAAGTAAATATAGTTCCATATGATGCAATTATAATTATTCAATAAATTGTAATTAATATTATATCGCAGAAAGGTTGCAAGAGTGGTAAGTATGCAAGTGCAGTAGGCATGATTTAAATCAGTTAGTTCTGAGTGTACAAGGTATAATATTAATTTATAAATCAGTATGAGTAAAAATTGAACGCTTTCACCCAAAAATGTGTGTGTTATTGTCAGTTGTTTAGTGTAGTATAACTGTATGAATTTGCTGTACGTATAAAACAGTATTTCAATAATAGCAAGAAACATAGCATGCATTAAAACGGCAAACATTAGTAATGAATAATAATACGAGTAGATGCCCAGTCATTTGTCACGACGTAAATTGTCAAGGCTTGCTTCATTTTTTATTAATATTTGTTTTTCACCCTCCATTTTCTTCATATAAACTTTCCCATAAGATGTCCAGCAAAATTGATAGGAATTATCCTTAGCAAATGTTCTGGCTAAGTAGAATAATTGCTTAGCTTTCTGCGTCAGGCACTCAGATACGAAGATTGGTCTAGGAGGGCCTGGAATCTTAACATGTGATGTATTCAGTTTGCTGTTACTGTTCTTCCTGTTAAATTTCCTAGCTTTTAAAACAATCTCCTGTTTAGTGGTTGTGTTAATGAAATCAACAATGACTGTTGGTACCCCGTCCTTTTTATTTATGCGGAAAACATCTTTAATGTCTTTCTGCTGAAGTGGCACTTCCAAAACTGAGGCCGTTTCTGTTACCAACTTGTATAAATCTGCGCTGTTTTCCTTCTGGCTCTTAGGTAAGTTACGAATTTCAACCTTCGACTGACAAATAATTCTCTCCAGGTTTTCTACCTTGTTCTCGAGTTGGTTGATGAGATTGAGATCGGATTTTCGCTCAGCTTCCAGTTTTTCAGCCCTGACAACCATGTCATCGTACTGTTTCGAGATGAATTTAATATTCTTCGTAATTTCGACGTTCTGAGCGACAATTTCATTTATTGCTATTTGCAAAGCCTCTAACTTACAGTCCGTTTGTACCGTATAGGATTTTAACAACTCCCGAATCTCCGCCATAAAAACGCGGGTTTCATCGTCATGTTTACGTTTTCGATTGGTCACATTATCATTCTGAGAGGCAACAGAGTTCGAGGTAGCTCCAGGTCCAGCTTTTGGGATGGCTTGCAGATTCGAATTTTGCACCTCTTTAGACTCCAGAATAGGTGTCTTAGGCGGTGTTCGTTTTAGTGGCATTTTATAATAAGGTAACGGTTTTTTAATATTATTCAAAATTAATTATTTACCACCAAAATCAAATTTACCAAAATTTAATTGTTCATTTGAAGTTAAAATCCAGAAATCAGGTCAAATTGTTTGTTTACAATATGTAAATGCCAAAGATAACTCGCTAAAATACATGCGATAAAAACAAATCAATTCAATCGTCGTCTTCTCAGAGGCAGTGTAAATTAGGTAGAAACTCTTGCGCCGTCTCCGTTACTTAATCTTTGGTGTAAGCGCTCGCATACGTCACTGAGCGTAGGCGCACGCCAGTATGTTACTTATGCGCGCTGCGTAACCGCGAGAGTAGCATGCACTGTGCGTGAGATGTCAAATCACTCACTCACCGTTAGACCAGTCGAGATTTAAATTTTTTAAACAGTTCACGCCAAAATTGTTCCAATCACACACTTTAGATACTTTTAATATGAATTATCACTTCTCACATGAATGTTAAATCACTTTGGGCAGTTTATTTGGAAATAAAGTCCAGATTTAGATTTTTTTTTTACTTTTAAGCAAAGAGCAAATACGTACACAAACTTAACCGTTCGACCGCTAGGGCAAAGATCTTGACCCTTAAATGCTAAGACCCTACACAACCGCGAGGTATGCAGCCTTAGGGAGTACTTCCTCAAAGCTGACGTGGGTATGCATCGAGATGTGGTCGCTGTGGACAAGGGCCTCACCCCGCTCTCCTTGGCAAAAGAGAACTGGCGCAAACCTACAGTACTGGATACTAATGACCGCAGGGAAGTATGGCAGAGCAAGGAGCTTCACGGGCGCTTTTACCGGGTCCTACATGGGCCCGATGTAGATCTCTTAGCGTCCGTATCCTGGCTGCGCTTTGGTGACCTCTTCGGGGAAACCGAAGGTTTTGTCTGTGCGATTATGGACGAAGTTATGATGACGAATAACTACCGGAAATATATTGTGAAGGACGGTACGGTTGACATCTGTCGGGCATGCCACCGGCCCGGGGAATCAATCCGACACATTATTTCTGGTTGTTCTCGTCTAGCTAACGGAGACTATTTGCATAGACACAACCTTGTAGCCAGGATTATCCACCAGCAACTTGCTCTTAAATACAATCTTGTGGAATCTGAAGTACCGTACTATAGGTATGAGCCCGACCCAGTTCTCGAAAATGGCAATATCACGTTATATTGGGATCGATCTATCATCACTGACAGGACTGTTGTTGCCAATAAGCCTGACATAGTGGTGATAGATCGACTAGAGCGTCGCACAATGATTGTTGATATAGCTGTCCCTCATGACGAGAACCTCGTGAAAGCTGAGAAAGATAAACAAACAAAATATCTTGATCTGGCTCGCGAGGTTGTCGACATGTGGGAGGTGGATACAGCTGTCATTGTGCCGATAGTCGTGACGGCCAATGGCTTAATAGCCAAGAGCCTCGACGAACACCTAAGGAGGCTCTCGTTAGGCGGCTGGATCAAGGGCTTGATACAGAAAGCGGTACTCCTGGACACGGCGCGTATTGTTAGGAGATTCCTTTCTCAGGAGCCCTGACCACCGGTAGCTTGGACCCTATCCCGATACCGGTGGGCTACTATTTTTTATATTTTTAAATGTTTTTATATTTTGATATTTTAATATTTAAAAATGTAAATTGTATGTACATATTATAAAATAAATGGAATAATAATTAAATAACAATAATAAATAATAAAACAATAATAACAGATAATAAAATAATAATAATAACAGAAATAATAATAAAATAATAACAGAATAATAATAAAATAAGTTTGGAAGTAGAAGTAAATCCGTATGCGGCTGATCCTATGTCAATTTCGATGGTTTTGTTTTTAAATTTTGGAAGACTGTCAGAGAAGATGTCGATACTACTGTCGATAGAACACGCTCTGTTGTAAAAGCCCAACATTCTGTTAAGGGGAGCATGCCGACCCAGATTCGTGCGACACGGTTTCGTAGCAAACGTGCTTACAGTACGCTTGGATTGCAGGTGAGAGTGGCGAGGTACGCTCAGGTTAATTTTCCCAAGGAGGTCTGGGGTCGACATTGTCCCGTTTACAATTTTAAAAAGTGTTGTAAGATCGGTATGAGCCCTTCGTCGCTTCAATGAGTCTAGCTCAAAGTAACCTAGCCGCTCTGCGTAATCAGCTGTATAAGGACATTGGTAGTCTTTAAACAGCAGGCACCTGGTAATTTTTTTTAATTCCCTCAAGCCTGTCTATATTGATATTATAAACTGGACTCCAGACGGGAGATGCATACTCAACGAGACTGCGCACAAAGGCGTTATAGAGCACTTTCAACGCCAAGGTTCCCCCAAACTCTTTGCCAACTCTGCCGATAAAACCAACCATTTCCATTGCTCCCTTGATGATATAATTGATGTGCGTAGTAAAAGAGAGATCACTGCTCAGCACCACACCTAAATCTCGTAAGTCATGAACCTGCTGCAGTGCTGTTCCACTGAGGGTGTAAGTGATGGTATGGGGTGCTTTTTCCGTGTGAAAGTTATGTGATAGCATTTACTAGAATTCAAAGCCATCCCATTCACTGCATACCAGTTCTGCAACGAGTTGAGATCAGACTGTAGCAAAGCTATGTCTTCTTGAGTTCTTATTTGGCGAAAGATTTTAAGATCATCAGCAAACAAAGAACACTGACTATGCTTGATGCAGTTCACTATGTCGTTAATGAACACGACAAAGAGAATAGACCCGTTGTTAGATCCCTGGGACACACCGGAGGTTGCAATATACTCCGGAGACTGGTAGCCGTTTACCACCACTCTTTGTGTTCGCTCACATAAATAAGATTGAACCACTTCAGCAGGAGTCCATGTATGCCAAGATCGTGTAGTTTTAGCAGCAGGATTTCATGGTCAACTTTGTCAAAAGCGCTGCTGAAGTCAGTATATAGAGCGTCGATCTGTTGACCAGAATCAATGCTCATACAGATCTCGTCTAATGTTCTATTATTACTGTTTTTGATAACATTAAATTGCGTCATACTATTTAAAGACATGAAATCTATTAGAGAGTAACCTAGATTATTATTATAGTTTGATGGAATAGTGGAAGTTGCATGAGAGTACCTCGAGTCCTGGTTCCATTCGATGAAGCCGAGATTAAAGTCTCCGAATATTATAATATCTTCGCCAGTAGTTTCATTGACACTCGTGATCGAACTGAGAAACATATCCAGATGCTGCTGTAACACGGGGGGTGGTAGATAGGTAGTGCAAATGTTTATTTTCTTCCTCTCATTTACCTTCACGCGTACCCAGAGGTCTTCTGCAGTAGTCTCCCACTGACATGCCCACGCTGAATCGTATGCCCTGGATACAGTAATTAGAACGCCACCTCCTTCTTTTCCTGTTTAAAACTAATATACTATTATTAGTAATATTTAAAACTAAAAAAACTTTTTAACAAAAAATTCAACCGACGAAAAAGAACTTAAAAGCATAAAATAAATAAACCTTTTAAGTCTTGAGTATTGAGCTTATTTACCTACATAATCATCATCTTCCTGCCCTTATCCCATGTTACTTGGGGTTGGCGCAACACGTTTTTTTCTTTCATTCTATCCTGTCAGCCGTCACGCTATCACTAACTCCCTTTTCTTTCATATCACTCCTCACACAATCCATCCATCCTTTCTTTGGCCTCCCTCTCCCTCTCCATCCATCCACATTTATATTCATAACTCTTTTAGTTACATGTGTTTCATCCCTCCTCTTTACATGACCATACCAAGATAAGCGGTTCCCTTTCAACTTTTCTGTGACTGGCGCCACTTAAACTACCTCTAATGTACTCATTTCTCACTTTATCCATTCTCGTTACTCCACACATCCATCTCAACATTCTCGTCTCCGCCACATGCAGTCTTTTTTCAACCGTCTTTTTCACAGCCCAACATTCTGACCCATACAGTACGACAGGTCTAATCACTTATAGATTTTCCCCTTTAACCTAAGGGGCATCTGTTGGTCGCAAGTTGTTCCAGTGACCTGTCGCCATTTCATCCATCATGAATTGATCCTGTGCCTTACGTCTCGGTCTATATCGCCATCCCCCTAAACAAGCTACCCGAGGTACCGAAAGTCGGAGCAAATCGGTATAGGCGTTCCGTTGAGAGCTACAGGCATAGGACTGGAGAGACCGCCGAAATCGCAGAAAATATATCCGGGAATATTCCGTTTTAGTTCTGCTCAATTTCAGGCCCACACTCTCCAGTCTTTGCCACCACGTCTTCAATCTGCTCTGGACCTCTGAGCCGCTTTCGGCAACCAGTATAATGTCATCAGCAAACAGCATACACCAGGGAGCCTCTTCTTGGATGTCCGACGTCAGAGCGTCCATTATCATCAGGAAGAGGTAAGGGCTGAGAGCCGACCCCTGGTGCAAACCGACCGCTACACTGAAACTGTCAGTAGTGCCCACTGCAGACCGGACTTGGGTACTGCATCGACTGTACATCGCTCTGATCAACTGCACATATTTCCCAGGCACACCTTTCTCCTTAAGGGCCCACCACAAAACCTCTCGAGGCACCCGATCATATGCCTTATTTACCTACATAAAATATCAATTTTTATATAAACTAATTTTGAGTCGGCGCCAAACAACAATCTGATTATTAAATATCAAAATTTTATATTACAGTGAGGCCGCAAAAGTCCATAAGAACGCTAAAGATTACATTGCTACGAACCGAGCGAGCACGATACTTCCGTGCGTATGTGTGCGCGTCTATGAGTATCCATATTCCACACATAACACACACTAAGGAATTGTCGTCGCACTGAGCTTAAAAACATCATTCATATTTTTCTGTGCCATTGAATACGCATGACACAGTCACAGAGGCGACTTGTTCTTTCTATTGCATTGATAAAATTCGCGCAAATATGTCATGTGCTGGTAGCCGTATGAACTAAGTGTTGGATTCGCAAATAACGTAGCCCGAGTTCAAATCATGGTCGGTCCGTTGCAGTTATTTCTTACTTTGAAAATTCCCAATATATACAGGCTGTAACAGAAAGGTGTGGTCATATTTGAAGAACTGCATCAGCCCATCGATATGAACAACTTTCTTCAAGAAAACCTGAGGAAATTCACAAAATTTTTTTTTACTTCCCATACAAATATTGATCAGCTGATGATAACTTTGTATGGAAAGTCCTAATTTTTTTTGGGATTTTTCAGATTTTTCTTAGAGAAAGTTGTTCATATCCATGGCCAGAACCGGTTCCTAAAATATGACCACACCTTTCCGTTACACCCTGTATTAATATAGTTGTTTTTTTTATATTTCTATGAAAAATACTATTGCATTTTTTGCACTAAATAGTTGCAAATTACGAATATGATCTATTAACCACAAGAAGAATCACATTCGTAATTTGCAATTATTTAGTTGTTAACATCTTTTCGATGTTGTAAGGTGGAAATAAAAAGACGTGTTTAATAAAAATGTTTATTCTTTATATTTTCAAATTAAACATTTATGAGAAATGTGACGTCGAATTGTTACCTAGACAAAAAAGTTATCTTGTAACCGTTATCTATGCTTTTTTTTTTTTTTTGAGGGGTGGCAAATCATCCTATGACTTCTTCCGCTCTAGGGTGGAGCGGAAGGGCGTGTCAGACTCTTACTGACTAAAACCCACCCCTGTTCCTCTCTGCCCTGAATGCCCAGGGGCGAGGTAAATCTTTCGAATTTATCCTCAACCCCCGGGTAGGCATCGGCCGTGGCAGGCCCCGTCCTTTTGCGTTTTTGTGTCTCGCATCATCTTTTAATACTCTGAGGCTAATTTCTAATCCTTCATCATTCCTCTTGGCACTGAGCTGATGATGTAACCATCCTTCCATGAGGTTCCCAGGATATTGACCAGTTGAGGTTACCTCCGATATTCTAAAGACGTCTTTTCTTCAAAGCAAGTGGTATCTGTCGCTAAAACCAGTTTTTTATATCTAACTTCTATTGTTTAGGAAAGGTATGGTTTCCATCATCAGCTCAGTTTCATGATGTGATGATTCCTAAACGCAAATACCTGATTAAGTTATGAAAAGTAAACAGAAACAATATTCGTGCCCGATTTTCGAGGTTTTCTCTCAATTTTATCAGGATTCCATGATCAGATCGTAGTGTCCTTGACATGGAACCACCCTAGAGGTATTCTATCTAATAAAAAAAGAATCATCAAAATCGGTTCATAAACAACGGAGTGAGGGCCGAACATACGTACAGAAACGCTAAACGTGCCCTCAATTTTCGAGGTTTTCTCTCAATTTTATCAGGATAGCTACTCTTCACAAACAAATCCAAATTTCATGTCTCTAGGACCAGCGGCTTAGGCTGTGCTTTGAAATATCAGTCAGTCAGTTAGGACTGTGAATTTTATAAATACAGATACAGATAGTATGAAATAAAAAAACAAAACTGAATAAATTCCAATGTTTGGAGTATTTATCTGAAGGCGTCAATGTTCTCATTTTACGGTAAATAATGAAGCAACGGCTGATGATGATAAAATCGATTTGAAGTACCTCGAACTTCACTTCAATATGTAGAATGATACCACACACTTTTTTCTCCTTGCAAGGCATTTTTAGGTACGGACTTTGTTTTCTACACTGGAGTATGTGTTTACAAACCGTTTATCTCATATTTTATATCAAGAAATAGGCTAAAACGAATTATTTTATTTTAGGTTTGAAATCTATCAAACATCAATATGTCAAGCTTATCTAATGTATTATCAAAGACTACAATAATGTATATTATCTATGATGTCAAGTATTAATCTTTCAATAAATACAGTAAGCCTAAGGAAGAAATGAAGTCGCCTTTGAATTAAATGAGTTTAGGAAAAAAATGAGTTTAGTAGATACTAATATCTATTAAAAAAATATAATAGATAAGAAAAACGTGTCGTCCTACTAATACTGTTTAAGTTAATAAATTCACCGACATAGCCTGAAGATTTGCCAAACTGGAGTGACAGTGGGCACGGCACATTGCTCGCAGAACAGATGGTCGATGGGGCCGAAAAGTCTAGAGTGGCGATCGCGTACCGGAAGATGCAGCGTTGGAAGCCCTCCCACAAGGGGTTCCGATGACCTGGTGAGGGTCACGGGTTGTCGATGGATGTGACACGAACAGGCTGGTCGTTTTGGCGATTTGGGGGAGGCCTATGTCCAGCAGTGGACGTCTTTCGGCTCTAATGATGATGATAATAAAATAAATTCGGTTTAAAGACATTTATTTTCTCAAAGAACAAATTCGGTTTTAAGAATTTATTTCTCCAAAAGAATTTACAATATTCACTTACAAGAGAAACAAAAAAGAAAACATACTTAATAGTTATATTTACAACATCGGGAAGAATGATCATTTAAATTAGTTACATCGGATATCACTTACAATAATTCTAAGGTTAGGTACATACAGGCTTAAACTGTTTCTGCTAAATATTTTTTTACTTTAACTTTAAAGATGTTTAAAAAGATTTTGACATTTTAATATCATTTGGTAACATATTATGTAATTTGGCTCCCTCAAATCTTATATTATATTTGCCATAATTTGTTCTTGGAATAGAGACTTCTAGTGTTTAATTTACTGCTTCTTGTGTTATACTTGTATTTTTTTCTAATAAATGATATTGAGACCGTGTACTGTTTGTTATTATTTTTTGTATGACTAAGCAAGTGTGATATATATAGACGTTTTAAGTTAAATAGTTTTGTGTTTTTGTAAATTTTAACGGTTGGTGTTAGTCGATGATATTTGAATAATGTCTTTATTTACCTTGTTTTGTGTTATTTGTAGGTTTCTTAGATTTGTTTTAGCTTCACTGTCCCATATTTGAATTAAATACTCTCAGTGTGGCTTAATAAGTGTAGAATAAATCAAGTTACGTACTGAGTATGGAACACATTTAGATATCTTTTTAATTAGACCAATCAGTGGAGATATTTTAGACCGTACGTAGTCGATATGTAAAAATTACAATCAAATTGCATGCTGCAAACAAATTACAGTTCAAATTGCATGCTGTAATAGTCGTTAGCCTCCAAAATATTTCTGTATGATTCTGGTCTCTTGGTAGGTTGTGAGTCTTTAATACTCATGATTCCAGCCATTAAAATACTTCTTAATGATTCTAGTAGATTTTGATGATGTAATTTGATGTCTATTTATCTAAATAATATTTAGATTTTCTAACAAGCCCAGACTCTGCAAGTTGGCTTCGGCCCCTCGTAATTTGTATCCCTTCTAAACCACCGGGCCCCGGCAAGATGATGTTAAATTTTGTTTGAAAAAATCTTAAAATCAAATGGCGCTCAAGCTGCAATATAAAATCTTAACGGAAAACCCAACACTTTGTCTGAGCTGGGGATCCAGGACACTCCACGCAGCACTTGCGCTGGTCTTTTGGTCTCAGCAGCAAAAATGGTTGTCATCCCTCACCCGTATCCATTTTTTTTAAACTATATTTTAAAGAGGGGAGAGGTGTTGAATTTCGTATAGGAAAGTTTTAAATACGCGCGGAAAAAGTCGCGAGCTAAGTGTGTTATGTACTTATAATGTTATAGCAGTATGCCACTGACAAATTTAAGTAAAAACACAATATTAATTTCCTGTTTTCAAACAGAAAATCTTGCGTCGAGAAAGTTTTATGCTCGAACATAATTCCTATTAGTATTTTTGTACAAATATGAAACTGAGTGCCAAACTTAAAAATTAAGATCAAGATCAAAATTAAAATCAAAAACAAAATCATAATCTAAATTAAAGTTATAGTCAATGTGCATTGCGCAAGCTTAACGAATACCGTGGAAAAAAACGTTTTATTTTATTCTTTTTTTTTAGGTCCTACGGACTTGGATTTTTTATTCGACTTATCCTTTAAAGAGATCGTATAACTTGTTCATTTAGCTTCAATTGCTTTTTTGTAATTCGACCACTTCTCGCCGAGATATCGGACTTTGAATGGAATTGGATCGTTTTATCTTTGATCATCGAGATTTCAGCAACATTGCAGAAAAAATTGAAGGTGGGTTTCGAGAACTTAATTTTTTTTACAAGAATTAGTCTTGCGACTTTTTTTTTATGAATTTGAAAAATTGCAAAAAATTTGGATTTTTTCATCCCTTTATTTTTTCCATTAATGTACCTATCGTCGGCGACCCCGAAAATATTAAAAAAACTCTAAACACGTCCGGGTAGCAAGAAGCATGAAAACAGCGGATTTTGAAGCTTAGACTTCAAAATCCACGGTTTTCGTTTTTTGTGTCTTGATTGCCAGATTTTAGAGATTGCAACTGCTAGGGTTATAATCTCTAGAAGACAGGCTACTTTTTTCACTTAAAAAACTTATAAACAATTTCTAATTTCAATTGTACTTCAATACATATTAAAGTTAAAAATTAATTATTGTTTTATTTACTCCATACCTTTACAAGTGCTAAAAATTCTCTAATGCTATCTCTTTCGCACATTTTGGCAATGTTCATAATAATCTACTTAATGAGTAGTATAAGTATTCATAGTCATTTGACGGCATATACAATACGATATAATTTACCGACCACTGTCAAGGACGAAAAATTAAAACGAGTAATTATTTGTCTACTTTCAATATTTATTTTATTCTAAATTTACAAAAGGTTTTGTAAAAGAGTACCGATATAAGTCAATATTCTGACAAAATAAATAAATGAAGTTTGCGTGCAGGCTATCCTGAATCAATTGGCGGTTTGAATTAATTTTACGTGGTGGCGCTATATTCGATCTTTTTAACTTTTCGCGAGGAAGCTTGCGGGAACTATCAATTATTTCCAGGGCGCCGAATGTTGCCCATTACCAAGGTGAGATGTCAAATGTTGGCGACTACTTAGGCAAATGCGTCGCTCGCGAGCTTCGTGACTGCGGCACAGCTCGTTTGTTAGAAGAAGGTAGTGGAAGTTATACGTCATTGATATTGCGTGCCTTTTGGCACACATTGTGTCCACGTTGGAACACATAATTATGAAAACGCACATTTCTTTTTAGATTTCCTCGTTTTAAATATTGTATTACGACAGAAAAAATAAAACAAAATAGAAGATATGGGTAGGTCATAGATAAATACCATTCATTAAAAGTAAAGGAGGTGTTACATTAAAACATTTTTTTTCTTGATGTTGTAACCCCCTCTAACCGACCCTAGCCTGATAAAATTTTCGTTTTTCCTAATATCATAGATTTTTGTGTGGAGGTTCGGTTTTCCTTTGTGGGAAAAGGTAGTGCCCCGCCAGTACTAAGTTTATTACTTAGACTATCACCGCACGTACCTCTACACTCTACTTACGGATATCTAAACCCTAGTATAAACTAAACTCATAATATTCAAGTATAAACTAATACTCTTGCCTAATCTCTTCAGAGACGTAACCACACACACTTTAAATACTAATTAACTTAACTGGACTAGTCCATATATATTTAACTTAATAACGACACTCATACTTCTAAAACTACAACTGGACATAGGCCTTCTTCCTAACTCCTCGACCACGACCTACGCCATCTCAAGTCTCAAGCCCGTCTCTCTCGGACCTCGCTTCCACTGACTACCTACAGCAACGTCATCCCTGCCTTTCGTTTTTCGAAAACTCCCCTACGTCGCCCTTTAGCCACCTATCTCAGCCTCTCAAACTCCCAAGTGTTATATTTTTGGGTTTGGTCCAGCCCACATTGCGAATGCTTAGTTTTTTCCAATATTCCCACAGTTTTTTTCTGAATAGGCCTTATGTTAGTTTTTGTAATAAATCTTAATGGTTTTCGGACTCAAAACTTTCTATCCCAACTTCTTAGAATTTGTAAAGATATCGTTTCTCAGCGACCCTTCAGACATATGTTTGCAGTAAAACACAATATTTTATTATGCCTGCACTTTCCAAGACTCTCAAATGTTTTAGTATTTTGCATGAATAGAGTATCCTTTTTTTTCTGTTAATTAGGGTCCTTTAATGTGTTTCCAAAAAGGGTCGACAGCCATTGATAGAAATGTTGTTTTGTGCCATTATCCCTAGATGTTATTTTAAACGAATAGATATTTCATTTTTAATTGCGCAATTGTGTTTCTATAAAAACTCGGCCATATGCCCAAGGCGTTAGTTTTGAAATAAATATAATTTCTATGAAATAAATTAAATAGGATTAAAGGTGGACGGTCACAATGTCTTTGTAGCAAGCAAGTAGCCCATTGGTGGCTTTGTAGTTAAATAGTGAAAAGGCCATGTCGAAACAATCGTAGACAAAACGATCTGACGGCGAATATTCCGTAATTGAAAAGTCCTGTCGTCGAAACGACAGACGACGAACGACTGTCGGAGAATGCTTGCAGAATCGCAAAAGAGAAACGACTGTCGGAGAATGCTTGCAGAATCGTCGGCGATATGCATTAGGGGTCCGTATTTAACATACTTATATTTTTGTACAATGTTGGTTATATTATAATATGTTAGTACTTATGACTTAGTAGCCTTTTACAAGCATTGCAATTATCATTCGCCTGCCTTTATTATACTAAATTAGCATGCCTTAAAAATTAAATTATTAAAATATTATATATCTAATAATTAAACTAAATTATTATTATTATTTTATAATAATTTAATAAATTTAGTCATTAATTATTTTATTTATTATTGCCTAAACTGTCCTATTTTTACCAAAAATGGTCATTTGTGTTTGTTGGATTGTGTGAGGAGTGATATGAACATTGGGTGCTCAAGTATACAGGGTGTAACGGAAAGGTGTGGTCATATTTTAAGAACTGCATCTGCCCATCGATATGAACAACTTTCTTCAAGAAAACCTGAGGAAATTCACAAAAAAAAAATTTACCTCCCATACAAATATTGATTAGCTGATGATAACTTTGTATGGAAAGTCCAAATTTTTTTTTGGGAATTTTCAGTTTTTTCTTAGAGAAAGTTGTTGAGAAAGATGAAAGAGAAAGAGAAAGATGAAAGATGTTGGGTGTGTGTTCGTCTTTTGTGCCCGGCTTCTAGTTATCATCTTGGTCTTCGTCCATCATTCATATCGTCTTGTTTCCGGAAATAGTATATGTAGTACTTATCTTGTTTTTTTTTAATTGTTTTTGGATGTATGCATTTTATTTGGGTATAAATTAATGAAATTATTGTAAAATATCGGCGTGAAAAAATTTTTTGACATTCGACTTGACAGCCGGGCCGCAGATTATTATTATTATCGGGTAAGTGTATCTCACAGAGTACATTATAATATATAGAAAGTGTATCTTTTCTCAGCTGTTTGGCTGGTTTTGACTAGATTTACGGGCTAAACCAAGTAAATGAAGTGTGTGGTGGGTAAAATTTTAATGTTCGTGAGTTGTGTGATGTGGTCCTACTTCGTTTTCTTCTATCTGCATGAATTTCCTGACAATTCTACACGTATTTAAAATCGCAGCCTTTTGCATAGTTATGTATAGGGTTTCCTTAAGGTCTAATAAATTTAAGCTATGTAGGAGATGATTTGGGATAACACCCGTGGTGGAAAGGACTATGGAAACTACATTTACTTTTTCCTGTCGCCATATCCTCGTTATTTCATCTTTGAGTTCTGCATATTTACTTATTTTTTCAGTGATGGTCTGCTGTATGTTGTGTGTGTTGGGGACTGCGATTTCTATCAAGTAGGTAACTTTATTTACTTTGTCTTGAAAGGTTATATCCAGTCTATTATAATGAATGGTCCTGTCTGTGAGAATGGCGCGATCGAAGTAGAGCTTATGTGTGGTATTTTGTAGGATGGTGTGTGGTACATAATTGTAGTAAGGAGTGTTAGTGTTTTGTATGAGTGAGTGTTTGAGAGCTAATTTTTGATGGATGACGTTTGCTACCTGATTATGCCTGTGAGTATAGTCGGTCTGCGTGAGTGTTGTGCAGGCCCCAGTAATATGCTGAATGGTTTCTGGCTGGATGTGACATTTGCGACATTTGTCATTTGTTGCAGTAGAATCTTTAATTATAAACTTCCTGTAATTTTTTGTGTTAATAATCTGGTCTTGAATAGCTATTATGAATCTTTCAGTTTCAGGGAATAAGTTACCTATTTTTAACCACTTATTATTATTATTATTCCGTTTATTCATTTTTATAGACATATTATTTACATTTTTAAATATTTATATACAAAGGATAAAAAGAAAACATTTAAAAATATAAAAAATAGTATCCCACCGGTATCGGGAATAGGGAATTTATTATTATTATTATCGGGGTTAATGTGTCCATCCCTTTTATTTTTATAGCCTCAGATGTCTCGTTAAGTGATTTACATTTCTGTTTACACTTTTTTATTTAATTTAAGTTGCAAGTATCCATGTACATAAATAAAACAAAAATGTACTAATCAACTATAACTATACAGGCTGTAACGGAAAGGTGTGGTCATATTTTAAGAACTGCATCGATAATAAAAACTTTCTTTAAGAAAATCCGAGGTAATTCTAAAAAAAAATTTACATCCCATACAAATATTGATCAGCTGATGGTAACTTTGAAAGGAAAGTTCAATTTTTGGGTATTTTCTATTTATTCTTAGAGATAGTTGTTTATTTCCATGGGCAGAACCGGCTCCTAAAATATGACCACACATTTCCGTTACACCCTGTATGTGGGCGTCCACGCCAGTGTTGGCAGGGTTCAGTAGTGGGGAATTGAGATAAGACTAGGTTCCGTATCTAGAATAGTGGAATAAGGAGTATAAAAATATAATTTTGAAGTTGAAACTCTGAAAAAGCTTGATTTGAGAAAAAGCATTAAAAAAAAATTAAGCTAAAAATAAATTTCTGGTACTTAGAAACATCATAAAATATAAAGTCATTTACTATATGAACTTGTTTACTTGTAGATAGTTGAGCATTAAATAATTAATCAATTAAAATCGCGAAATGCAATATTTATTCACCCAACTTTACAAAACTGCGTATATCTCGGCAACTAAATGCTGAGAACTTGACCCTTTTTGCTTGAACACCCACATATATTATGAGGGTAACCTTCAAAAGGCGCCTAGACTTTTGAAGAAAAGACCCGGGAGTGTGCGATTTTTACCTCACTTACTCGCGGCTGTTGCTATCTAGTTGTTGATTAATCACCATGACTAGTCTAAATTTTGTTATTCAATATAAACGTGTTTTGGTCTGCCCGTCAGACACATTCCGAATCATCGCGCGAGTCGCAACAGACGTGCTGTGCTTTGTGTTGTGAATATTTTGAAAAAAATTAAAGTAGTAAATAAAATGGCCCCAGAAATCAAATACACTAAGGTTTGTAGATCTCATGTTTTTAATTTAATTTATTTCAGTATTAAAAATATATCGTAACATTGACGTCAAATTACTCTAAATATATATAATAAATTATATTTATCCACAATTGATTAGTCCCTATTATATTTTCTTTTTGTTTTAATGTGTTCATTATAAAGTTATCTCAAGATTTTTCTTTAATCATAAAGAATTCAAATCAAAAGTCCTATATACTTCGAATAAGGAAACAAATGCACATGCGAAACAGGAAAAGCGAGTCGTCAAGATTATAGTTGGCTGCATGTCATGCTCTCATTATATATCTATACATATATATAAATATAAAAAAATATTTTAATATTTAATGGCATATATAAAGGTTTGTTATTCCTGAGCAACGAATATGTCGTTTATGTACCTAATAAAAGCAGATTACGCGAACGCTATCAGTATAAAAAAAATGTTTATTTAAATCTCTATGTTTGTTATGGTTTCACAGACGATTTTCTGAAGCGATTTTAATGTTCTTCGTTGAGATAGCTTGTGAGATATCAGTGAAAAATCAAGCCATAGGCAAAAATTTTTACTGAATATCTGTCAAAAATGTGAAAATGTCGCAGACGAAGTAGTAACGCGGCGTCCTATGTGTGCGATTTAACGCGAACGTGGTTGCGAAGCGGCCCGATGCGGTTTACGCGAATTCAACGCGACGCGGCAGCTCTGTCCTACGTGCACGCGAAGTCGGCGTTTTCAACTGTCGCCACCATTCCGTAGGTACTCTGCATTTGTCATGGACGGACGGAAAAAACAATTTTTATTGGAAAATTCATTTTTGAATTAAGTATCAAATACTCAAGTAGTACGAGTATGTACGACAGAGTAGTGCAACTAATATTTTATGCTTTGAAAGACATGTCTATGGGGAATTCATAATTAGTAGCAATTCAGAATTACGGGTTCAACCCATGTTATTTAAACAATGTTGCCGAATGTTGCCTACAACGTTTGACTATGTCATGCAAGCCGTAAAACCTGTTCTTTAATACCATTCATTATAATTTCTATTTGCACCATTTTTAAGTTTTTATAATTTTAATTTAAAATAAGCCACCGCAAAGCAAAAGTTCGCCCGGAAATTTCAAACCAACTGTTCGCGTCCGCTTCGCGTCGCACCGCACCAAAGTGCGGTTGGTCACGTAGTAGGCCAGCCGCATCGAGTTTCATTTGTTTGTTCCATTCGCGCCGCTTCGCTTCGCGATAGCGTTCGCGTTGAATGACCCACGTAGGACACCGCGTTAGAACTTTTTTCTGATATTTATTCATTTTTGTTCTACTTTTCAGTTGTTCATCGACAACGAGTGGGTGGACGCGAAGAGCGGCAAGACCTTTGAAACCTACACTCCTCATGATGGATCTGTCATCGCCAAAGTCGCCGAAGGTGACAAGGTATGTACTACAATACCTATGGTATTAGAATTTGCAAGTGCAACAAAAAAATAAATTTAATTTAATTCTAAAACCATGTTCCTCTATCGCGATTTTTTTGCCTTAATAGCTACTATAAAAACAGTTATTTCTATTAATTACGAAAAAAATACGTTTTGTCACGACTTCACGATACCATCAAGTAACTATTAGAATAGAATAGAATAGAATAATACTTTATTGTACACCAAAACAGTTAATAAACTTGTATATATGAATTTAAATCACCAAAAATACCAATAATAATAATATTATAATTACCTATTGTTATAGACCAAAATGGAAATAAAGCTCTACTTTGAAAAATTAAAAACTAGGCTAGGCTTTTCTTTGTTTTTTTTTTAGGCTACGTCTATAATTTTGATGATTTCATTAAACTATAGGCAGTTTATTAGGACAAAATTAGGACAAAAAAACACTGTTACAAGTTAGTCTACTCTTTGAATAGCTATAAGTACTGATCTATGATTTCAATTATGTATATGATCCTTGCCTTTGAATTTGAAAAAAAAAAGAAACTGTAACTTTAAACATTAAAATTGGCCAACTGCGTGTCGGAGTTCGCACATTTAGGGTTCCGTACCAAATTTTCAAAGAAAAAATCAGATTTATCAATAAATTGGTATTTTATAGTAAAATGTACGTAATAATAAACACTATCACCCAAGTCAATGGGTTAAAAAATTCTTCGGAACAAAATTTGACGTGAGAGACAGCAATACGGCTCCGTTTGAACTCTTCGGGTACGGAACTATAAAAATAAAATGACAAACCGATAAAGTTATAGTAGTGAGTAGACAGTGTTGAGTGTGCCGTCACACTCAACACTATCAACACTACCGTTAGTGATAGCCGCTAGATAATACGGAGTTCCTCCAGTATGGACTCATTCGTTTTCATGGCGGTCCATAGTCCATAGTATACGAAGAAGCTTCCGCCAACACCACACCTCGAAAACATTGATCTGTCAACTTTTACGATTTATAATGCACCATGTTTCTGCGCCTTATAAAAAGGTTGAAAGCAACAGTGAATGAACAAATAGTATTTAGTATAACTTCGGATACCACGGTTTTCCTTTCCCACCGATGCCCATTTCAATGAGAACATCAAACATTGACAGATTACGCTAAGGCGTTTGACTGCGTGCAATGCGGAATCTATGAAGCAAAATGCTTGCTGAAAATGCGTGCTGGTTAAACTCGCGACATTTCTCAATGAGATTGCGGACATTCAAAATTTGCTCTCGAGTTTCTTTGCCGAGAACAAAACCGACCTGTCCACTTTGTATCTATCTAGTGTTCTACAAAGACTGCTAGTCTCGTGATAATTTTGCGCAGGAGGATGTTATTATTGCTAATCAGGTTCTGTAATTTTCACACTTCTTCGTTTAACCGTTCTTGTATATATATTGACATAATAAACCAACATTCGATGAGCAAACGAAATGTGAATTGAATCTACTTAAAGTGCATCAAAAATTTTGAGAAGGTCAATTTCGGTAAAACATTACTTCGATGTAAAATAATTCGATGAATTGATTATATCCAGGAAATAACTTTCTAAAGAAGTATAAAAGCGCTTTGAAACTGATTTGGTATTCATTGAAATAAAAAACCTGGCAACAAAATTTGATCAACCAATTTTCTGCAAAATGACAGATTACCAATATTTTTAGGCTGACATTGACTTGGCAGTGGCCGCAGCGAAGCGTGCGTTCCATCGCAACTCGGAATGGCGGCAGTTGGATGCTTCTCAACGTGGAGAAATCCTTCGCAAGTTTAGTGACCTCGTAGAGAGAGACTGGCAATACCTTGCAGAGCTAGAATCCTACAACAACGGCATGGTTATGGCCCTGACAAGATCATCGCTAGGAGCTGTAAACCTTATTCGGTTCGCTGCTTCTTGTGCGGACAAAATTAAAGGCGATACTCTAGCTGCTGGTAAGAACGATATACATAAGAAAGTGAAAGATAGATCACATTAAACTATACCCTTCCTTACAAGTTTCGTTCGTTGCCAACAGATGGTGAGGTGTTTTCGTACACCCTGAGGCAACCTGTGGGAGTGAGCGGTATTATTCTGCCATGGAATTTTCCCATCTACATATTTCTCAACAAAGTTTGCACTGCTTTAGCTGCAGGTATGATGAAATTTGTGAAGGTTATTCAGTTGTAGCCTGTTAGTCTACCCGGGCCTGCGGACGGCGAGCAGTGGGTAGCTCGCCGTCCGATCAGCACCAAGCCCGTGAGTCGACGGCGCGTAGTGTTCCACGCGCGCCTCAAAGAGATGTAGTCAGCCACCACTGACTGGGCCCATCGTGGCCGGTGCCTGCATGCCTAGGGGTAGCGGATAAATTCTGAAAATGAGTTACTGCACCCCTGGGCACTCAGGCAGGGAAGAAACAGGGGTGGGTTTTAGTCAGTAAGAGTTTGACACGCCCTCCCGCTCCACCCAGAGCGGGAGAAGTCATTGGATGATTTCCCACCCCACAAAAAAAAAAGCCTGTTAGTCTGGTTTGGACTGCATGGTCTGTATAATTTGACAGTTGCTTTTGAGCTGCAGGCTAAGCTATTCTCTATTCTGTGAGCTGTGAGAAGAAACACGATTGTTTTATGGCCTTTATCTGAACGTACATAAGATACAGAACAAAAATACACGTTTCGAAAAAAATACGAGTAATATGTACTCGTATTTTTTTCGTACCGTACTCGAGATAGCAATGCAATAATGAATGCAATCTGTTAGCTTCTAAAACTTTTACTGCTACAACCACTTCAAAGTATTTACCTACTTATTCCTTATAAAAAATATGTACAGCTTAGCAAAAAAGAGTCTGACGCCGTGACAGTTGAACTAAAAAAATACTGGACATTGAAGCCTTCCATGGTGTTTCCGTGGCGTCTGAGGGGCTGAATCACCCACTTGGGATTGAGATCATATCCCCAAAAATATGTATAAGAATCAAAAACTGTTTAATCGTAGTATTCCGGGTTGCTCGTAGTATAGAGGTGTGAAACTGGCGACCTCATTTAATCCACACTTTTTTTGCCAAGCTGTACACATATTTATCAATACTTCACTATTATGATAAATCAATCTTATTGCTTATCTATGACACATTTTTCCTATCTATTATTATTCAGGTTGTACCGTAGTTGTTAAGCCAGCGGAGCAGACTCCGTTAACCGCCCTTGTTCTGGTGTCTCTGCTGGCCGAGGCTGGTGTGCCCAAGGGTGTAGTCAACGTTGTCAACGGCTTCGGACCTGGCGCTGGAACCGCTCTCACTCACCACGAAGACGTCGCCAAAATTTCTTTCACTGGATCTGTTGAAGTAAGTCGTACAGAGAGTATCTAACGCTGTAGCCTAGGTACCACCCTAGGCTCAGCAAAATTGAAAGCAGATATGCTATAATTTGTCATTTAACATTTTAAGGTTGAAATTAATTTGTGTAATTTAGCTCTATGAAATAGTCATACCTAACGCGCTAATGCTCGCAGGTTGGCAAATTAATTCAACAAGCAGCTGGAGCCAACAATTTGAAGAGGATCACACTTGAACTCGGTGGCAAGAGTCCTCTGGTCATCATGAACGATGCTGATTGTAAGCTCTATTATTTGAAAATCATGGAGACCATACTTAAACACCTATTGAAATACACTTATTAAAACGCAAAGTTAGAATACCTGGTTATCAGATCGGTTAGGCATGGTGAATAACCGAAACAATAATCGTCGAAAATACTTTCTATTAATCTATTACATTACATTATTAGTTCGATGGCACTTGGTCACGACCGTTCACAATGGCGCTCAGAACACGACTGCCCGGTACCCGGTAACACTGACGTAAAAATCCACCAAACCTCAGATGTCAAATATCAATCAACTAAGCAGGTATTGCTACAAGTATCGATCGATCTCACCCGTTTCATTAAAACAATTAAACATTTTTACATTTTAATAAACATTGGTATAATTTAATCATATAAAATTAAAACTCAAATTAAATAACCAACGACAATCATAGTAATTTCTTTATCGTATTTCAGTAAATCTGGCCGTCCCTATTGCTGCAAATGCAGTATTCCTCCATCAAGGTCAGGTTTGCATAGCAGCTTCCCGTTTGTTTGTCCAATCTGGTATCTACAACAAGTTTGTTGAAGCAGCTGTCAAGTACGCTCAAGGCATCAAGGTCGGAAACCCGGCGGACCCCACTTCACAGAACGGCCCACAGGTAATTTGGAGCCAAGACTGCATTTTTTGTAAGAAAATTCCATATATTGATCTTATAAATAATATACATCTGATTGTAAACGCTGACCACAATATAGTTGACTAAAAGCTTGCCAGATGATGATAAAATAATACCAGAATAAACGAAATAAAAAACTCAGGTTATTTGAAGCTAGAACTCTTTTGAATTTATTAACTCTATTAAAAATCTTCGCTTGTAGATTGATGGAGAAATAATGAATAAGGTACTGGGATACATCGAGAAAGGCAAAAAAGAGGGTGCGAAGTTACTATGCGGAGGTAATAGAATCGGCACAACTGGTTACTACATCCAACCCACAGTCTTCGCCGACGTCACTGATGATATGACTATCGCAAAGGAAGAGGTAAATCAACGCAAAGCTATTCTAGTTAAATAAATAGTAGAGTCGACTTCATCTAACTTAAGATCTAACTTGTAACTTCTTACTTGTAGATTTTCGGCCCAGTTCAGAGTATTCTGAAGTTTGACACTTTGGAAGAAGTCATTGACAGAGCTAACAACACGAGCTATGGTTTGTCAGCTGGAATCATCACAACAAATGTCAACAACGCCCTACAGTTCGCCAAGCACGTTGAGTCTGGGATAGTTAGGTAAACAGTCAGAGTTAATTTACGTAATCCACGTATTAAGTTTAAAAAATTTTACTCTGACGCCAATATTAAAAATATGTAGTAAGGGCATATTTATAATTATAAAAAGTATGAGTTACAACGATACTTCTGAATATTGAGCTGTTTTTCTGCTATTAACCAAATAGATACTGGCACCTAGAGTTAATTACACTAACATCACTGTTTACTTTACAGGGTCAACAAATATGTAGGAGGTGGTCCTCAATCACCATTTGGAGGTTTCAAAGATTCTGGAATTGGTCGTGAAAAGTAAGTTTTCTCTGGAAAGGAGTTTGTTCTTGGTCTTTAGCAAGTCAGGCCACCTGGCGTTATGCCTGGCTAGTAATGAAAGCCATATGCATTTGTTCCTTATGATCTCCAAATTAAAATGGTACTTAAGGGTCTACTACCGGCCAAGTGGTGCCCTCATTGAATACAAAATCGACCACTGACACACTACCGACACACTATTGACAAGTTAGTTATTTAACAGAATTGGGCCCCAGGTCTCAGAATGTTTCGTATCCAAAGTAGTAGGCAAAAGGGTCAGAAACGGCCGTTTTTGGTACTGTTGCCTACTACATTGGATACGAAACATTCTGAGACCTGTTTTAACAACGTAAAATTACTTTATCCTCTTTGTAACAAACGTGACGTTGGATTCTTTAATATTTATTTTCTATGCTATGCTACGGTTTTTTATGCAATGAGGTCGCCATTTGGCCATTAGTAGGGCCTTAATATTTAGTTTTACCTCGTCGACCTCGATACAAAAACTCCACGCGTTCAAAAGTTTATACCAAAGCGTATCATTTACCGTTGTCTCAGGCACCGTTTTCGTCGAAATTTGGCTTAGCATCATATTCTTGTTCCTACCCCAATTAAAACTTCATGAGCTACTGAGTACATAGCTCCGTGGTTGGGAACCTAGCTCTACCGCACCTTACATTTAACTTGAATCAAGTAAATCGACGAAGTTTACTAAGACAATCGAGTGCCAACCCTTAATAACTGTACATCACTCGAGTCTAGCTAACAAGAACAGACTAGAAGAGCAACCAAAAACTACACTTGTTTTAACGTTGATATTTAATGCCGGCTGGACACGCTCGTCTCGTCCCATCACGTGCCTCTCGTTGAGTCTCGTCACGTCGAGGCTCGGACACGAGAGCACACCATGTACATACTTGTTGTATCAATTGATTTTCATCGCAAGACTACGAGACACTCGAGCGCAAAAACCGACACGCTTCCGAGAGCGAATGAGGGCCGCGAGACGCGACGCGACGCGACGAGGGCACCGTGTACACACTCGTACTCGGTCTGTCTCGTGGTGTCTCGACGAGCGTGTAATTTACGAAAACAAAGTAATCTTAACAATCGAATTTAAAAAGTTGTGAATCCACAGGAGCCTCAATGCTACTCACGAACTGCAGTTGAATAATTTAAACGATTTTTTTTCTTCATTTAAACGTTTAAAACGTGTGATACACACACTTTTATGACGTTGACGACACTGGAACTGGAAGTGAACCACAAATAATATTTGAAAACGTTACTTTTTATTTCGTGATTCATTATACAAATCTACATATAGATTTTTTTTAAATAATTTGTACAATATCCATTCTCAAACAATAGGCCTTTTTTTACGATTATCTCCTTTATTTATTCAATTGTTTCTTAAAGACAATGAAATTGTTTGAGCTAATAGTCCAGTCATTTAAGCTTAAACGCCCTATATCTCGAAAACGGTTCACCGTATAAATATTTTTTTAACAAAATTTGTAGAGAATTTTGTATTCTACAATATTGATAATAAATAGAAATAGCAAAAACCCATAGGAAATGAGATATTTGCAAAAAAAGCGCAAAAAACCGATATTTGTGAGCTTTAACCTTGAAATTTAATAGTTGCGTACACCCTACCATATGTAGGTTTTGAGACAACTTTTAGGGTGTCAATATACAAGTATTTACAGACTTACAGCTGGGTATCTCGAATTCCGAGGTGAACTTACTATAATGACTGGACTATAACATTATTTATAAGCAACTTTTCTCTAGTATATATATAGTAGTCTATGGCAACTAGCGACCCGCCCCGGCTTCGCACGGGTGCATTTAATTCCCGGTGAATTCTGTAAACATTTTCTTTTATACCTTGTCCTGAAATTTACAAACACAACAGAAAAAAACCGTTCTCAAGTGATGCTCTGTAATACATGTGGCAATTGATTTTCATAACATGTATTGATATAAATGGTTGTAATATTATTCGCCACTAGTTATGTTCTCTCTTCAAATCAAGTACTGTATCATAAAAAAATCCTAAATAACATAAATCGAGCAATTGCCCGCGACTTTAAGCTTTAACATAAAACACATTTTATGACACTCGGCAGTAGCAGAAGTTATCTTTCTATCAGTGAAATATTATTTTTGATTGGTTCAATAGTTACGAGTAGGTACTTTCAGAGATTACTTTTTACAAATGTTTCAACAAAAAAATAACTTTTTAGTACCTTATTAGATTAGCTTTATTTGGTCGTTTGGTTCTTCTTAATAATATGAGTTTTTTTTTCTGTTTTCAGTGGCATGGACGCCCTCTTAGCTTATACCGAAGTGAAGAATGTTGTGATTTCCTTACCTAAGAGGGTCTGAAGTTGAAACTAAACATTAACATAAGTATGCTATACCAAAGTATTTTGTGTATTTAAAGAAATTATTTTATTAATAAAAGCAATTACCAATATTGTACTTTTTTAGAAGCGTGTTTGCAAGGTTTATAAATAAATTTTGATAAATAGCATTACAGAATTCTTATTTATTATTTTTTGAGTATTAGATATTTAAACACCAACACTAACATTATCGGCCCCAAATGAGAGCCTTGTGGCAGCCTTGACGTTGGTACCAATAAAATAGACGGAACACCACTTACAAGCAAAATTTTGATGCGCACTGAGGTAGCGGCGTGATTAAAATAGGTAAAGTATCTGTTACCAAAGTATCATCGTTGGATCATTCGTACATAACGCTCTCGAAAGGCCTGTTCAAGCTGATAAAAGCCATTATGGAGATAAATGGTTGTACAATAACTTTAACGTTATTACAGAGTAGATTTATATAATTCCCGCCATCCTGCCCATCATATCGTCCCATTTAAATTTTATAAATCTTGCTTTAGCAGTTTTGAAAAATCTCTTGAATAATTTACAGAATATCACTAACTTTATTTTTGATGAATGTCTTCAAAATATTATATGAATTAGTATAGGGCCTTGAGAGTTTGACTGTGAAGAAAAATTAGGTCCTTATATTAAAGGAACCTGCTCTTTCTTTCTTGTTTGCTTTGCTTAATCAGCGATACAGGCCAACAATCCACTGGGCACGCCACAATTACGGCGGTAAGGCCCTTCTTTGAGGAGTGGCTGGAGAGGCCACGTTGTCCTCACCTTCCGCCTGACGCAGGTCCTCACCGGATACGGCTGTTTCGGGTGGTTCCTGTGTCGGATAAGGCGGAAGGAAACGCGGATCGCCCAGAGGACACGGTGGAACATACGGTGGAATTCTGCCCCAGCGGCAGCGACGGCAGCGACAATCGGCGGCAGCGACCTCTCGTGCCCGGCCCTAGTCCAGGCCATGGTGCAAAGCGAGAGGGAATGGAAAGCAGTCGCTTCCTTCTGCGAAGCAGTAATGCTCTTGAAGGAGGAGGCGGAACGGGGGAAGGAGACTCAACATAGTCGCCCTCACGCCCCCAGCAGCAGCCACCGCAGGAGACGCCCTGGGCGTCGGGGGTCGCAAGTCGATATACTCTACAAGTCCCTATGTAATGTCCATCAAAATATATAATAAACTACCCGCACCAATAAAAAAGTAGAGAAAATTAACATATTTAAAAAAAAACTTAGACAATATTTGCTGAATAAAAGCTACTATTCGTAAACGAATATCTAAGTGATAGACTTATAAAGTCATAACTTAAGCACCTCATCGAGACTTTAAATTTTATTTGATTTATCAATTACTATTACATCTCTCAACAGAGACACCTATTTACATTTTATATTAAAGCTATTATTTTATCTCAAAAATACCTATATCATTATTATAATATAGAAGTTTGCTGCGTAAGTAATCAATCTGCCTAGCCTTTTCCCAACTATCTTGGGGTCGGCTTCCTGTCAATTCAATTCAATTTATTTATTGCATCAAATATGGTGGGTACATGAAGTTCTTATATAAAATATTTAGTAACACACATTTGGCCAATATTTAGCATGCAATAGTACAAGTTTTTACACTAGTTATGATATTTATACTAGATAAACCTACTTTTTGTCAATTGATTTATTTAGTAAACAGTTAAATATATCTGTGCTTTAATGTATAGAATTTACAGGGACACTTTAGAAAAAAAAAAACATCTATCGAATAAAAACATTCATGTAACAACCACTTCCGCAACGTAACACAAAACTTATTGAAGGGTAACTGAGTAATTGATCTAGGCAAAGAATAATAAATAGATATAATAAATTAGGGGAGCCATGTAAACGCAACTCCGCCGAAAAAGTTCTAGCTTTGGAACGAGCATTTTAAAATCTATATGTGTAACTTTCCTTTTATTTCTGTTATCTTGCCGTTCAAATAATTCAAGATTTGACTTCACAAACCTGTCAATTTCATAAATATAAATGCATGGGACAGTCAATAGATTGTGCGACTTGAATATAGGCCTGCATGAATCAGACCACTTTTTTTTTTTTGTGGGGTGGGAAATCATCCAATGACTTCTCCCGCTCTGGGTGGAGCGTGAGGGCGTGTCAGACTCTTACTGACTAAAACCCACCCCGTTCCTTCCCTGCCTGAGTGCCCAGCGGTGCGGTAACTCATTTTCAGAATTTATCCGCTACCCCTAGGCATGCAGGCACCGGCCACGATGGGCCCCGTCAGTGGTGGCTGACTACATCTCTCTGAGGCGCGCGTGGAACACTACGCGCCGTCGACTCACGGGCCTGGTGCTGATCGGACGGCGAGCTAAACACTGCTCACCGTCCGCAGGCCCGGGTATGAATCAGACCACTGCATTTTGAATATTGCCCGAATACACTTTTTTTGGGCTATGAAGATCTTCGCCATTTCGGAAGAGTTTCCCCACACAGCTATACCGTATCGTATTACTGAGCAGACGTATGCATGATACACCATTATGGCGGTACGCAAAGATGTAATATTTTTAATTCTCTTTAAAGCAAATACGAATTGATTGATTTTTTTTTAAATTATATCGATGTGATTCTTCCAAGTAAAATGCTCATCAAGTGTTACACCCAGGAATTTTGCATTACGTACCTGTTCAATATTATTATTGTTAAGTGCAACATTAAGGCAAACAGGTTTACTTTTAAATGTTTTGCAATGAAGCACGCTTGTTTTGGAAATATTTATTTTTAATTTATTAATATCCAACCAATTTATAATGTTATTTAATGTTTGCTTGATTTCAATGTCAAATTTTTGTAAATTTTTACACTTAATAATAACAGTAGTGTCATCGGCGAACAATACACACTGATGTTTTATTGACTGAGGCAAATCATTTATGTAAAGAAGGAACAATAATGGCCCCAAGATACTACCTTGTGGTACACCACAGCAATTAATCCGTGCTTCAGAATCAAAATCTTCTAAAGAATTACTTAATTTGTTAAATTTTGGTTATCCTCGTTACCTGTTTTCTGTCAGATAAGATTGAAACCATTCATTGCTTTCACTAGCGTAAATATAGCCAAAGTCGTCGATTTATTTTGTCTAAACCCGTATTGCTGGTCAACAAGAATATTATGTTTTATAAGAAACTTCATCACTCGCCTTGTTAAGAACCATACTTGTCCGAAACCCGTTCACCAAGGATATAGTTCAAAAATTATATGAGTTGTCTTTTTGCTTAACTAGATGGCGTTGACATCGAATTAAAAGTCGCTGTTAAGATTCGCCGCCGTTTGGTTAGGCTCATGACATTAAAGTTCAATATGTGAGATTATTAAGATTAAGAAACGGTTACTACATTACATAGTTCAACTAATAGATCACTATAAAGTATTTTTGGGTGTTTTATTCTACACTCTCTCGACCTATTTAACAAGAAGATCAAAGTACAAGTTTGGGTGACCAGCCGCGGTGTCCGAAGTCAACACGCCTGTACATAATTTTTTCAAAAAAAATTGATATAATGGGAGTAAGTGCGATAGGTCGGTCATTGTCAACGTCTGATTTTGACCCTTTTTTGTACAGCGGCTTTATTAAAGACAGTTTTAGCCTATCAGGAAAGCGGACTTGTTCTAATGATAAATTGATAATGTGAGCCAATGGCGATGATATATGTTGAGATATTTTTTTAACGAGCTCGGTTGTGATGTGATCATGCCCAGCCGATTCGTGTTATTTAAAGACATTATAATACGATATATTTCCGAGTCGCTAGTGGGTTCCATAAATATACTTTTATCATTTGATTCTACATATTTTACGTATGGCAGTTTTATTATTTTTAAGAGTAGAGCAATTATCATTATTATTAGAAATGTCAACAAAGTGATTATTAAATTTATTAGCAGATCAGATCAGATCAGATCCAGATGTCAACGTAATACTACCATCAATATTTTTACTGATATATTCCCTAAACTGTTCGATACCCATGTTGCGCTTTACAACATCCCTCGTGGCCATAATTTTATTACGAGAAAAAGTAATGTGGCTTACATTACACAAGGACTGTAGGTTATTCATGCACTTCCGTAATAATTTAGAATACGCTTTGTATTTGCTCTTATTTTCATTATTTTTATTTAAGTAATATTTGTACCTTAATGACCGCTTAGTATTACAACATTTCTTTATTCCTTTTGTTATCCATTTAGGTTTACCTGTGTTGTGTTTCATTCTAACTCTAATATAAGGCAAACATAGTTTATAAAATAATGTCAACAAATCATGAAACTTGTCAAAGGATTCATCAGTATCTTTTATGGCATAGATTTCACTAAAGCGTCACAAAATTCGTGGAATACATCAGCTGCCTAACAGCTGATGTATTCCACGAATTTTTTTCAAAGACTATAATGCCATGATCTCACCAAAACCCTCGACAGAAGCTGAGGCAACTCGAAACAAATCTAAATCTAGATTCCCCTCAGACACAATGATTAAATTACTACTATATAAGTAAGTACTAATTCAATTTAAGTTTTCAATTTAGTGTTAAGTACCAAATAAAAATCAAGAAACAGGATGAGCAGGTATGCATAACCCCCAATACTCCTTAACAAAAGTCTGTATGTAGGTATGCACACATTTAAATAAAGTTCTAAGTTTAATTTATCACACAATTACTTTTTTTTAAATCTAAGTATTTGTGATAAAAAATTACTAATAAGTTTAGTTATTAAATAATCAATACTCTTTATTATAGAGTATTGTTATTCCTTAAGTCTACTAATTTCAAATATAAGTAACCAATAAATAACAAGTATAAAGTATCTATAAATTTTAAATCTAAATAATTATGATACTAGGAGTATCAAGTATTCTCAAGAAACTATTTCAAAACTAAAAAAAAAATAAGTATTTAGTTTTGACAACATTAATCTCTTATTCAAGTAATTGAGATTCAATGAGTAAGTATCAAGTTTTATTTCATTACCCTCTATCACCAATCCAAGTAACAGTAATACCCTAACAACAAGTTCTTAAAGAAAGTAACATCACATCACAAATCTAAGTGATTGTGATATATCATATGTATTGAGTTTAATTTGTTAAGTAATTTACAAAATCACATTCTATATAATTGAAATTCAATAAGCATTAAGGTTAATTTAATTAAACAAGTTTATTAGAAACTGTTTAATCAAATTACATAAGTATTGGCTTGGGAACAAATTAGGCATGAACCCCAAGCCAAAATCTAAGAGTGAATTGAGGACTATTTGCCCATCTAAACGAATTTGGGTATTCAATATACCAGACACACTTACCGTGTATCTTTTAATAGACAGACTTACGAATATCCTAGCCAATTGTTAACGAAATAAACGAATTCGGGTTCAACTATCCATCTAAACAAATTCGGATATTCAATATACCAGACACATTTATCATGTCTCGAGGAGTTAAAGGGACCAGAGTTAAGTTCAAATGTGTTAAGCATTGGGATGTAGGACGCTGTCAGTACTCTTTTTGGGATTTTTCTGTAGTGACGCTAAATCTTAAGCGTGGCATTTATGAGTCTCACCGAATTCTTTTCTTGTTGGCAGGGTTCCTAGATTACATTTAAGTTTCTTATGGAAAAAACGTAATAAAATTGTCGGATCATAAACTTCACTTTATTTTTAGAAGAACAATGCGGTCTTAGCAAAAGGTTCGGAACACAAACGTCCACGTGTCCAGGGATGACCAGGATTGTATGACCACGGCTACAATATTGCTTGTGGGATCTCCTCTCTGGACCTTTAATCTTCGAACGATAGGGTAATAGTGGTTCATCATAAATTGTAAGTTCAACATACAATTTTCTGTATACTTATAATTATCTAGTGTGATGCAGTGTTAACAATAAATGTGAGAAGTGAAGACCAAATCAATGGATTCTTATTTACTACAAACATTCCTCAAGCAAAGAACCTGAAGAAAGGTAAATAGGGTCTCATGCTGAAAACTATCTTTGACGCTAGCCAGTGGAAGAAAAAAATACTTTACAAGCCAAAACTCAGCGGGTCTGTACCGGCCTTCAGCTGGCTGTTGAGATTATTGGAGAGTCGGTGGAATAATTATAAAAGAATAGGCGTCACATTTGTTTTACGTTAGACTTGAGTTTTGCCCTTGCAAGTGGGCACACATGTAATTCTTATAAGAATCAATATAGAGTATATCGCGCCCTCATCTCTTTTCTTATCCACCTGTAGTTACCCTTTTATACACCGCACCCTCGTTGTAAGCCAGCGAGTCTCTAAGCTACGAGACATCCCCCGAACTTCGAAGGACCGCTGAAGCCCTGCAGGCCTTACTGGAGCCTTGGGGGCCTATAGTACCTAAAATAGACACGTGTGACATACTCGTACACTGTAAACCTAAAGGCAAGACAATACGAAAAAGTTTTCGAGTGTGTTCAAAATATTGCACAATGATTTCTGAATGAGCCCAAAATAGCCATCATAACTTCTGCGGAAACTCTCCATTCCCATTCAACTCTCTCGAATAATTGGATTGGTGATGAATTGAATCTGTCTTGGGGAAATAGAAGGATATGTGATCTACTTTCTACCGATTTAAGCGAATTTATAGCCGGCAACACTACCATAGGAACCTGTATGTTCCGAAAACCCATCCGCTTTATATTAGTACCAAATCATATAATTATTTTGACGATTCTGAAGGTTAGGCTTAGAATACTGTATATTGAAAAAAAAATGTTTATTGAAAATGCATATATGTGAAATGTAGATAATGCACATATTGTATAAGTAGCCCAATATGATCAAATTCCTACAGATAGAGGCGAGCGTATTTTTTTTTTTTAAATCCAGCAAGAGAGAAAAGGACTCTATCTTTTAGGTCATATAATATCGTTCTTAAACTTGGTATTAGAGGTAGTTTTTGTAGAGATGTGCTTCCTCATGGTTCGGGTGATGAAGCAATTATCCTCGTCCTTTTTGTACCTCGTAACATAGTCCATTCTCTTTCCGGATTTCGAATTTGACAGGTCTGTACCTGTCTGCCTTTGGTGGGGCTGCGCCTACCAAAGAAATCCCACTGATTACTCATTGGCAGGATAAGTGCACAACAAGCGTCGCTTGCGCTTATTTCTCTACTCTGCTTTCTGTTTACATCAGTGAAAAGGATGGAAAAACGATTTTGCCTTTGTCCCTAATTGACATAAATGGCTCATGTCATGCTATGCGCTTACTTCAGCGCAAAACAGTCCTCTTTCGAGGGTTGTTAACTGACCCAACAAACCCGTCTTGCGGGCAGTAAGGTTCCTCATCGACACCTCGTGCTTTGCTCTGCTAACTTGCCCTTAAATACATAGGTTAATAGGTGAACGGAGGTCACCCCCAGACTAAAACAGTATACCTGGTCTCCTCCTTGTCCAGAAGTTGGCTACAGGCAGTTGTCCTCATCTCCAGCTCCACGGAAAGATCATCGCCTGTACCCAGGATACACCACGAGGTCTTCTGGCAACACACTCGGCGTATCTTTACCTCCTTCTTTTCCTTTATCGTAACAATTTTTGGACCTAATTTATTTGGTACAAAACCTATTTTATACCTGCATCTTCTAATATCCGCCAACGCCAATTTTAGAGAGGTATCTTAGTAAGTACATGCCTTGTCTCCTTCGGTGACTTTGGCGATGACGGATCCATCATGAGGAGTGTAAGTGTCATAGATCTAGCCGCTTTTCACATCCAACCACTCGCTGTCGGTGAACAACTGAAAAAAGTACAGTAAAAAAAAAAAAAAAAACATACATACAGTCGAACATAGAACCGCCTCCTTTTTCGAAAGTCGGTTAAAAAAACAACCGACTTCCAAAAAAGAATACACTAAAAATTAAAAAAAATTTAAACTTTTTATTTCGGAAATCGGTGTTTGTATTTGATTTCTTCGTTATTTGACACCGACTTCCAAAATTAAATTTTTAGTGTAATTTCTGTTTTGGAAGTCGGTTGTTTTTTTTTTTGTAAAAATGTTTTTTATTTTTAACTTTTTAGATGTTATACCCCAGAACTAAAAACCCCATAACATGGAACGTGGAATTTAAACATACTCGTAATTGGAGGAAACCAAAACGTCATCTATGTATAAATATGTTTCGTTTTTAGGGTTCCGAACATTCAAATGTAAAAACGGAACCCATATAAGATCACTCGTGCGTCTGTCTGTCTGTCTATCTGTCCGTCTGTCCGTCTGTCACAGCCAATTTACTCCGAATCTACTGGCCCGATTAAGTTGAAATTTGCTATATAGGAGTATTTCTATGACTGCAACACGGACGAGTAACGTAAATAAATTAATCTGGAATATGGGGGTAACTTTTGGGGGGGAAATCGGAAAATTTAAAAAAAAAGGTTTTCAAACTGTACTGTGCGATATATCAAATTAAAGGGCTGATTGTGAGTGTCTCAAATATATTTTTTTCATAATTTTAAAATGAACCGTTTTAAATTTATTTAGAAAATAAACGAAAGTTGACGTCCTTATCTTTGAAACTACTAAGTCTAAAATTTTGAAAAAAATACAGGAAATAGTTCTTTACTTATAAATTACAGGAAAACCTATGAGAATTCTATATTTTTACAAACTTTATATTAATTTACTTTAGTTTGATTTGTATTCGGTAACAAAATAGTAAGCCATTTTTCAAACACTTTCTGGTCTGTGATTAAGCTAAAACTTGCATTACTCATACAATTAAGTACCTACCCAATGCAATAATAAAGTAGTATGAAGCTAGTCTGATGATGGAGCTGGAAGGTGGCCAAAGGATCTGCTCAACCAAACAAGATGGCACTATCGTGTTTGGTTTCATTGCATATGTTTTGACAAGTTACGTTCGACTAGGTAATGCCTAAGGTCTGATGATGGAGCCGAAAGGTGTCCATTTGATCTCCGCAACCAAAAAAGATAGCACCATCATATTTGGACTCATTTGATGTGTATTGGAAAGTGATTTTACACCCAGAGTCTGATGATGGAGTTGGAATGTGGCCATCGGGTCTCCGCCACGAAAAATAAGATGTCACCATCGTGTTTCAGCTTATTGGATATGTATTGACAAATGATACTGAAGAACTCGTGGCTAAAGTAATAACAGCCGCACGGGTCGATCCATTAGGTTAAGCTACGCTTGCTACGGGTTGGTCCATGGATGGGTGACCATCTTTACATACCGAGACTCCTCCGTGCCTCGGAAAGCACGTTAAGCCGTTGGTCCCGGCTGTCAATCGTGGATCTTTGACAGTCGTTACAGGTCGTCAGAAGTCCGAAAGTCTGACAACCAGTCTTACCAAGGGGTATCGTATTACCCAGTAACTGGGTTATGGAGGTCAGACAGTCGCTCCATGTAAAATACTGGTATTCAGCTGCATCCGGTTAGACTAGAAGCCGACCCCAAGATATTTTGGAAAAGGCGCAGACAAGACATTGACAAGTGATACTATATTTAGTGGTCGTGGTACCCAGGGTCTGATGATAAACCCGGAAGGTGACCGTCTATAACAACTCCTCAAATAAACAAGAAAACACTATCGTGTTTGGGTTTATTGAATTTGTACTGACTAGTGTTATTACACTAGAAGGTGTTTTTTTTTTTTTTTTTTTTGTTGGACATCTTGCAGGTCAGCCTAGGAGGCTGTCGTCTGCTTAACCGAGCTTGCCTGTGAAGGCTCTAATTTATTAAAGCCTCCAGCCAGGACTTATAATTTCTTATAAACTAAGTGACTACGCTAAGGGCACTCCCTGCGGAGTACGGGCCTCGGCTTAGGGCGTCACTGGGGGAGGGACAGCAAGGGAAGGCTGGATCAAGTTTCCATTATTTGGGGAATCAGTTGGCTCAGCGGCGCGTGCTGGCAAGAGACTGGGAGGGCATTGCCTGGGTCTTCGCGACGGACCTCGACGGCGAGGGCGGAACGACGGTGGTCTGCGTTTGCGTAGTGTGCTAGTTTCCCTACGGCTCTCCTGGAGCAGAGTGGTGGGGTCATCAGGTATGAGTAGGGTATGTCTGGGCCGGCGCACCTTGGAGATGCGGGAGGGTATGTATCGGGCGGCCGATACGATTAGGGGGTTTCGATGTTTTTCAGCAGTATCCATGAAACGCTTGGTGAGTCGTTTCAGGAACTGCTGGATAGTAGGGAGTCGGAAGTCAACATGCAGCTCTTCGTTACGGACAAAGTAGGGAGCTCCCGCCGCGCTGCGGAGGAAGCGGTTTTGAAGAGTCTGCATTTTATGTAAGAGGTAGGGCTTGGCGTGTGCGAAGACAGGGCCAGCGTACGTCATGATTGGTCGAATGACCGTGGTGAACGTACGCATTTTGCACTTGAATGACATAGTGCTGTTTTTGCTGTTTTTATTTAGGATCTAGAAGGTGGTCAGGGTCCGATTATATATATAGGATCTTCAACCATAGAACATAGGAACGTCGTGTTTAGACTCATTGGATATGTACCTACCTACTTTTTGGCAAGGTACCATAGATATTAAACAAGAAAGTGCTGTATTGTTTGGTCTCGTCTATTTTGTGGGGTATAGGAAACCCTCAACTTAACAAAGTAGCTCGATGAGACAAGGCTAGTTACATTTGTTTTGACAAGGCAGGGCAGCTGGCTAGAAGAATAATGTCAGATTGCTGCTGCCCCAGGTACTAACATTTTCGGCCTTACAGTAGTTGCTACTGGTGTCAGGATAAGTATTTCAATAAATTCTAATGTTAAAAAGTATAAAATAAAGTATAGATAAATTATAATCTTTTTAAGGCAAGCTTCAATTAAATAAAAAAGTAAACTGAAAATGTTATAGTTGTAACCATTTCTTTAAAGCTTAAGGCGTGAATCTCTTACACTGTTTTAAGGATAAGCCTAAAATATTATAGCAGTAGGTACACTTAAGCGTACAACTATGATACAAATACTAATTAAAACATAAATACTTATGTATCTTAGTTTTAATTAGTATTTTTAAGTTCATGTAAAAGTTTGTCCTAAAAATATTTTTACTTTTTAAGACATTTAAAAAATATGTGATTCGTTGGGAACCCTTTGCGCGCGAGTCCGACTCGCACTTGGCCGGTTTTTGTTCACTTTTTCAAAAAACGCTGAAGCAATTTCGATAAAGTTTATATAGGACCATCTTGGAAGAATATTTTTTCGGATAAAAAAAGAATTTTGAAAATCGGTCCACAACTGACAGAGAAATCGGTGGACATACATAAAAAGAACCTCCTACTTTTTGTCAGTTAAAAAAAAATACATACAGTCGATCATAGAACGGTTAAAAATGAATGCCACTTCGTCATTTAATTATTTTTATTTTTTCACACATACAAAAGTACAAGACGTTTGTGCGAATCACGCGACGCCTGATGGCCAGCCCAAAACCCTCTCATATTGAACTAGCTCCTGTCAGCTGCTTCACCCACGTGGAATTAGTACTTGCCCCGTTATAAACTTTCAACCCCTTTTTCACCCCCATAAGAGTTGAGTGTAAAAAGGTTTTTTATGGGTTATTTTGAAGAAACCACCATTTAAACGAGTAAAAAAGATATTTATTCTATTATTGTGCCTCAAAACCTTAAAAAAAATAACACCTTGAAAATTAGCATAACAGGCACAAAATACCAAAGATTCCCCAGGGTACTGTAGCCGGCTATCGAATGTCTTCAATCGGTTGGAGGTAAGTTACACACCTTGCGATTCCTGATCCATCCAAAATCCCATAATTTTAGGAGGATTTTCTAACTTTTTAATTTGTCTTTGTTTTTGCCTGAGTTCAACCGCGGCTATTTCGGGATCATACAGAAATCATTGTGCAATATTATGTGATAATTAAAAAAAACTGTTCCATCATGCTTACTATGTTAAAATTCGTGTTAATTTGAGATAATATTTTAGTAGGCCACGTTTAAAAACTATGGCCTTACTAGGCTACTACAAACACACATCAAAAGTGATCCAAGTGGAACATGGGTGCACTTACTAGTAGCATTTTACCCATGGTTTGGACCACTTTTCAACTATTTTTGTAGCCAACCACGGTAATGTCATAAATTAAATTAAATGGCATACCTACAAGTCGCGTCGGCTACCAACGGATACGGTAACAATAGATTTTCTATTGAGGGTTATTATTTCAACTTTTTTGGATCATTTTTGATTCTTTTTAGTGAATTTCACTATTTAAATAAATAATTTTCACAAATTTTGATAAAAATAGAAAATTGCTGCCGACAAACTGTACTGCAGTTTGGCAGAAGACTTATGTTTGTAACAATTTGTGTTTAAGTTCATGAATAAAAGATTTAAAAAAAACTGTCAATCAAGATTCCTATAAAAGATAGCGTTTTTACAAAACCATTACAAATTCTGCATCGGAACTGAAAAAAATAAATCGATATGGAGCGATGACGTCATTTGACACGAGAAGAGATGATGAGAGCTGTCTAAATGTTGCAAGCTGATTCCAGGCAACGTACTGTGGCTGTCGCTCTTGGCACTACACAGAGCGTCATATTATGTCGCCTCTAGACACGCTATCTTATCACGGGCAGCGTGGCCGAGCGACATGGAGGACGATCACGCATCACCACTCGCACACAGGACCGGTACATCCAAAATTCTGCTCGACGGAATCGTACCATGACCGCCATGATGTTGGCTACGAGTCCCACAGCTCTTCAGGCTTGCTGATAAGCGAGCAAACTATCCAAAATCGTTTACGTGAAGTGGGTTTAAGTTCTCGAAGGCTAGGAGTTTCACCTATAGCACACTGCAATCGTACGCCCTCCCGCTCCACCCAAAGCGGAAGATGTCATTGGAAGATTTCCCAGCTCCAAAAACAAAAAATGGCCTGTTTACAATTGGCTCGCGAATACAGAAATTAGAAGGAAGAAGACTGGCGTTGCGTTTGCTTTTCTGATGAATCTCGTTTCGGTATGAGGCCGGATACAAGACGTACGTACTCGAGTTTGGAGGACCTCTGGACATCAAGAACGTCTGAAATTTTGTAAGGAAGTTCATTCATATGCAGCCGGAACAATAATGGTTTGGGCCGGTATTTGGATCGGTGGAACAACAGATCTCATTTGGATCAGGGGCAATCTCAATGCTCAGATTTATGCGGAGAGGATGGTTTCAGACGTGATCATCCCTTTGCGAACCCGGTTGGGTGATTTAAAGTGGATGAAAATGTACCTATTCTCACAAGGGAAGGAGTAGTGGAAAATGGCAAAAAATAGTTTCATAGGGAATATGTTAAAATGAAACAAACATCACAGAAACCGTGAGAGAGCTGGCCTATCCTCGAAGTGAAAGTTCGAAGATATGTGACTTCTGCGTTTTATTATCTACAGCTAACTCCCAACAGTTAATAGAAATAATACAATACAAAACAATTATTCTGCACAGACACAACACATCAGGAACAAACACAATGTAAAAGAAAAGAGTAGTACAAAAAGATATAATAAAATAGCTCTGAGCGTGCCCATACCGAAAGGATTATCATCTCAGCATTAATTTGCTGGGCGTCAGACACGCAGTGAGAACATTCATAATCATACTACGTTAGTCCAAGCAAAATTTTGCTGTGTCAAATACATCTATAACAAAAATAGGTTCATAATTAGAAATGTGTACCTGAGTTATGTCAGTTGTCTTATTTGATAACAAATACCCGACCAAGTGCGTCTCTGGCCACGCACAGTGTAGGGTTCCGTAGAAGCCCGTTACAACACGAATTGTTTTAAGTAAGGATTTTGTGTTTTGTACGAAATTTTCCAAGTAGGTATATTTTATAAGTTGGGTGACTATTAATCTTAAACTAACAGAGCTAACTTAGCAGTGATAGTTTTCATTCAAAGTTCGTTTTATACAGGCTGTAAGGGACAAGATACCGCAAACTTAGCGAAAAGGTCACACCTAATGCCACTAACTAAATTATGATAGTCATTATTTTATTACTTATGTTTACAATAAAATTAATAAATCCTGTAAAACCAAAGGCTCGAACAATCGCAAATGTAAAAAAGATGTCCAAAAATTACTTGTCACTTTCTCATACACTGAAACCGAGAATGTAATCAATTAAAAATGTCAAGACTGAATACTAATCACACACACGTTAAACCTCTGGCTCCAATACACCCCTTACAAATCTATACCACACACACTCCACCATCACACACAACCACAAACATTACAGAATTGTTTTTTTATTTTTATTGTATTACTCGTATATTTTACACTAATTCTATCCCAGGCTTAATTTTAAAAGGTAATCTAATTACCAATATATTATGTATCTTAAAATACTTCATCCTAGTTATTGACTCTTTTATTTACAACATGTCTTTTATAATGTCATCGTAACTCCGGCCCCCAAGATACAGGCGTTGCCTAGTTTGGGGACCAATGTATCTCTTATTTTGTAAACAAAACAATTATGGGTTTTAATAAATTTTATTCTTAATTAATCTCGTTAATGATCGGTTACAGAAATTGTCATTTTTGAGCACGCAATGTATTGTAAGCAATGTGATCTCAACGCTCCGCACTACTACCTACCTACAAACGCGCCGCCGTAGGTATGTAGGTATTAGGCCGGCGACGTGAGCTCAGAAATGAATTTATTTCGTATTTTATTTACATTGTTGTATTTAGTATAATTAGCGACTTAATTACTTTTTAATTAAAACACGCATTGGGTTGGATAGGAGTAACGATTTTGAACAGTTTACAGTAAAAAAAACTGAAAAAACCGATGAAAAACACCAAGCGTCGAATCATGTACTGAATCACTGGTACACGTATTGTGTATACTACTATCAAGCCTTTAGTGGGGGGGGAGCGCCCGACTCGAAAAATATCTTAAACCATGCAGCTTTCTAGTACAAACAGTCTCTTAGCTATGCCTCAGACGGACAGACGGACAGACCGAAACTATATAGGTTCCTTGTCTTTATGTGTGTGTGACTACGGAACTCTAAAAACCGGCTCGGACTTCGCACATTTAGGGTTCCGTACCAAGTGTAGATTTTGACAATTTTTATGGCTTTGGGTCAACAAGATGATGATACTTACTGTGAAAATTTGAAGTTGTAGTTTCAACAGTTTTTGCTGACGGACACGTGAGTAATAGGGCTCCATTTGGACCCTTCGGGTACGGAACCCTAAAAACAAATAAGTATCATTTTCAAACCTTATCACTGATGATACGAAATGATAACTAAAAACATGCTCTGTAATCTTAAATAATGATAAAGCACGTTAAAGATATTTTTGTTTTCGAGGCCAAAGTACTATTGATGACAAAGGTGCATGGAGAGCCTAAGGTCGACTTTTGACTGTGAGGTTTTGCATTACGTATCATGACTTTCATGAGACGACTAGATGGCGCTGTTCAATCATGAAAATAACACTGCAAAGCTTATAAACCTTATTATGCAGAGGCAGATAATAAGGTTTTTAATACCTAAAATAATTACTAAGTAATAATAATATATTTATATTCAAATAAACAAAAATTACTATATTTTCTTATTTCCGAGTACTTAATACAGCGCCATCTAAACCAAACTAAATAAGCCAATTGGTATATCGGTTAATTCGACTACAGATGGTGGTGGATCTTGATCCAATCGTATTAGTTTGTTTATTTTCTGGACACTTGTAACGATCTTTTCCTAGCCCCTTCTCCTTCCCGCATGCACGCGAGCCTTATCGCCATCCTTCTCGGATGGCCGACCGCCGTACCTCACGCCCGAACCGGGCCGAATGCAGTTTTAGCTACGAACGACGGTCCGTCGTCCGCCTCACTATATAAAAAATCGCCAGAAAATGCAAATGGCTGCGCGTGCTAAAAATCTATAAAATCTTGGTGTAATCCTCTATAATTGCAACCAGATAGACACTAATGTGTATAGAATAACGTGTGACAATAACTTTAAATGATAGAAATAGATAAGTGTCGTGCCTAGCTTCTGATCCTGCAACGTGGTGTGGTGCCGTCGCCTGGTCACGCTGACCTAGACGCCAACTCCTGGTTACCCTCGCTCTGGAGTTCCAGAAACGCAGGTACGTGCATGCTCCGCTCCTTATAAGGCTGCTGTATTTTATCCTGTGTTTGTCCACCTGCAGCAGTTATTAATCCTACCACTATTTGAAGATCGTTACAAGTGTTATTAGGTATCATATCTAGACATAAGTACTTTTCAAATAGTTACGCATAATACAGTCCACTACCATCCCCTGAACAATCGCAGGAACCTCTTTGTGAACCTAAGTGTTCATGCCCCCTGTGGTGTGTAAACAGAATTGGAACCAGCTTCTAGCAATTTCCACCAGATGGCGTCGATCATAAATAATAAAAATCCCTACATTCACAAAGTAGCTCTTATTTTCACGTTCCAGAATAAATAATCAGTAGCTCAGGTGGATAAGCATGGCAGAATAACATAGATCGTTCAACAGGGCACCGGTTCGCAACCCAGCTCTCTGTCGACTTTTTTTAAATTTAATTATTATAATATATAATTTATATTCTATTTTTTGTATTTTTAAACGTTTTTATTTTATTTTTTGTTATAAATAATATAAAAAATATGAGGTATAAGATGTATAAATGAATATAGGGATAATATACAAGTATACATATACTACTATATATAACATTATATAAATATATATTATATAAATTACTTTCATAATTGGTGGTAAGTATTAGTATTATTAGTAAAAAACATTTATGTAAGAAGATTTAGATGTATTTTTCTTACAGCTTAAGATTTACTAAGTTTAATTCTCGTAAAGGATAAGAAATGAAACTATTTTATTGATTATAGTTTAAGACATTTAATTCTCAAAGAAGAATACAATTTATGTCTTTCTTTCTTATAGAATGTATAACCTAACCTAGCAGTTTTACATCCAATTAACAATGATTTAATTCACTTGTTAAGGAGAAATACAAGTAAAATTTATAACTGAATAACTCTATTACAAAATAGAAGACCTTAACAAAGTAAAACTGTATAATAGAATAGATATTATAAGTATTCTAAATCAAAACTGTGTTGTGCTATTCTTCTATTATTTAGTTTTATTTACATTATGTTATAATAACTTTCACTATATATGCAACCTTAATTCTGTAAATATTTTACCTACTCATAAATTATAAAAATTTTACGTTTTGCATAATTATGTTTAGTGGTATTGACTATAATGATTGATTTGTGCATTATGTTATGACTAAGGCTCATAGCTTAAGTATTCGTTCCAGAAGGAGGAAGAAATTGAAGCTAAACCTAAAATCAATAACAATTGTAAGACCGGGTTATAGCTGTCATTTTGGGACAGAGTTGTTTATAATAATAAATAAATAATTTATTATGTTGGAAAGGAATCTATATTTATATTGTTTTTATTTTAATTTCTTATATTATATAAGAAATCAAAATCATTAGTGTAATAACATTTTGTTGTTTTAAAGTAATGTATAAATTTATCCAACTTACACCAAGTTTGATTACTGTAATTTATCATATAAATTATAGCTACCCCGGTCTTTTCATTTTTACTCAATCATTATTACTCAATTCAATAGTCAACACTTTATATTCTTTAATATTTCGTGTATCCGCCATTTTGATCGATTACAGCTTGCAACCGCGAACCCATGGAGTCTATTAATTTTTCACATAAATTGTGACCCCGTATAGAATCCCATACCTCCATGCAGTGAGTACTCAGTGCTTCCTTAGTCCTTTCGTTCCTATTGTCCCACTTTTGAACCATAACGCCCCATAAATTTTCAATGGGGTTTAAATCTGGCGATCTCGCAGGCCAAGGAATAATTCGTATGTCCGATTGCTGGCTAAACCACTCTTGCACAATTATGGAACGGTGTATAGGACAATTGTCCTGCACGAACGTTATTACTGGCATGTCTTCTACAGGAAAAACATTCCGCACAGTGGGCAACATGACGTCATTCAGCACATCTAAGTAGTTAACACTGTTTGCACGACTGGGTATTACAGTAAGTTCTCCTGGTCCTGCAGCTGTCATCCATCCCCAATGTTCACTGTTATACGACCGGATTCAGAGTTAGGCACAACGTGATCACTATCATAACGCGTATTATTCCTACGCCACAACCTTACTCGCCCGTGCTGGCTAGACTTGAAAGTCTTTTCATCACTGAAGATAACGTTGCTCCAGTCGAAATGTCTGTATTTCAAAGCGAACTCCAATCGTGCTCTTTTATTAGCTTCGGTTAGCAATGGCTTAATAGCATGTCGACGATAATGCAGACCTTCACTATGAAGAGCACGATACACCGTCCGCAAAGATGTATCAAACAACTCTGCGTAATATCTTGTTGGTGTAAAGCCATTTTCCTCATAACCTTGCACCATAAGTTGACGCTGGTCTGAGTCAATATGGCGTCTTCTGCCAGATCTACTGCGGTGTTCCAACGAACCCTCTTCTTGAAACCGCTTTATCCATAAAGTGACAGTCTTTACCTATAAGGGAAATATATTATTTATTATTTTCGTGTATCGATAACCATGGATAATAAAATAAATAATGAACAGTGATTTTAAAACATTACTTACGTTTAAGCCAGTTTCTCTCGAAATTTCAGAATAATTTAGGCCTTGATTATGCAATGCTATTATTTGGGCCCTCGTAGCCATATCAATATTAGAACGCGAACTCATGGTAAAGATAAATATTAAAAAATTGTTAAATGCAATCGTAACTGAACTCACTCAAAGATAGTAAAGAACGTTATGATTGAACAAAAAGATTTAATTTTTATACAGTCAATATTAAACTACCCTCAATTCTTTTGAGATTTATGATACAGGTTAAAGTCGCTAAACAACTTCGATATAATAAAGAGTAGGATAATTTCAACTCATTGCGTAATGACGCAATAGTCCAGTGGCTATGGTATCGGTAAATTTTATGCCACCGAGTTCGAATCCTAGTTATTACGAGCTTTGCTTTATAAGGTTTGTAATGTCGTAGGAGAATTTGTGTTAAAATTAAGTAATATTGTAACTAGCAAAAAACAAGATAATGTTCTTTAACGAGAGATGTATATTTTCCAATCCAACTACTAAACTAGCGCCATCTATGTCGTTCAAGACGTATTATTAAGGCGATGAAACCCTGTACAAACGATTTTGGTTTGGAACTCTCCATGCACTTCTGTCTTCATTAGTACTTCATTCTAAGGTACTTACCGAATAGATAATAAATGCATTACAGTTAGTACCGCTGAATTTGTTTTAGCAGTATAAACTTGTTAGAAGGAAGAACAGAAGAAGAACTTGGAAAACTTCAGTGACGTAAATGTGACGTCATGAACTCATGAGTGTGACAAATGGTCATGGCCATCATCATTTCATCACATTTCAGGTAAAAAAAAAAGGTATTTAGGAATATTATATGAAGAATTAAAGATTGATTATGATATTCTACTAAACAAAAAAAATAAAAATAAGCAACAAAGAGAACAAAATACCGCATATCTCAACACTAGATATATAAGGCACGGCCGTTTGTATCATACAGATCTTAAACCTAACAAAAAAAATCCCAGTTATTTCGCTTATTATGCATGGATTAGCGAACACTTGCCTTCAAGGCCGAGGATAATAAAACCAGGCGAATACCGTCACACGTTCTTACTATGCCAATTGTATAGTTATGAGCAGAAATAAGAGGTAGACTTGGCCAAATCGAGCCATTACCGCCGCCTTATCGTAAGCGACATTTTTTGCTGTGCAGACAGGATTATCGAACACGCTGTTTTGATTCGTATGATAATTAAAAATTAAAACGATACCAGATGCCCAAGGAAATCGCCTTTGAATTTCGCTCTTGTTTGTACATACTCAGTATATCAAGACTTCCTTCAAAGCAAACATGAGGTATACTTTATGGTGCTATAATTAGCGAAGTGTAGGTAGGTATGTATGTAAATATTATGCCCTAGCTACCTATCTATAGGTTTGTATAGCATTACCATATCAGGTGAGAAGCCGTTTATTATGCTATTCAACATCTAATATGTAATGCTAGATATCTCATTAATGCTTTTGAGTACCTCCACATCAGGTGAGATAGTGCATAAATGCATGTCATGTGCATCACAATCAGCCTTTGTGGTTTTTATAAATTGTGTTTGAAAAAATTAAAACTATAATACCTATGTGTATATGCATATAATATCAATATATGTAAATAATATCGTTCCTTTAAATGGAATGTTCTAGAGCTAATTTGAAATGGTTTTGACACCGTTTTTTTTTCGAGTAATCGAACTTCTTCATTTATTTTTTGGAAATTTTGTACTTCTACAATACTTGAGGAAATCTCCACTACTTTGGAAAATAAACTGATAATTTTCCGAAAGCTATTTTCTGCTGAAATCAGAGGAAAGCTACCAGTCTAGTCACCTTGCTGGTCTTCATCGTGCCCAAACTGCGACGGTCAAATGGATGAAAGTTGCTGCTAAAGCAGCCGTATGGTTAAAACCATACGACCTCATAGGTAAAATTAACCTAGAAATGTCAAATCTTGCCTGATCTGATCGACCAGAATTCATCACAGTAAGCTAGATTACATACCCATGTTAAGACAATCCGCAACAAGCTAGGCATGAATGGAAAACTGTTTATCACCTAATTAGGTATCAAAGATATCGCAATAATCAATTAGGTACCTTCATATTTTGATATCTGGACATCCGTTGATATGATGCAATCGTAATGAATAGCTATTTCTTTAAAAAAAAAGCTGTGTTTGATTTGGGCTCGTTATCTAGCTACCTACTAACAAAAAAAACCGGCCAAGAGCGAGTCGGATTTGCACGCAAAGGGTTCCGAACAATGCATGTTTTTTTTCAGGTTTTTTTTTAAACTATATACTTCCTATACGTTTTTCTGTAACATAAAATGTTATCGTTTTGCACCCCAAAAGTGATCCCATATTCCCAATCCATTATTTAAATCCTTTATTTACGTTACATCTCCGTGTCTGGGTCACAGATATTCATGTGTGTACCAAATTTCAACTTAATCAGTCCAGTAGATTCGGAGTAATTGACTGTGACAGACGGATATAACACTTAAAAGTAGATTGTGCTGCCTGTCTATTTTTAACCGACTTCAAAATGAAGGAGGTTATCAATTCGGATTTTTTTTTAATGTATTTTCGGGCATAACTCCGTAATTTACAGACGGATTTGCAAGTTCTGTTGTTTGTCTCCGAAACTCATCATCAGTAAATCTGATGATGGGTTTCGGAGACAAACAACGGAACTCTTCAAAAATTGACAGCAAATCAACCGCGATTGCTGCGATTGTAATAATCTACTAAAAGCAAAGGCAGCTATATCCGCTGTTGATTTTTTATGAATAAACGAAAATAACTTGTTAAGACCTCGTACAAAATTGTTTTTAAATATAAGCCTACTGTGATATAATTTAATTATATTATTACACACATTTTACGTAATACAAGAACAGATAATTAAATCTATTATTGGTTCTTGTGACTCGCACATTTGCTCCTCAGCACCATTTTCCTGAGAATCTTCTTGAGTCTCGGTGTGAATATCAGGTTGACCGGACACTAATGGCACAAAAAAGTTTAAACATTCAATTGTTTCCCAGTTATTACCATAGTGGTTTGTTAGCAACTTTTTTACATCTGTTGCTTTTGCTGAATTGACTCTGTTTATTGGGGGTATTTCAATTGGATTTATGTTTGATGATAGCATGTTTGGGCGGTTCACATTTTTAAAAACACCATCATCATGTTTGTAATGGAAATTACCTTTAATGAGAATATTACCTGCCTTACTCCGTTTTAGTATAAATCAACAACGTAACGCAACGTAGAGTCTTGATTCCAGTGAAGTCCGTATTTTTTAGTCGATGGTAAATAGGCGACGCGATTTCATTTGAGGCCTTGGGAAACTTGTTTTCCGCCTAACAATACGCGAATACATTAGACGGCTCCAGTTTGCTTTTTGATGACCCTTGCACAATTGTAAAATTGAAAAAAAATATTTGTCGTGAATAATACGCTGACTGGTCCGGAATTTTAGGCAAACATAAGTTTTTTTGGCAGTCAAATGAAAGCGTTAATAAATCTGGAGAGTTTTCTTTGACAAATTCAAAGAAAGCTTTTGCTTTTAACTTGTGCACTCTTTGTTTTATTATCAGGTCATTTCGAATACTAGTATCCTTCTCCGTTTTCAGTTTCACGTCAAATTGCAAACAAACTGAGCAGACATCTGTTCGAGGCGTCCCAAAGCCTAAATTGAAGTTTCTTGTGAACACGCTGCGGCAATATGAATTCTTGACTTTTAAGTCTGGTTCAGTCTGTGCGTTATACATTCGCCATAGTTTATTTATACTTAATTCCGCAGCTAAGTAAAATCTCTTAGTGTTACCGCGGCAGTAATGCGGTTCTTCGCAGTTTAATTTTTGGATGAAATTCATTACTGCAAGTTTTTTATTAATATTTTTGTACGAAACGTGATCGCCTCCTCTGTTCTCTTCAAGAAGAGTGCCCGTGTTATAATAGGTTTTCATAACGGTTTGTACCCTGTACTTCTTTATTTGTAGCACTTTAAAAAAAAACGCTTGTCACACAGGCATTCGTTTTTTTAATGAAAGACTACGAACATAGTACGACACTTGCATAGATTTTGGTTTGTGTTTGTTAGTGGTTGGACGACGTCGTTTTACTGGTTTGGCCGTGCAATGTTTCAGTATGTATGTAAAATCCGTCATGAAATGCTTTTATGTCTTGCAATGTAAGTGATCTGCACTCAATTTTTTTTTTGTGATTACACAAAGGTCTCACGAGAGCACTCTTTGATGAATATCTGAAACAATCGACAATCAAAGATTTGATAATAACGTGACTGAATAATCTAAAGTAGGTATCTCTGTATCAAATTTCATCAAAATAGGTTCAGCCATTAGGCGTGAAGAGGTAACAGACAGACAGACAACTCGCATTTATAATACTAGCTTTCCACCCGCGCACGCGACACGCGACTTCGTTCGCGTGAGATTCGTTATATCGCATCCACCAGAGTTGAAAAGTAGCCTATGTCCTTCCTTAGTCTAATCTATCTCTGTACCAAATTGCCTCAAAATCGGTTCAGCCGTTTAGGTGTGAAGAGGACTGACTGAATTACTTTCACATTTATAATACAAATAGTATGGATAGTATGGATTTGGTCGAATTATATTTGTATATCAATTCTAGGTAAATAAGTTATTATATTGCATGGCTCAACCTTTAATTAATGTATTATAACAAATTTTACCTACACATACAACAAAACGTACCTAAAAAAGTGTCAAAAATATTATAATCGAAAATTACCATAGGTTGAATAAAAGTATCAACACTGTAAAATCAACGCATACGTACCCACTCGGGCCTGCGGACGGCGAGTAGTGGGTTACTCGCCGCCCGATCAGCACCAGGCCCGAGAGTCGATGGCGCGTAGTGTTCCACGCGCGCCTCAAAGAGTTGTCAGCAAAGGACGGGGCCTGCCACGGCCAATGCCTGCCCGGGGGTTGAGGATAAATTCGAAAGAGTTACCTCGCCCCTGGGCATTCAGGGCAGGGAGGAACAGGGGTGGGTTTTAGTCAGTAAGAGTCTGACACGCCCTTCCGCTCCACCCTAGAGCGGAAGAAGTCATAGGATGATTTTCCACCCCCCCAAAAAAAAAAAAAACGCATACGTACGAGTACCTCTCCACTTTGGCCACATTTCTCTGCCATTTTTCCGGTTGGGCGACTCGTTTTCGGGCCAACTTGTTATCCACCGGCCTAGGAGAACAATCCATAGTTCTAACTTTTCACTTTTATGACCTAAATTTATTGAAAATCACCATAAAAATAATTAAAAACGGAGACGTGCTCAACGGTCTACAACAAATTCCACCGTATTAAATGTAGGAGAAATGGTGTGCTGTGATTGGCTGATTGGATATTGCTTCTTGTGCACTTGACATTAGCGGATATTGCTGTAGGTATTTGCTGCCACAGTCGATTTTGGTACCAGTTTTTCTAGCGGATAAAGCTAATTTTGAACAAAAATTATTTTATGATGTTGTAACCAATTTGACGAACTATATGGCATCAATATGTCAATTTCGAAAAAAAGTGGATTTTGCTGCTTTTGCTTTTGTAGTCTCTGTCTATGAATTGTGAACACAGTTTAATGGGTAACCACTACCAAAAATTGAAAAATAAAAAACTTTTTACAAAAAAATAGAACCAACTTCCAAAAAAAAAATGCAAAATAACTTTAATTTCGGAAGTCGTTGTCATAAAACGAAGACACAAAACTAGAAACACCGACTTCCGAAATTAAAGTTATTTTGCATTTTTTTTTGGACGTCGGTTCTATTTTTTTGTCTGGTGTGTGGATTTTCACACGGCTTCGCTTTTGGGGTCTATCAATTGAGACCAAATTGTCTGCGACAAACGGACAGAGAAACAGACACACGAGTGAGCCTCGTAGGGTTCCGTTTTTTTCATGCGGACATACGAAACCCTAAAAATGAATATTGCATTAATAAACTCTCAAATCAAATTTAATAATTCTATTCTCTTTGTAACATGAAGTAAAGTGCATGATTGATAGTTTCTTGTATAAGGATAGACTGTCTTAGTTTATCCTTATACAAGAATTAACTGCTTGGCTGCTGTTGCAAACACTGGAATAGTTGCTAGTTTTTTGATGTAGTTTAGATGGTGTCCCCTTGTTTCGCAGATAGAAATTTCATAGAATTTCGTTTCCCAGAAAATGTTTTATGTAATATTTGGTCCTTGTATTTTTATTTCGAATATTACGAGTATTGTTTCAACTACTATTTACTTGAATGAAACATATTTTATAGAAACATAATTCAATGAATTTTATAATCACAATTTTTTATTTAACAAACTTATCAAACAGTAGAATTATTTTTTTACGAATATTGTTTGATCGGTGTTTTTTCCTTGGTATTTTATTTCAACGAAAATGTTAATATACTTAGTCTTAAAAAGTCAATATGTTGTGCTACAAAACTTAGTGACAGAAACAAATCGCTGCAAAACCGACTGCACGTAGTCTTGTCTGCCCTACCGATAGAATGTAATTTTAGCCCGAGTAGGCGCGGAGGGGCGAGGCGGCCCGCGAGCTGAGGAGCAGGTGGTTTTAACGCTCGACGCCACTGCTGCGGTGGTGAGCGTCAATACCATCTGCGACGATAAGCTCGCGTGGGACCGCCGGAGACTCGCAGCGCCGGAGCCGTGACAGAAACCATGCCTGCTGCATGTTGCATGCTCGCTTGCATGCTGCATGTTTGCTTGCACGCTGCATGTTGCATGCTCTCCTGTATGCTCCATGCTTGCTTGCATGTTGCATGGTTGCCTGCACGCTGCATGTTGCATGCTCGCTTAATTGTTTTAAAGAATTTCGTTTCACATACTATTTTTCTCATATTATCATTTCATAGAATAATCAATACGTAGAAGAAATTTAAATCATTGATTTTTGTTTCTTAAAGAGTGTAATGTTAGAATATATATATCATAGAATAACAAATCAAATATTATTTTTCCTTATATTCTATTTTAAATTGTAATATTTGGTATTTATTATATTTTTTTTATTTTTCTCCTCTCACAGAGAGGAGGCCTGTGCCCCAGCAGTGGGGACAATAAAAGGCTGATGATGATGACATGATGATAATATTTATTAGTACGTACTGTATTAATACGTATTTTATTATAAGTATAGTAATTTAAATTTCAAGATTTTATTTTTTTATTTGTTGTTATACACCTACCACAGAGTACCCAAAAGTTGACTGGTAGAGAATGCCTTGTTGCATTAAGTTCGCCTATGTACCACTATTGTACATGAAGTTTATATAAATAAATTATACATTAGTTGGCTATACATGAACATGTGTACGCAGATGTCTGCCAGCCCAGAGCCTAAAAAATGGTCCATTAACCTTGTCCGCCAGTGTAGCTAAAATACTGTTAGGGCTACCTCTGAATCGCCGCGACATCGATGCACACCGTTTGCGCATGATGGCAACAAAGTAGAAGTAGTATTAGTAATTTGAATAATTATTTATTATATTAATGATAACTTAGTTTTTCTAGCTTTAACCTTGGACAGAGGATAAGCATTGCCTATAAGCAGCGTACAACGTAGCCGCCTTGTTTTGGGCACATTGCTAGTCGACTGCGATGCGGAGGAATTATTTAAGCCATATTTTAGATTATTTTTAGTTAAGTTCGTTAAGAGTTTGAATTTTGGCTTAAGTGTATATACCTACCTATACTTAAAGTTAGTCGAGCATTTTGAAATGACTTTTGTATTAAAAAATTAATTATTGAGATAAGTAATAAACAGTAAATATATTAAGGGATGTGCGCTTTGTTTATTCTTAACGAAAAGCCTTATGCCTTTGCAGGTCTAAATGTTTTGAAAATATGTAAATTGTATTACTTTGATTATAAAATATCTAGATAGAGTGTCAAATGCGCGCAAACATTTCAAAAAAATATCAGTGAACTGCTGGGCTAAAGTTCTTACTCACTACGTATTACGCGCGCTAAATTATGAACAAATTACATCGATAAAATGGCGGTATGAACTATTTAACTGTGTCGAAATTATTAAGTTGCGTTTATGTTAATTTAGTTGGTGAACTTTTTTTAACCAATTCCAAAAAAGGTGAAGTCTTTAAAGAGATGGTCACTGAGTTTGGTTTTGTTTTATTTTACACTAACGATCGCCCATGACTTTGTTAGTGTGGGCTCGGCTCGCCCCTTGGATCTTGCCCCTAATTGCCTAAGTCTATCTACTCGCCCCCTTGAATATTAGATACCCCAAATCGCCCCCGATTGTTAGTAAGTTAAGAGTACTATCAGCACTCTTAAGTTTTTAAATATAGACGTTTTAATCAACTGTCCTAATTGCTTATTTGTTAAAACTACCAGGAAAGTAGGAATTAACTGAAACTAGGACTAAGACTTATATCGATACACAGAGAATACCTTATATTCCTCTTTGTGTTTAATCGTCGGTTCACAACTTAGTGAGATCGTTTAGGCGTCTATTTTCTGTTCATTTCTGGTCACCCTGGTACTTTTCAAAACAACAAAAATGATTCCATTTCAAAACCTGCATTTTTTACATTTTCATTATGCTAAGTAGTAAGTCGCTTAAGCATCTAGATCCAGTTAATGCTTCCCTGGTAGTTTTAATAAATAAACAATTAGGACAGTTGAATTTTAAAACGTCTATCGATATCATTTATGACGAATCTTTCATGTTCTTCTCAATGTTTCACCGTTGATGCGTTTCGAGGTATACCCCGATGAGATTACTGATAGAGTTATTAATTTAATAAAAAATGGCACTATTTATAATGTGTGAATTTTTTTTGTCTAACCATACCTTTTTTGATTTAATTTCAAAGGAATTGCCGCAAGAGATGAATCGATACTCTAAAATAATTATTTAAATATAAATTTTGAACTCGTCCCTTGGTAAGGAGCGAGTCACTACATCAAAATAATAAAAAACAAAAAAAAAACAAAAAGGCTGAGTGGAACATTTTAATCGAAAGGGGCAAGATCCAAGGGGCGAGCTGAGCCCACACCACTTTGTTCACGTGTTTATTTGTAATTTAAATTTCATTCTTAGAATCTATGGTTTTTTATTTCAAATTTCTAAATTCAAAATGCCTAAAAAGTTAAATATTGTAATACTAATTTAACTAACTTAGCTGATTTAATACAACATTCACATACCTAGACGTAATTAAATTAAACAGTGTTGTATCGTACTGCGTAATCATTTAATGAATACGAGATTATTATTTTTCCCCAATGAAAATAATTAATTTAAAAAAAAACTTATCAAAGGCAACACTGACCGCTTAACAAAGTTCAACTACAGTTTCGTATCAAACCGCCGCCTGAGCGAGACGGTCTTTTTGATCCTTTGTTAAAGAGTGCCTACAGCGCGGCTAGTGCAGAGCGGTATCCTTTGGAATAAAAATAGGTAAAAATGAAAAGATTTCGCTGGCCGGTGGAGTGTTGTCAACTTATGAAAATTTGCAATATTTATTTTATTTTATAAAAATAAAAAAAATGATGACTTTTGTTTTTTATGAGTTACATTTTTTACTATTTTTACTAGGTATGTTAAACCAGGAATACGCCTTTATTGGATCGGACAGGGTTTTGGTTACATGCTGTATAATCAAAGCCGTATTAATAAATCGAATAACTATTGCGTTTCATAATTTTATTAACTTTTACCAACAAATTAACAACTAACATTAATTTGTGTACTAAATACTACTATTATTACTATAAATATTCTTGCTTGCCTTTCCGTCATATCACGACCTTTTTTACAAAACAGCGAATTGAAAAAAAATATAGCCGTAAAGATTCCTCACAAATATTAGTTACAAAGTTTCTTCATAAAGTTGAAAAATGTCGTTAGTAACGCGTGAGCTTTCATGATTTGCCTTCGGCTCTGATGTCAAAGATTGCTAAAAAAAGTTCGCGCACTTGATTTCGATAAAAAAAGAAAAATACGTAAACGATTGGCGAGGTTTATATCTCCGTTATTTTTTTCATAGCCGTAGTTGGTTACAAAAAAAAAATAGTAGGGTCAAGTGGGGACAGTAAAACAGGGGGCACAGTATAACATCCAGATTAAATCTGTCCTTTTCCAACTTGTCTGTGGCGTCTCTTAAGGTGTTTTGTCAATCTTATGTGCTGCCATCTTAGACAGCTCTCATCGAACGTCAAATCGCTCGGTGAACGGAAGAAAGCTCGAATACATGTTTTTCGTAAAAAAATTGTGAACAATTTGGGCAGTGAAGTTTTGTCCTTGTTGGAAAAGTAATAATTTCTGGTGAGTAAATAATTGTGTATTCCCTTTAATCTTCAATTAGTTGGTGTTAAAATAGTTAACAAAGATTTATGCAATTTCAATCCTATATAATTTTAACGAATTTTTGTTCTAAATAATATGGTGTTGGGTACAGTGTAACGGGTACAGTGTAGGTTTTTTTACATTGGAAATTATTAAAAGACCTATTGAATAAAAGACGCAAATTGGCCTACACGATGCTAATGATATAAATCTAATTTTAATTATCTGTAATTAATATTTTTTATTTATTTTTATTATCATACGTTTCATTTCATAGATTATCATTTTTTTAATGGTTTTATTAGAATTTAGGTAAGTACAATGCTAATAAAACCATTAAAAAATGTTATTCATGTAAACAATTTATTATTATTATTTTATAACAATTTAGAAGACGTAATGAGGTGTCCGAGTTTTGGTGATAGTATTAGACTCTTTTGCTTTGATAAGATCGGGACGACTGCGGTACAAAAACCAAAAAGCGTTTTAGCATCAAAAGGATCAAAACAACTTAAGGCGCTATTAGCTGCCAACGACCTTGGGTGGTTAGCTTGCGTTTTCTGCGCTGAGCTCACGTAACGCGTCGTATATGTCCCACCCAGTAATAGGACTCGCCCATCAAGGAGCGCTGTCCGAAATTAGACGCATTATTAATTTATTACACATAACACAACAAGTATTAAAATAAACACTGAGACTAAATTATAAATAATTAAATGATCTTTAAAATGGTGAAGGTTTCATAAAAATACGCTTTGTAGTTATTGCGTGATTCTCAATTTTTTAGTCGGTGTCAAATAACAAAAAAACCAAACTGGAAACACCGACTTCCGAAATTAAAGTTATTTTACATTTTTTAGTATTATTTATGGAAGTCGGTTGTATTTTTTTTGTGTTATGATCCCGATACCGTGGTTGATCTCAGGCTAAACTATTGTCATTTTTTTTTTGTCTAAATTCCTAAATATTACTATTGAATTCTGGATTAAATAATATCTAAGGGATATTATCTAGGGGAGACAGAAGGGTTTGTGTGCTATCCCCTACCGATTAAAGCCATTCGATAACGGACTTCACCACAAAAGGAAATCTTTGGTGGGAACTGTCTTGTGCCCTTTTTTTTTAGCAAGCCTATCCGGAGTCCGGATTCATAATAATACCTAATTGATCATTACTTAACCTGGAGGTACGGCATGTTTACTCAAAAATATATATTTTATGATATTGCGTAACATTATGTAAACGATATCAAATATGAAAGGTCATGTTGGATAAACATTTTAGGGTTCCAGACTTTAAGATGAAGAAACTGAAACCATTTCTACTTTTTATTTCTGTCTTGCAATTTTATTTTACTATTTTCAGATACTAAATAGTAAAAAAAAATGCTTTATGAATTATCATAAAGCATTTTTTTTTCTGGAAGATCTGAAAACAATTTTTTTTTAGTAATTTAATAACTTTAAGGTCTCATAAAAGTCACGCTTTTATAGCTACCTTTTAAAGTAAAAGAAGTAACTGTTGCACTCGTCAAAATATAGGGGATACTTTCAGTTGACAATGGAGAAAAAAGTTGACTGATTTTCTGCACAAATAAAACATGGTAGATAAGATAAACTATCTGAGGTTAACAATGTATATGCTGCGCCGGCTGTTGCTACCGGCTGGATGGTCACCGTGACTCGTGTAAATGGTATTATTACATATAAGAGTGTTTTGAAGAAGTCATCGGATGCATTCCAAAGCGTCGCGTGAGTCGCGACAGACGTGTGCTTGTGTTTAATGTTTTGTGGTAAAGGAAAAAAAGAAAAAAAAATGTCACCTCCAATTAAATACACTAAGGTTAGTAGTTCTCAAAATTTTAGATTAGACGTTAGGTATATAGGAACACATCTCATTACAAAATAATACAGCAAAAATTACATAAATAAATAATAATTCGATTTATAATATTTTAAGTGTTTTGTTGACTGTAACAATAATTTACAAACAAATAAAAGTAAAATTCATTTTGTTTGTGGTGTTTTAAAAAAAATGTAACAGAATTATATCAACGTCTTCCTTACAAAGTTTACTTTGAAATAATATCTAACGAAATTATCAAGATTTGTATTTCAGTATAAATCAATTGCCTTAGAATTTAAAAATTAGAAAACGTATAAATCTATTTAGAGCATTGAAGTTGTGGGTTTCGTCACGGCTCTAAACGTTTTGCTATGTAAAAGAAGAATACAAATATTTGTAGCGAAACACAGTCGGTATTGTAGGGACCTGGAGCACCTTCTCGTACTGCAGGGTCCCTAGGGGTTCTTCGTAATCTCCAGGGGCTGTCGCACTCGCTGGCAACGCGAGAGTGTGGTGTATGAGAGTGACTGGTTACAGTGAATAGTGTTATAAAGGAAAGAGGAATAGCGCACTCAGAGGAATTATATTGAACGATTAAATCTCTCCCGATTGAACGATTAAGCCCTCTTCGGTCGGGCTAGCAGAACTGAACTCCAAAACAAAAGTCTTCCCTATTCTTCTTAATTTCAATCGGCGTTCCAAGAGTTTCTAGAACGTTCCAAACTTCCAACGTGCCAGTTTCCACCATAAGGTCGCCAACATAAGGTTGTCACATGAGCTACGCCCCTACGAATAGAAGCGCAAACGCTAGTAAGTCTTCTATTCAATTAAATATTTGAAAAGCCGATTGACGCCTACCTAATCCTACTGAGAAGGCCCTACCTCTGTGAGGAGATTGTAAAAGCAGAAGTCCATCTATGGATAGCCCATTCTAAACCCCGAGTAGTGTGGTCATCTTTCTTTTTATTAATTTGAGCCATTCGGCGCACCACATGTCCCGGCAATGCACATGGCTTCAGTGAGGCAAAACCTCACTAAAAGCCACACCGCTCTGCAAAATTTTCTGACCTAAGATGGGTAGTTACATAGAGGGTAGTTAGCATCTACCCAGAAAGGGTTTACAAAAATAAAATTCAAAACTGTAATAGTTTTAACTCCACTGGACGCTTATGAAGACCAGGAGAAAAACGACCACCGTTATGAACACCTACTCACTGTTCCTGAACTCCCCCCAGAGTGCTCCATAAATATAACTTGAAGAATACTCTCTAATTGAATAATTCATAAAAATTGTCACGGGCACGGTTACACCATACAGGATCAACTCGACCCTACTTTGCGAAGGCACTATACCACATAAAAAAAGCTGGTATAAACCGACAACCAACCCAGACATTTTTCCCTAGGAGAGAGGATCGCAATCCCTCTCCCTCCTAACTATAGTAATATCTTTATTAAAATCGCACTCTGTAGGAGTTCTCGCACCTATTTCTTCTTAAAAATTCCTTGCTCATGTTATGTGGTCACATCTCCCATCAGTCTTCGTAAGCGCCACGTCCGTGCACCTCATCATTTCGATTACATGAAACACACAAAAACACAACGATTAATATTACATAAAAAACAATACAATTGAGAACCTCCTACTTTTGAAGTCGTTTAAAATTTAAACTTTTTCTACATTGTCAACTGTACTAACTAAAATTGTTGACGTACCAGATATCTGACAATTATTTGTCATGTCAAATGACATCTGACACCACTGTCTATTCTCTAAAATTCTTTCCTAAAGAATAAAATAATTTTCAAAAAACAATTAATAAATTTCTTCCTAAATTTCCAAAATTTATATTTATTTACAGAATACTGCTTTAATAAATTGTTTACAAGCATTACCTGACTTCTTTCGCATATTTTTATTTTTATCGAAGAATTTGGATCATCGTATTTACTACATCCATACCATATATTTATGGTCGAAAACTTGTTTGTCACGTTGCTATGACAATACACGTCAGCTAGAATACATAAAATAAACACAAAAATAATTTTATGTTTATCAAAGAAATGGAAACTATCCCTCTTCGTAAAATACGGGAGGGCACATATCTCCTCCTCCAGCATATTCTGGGAAAAACGCCGCTCCGCTTGCTGTGGAATGTTGTGACGTTGTGAAATAATATTTAAGATGCAGTTTTCATCCCGATAGATATCCGCTGGACTATCACCTATTGGAACAATAATAGAGGGATTTTGCATCACTTCCACTGGTACGCACTGCTGTTTGGACTCCACCGTCATTTCGAAGCTCTCCTGCTCGCAAATACTGATATTTGCGAGCAGGAGAGCTTTGAAATGACGCACTCGCTCCTAGGAACACACTCAACCTGAACAAAATTATCGTCACAAAAACCATGTGTCTTCGACGGAACTTCCACCTCACAGCTCTCCATAACGACGACATCAGCCGAAATAACATCCAAACGAATAAAATTTTCATTCGACTCGTGCTCGCCATTTGTTTCTTTTAATATAATTGTTTCTTGTTTTTCTGAAATATTACTAACAGGAATAACTGGAAAGAACTGACCCGATTCTGTATTTTCATTGTCACAGCTTCGGTCATCATCGCCCAGACCGCAGTCTTCACATTCCTGGACATCATTGACTAGGCTGGCATCAGCGCAGCTCTGGTTACCATCGTCCTCCTCATTAGCTTTGATTGTTGAGCTAGAAAATAACTCTGCATGATTATCTTCGCTCACATTATCCTCGGACTGTTCACCCGCCTCGGACACAACGTCCGGCCTCTCAAGATTAATAAAACACTGATTAACCCTCTGCTTGCAAGACACACACTGGCATGGGAATTCTTTCCTAAGCTCTGCGCACAGCGTGTCAAATTCCATTTCATATTGGAACGTATACCTAAAAAAGTATTGGGCTGCGCCTTTCAGCCAAACCCCTAAAATAAGCGCGTAGTCGTTCTTTCGCCACCCATTGGCAATGGCCATCGACACGAACTCGTCGATAAATTCTTCAAGGCACACTTCATATGTGTGGCCTGAAAAGTATCGCATCTTCCTTTATATCTGATTTAACACTAATAAAAACAGAACCACTCAGCTTGGACGATACTCCTCTTATCCTGGTGCCGTCGCTGCGCCAGTCCTCCGCTTGTCCACCGCACACCGTTACCGTTACCATCACTGTTACATACGGCGCTCGTAGCAGGCGCTCGTACCTGGCGCTTGGCGCCACTTGTAGGGACCTGGAGCACCTTCTCGTACTGCAGGTTCCCTAGGGGTTCTTCGTAATCTCTAGGGGCTGTCGCACTCGCTGGCAACGCGAGAGTGTGGTGTATGAGAGTGACTGGTTACAGTGAATAGTGTTATAAAGGAAAGAGGAATAGCGCACTCAGAGGAATTATATTGAACGATTAAATCTCTCCCGATTGAACGATTAAGCCCTCTTCGGTCGGGCTAGCAGAACTGAACTCCAAAAACAAAAGTCTTCCCTATTCTTCTTAATTTCAATCGGCGTTCCAAGAGTTTCTAGAACGTTCCAAAATTCCAACGTGCCAGTCTCCACCATAAGGTCGCCAACATAAGGTTGTCACAGTATATACTTAGGTATACAAAAGTAATAAAAAAACCTATTAATTATATCTCAATTTGATATTGAATCTCAATCCTAATTTATCAGCTATTGCAGTATGAAACTCCCCGAATCGGTCCATTTGTACCAAAACAATCAATGAGGAATGAAACCGGGTCCAGTCCTCGGGACGTGACCTTGGTTTAGTCTCTGTTGCACACAATACTGACATAATAATGGCATCCTATGCCGCGCCTAGTCCGCTATCGTTTCGCTGATATGGAATGATATCATTGTACATAATAACAGGAGATTATATGAAAGCTATCTGTTAATGACTGTGTGTTATCAATATCATGATTACCGATGACATGATTATTCTCTCAGAGATAAATTTAAAGAGATTAATATTACTTATGACTATGCCCTCTCAGTATATTTATGAGAATTTCATGTACGCACATAAGTACCGTGGTTTTGTAATACTAGCCTCAGCAGAAAAATTATTGTTACAGCTCACAGACTGAGATCTGGTCACATGCCGCTCAATAATTTTGGATTCTTAACGAAAAAAATTGATTCACCTAATTGTGAGGTTTGTGGCACACTGGAGGATGTTATACATTTATTGACGGAGTGTGTCAGATTTCAATCTGCAAGAGAGGATCTACTTAGAGAGCTTGAGATAAATATGTACGATGTTAGCATGTTCCATCATATTTTGGCGTCACCTAACTCCGGAGCAGCTTATAGTTTAATTAAGTTTGTGTTGTTACGTTTTACATAATTATAAGGTCCGATGGGACTGGCATGTACATCTGTATAAAAGACCCTAATAATAAATAAAGAGGAAAAAAAAATGTACGCACATAAATATATTAATCTGTTTATAAATACAGTGATCTAGGCAAGGAACAAACACTTTGTTGTTCCTAAAACCAGAACTCAGACTCAAGAAAATAGGTGGTTCGTTTAGATGTCAATACAAGAACCAAGCGTTAATAAAATTAAATCATGTATTAAATGTAACGCTACGCTATGCCAGAAAGCTTTTTACATAATGAAAGATTACCTTGAGGACAAAAAGGCTTGGGATTGAGCTACTTCAGTGATGTACATGAGCCTATGTTTTTGCTTTTGAGGGTTCCGTGCCCGAAGGGTAACCAACGGGACCCTATTATTAAGCCTCCACTGTCCGTCTGACTGTCAGCAGGCTGTATCTCATGATCCACAATAGGTAGACAGTTGAAATTTTCACAGAATGTCTATTTCTGTTGCCGCTATAACAACAAATAATAAAATCGTACGGAAACCTACGTGAGCAAGTTAAATTCGCACTTAACCGGCTTTTTATACACAGTGACATTTTTGTTGACATATATGTTTACTTTGTTATGTATTACATTTTTTTAAATTACTTTGTTATTGTAAATATGGGGACTATGTGGGATTTTTTTGTTCACTTTCCAGTAATTTTCTAACGTTGTCTGACAGTTTCAGTACTTTTGCGGCCTACACAAATGTCCTGTTCGTCGAGTCATTGAGCTCCTTAGTAGTCTAAGTTGAGCTATTCGTCTACTGACAGATGCTTGCACTGACTGGACAGGTCCACTCAAATATGAGTGGTTCTTTCTTCAAAATACCATTACAGACACTAATCTGCGTGGTCCTCAGCATTTTGTGAATGAGAGAACTATGTGGGTCGTTATATTCACGTAGATTTCATGACTGTCTTGAGTACTTTGGCGGCCTTTTTTTTTTTTTTGGGGAGTGGGAAATCATCCAATGACTTCTCCCGCTCTAGGGTGGAGCGGAAGGGCGTGTTAGACTCTTACTGACTAAAACCCACCCCTGTTCCTCCCTGCCCTGAATGCCCAAGGGCGAGGTAACTCTTTCGAATTTATCCTCAACCCCTAGGCAGGCATCGGTCATGACGGGCCTCGTCATGTATGCTGACAACTCTTTGAGGCGCGCGAACATTACGTGGCGTCGAATCTCGGGCCTGGTGCTGATCGGACGGTGAGCTACCCATTACTCGCCGTCCGCAGGCCCGGGTGCTTTTGCGGCCTACCCAAATGTCCTTACTTTGGTATTTTTCGTCGGTTTGTTGAGCTCCTTAAGGCCCTACTAACGGTCCAGTGGCGCCCTCATTGAATAAAAAATTGTAGCATAGCACAGAAAATAAAATATTAGTTTCGTATCCAAAATAGTAGGCAAAAGTACCAAAAAAGGCCGTTTCTGACTATTTTGCCTACAACTTTGGATACGAAACATTTTGAGACCTGTTTTAACAACGTAAAAATGCTTTATCCTCTTTGTAACAATAGTGAAGTTGGATTTTTTAATATTTATTTACTGTGCTATGCTTTGATTTTTTATTAAATGAGGGCGCCACTGGACCGTTAGTAGACCCATAGAGTTCTGAGTTGAGCTACATGCTAACTGAGAAATGCCTGCACTGTCTGGACAGGTCCACTCAAACCAGCGTGGTGCTTTCCTCAAAAGCTGTACGATTTGACCAGTAAATATTGTTTAGATTAGAACATTTTAAAAGAGATTTTGACCTCTGTAACACACGTACTTCGTGTTAATTATGAATACAGCCTATCAAGGACTTAGTATATCCCTAGATCATACACATTGTAATAGTCCCGCCGGACGTTACTAGATAGCGCTGTGCAGATACGTCACGATCCTGAATCGCGGTGCTAAGATTCGCCGCAAATTAGTGACCCACGACAGATTACTAATAGCTCCTTGATGCTAGATGGAGCTGTGCAATAACGTCACGATCCTGAATCGCGGTGTTAAGTTTCTCCGTAACTTAATGACCCCCTAAGGGAATTGTAAATCTAATCAAGCTATTTCTCCTGCTATCAGCGAGGCGCATCCGCGGATCTCGTCCTACTTGGAAAGGTCACGTAGAATACCCTTGAGGGTTTGGCGGAGTAGCCGAGCCCTTGTATTTTTTGAGTAAGAGGACTGCGTCCCCAGCCCTCGTCCGAGCGGACTCGGCTGTGTGGAACTGCGCCTATTTTATTATAAAGTCAATCATTGTGTCATGTTCATTCGATATCTTACTAATTGGCAAGCTTGCGTGAATCATTTGGTCTTCATTTTCATCAGCTGCTACAAGTAGTACCGTAGCCGAATGGATTGCTTCTTTGAGTCTTATCCGAGGAGTCTTGAGTTCGATTCTGAGTCGCGCAAGTTCTTTTTGGGTTTTTCTAGATTTTGAAAATATCATATATTCACGTATGGGTTTGGTTGGGGGGAGCATTTGCAACATTTCTCTGGTAAAGAACGCACGTATGTTCATAAGCAATAAGGTCATTGTGAGCCATAATCTACCGACATGGTAGATTATAAATATAAAGTCATAGTGTCTGTGCATACTTAAGTGTCATCCAAATAGGGGTAAGTTTTAGTTTTAATGGGTAACAATATTTATATTTAGCATCATGATAGTTACTTACCAATATTTGTTATCATTGTTATAGCTTCACGCAACGCCCTTTAAGTTGGATATTAATTGAGCGAGCTTATTTGTAAGGACCCAATAGTCCCTGAATAAGAGCTACCGGGCAAAGGTGTTGGCAGAGTTCACCGTAAATTATAACTCTTCTGGCGTCCAAATTAGATTAGGTTTAGTTTAAGTCAGGTTAGATTTTAAGGCTGCACCCTGTATTTTAGTTCTTACGAGGTTACAATATATATCTATGGTTTGTTATATTACTTAGTTTTATTGATGCATGAAGAACCCGTAACAACTTTACTTCGTAGGTTGGTTGGTATAAAAAGTTTCCAGATAGACTCACAATTAGGATACTGTCTAAGTTTCACTTTCTTAAATTATCCCATCCCTGACATTCCAACTTACATCACGTTCCTCACCACTTAAAATCTTGTTGACTTTTGATTTATACCAATCATCTTTATCATTTTCACCTATATTGACTGAATTAATTTCTGTACATGACTCGATTGATCTAGAAAGTGCATCAGGCACTGTATTACTTTTTCCCGGTCTATGAACGATCTAAAAATTAAACTGCTGAATCTGATCTTTCATTTTATTTAACCATTGTAGTGCACTGTGATCCGTTATCACAGTCAATTTGGTCCCATCTATATACGGTCTGAATTTTTCAATTGCGTGAACTACACTTAATAATTCTCTTTCTGACGTAGAATATTGCTTTTCCCTATCCGAGAGTTTCCTACTTAGGAACGCTATAGCTTGCTCATTTCCTTCAACCTTTTGGCAAAGTACGGCCCCAATCCCCTTACTAGACTCGTCACATTGGACTATAAATTGCTTACTATAATCAGGACAGCACATCACATATAATAATAATAATAACATGCCACAACTATCACACAACGCCATCTAGTCCCAAGCTAAGCAGAGCTTGTGTTATGGGTACTAGACAACTGATAAACATACTTATATATTTCTAAATACATACATATTATAGATAAATTACACCCAGACACAGAACAAATGATCGTGCTCATTACACAAACATTTGTCCTGGGTGGGAATCGAACCCACGACCTCCGGCATAGCATTCAGGGTCACTAACCACTAGACCAACAGGCCAGTCCAATCACAGATGTTATTGTGAGCAGTGTTTTAAGCTCGGTAAATGACCTTTCAGCTTCATCATTCCATATAAACCTTTTATTTTTCTTTGCTTTAGTAAGATTATGCAAAGGCGCTGCCATCATTGAAAAATCTGTTACGAAACGCCTATACCAGCTAGCCAGTCCAATAAATCTCTTTAGCTCTGTAATGTTTCTAGGTCTAGGGAAATTCAGAACAGCGGCAACTTTATCGGGATCAGTGCGAAGTCAATTTTTGTCTACAATTTACCCCAAAAACTTCAAACTCGGCCTTGCAAATTTGCATTTTTCAACATTAATAGTTAAATTAGCGTTTTTTAAAATATACGTGACTTTTCCTAATATCGCAATATGTTTTTCAAAATTTGCCGAACAAACAACAATATCATCTAGATAAGCCCAAACCTTCTCCTCCAACGCATGAAATAAAATATCCATAAGTCTTTGTTCAGTTTGAGAAGCGTTCACTAGACCGAAGGGCATAACTTTAAAGTGAAATAATCCTCGACCTGGTACAGCCAAAGCAGTCTTTTCCATACTCGAGTCTTTCAATGTAATTTGCCAAAACGCTGATTTTAAATCAATTGTACTTAAGAATCTGGCATTTTTAAGATTGTCTAATATATTTGATACTCTAGGCAGCGGATATGTATCTCTCTTAATGACTTTATTGATCTGTCTACTGTCTAAGCACATCCTATTCTCACCATTTGGTTTTTTAACAATCAGAACTGGAGAACACCAAGGACTATGTGACGGTTCTACTATGTCTTTTTCTAACATTTCGTCCAACTCACGTTCTATTTCTCTTTTAATTACCGGAGAAAAATTGTACTGCTTTTGATGTACAGGCTTGCAACTACCTGTGTCAATTTCATGTTTTATAATATTTGTCCGTCCTAACCCTGATCCAATTGTTTGTTTAATCGAATCTATCAAGTTAGTTAAAGACTTCTGCTGATTTTCACTTAAATCTTCCCTGGAAATTACATTTTGTTCTTGTGACGATAAAGCATTAACCATTTGGCAGTAATCAGAAGTTTCCCCTTTAAAATCAATGAAAATGCCAAATTTAACAAAGAAATCTTTTCCTAGCAATACATTTTGTGACAAGCTTGGCATAAGCATCATCTTTATGACATTAAAACGACTGTTGAATTTTACTGGAACATCTATGATTTCTGTAATATTATGACGATTACCATCGGCAGTGGCAACCTGTATGATCTTTGAGCGATATGTTTTCAACCCTAAACCTTTTAAAGTTTGATCTAAATCATTGTTAATGACAGTCCGATTAGCCCCCAAATCTAAGAGACCTACATATGAAATGCCCAAAATATCTATCAGTACGTAGTCCCTGTTATCATTATCTTTTTCCAGTACTACTGGGTTCAATTTCCCACGAGACATAAAATCCTTTACCGTTCTAAGCCAGTCCTGCCACTCCTTACCATTTCTATCCAGGGGAAAGTTTATTTGGCAGGTTTCATACTTTCCCCTACAGCGTTTCCCTTACACACACAATCTTTAGAGGTCACTCCAAAACGACCACATTTGTAACAAAACAAACGCTGTTTAGGAACACTCCATGACCTACATAAGTGTCCCACCTCACGACAATTCCAACACCTACCCGATACCGCCTTTTGAGCGTTGGATGTGACGTTGTCAATTTCAATCTTTGCCGAAATCTCGTTAGTAATTTTGTTGGTTAACGGAGAAGAATTATTTTTATAAGCTAAATCTGGTTCTAAGTTAATTCTTTGAACCTTAGACTCTTCAAACCTATCACAGTACGTTCAACTATTCTCAAAACATCCACTATATCCGAGACACAAAAAAATACATTTCGGCAAATAGCTCTTTGATAATATGGCTGTATGTTACGTAAGATAATTGAGATTTTCTCTTGTTCTGTGATCGGTGACGGTAAGTGATTAAACATGTTTTGAAGAATTGACATATTTGTGATAGACTCATCCTTTCCCTGTGTTCTTGCTTTAATTTCAGTTAATAAATCATCTTGATAAAATGACGATTGATACGTTATTTTTAACAAGATCACTAATTCTTTCCAGTTTGTTGCATAACCTTTGTTAGCTCTGAACCATATCAAGGCGTCACCCTTAAAGAAATCTATAGCATAACGCCACAAATCTTCACCGGTTGCATTCCTAGCTTCTTTAATTTCATTAATACGCTCAATGCATTAACACTGACATTATTGTCAGCTGAAAAATAAACACCCCATTGACTAATAGGTACCAGTTTACGTTTCGGGAAATTTATATCCATGGTAGAAGTTCTTAGTAACTTTGGTTTAATTTCTGCCGGATCATGATAACTGTTGTTAGATGATAGTTCATCTAACACAGGAAACTTTAGGTGACATAGTCCCCTATGTCACCTAAAGTTTCCTGTAATACTTGCTTAATTTCCGAAGTAATTTCGTCCTTATGATTTTCGGTGTCATCTTTCGATTCAAGATTGTTCAATAAGGTGTGAAAACGCGTAGAGAGTTCGGACTTTATTTTATCATCGGCCTCCAAATCAGTTCGAATAAGCACCAATCTATTTTTCACATGATACAAACGCGATACTAGTCGTTTAAATAAATGTTTATCAGGTTTACCCGTTATTTCGTCAAGATATGCGGCTAAAGTTGTTAATTTTGACTTGCAATTATCTAATTCCGCAGCTGGCGCTGCTAAAACGTATCGAGGAGCCTTGATTTCGTAATTGATGATGATGATGAAGATCTCACATCACACACGCAGCAAGTTTTACAACAATAAACGCAAGGTTGGATCTTTTCAAATAGGAGACGTTATATGGAAAAAAACCAAGCACCTTTCGAAAGCAAAAAATAAATTTATGGCCAAATTGGAACCGAAATATGAAAAGGCTGTAGTGACAGCAAAACTATCAGAATCTGTGTTTCGTTTAAATAATGCTTTTGGTAAACCTATCGGAATGTGACATATCAGGTTAAGGATTTAAAGACATTATAAAAAAAAAATGTATATATATATATATATATATATATAAATATATATAATATATATATGTATAAATATATATATATACATATATATATATATATACATATATATATATATTTATGTATATTAATATATTTTTTATATCGAATGAACATGACAATTGTTTAAGTAAACACTGTACAATCCTGCTGCTAAAGTAAACGTTTCAAGTCATCTTCGAGTTTGCTTCACATCTGTGACGACATCGCCCAACCCTCCTACACCTCTTTTTTTTTTTTGAGTTTGTTTCGGTGTTTTTTCTCAGGGTAGTCAGCTAGGAAATACCGGTCTCGTCTAGCTTAAACTGACAAAAAACATTGACGTGTAAAAGTGTTCTTGTAACCTAGTTACTGAATAAACATCATTTATTATTTATTTATCATTTACCGGTGATGGAAAATATTTACCTACAAAAAAATATTTGTTGAGCTGAATCCTTGATGTAATAAAAATATGTATAATAATATATGGTGGTGACAGCAATAAAAAGAAAATATGTCTCAAATATAACGTATTTCATTCTTCATCAGTTAAAAATTATCTGACTATTGAAAAATCAACCCTAAGAAACAAATAATTATGCTGGAAGACAAGCCTGAGATAAATACCTATCTAAACGTGTAAAATGATGCAGACGTAGTAGTGAAAAAGGGCTTGTGATTTCTTAATATTTAATAATTTATATACTGTCGTTTTTCAGTTGTTCATCGACAATGAGTGGGTGGACGCGAAGAGCGGCAAGACATTCGACACTTACACTCCTCATGACGGATCTGTCATCGCCAAAGTCGCAGAAGGTGACAAGGTATGTACCCACCACTGCAGGAAAATTTCTGCAAAAGTACCACTTCATTTACCAAGATCATCTACCAACACACATTTTGGCAAATGAAGTGGTACTTTGTACGAAAAGTTCAATTTTTTTTCGGATTTGTTATTGCCATTACACTCTATGAATAAGCACCAGTTCTTATCCAAAAAATAATGGTACAGAAATATTCGGTATAACATGAAATGCGTCAATATAATAATATGCCTCACGATATCGTGGTACCAAATTTTATTAAATATTACAAATACATAATATTATTATTACAAATTCTTTGGCAATAATATTATGTCAGTCTACTCTTTGAATCCAAACAAATACACACAGATCGTATAGATCTATGAGTTTGAACTAATAATTAACAATTAGAAAAACTGTCACTTATAATATCAACACAAAAAAGTTAACGTATCTCACAGACAAATCCTACATAGGTTTTTTTTTTTTTTTTTTTTTTTTTTTTTTTTTTTTTTTTTTTTTTTTTTTTTTTTTTTTTTGGGGGGTGGGAAATCATCCAATGACTCTTTCCGCTCTGGGGTGGAGCGGAAGGGCGTGTCAGACTCTTACTGACTAAAACCCACCCCTGTTCCTCCCTGCCCTACGCGCCCGGGGGCGAGGTAACTCTTTCGAATTTATCCTCCACCCCCGGGCAGGCACTGGCCGTGGCAGGCCCCGTCCTTTGCTGACAACTCTTTGAGGCGCGCGTGGAACACTACGCGCCGTCGACTCTCGGGCCTGGTGCTGATCGGACGGCGAGTTACCCGCTACTCGCCGTCCGCAGGCCCGGGTCTACGGTGGCCGGAGATCGTCTCGCAGCCCCCGGCGTCTCCCGCGACGGCTGCTGCTGGGGGCGCTAGGGCGATTCGGTCTCTGTTGAATCTCCCTAACGTGTGCCGCCTCCCTCTTCGCGAGCATTACTGCTTCGCAGAAGTTGGAGACGGCCCCCCATTCCCTCTCGCTCCGTACCATGGCCTGAACCAGGGCACGGCGCGAGAGGTCGCTGCCGCCTATCGCATCCACGAGGACACGGCGGTGTTCTGCCCAGGCGGGGCAAACCTCCACCGTATGCTCCACCGTGTCCACGGGGCGATCCTCGCAGTGGAAACACGCAGGGGTCACCTCCGCCTTGATCCGACACAGGTACTTCCCGAAACAGCCATGTCCGGTGAGCACCTGCGTCAGGCGGAAGGTGAGGGCGCCATGGCGCCTCTCCAGCCACTCCTCAAAGAGGGGCACTACCGCCTCGATGGTGGCGTGCCCAGCGCTGGGTTGCGACAGTCGCTCTCTCCATGTCACCATGAGATCCTGCCGGAGCTCTGTCCGCCGAGCCGCGAGTTGTCGCGGCAGCGGAGTTTCGCCCCGGCGTTTGGCCTCCTCGCGCCACTCGTACAGGTGCGCGAGGATTTTTGCCTCCAGATCCCACGGTGACAGTCCGACAAGGAGGCTCGCCGCCTCACGGGAGATCGTGCAGTATCCGCGGATGATGCGGATGGCCATGACCCTCTGGGCCGCGTTCATCTGGCGCGTTGACCGCTGCGTCAGCGAACGCGCCCACACCGGTGCCCCGTAGAGGGCCATGGACCGCACGATCCCCGCGTAGAGCCTCCGGCAGGAGGCGTTTGGCCCCTTCAGATTGGGTAGGAGCCGCTTCAAGGCGGCCCCGGCCCTGTCCAATCTGGGAGCCAAACGTCGAAAATGCTCGACGAAGTTCCACCGGCTGTCGAGGACGAGTCCCAGGTACTTCATCGTACCCTCGACGCCGATGCGAACCCCTCCTACCGTGATCTGGGAACCCGCCGGTGGCTCGTTCCGATAGCCATGAAAGCACATGGCCTCGGACTTGTGCAATGCCACCTCGAGTCCCAGTTGCCGGATCCTCCCTATGACTGTCGCAACCCCGCGTGTCATACGGTCGGCCGCCGCCTCGTGCGACCACCCCTGCGCTAAGACTAGCGTGTCGTCAGCGTAGCTCACTACGCTGACGCCAATGGGGAGGTCGCAGCGCAGCACCCAGTCGTATCCGATGTTCCACAAAGGCGGCCCCAGGACCGATCCCTGTGGAACACCGCACGACATCTCTCGCCGGTTCCATTCTCCCTGATGACCGGGGTAGATGACGGCTCTGTCCGTCAAATACGCCTCGACTACGCGACGGAGGTAGGGCGGCACCCGGTGATACCGGAGTGCCTCCACTATGCAACTCCAGGGCAGGGTGTTGAAGGCGTTGGAGATGTCCAAAGACACCGCCAAGACGACCCTGCCCCGGGCAACTGCCTCCCCCGTCGTGAGGGCTCGTACGCGCATGATGGCGTCCACCGTGGAGCGCCCCCTGCGGAAGCCGTACTGGCTCTCCGCCAGATCCGGCCCCACCCGCACCATCTGCCCGACGAGGCGGTCTGCAATTACTCTTTCAAAGAGCTTGCCCACCTCGTCGAGCAGATCCTACATAGGTAGGTAGGTAATCTGTTGGAAAATTGCTAGAAGCTGGTTCCAATTCTGTTTACACACCACAGGGGGGGATGAACACTTAGGTTCACACAGAGGTTCCTGCGATTGTTCAGGGAATGGTAGTGGACTGTATTATGCGTAACTATTCGAATAGTACTTATGTCTAGATATGATACCTAATAACACTTGTAACGATCTTCAAATAGTGGTAGGATTAACAACTGCTGCGGGTGGACAAACACAGGATAAAATACAGCAGCCTTATAAGGAGCGGAGCATGCACGTACCTGCGTTTCTGGAACTCCAGAGCGAGGGTAACCAGGAGTTGGCGCCTAGGTCAGCGTGACCAGGCGACGGCACCACACCACGTTGCAGAATCAGAAGTTAGGCACGACACTTATCTATTTCTATCAAATTAAAGTTATTGTTACACGTTATTCTAAACACGTTATTGTCTATCTGGTTGCAATTATAGAGGATTACACCAAGATTATATAGTTTTTTAGCACGCGAAGCCATTTGCATTTTCTGGGGATTTTTTATATAGTGTGGCTTACGACAGACAGTCGTTCGTTGCTAAAAACTTTGCATTCGGCCCGGTTCGGGCGCGCGGTACGTCGGTCGGCCATCCAAGAAGGATGGCGATGAGGCTCGCGTGCATGCGGGAAGGAGAAGGGGCTAGGAAAAGATCGTTACAAGTGTCCAGCAAATAAACAAACTAATACGATTGGATCAAGATCCACCATCTTCCCCCCCCCCTTCAAGGATCCCCTTCAAAGGTTTAAAATAATAATAAAATAGCGGAGCGGAATTAATAATCCTACTTAGCTGAAATAATATTTATAATTAGAGGAACAATATAATAAAAAATAGCGGGTTGGAATAAAAATATCCGAAAATATGTAATGACATAGTCACTCTACTGTATAGGGAGAGGCGACATCTTTGTCGCCGGTCTGACGTAGGAGCTACCACCGCTTTCTACACGCGCACAGTGGACTATTCCGTCCTTGCCAGGGAAAACCTCAGAAATTTTCCCAATTTTCCACGACAAGGGAGGTGCGTTCTCATTATTGAGAAGAACTATTGTGCCTACTGTGAGGGGGTCCTCACAGTAGGCACAATAGTTCTTTTACTAGCGGTGTTCTATTTTTCACGCATTTGCAAGTTATGGAGGTATTCATACTTAAATCGTTTCCAGAACGTTTGGACTAGCGAGTCCATTAAAGAATGTCGTGACAAAAGGTTTGCTCGCTCTCCACTGACGTCAGCCGCGGGTAAAAAGGTGAGAGGATGAGTTGATAGGAAATGCGCCGGTGTTAAGGCGGTAGGTTCCGAAGGATCGGAGCTCAGAACATACAGAGGTCGGTTGTTCAATACGGCTTCGACTTGATTAAGCACCGTAAGCATCTCCTCGTAAGTGAGGATCTGTTTTCCTATCACGCGGAAAAGAAGAGACTTTATACTTTTAATGTTTGCTTCCCAAATTCCACCAAAAGGGCTTCCTAAGGGAGGCGATCTCTTCCAGATAATCCTTTGTTTAGCGAGTTCGTTACTGAAAATTTCATAATATTTGTCAGATCTTAAAAAATCAAATAAATCCTTTAAAAATGATTGCGAAGAGGTAAAATTAGTACCGTTGTCGCTGTATAAAAAGTTGCATGGGCCGCGCCTGGATAAGAAACGCTTGAAGGCGTTCATGAAGGTAGCGGAGCTGAGATCAGTCGCAAGTTCAACGTGAACGGCTTTGGTCACAAGGCACACAAAGACACAGAGATAAGCCTTTTGACTACGTACACCTCGCTTCCTTGACGTCGTAATATATAGCGGACCAGCGTAATCTAAACCTGTATGGGTAAAAGCCTTACAAGGATCTACGCAGCAACTGGGCAGATCTGACATAGCGGGGAAGGTAGGCTTAGGATTCAGCCTAAAACAACGAACACACTTGTAAATACGGTTGCGCACTAAGCGCCTAGCGGATAAAAAACAGTATTTTTGACGCAATATTGAAATGAGTAACTGTGGACCAGCGTGGCTATTTTCACGGTGGTACCAATCGACAATAAGGTCAACGATGTGTCCATTTTTCAAGAGCGGGATGTTTCGGACTATAATCCCGACTGGAATATGAGAGTCGCCCTCCGACTATACGACGACGTACAATTTCGTTAGAAATGAATGGAGATAACTTACGTAAAGCAGTAGAACAAGACTTGTTCCTTTGAATATTCTGTATATCATTAGCGAAACAGCTGTGCTGAACAGCTTGAATAATTTTATTCTCAGCTGTAGTTAGATCCTCGGCGGTGATGACATCATTGCGAGGAAGCTTCTTTAAAAATCGAAGCAGGAAAACTGTGGACCGGACAAACTTATGCCACGAAGAAAACTTGGAACCTAAAGTTATGAGGACATTGTCCTCTTTTGCGACCGTAACAAGTGAGATGTTTTTTTCTTCAGGCAGATGATTTTGAGTGGAAGAGAAAGCTTCAACTGGCCACTCTGTCAACGGCGACGACATCCAAGGAGGCCCACGGAACCACAAGTCATTATTTAAAATCTGCGAAGGTAATAAACCGCGAGAAACAAAGTTTGCAGGATTTTCCACTCCTGCGACGTGATATACGTGTTGCGATGGCGAGGTAGACTGAAAGTCTGAGATACGATTAGCGACGTAAGTTTGAAACTTGTGCGGCGAGGAAGTTACCCAATACAGGGCGACTGTCGAATCAGAAAATATATACACGTTATCATATTATATACACGCTGTCATATTGACAACGCGCGGATAGCGAATCATAAACAGTGCGTAACAACTTAGCGAGAAGTACTAACCCATTTAACTCAAGCCTGGCCAACGTAATAGTTGGTTTAGCTGATGCGACGCGGGACTTGGAACACAGAAGTGAAATCAAAGGTGGCTGATCACCATTAGACACGTGTAGGTAAATTACACAGCCATAGGCCCTTTCGCTTGCGTCCGAAAAAGCGATAAGCGAAATTTTAGGATCATTTTCCTCAATTCCCACATGTCTTGAGAATCTTGAGGTGCGAGATGAGCGGTAGCTCAGATAGACCGTATCTTTGCCATAAACTAGTGATATCACAGGGTAGCCTGTCATCCCAGCTAATGTGCAAAAGCCACAGTTCCCTGATCTGAGTTTTGCGTAAAGGATCACGGGTCCGACTAGTCCCAAAACATCGTATAGACGAGCGGTCATTGACAAAATAGCACGCTTAGTAGCAGCGGATGGTGGAACTGAAGTCAAAAATGTGAAATTATCTGATGCTGGGAGCCAGCGTAGCCCCAAGATTTTGAACGTGTCATCGTCATCGAACAAAATTGATTCAGACTGTCGATGTGATACGGGTATGTGGCTCAGTAACTCAGACGAGTTGCTAGTCCACTTTACTAAATCGAACCCACCAGCTTTGAACATCTGAATCAACTCCTGCGCCGTTTTAACTGCTTTATCAACAGAAGAAGCAGAAGAAGCCAAATCGTCCATATAGACATCTTTTTCGATGACGTCAGCAGCAATAGGCCACCTTTGTGTTTCATCTTACGCCAACTGACGCAAAGTACGCAGTGCCAGCATTGGAGAAGATCGGAGACCAAAGGTAACACGCTCAAACTGCAAGGTTTCTAGTATATCGTGCGGGGAGAACCGATATAAGATCCGTTGATAACATCGGTGAGCGGGGTATGTATAAATACATAAATACATCTGCCTAACATCAGCAAAAAAGGCAATACGATGTATGCGAACATGTAATAAAATGTTAAATATATCAGCTTGCAAGTTGCAACCTTTATACAAAATATCGTTCAGAGATAGGCCGGAATCAGTCGAAGCGCTGCCGTCTAAAACGATGCGAACCTTAGTCGTTAACTTGTCTTCACGAACTACAGGGTGGTACCTGGCGATGAACAGTCGACTGGAGAAACGCGTGTCAAAATACCTTCATCGAGATAGTCATTGACTATATCATTATATTTTTTATGTAAGTCCGGTGATCGTAAGAACTTTCTTTCAAGGCATGAAAACCTTTTCTTCGCAGTTATGTATGAGTTACCTAGCTTTAGCGGGTCTTCCTTAAATGGAAGCTGAACTACATAACTGCCATCCTTATTTCGCGTGGTAGTTGAAGTATAAATTTCTTCACAGCGTTGATCGTCAGGACTTAAAAACAACTGGGAAGGTAGTTCCTCGGTGGACCAGAACCTTTCCACGAGTTGGTGTAGCGGGTCAGCGGTAAATGCACATAAGGTGTGCGAAGAGCGCGGAGATATGACGGGTGCGTTTCCCATAACGATGTAACCTAAAGTGGTTTCCAAGGCAGCGGGTGAATTATTATCGGCGGTTATTTTATTAAACAAGAGTATTTGACAGTAAAAATTCACTCCTAGCAGAAGGTCGATTGAACCGGGTTCAGAATAGTCATCATCAGCCATAGGTAGATTACGTATGTGACCAAGAGCGCTGACGTCAATACGCGAGTCAGGTAATGCGAGGTAATACTATCCACAACTGATGATGATGTGGTACTCCTGTACGTCGTCAAAGCGAGAAGTGAATATGAGTGAGGTCACACCTAGAATCTTTTGAGAGGCCCCACCTATGCCTTGGACTTTAGAGAAGCGGCTTTGCGTCGAGATAGGAAGCGATAGGTGCTTACTACACGAAGCGGAAATATACTCACTTTGAGAGGCGAGGTCAATCAGGCATCTCAAAAAATGAGGGCGGTGAAAGGTATCTAGAACCTTTATTTTAGGGGTTGCCAATAACGCAGTCGTTATTGTGTGTGAATCCTGATCATACGAAACAGTACAAACCGATGTGTCACTGTTAGGATCAGTAGCCGGCAGCGCAAAGTCTACCTTATGCGCATGGGGCGCAGGGCTTTTAGCGGGAGCACGAGTATGAGACTCGGAAGCATTTACATGCTCAGGCGCAGTATGGCGCGAGTCATGAGCGGTAGCGGACGCTTTAGCGGTTGAACCCGATGATGCGGGGTTTGTCTCAACATGTTTTCGGTTATTAGCGGGCGAGTTGAAATGGAGTAGCGAATGGTGTTTGGCCGAGCAATGGGAACAAGTGCGCTTGGATTCACAATCCATTTTTTTGTGTTTTACACTTAAACAGTTGTTACAAAAGGATTTATTCTTAATGAATTTATACCTATCCGAAGGCGTTAATTTCATAAACGCGGCGCAGCGACACAAATGGTCATGTTTTTTAAGTTGACACAAAGTACACCTGTTATCATTGCCTGCACCACACACCTGCTGGTCAGTGTTTACAAAAGACTTTGTTTGACCTTGCCTACTAGGCGTAGGTACTTGAGCAGTGCGAGCTTTGTGCTGCGCTTGTGGGTTTATGAGCGGGCCAGCTGACCTTGATAAGACTTTACTCTGTTCCTATACAAATTAAATTAAATTCGAGTAGGTAGGAATCTTATCTTTGAGGTAAGTTATCTCGAATAACTTGACAGTCTGGGAATCAAGTCTCTGAAGAGCGAGGTGCAGCAGCATTACCTAAATGATTTTGCTGCTAATCATACCATATAAGCCTTTAAGGAAAAACAGCCAAGTTTGCATATCAAGGCAGGTTTTTTTACCTTATACTTAGATGTACCTAAGTAATTATTATGAACCAGTTCTACTTTGTTCTTTAGCAAAATATGAATATCGTAGTCCGTGGTCTTCATCTTTGTAGGTAATTATACCATTAATTGTTTTTAATTAAAGATTAATAATAAAATGCCCAATCTAAATTCAGCAACTGCTGTGGCAGCTTAGCTAGAGAAACAATAAAATTATAGAACAATAATTTTGCTAGAAAATTATTTCGATTAAATTTAACAGTTGTTGTGCTCCCTTAGGATCTTCTACACAATGATGGCGATGTAATATAGATAATATGGTTCTAGGCAATTTTCTTAAAGTACCAATCCAGATAACTTTGCCACTAGCTTTACAAGGTGGAGACGACAGTGCAACAATAAATGAAAACACAGGTAATACTCATGGGCCGGGGATGCTTTGAGGCGGCTCCTGCCCAATCTGAAGGGGCCAAACGCCTCCTGCCGGAGGCTCTACGCGGGGATCGTGCGGTCCATGGCCCTTTACGGGGCACCGGTGTGGGCGCGTTCTCTAAGGCAGCGATCGACTCGCCGTCTGAACGTCCCAAAGGGTCATTGCGATCCGAATGATCCGAGGATACCGTACGATCTCCTGCGAGGCGGCGAGCCTCCTTGCCGGATTATCGCCATGGGATCTGCCGTGCCGCGACAAGTCGTGGCTCGGCGGACAGAGCTCCGGCAAGATCTCATGGCGACATGGAGACAGCGATTGGCGCAACCCAGCGTTGGGCACGCCACCATTGCGGCGGTAGTGCCCCACTTTGAGGAGTGGCTGGAGAGGCCCCATGGCGCCCTCACCTTCCGCCTGACGCAGGTCCTCACCGGACACGGCTGTTTCGGGAGGTTCCTGTTTCGGATCAAGCGGAAGGTGACCCCCAGGTGTTTCCACTGCGAGGATCGCCCAGAGGACAAGGTGGAGCATACGGTGGAGGTCTGCCCCGCTTTTGCGGAGCCCCGCCGTGTCCTCGTGGATGCGATAGGCGGCAGCGACCTCTCGCGCCCTGCCCGGGTTCAGGCCATGGTACGGGGCGAGAGGGAATGGGAAGCCATCTCCTGCTTCTGTGAAGCAGTAATGCTCGCGAAGGCGGAGGCGGGACGCGTGAGGGAGACTCAACAACGGAGTCGCCCTCACGCTCTCAGCAGCAGCCGCCTCAGGGGACGCCTGGGACTCCCGGCGCCGCTAGATGATCTCCGGCCACCGTAGACCCGGGCCTGCGGACAGCGAGTAATGGGTAGCTCGCCGTCCGATCAGCACCAGGCCCGAGAGTCGACGGCGCGTAGTGTTCCACGCGCCTCAAAGAGTTGTCAGCATTAAGGACAGGGCTCGTCATGGCCGATGCCTGCCCGGGGGTTGAGGATAAATTCGAAACAGAGTTACCTCGCCCCTGGGCACTCAGGGCAGGAAGGAACAGGGGTGGGTTTTAGTTAATAAGAGTCTGACACGCCCTCCCGCTCCACCCAGAGCGGGAGAAGTCATTGGATGATTTGCCACCCCACAAAAAAAAAAGAAAAAAAAATAATGGTAATACTCATCATTATGAACAACTTTTACTATGGGACCAACACTGCAAATCACGAAAAAAAATCAGCTATTCAGTACATTTGTGTGGGGCAGCTGATTCTTTATTCATCCCCGACTTGACTATAGTATATCTACTTAATACTTGAAGTTATTTGAAAACCCGAATACACATCCTTTTGAGAAGAAATGTGAAGCTGTGCCTATATCCATGGGCGCTGCAATTTTTAACTACCTGTAACAATATTTTTAGGCTGACATTGACTTGGCTGTAGCAGCAGCGAAGCGTGCGTTCCAGCGCAACTCGGAATGGCGGCAGTTGGATGCCTCTCAACGTGGAGAAATCCTTCGCAAATTTAGTAACCTCGTAGAGAGAGACGGGAAATACCTCGCAGAGCTGGAAACCTACAACAACGGCATGGTTCTCAACTACGCAAACACCTTCATTGGAGGAGCTGTCAATTCTATCCGGTACAATGCCTCTTGTGCGGACAAAATTAAAGGCGATACCCTAGCTGCTGGTAAGAACGAACTACACAAGAAAATAAAGCACATTCCAGACAAAAAAATCTACGATTTCTATAAACTGTATTCTTTGTCAACAGATGGTGAGGTGTTCTCATACACCCTGAGACAACCTGTGGGAGTGTGCGGTATTATTCTGCCATGGAATGCTCCCATCTTCCTATTCGCCAACAAAGTTAGCACTGCTTTAGCTGCAGGTAAGTTATTCTTTATAAAGTTAATGCAGTAGTAGCCAGTCGTGCATTATTTGAAAGTCGCCTAACGAGCTGCAGATGAACCTGGAATCAAACAGTTGAAATCAGAAAAGAAGAGATATCTCTTAGTTAATTGGGGCTAATGCTGGTGAATTTACCAAAACGCAGAATTTTGTGACTCAGACGTACTTTTTAAAATTCTAGGATTTAGCATGGCTCATTGCCATGCTAAATCGTAGAATTTAGTATTGAGTGCCTGTAGACTATAAAACCCTTACTGCTGTACTTAATCCCTTTGGGTCTCTTAGGTTATGAACTTCACTAGTGGATTTGGTGGTAGAATATAAAAATTATTATGTACGTTTTTAGGTTGTACCGTCGTAGTTAAACCAGCGGAACAGACTCCTTTAACTGCCCTGGCACTAGCGGCTTTGCTGGCCGAGGCTGGTGTGCCCAAAGGTGTGGTCAATATTGTCAACGGCTTCGGCCCTGGCGCTGGAACCGCTCTCACTCACCACGGCGATGTTGCTAAGGTTTCCTTCACTGGATCAGTTGAGGTAAGACGTACAAAGATTTACCTAGCTTTTTTGATAAAGCAGTTTTTTATTCTCCGCTAAAACGGGATAATAATCGTCCACCACTGACTGATTGCACGGCTGGCCGCAATCTTGGCTGCAGAAGCTCCGACCAAGAAGAAAGATTAGTAACGCAGTCCACGCAATTCATTAGTTCACTCAAATTAAATGAACAAATGTAGAATCCTCGTATGAAATATGAATACACTAAATATTAATTCTTGCAGGTCGGTAAATTAATTCAACAAGCAGCTGGAGCCAACAATTTGAAGAGGATCACACTTGAACTTGGCGGCAAGAGTCCTCTGGTCATCATGAACGATGCTGATTGTAAGTTATTTTACTATATGAAAATCATAAAGACTTACTATTTCACCGATGGAATTTTATTATATAAATTAATTTGCTTATTGTATTTCAGTAAATCTGGCCGTCCCTGTCGCTGCAAATGGAGTATTCTTCCATCAAGGACAGGTTTGCATTGCAGCTTCCCGCTTGTTCGTCCAATCTGGCATCTACGACAAGTTTGTTGAAGCAGCTGTTAAGTACGCTAAGGGCATCAAGGTCGGAAACCCAGCGGACCCCACTACACAGAACGGCCCACAGGTAAATTTGAGCCATGACAGCATTTGAAGTGTGTCTAAACGGGCTTCGTTTCTGGAGCTTAATGCTGTCACTCACGTGTCCGTCTGCCTGTCTATCGTCTGTCACAAAACTTAAAATTTGGTGACAATGTTATTACTTCTATTTTACTAACAAATACCAATATATTGATAAATCAGAAGATATTCTTTGAAATTCCCTCATTTGGTACGCAACCCTAAATGTGTGAAGTCCGACACGCACTTGGACGGTTTTTTATTTATTGACTGAATAAACCTGAAAAAAAATATTTTTCTTTTTAAAAGTAATTAAAAATAACTAAATCGAAAATCCTCACTTTCAGATTGATGGTGAAATGATGGATAAGGTACTGGGATACATCGAGAAGGGCAAAAAAGAAGGTGCGAAGTTACTAACTGGAGGTGACAGAATCGGAAAATCTGGTTACTACATCCAACCCACAGTCTTCGCCAACGTCACTGATGACATGACTATCGCAAAGGAAGAGGTAAATCAAAGCAAGAATATAATTTACCTAAAGTTTTTCAACTTAAATGAGAATAATAAAGTCGACATGTTGTAACTAAAGGTCTAACTCGTAACTTTCTACTTTTAGATTTTCGGCCCAGTGCAAAGCATTCTGAAGTTTGACACTTTGGAAGAAGTTATTGACAGAGCTAACAACACGAGCTATGGTTTGGCAGCAGGAATCTTCACAACAAATGTCAACAGCGCCCTACAGTACTCGAAATACGTTGAGGCTGGAACAGTTTGGTAAGTCGAAATAATATATTTTAAGGTTCAGTGACAATCTCTCATATGAGGAAATGAAATTATTTTTACATTATGTAACATAATGAAGTGTCGTATCGGCAATTTAAATTTTCCTTTACTTCATGTTGTTACAATGAATTTCGGTTCGGTCGGGTTTCTCTTAAACTAATAAGATTGTATAGTATATTCGTCAAACTTAATGGCGTGTGGAGACACCACCAACTTCCAAACTGACAAATAAGTAGGTACCATAACAAATATTCACACAGCTTCAACACAGTTATAAAAATCATTAAATGGCCTAAATTATTGTCGACTTGACTACTTGTTGTTGCACTCGCAGCTAACTTCGCACACGCCATTAAGTTTGACGAATACTATAACCGAAAACGATCTATATATATAAAAACATTTTTAACTTTACAGGGTCAACACATACTTAGCACTTACCCCACAATCACCATTTGGCGGTTTCAAAGACTCTGGACTTGGTCGTGAAAAGTAAGTAGTCACAATCAATTAATTGGAGAGGAAGGTCTGTTTTAGGTGATTTTTAAATTGTGTCTGCTCTCATAAGTCATATTAATTGCAAAGTAACACTATCGGTGCCATTCATTACCTAATATTGAATAGATTTTAGATAAAAAAATAAATATCTTTGTCTATCTGAACTTCGAGATAATACGTGTTTTTATTTTTTCAGTGGCATGGACGCTCTTCTAGCTTACACCGAAGTGAAGAATGTTGTCGTTTCTTTGCCAAAGAAGGTCTGAGTTCCAAACTAGACTTTTTACGACTTTAGCGTTATCTTAAATAGAAACTAAGCTTTTCCTAAATATTCCGTGTTTGAAAGAAGTTATTTCATAAGAACTAATGACCGTACCAAATGTGAAATATTTTGAATATACGTATTACTCGGTTTTATAATAATATGTATATGGGATTAACTCGATTGTATTCCAATAAAATGGCTGATTGCTTCTTAATTATTGTATTTATTTCCTGACAAAAAAAATACACGTCTTTTTTTCTTAAAACTTCAAGTTCTCCTCCTTCCCTTTACCTTCCTTATTCTACATCTTTAACATTCATTTGCTATCTCTTTCACTCCTTGACTATTTCATACATTAATCTTTGTCACTTGTTTATGCTTCACATCTGTCATTCATCTTCACGTCCCGTTTCACTGTCCGGTCATAACGTTCCATCAGAATGGCCGAGCTGTAGGAGCTCGGCCATTCTGATTTTCTGACTGCCCCCAGCCATATCTAACTAAAATTACACCTTAAATCCTTATACAAAACAAAGCTATTAACTTAAAGTAAACAATTATTAAACTCCTCTCCAACACATACTTTACATTATTCCAGTAAATAACACCTAAACTTTAAAACAATAGATTGCTAAAACAACCGTTTTATCACACTAGTAAGATGAGTAAACACTTCTTAATGCAATATTAGGTCAAGAGCAAACCCCAAAGATATCCCCTAACCTAACAAATAACAAGACCTACTCACCTTACTCAACAGTATTGCCAAACACTGGCCATGGCTTCATATTATCTGCGGAGGAAGAGGTCACTCGAAAACCATCTGCCCTGTTATCCATTTTCTCAACATCGTATCGATCTTTTCTTTTCACTTTAGTAACTCTGTATGGTCCTAGATAATTTGGTTTGAGCTTTAATCCAGTACCAAACTGTGTACGTTTGATGGCTACAACATCTCCTACTACATATTTTCGACTTTCTTTTCTTCTCCTATTATACGTCTTACAATTTTCATCTTGAACTTTTCTTATTTTTTCTTTTGCTTTCATCTTTAAGTTTTCTCTATTCTGCAAGAAATTACTTCTATGTTCTTGCTGAAGCAGATCAAAAATTTCAATATCTTCTTTAGTTTTCATTTTTGTACCCAGCATGAGTTCAAAGGGAGTGGTGTCAATGCTTCTTTGATATGTGCTGTTCAATGCTTTTTGCACACGGCTGACCTGCTTGTACCATTGAGATGGCTCTTCAATGCATAGCTTTGCTAAAACTGCTATAATTATTTTGTGAATACGCTCCACTTGACCATTGCCTCTGGGCACACCTGTTGTTATGGTTATATGTTGAATATTCTCCTTCTCACAATACTCTTTAAAGTCATTGCTGGTAAACGCACTACCACGATCTGATATCAAACGTATAGGATTTCCGAACGTTTGCTGATGAATCTTTAACTTGTCTATAGTCTCTCTACTGGTAGTCCTCTTCACTGGAAACAACCGCACAAACTTTATAAATCCATCTACAACAGTTAGAATATAATTATACATCTTTCTCGTCTCTGAAAGAGGTCCAATATGATCACAATGAATAGTATGCAAAGGAATGCTTTCCTTGTCAATGCAATTTAAGAATCCCTCCTGTTTACCTTCTTTTTTGGTCGCTAGCAGACATGGTATGCACGACAGCAAAAAATCTTCAATCTTCTTGTTAATATTTTCGATGTAATATTCTTGTTCTATTAGTTGTATCATTTTTCTTTTCCCAAAATGTCCCTTCTGGTGAATTCTTCTTAAAATCTCAAATTCTAAATTTCTTGGTATTACTAACTTTCTTTCTAGTCCTTTGTACAGTAAACCATCGCTGAAGATATAGTCTCATATGGCTGAAGTTTTATTATCTCTATATTCGCCTTTATACCTTCGTCCGACATCTGTGCTTGCTTGACTTGATCATGTAGGCTTAACTCAACAGCTCCAACAAATGGATTTCTGCTCAAAGCGTCTCCATGTTGCATTTTTCCTCCTGGTCGATGTTCAACTACATAATCATACTCTTCAAGCAATAATACCCATCTGGCTACTCTAGTAGTTAGGCCCTTCTTATTCAATGTCTTCTGAAAAGCTTGACAGTCTGTAACAATTTTAAAGTGTTTCCATACAAGTAATGTCTAAACTTCTTTAAACCTTCAATAATAGACAAAGCTTCCAACTCGTAGCTACTATACTTCATCTCAGCATCACTGGTCTTCCTACTGTAGTAGTGTACAGGATGTAACTCATTTGCATAGTCTCTCTGAAGCTAGATAGCACTGTATGCTATTGCAGAGGCATCGGTATGCAATTCAGTAAATAACTGAGGATCATAAATCCTTAACACTGGGCTACTAGCTGACGCATTCTTCAACACATTAAATGCACTTCTCTGTACCTCTTCAAAAACAAAGTTAACATCCTTGTTCAATAAATCAGTCAATGGTTTAGCTATCAAAGCAAAACTTTTAATATACTTCCTAAAATATGAAGTTAATCCCACGAAACTATAATGTTGCTTTAAAGTCTTGGGTTCAGGGTACCTGATAACAGCATCTGTTTTGTCCTGAGAAGGTTGAACTTTTCCATCTTCTATAATGTGTCCTAGGTACTCTATTCTTCGACATAGTAGTTGTGCCTTTTTCCAATTAATCTGCAGGCCGTATTGTGATTCAACCGCTAACACTTCTTTTAACCGCTGCAATGCCTGATATTCATCAACAGCAGGTATCAATAAATCATCAATAAATATAACCAATATTCCTTTTGCTATAAGTTCCTGATACACCATAGTTACAAATCTCATAAAATACTTCGGGCAAACCGACAAACCAAACGGAGCCCTCAGAAACTCATACTGTCCATTATGTGTAACAAAGGCAGTGTACTTTATACTTTCTTTACTGACTCTCAAATGGAAAAAACCATTCTTCAAATCTAACACACTAAAAACACGAGCACCTTTAAGTTTATCAATCAAATCATCAATAATAGGCAGAGGAAATTCATCCTTAATCATCTTTTTGTTTATGGGTCTATAGTCTACACAAACTCTGGTACTGCCATTTTTTTTCTTTACTAACACCAAGGGTGAGGAATATTCTGAAAAACTTACACGAATGATCCCATCCTTAAGCCACTCTGATACTTGCTTTTCAACAATCTCTTGTTCAGCTAAAGATATGCGCCTTGGTCGCTGAGTCACGGGTATATCATCCTTGAGCACGATGCGCAATTCTATTGGCGCTTCCTTTACTTGTACTGGTTTATAATTATTCACACAGTCAATAACTTCTTGTTGCACCTGCTTGTCTTGAACAGTACCTAAAACCAACTCATCCTGACTAACCACACACACAAGTTTTGATAACCAACTGTTTACGTTTGGAGTAATAAGTATTGACCCCTTTGACATAATTGTAAAAACATCTTTAAGGAATTCTTGACCCAATATCACACTACACAGCATACAATGCCTAGAAACAACATGAAATGCAATATCGTTATATTCGTGTCCATCTATCAACACACAAGCAGTAAACTTTTGCGTCGAACAAACAAACCTTACACTGCCGCCTAATCCCACCAGATTCGTGACAATGTTTACCGACTCAGGAATCCCAAGATGAACGTAAAGTTCAGCACACACTAAGTTTATCTCACTTCCAGAGTCAATTAACGCATTAACTTCGCACTCATTCACTAAAATTGTTTCGCAAGCATTTTCAAATCGAAACTGCACCGGCGTTTTCTCTTTGACATAAACATCAGTGAAGTTGGCGTCAGTTCCCACTGGCATCGCCATCTTGTCGCCGTCACTGACGTTGGTACTCCTGTCAATGTCATCAGTTTTACCAACCACAGGCTCACGAATGTTCGGAGTGAAGTCAGTCACACACATCCCTCGTCTATCTTCGTGAATGTTCGGTTTTCCGCCTCGCCATTCCCGTTCTCGGTCATGGGTCTTTTCATTCGTACTATTCGTAGGCCGGATGCATTGATTAGAAATGTGTCCAAACTCGTTACACTTAAAACACTTCAGACCTTTTTCTTTATTTGGGCACTTTGATGATTGATGATTTTTTCACCACAGCTGTAACACCTCTTCTTGTATCGACTATGACCACTGTTATCCGTCCTCATTTTCTCTTTGATTGTCTCATAAATTTTAATCTTTTCCTTCAAGTCCGCGTACGTCGTAACTCCGTACAACAACATTTTATTAACTTCCGAGTCGATTATGCCGTCTATTATGTATTTAATGGCGACATAATCGGGGGTCTTGCCGCGTTTTCCCATCTCCTTCATGACTAACATGTAATATAGACACCTTTCGTCCTTCTTTTTCTTTCTGGCGGCCATCATCTCGTGGATGGTTTTGCTATCCACTGCATCTGGAAACTCCTTCAGTAATCCAACCTTTAAGTCCTCCCAACTTTTGAAAGGTTTTTCAGATCTGAGCCACAGCGCAGCAGTTCCGACCAAAGCCCTTCTGGCTACAATCAGAGTTTGTAGGGGCGACCACTGAAAAATCTCGGCGTTGTCGTCAATGTCCTGCGCCCATTTAGCTACCGCAAACGTCTTGTCTTGCCCACTGAAAGTTGGGACAAGGCTCTCATGGAAAATAGCCTGATCTCGGTAAAACCCTTGCTTAGTCGATGTGGATGCGTCATGTTCGTCTTCACCGTCGTTGGCTTGGCGGCGATTTCTCCCTTGTCGCGGCGAACTTTCCATATTTCGTTTTTACCTTTTCTTTTGTAACTATTGTTACCGTCTTCTTTTCGTAATGGCGTCTTAACGTCTTTGGTGCAACACTCGTGCCGTCTTAATTTTTTTTTCCTTTTTGCCCCTTTAGCCCGAAAACTGGAAATATTGAGCTATCCCGGAGGAGCCCCCAAAAAGTTATGGGATTAGCTCGATTGTATTCGGCTGATTGCTTCTTAATTATTATATTTATTTCCTGACAAAAAAAATACACGTCTTTTCTTCTTAAAACTTCAAGTTCTCCTCCTTCCCTTTACCTTCCTTATTCTACATCTTTAACATTCATTTGCTATCTCTTTCACTCCTTGACTATTTCATACATTAATCTTTGTCATTTGTTTATGCTTCACATCTGTCATTCATCTTCACGTCCCGTTTCACTGTCCGGTCATAACGTTCCATTCCTACATGTATATCAACAACATTTCAGCATTGTTATTTTGTATACTCCCGTTTCCTACATCTTTGACAAACAACGCTAACAGTATTGGTCCTAAATAAGAGCCTTGCGGTAGTCCCACTTTTGGTATCGATTAGATAGGTAGAACATCGCATACAGTCATGAATTGAAATGGCTCCTGAATATGTGTACCTATCTGCAAGAATATCCAAGGTTAAAAGTCAACTGGAAAGGCGTCCTAGTATCATCTTAGTAAAAAGCTCTCTAAAGATCCTTTAGAGTTCTCTAGTAGCTTTAGTCAGCTTGCACAGTCCACTGTCAATCCGAACATCTATATGAACTCATTTAGATGTTCGGATTGACAGTGGACTTAGTTTTCAGCCGCATGTACAACAGTAACTAATTCGGGTAGTTTGTAGTCCTGGAGCCCTGTATCATAACCTATTCCTAGTACAGGCTCCAGTCTCTAAAACATCAATACGTAAATAGGTAGGTATACCTATTGTAAACATGTAGGTACTATATTTTAATCAATTTGTTATGTTTTGCATCATGTGGTGGAGAAAAATTAATCCTAATATTATATTATTATTATTCAATAAAATTTTCGATAGTCTCTAATTACTAGTACCCGTAAGTGTATTTAATTAAGTATTCGTAAGTGCTTCTAATGAACTAAAACGTTAATAATGGCAATAAAGACGGCGCACGAGTTTGCGCTATCATATAAGCGGCTTATGGGCGGCTAATAAATGTTATAAGCATTTGTTATTGTAGGTAATTTGTTTTGTAATACATTTTGTAACTAATAAGCGCGTTATCGAGGCACTAGCAATAAGCTTATCTTAACACTACCGGGTTAAAAATAACATATCCAAAAATAATATGTAGTAGGTATACTGTGTCATTGGTATGTGTTTACGAGTATATATATACGAGTATGATTAAATATGAATAGAACCATAGAACTTAGTAACCAACTAATAAGTGTCGAATATTACAAACTAGTTTCCGCCCGCGGCTTCGCCCACGTGAAAAGTATGACTAGAAATTTGAGTGATATTGCCAGAGAGCACGTTAAAAAAACACTGAAGAAATCAAAATCCAAAGTCAGTTATTCAAATTAGATTGCGGGCCAGAACTTTTTGAACGACGTTCTACATAAAGACAGACCCTTCACCACTTCTTAGCTTCTTGCCCGTGACTCCATCTGCGTAGACATCCGGATTGAGTCCAGAGAAAAATCAAACATTCGTAAAAGATTTAAAGTTTGTACGGGCTAGGATCATGATAAATTATAATTTCCTACATTAGCAGGGCTTACCAAATTTGGACGGCGATTTTTTGCGCTACGCCGAACATCTCTTTTCTATGGACTACCTATTTTTTATTGCCTTTGTATCGACGTTTGACATCGAAGTTTTGTTGTTTATGTAAAACTAGCTTTCGCCCGCGGCTTCGCCCGCGTGAAAAGTGTAATTAAGGTCGAAAGTTAGAATTTTTTTGAACGCCACAGTTCTACATAAAGACTGTTGGGACGCACACACACTCGCTCAGTGTGTCGGGGTACCTATCTTGTTACTATTACCGTGTTAAATTTAATAGTAAGGGCTAGAATCATGAAAATCAGAATTTCCTACATTCGTAGGGCTTAGCAAAGTTGGACGGCGATTAAATTTTGCGGATTTCACCTAAGCAATAATGTTTGCCACGCCGAACATCTCTTTTCAATGGACTACCTTTTCATTGATTTTTGTGGATTGATCATCCAATGACTTCTCCCGTTCTGGGTGGAGTGGGAGGGCTTGTCAGACAACCCACCCTTGTCCCTTCAGTTGCCTGAGTGCCAAGAGCCGCGGTTTTATCCGCGACCCCAGGCAGGTATCGGCCCTGCTAGCCCCGTCAGGTATTACTGGTATCTCCTTGAGGCGAGCGGGGAACATTACGTGTCGTCGATTCTCGGGCCTGGTCCTTATCGGACGGCGAGCTATTCTTTTTTTTTTGTGGGGTGGAAAATCATCCAATGACATCTCCCGATCTGAGTGGAGCGAGAGGGCGTGTAAGACTCTTACTGACTAAAACCCACCCCTGTTCCTTCCTTGCCTGAGGGCCCAGGGAAGCGGTAACTCTGTTACGAATTTATCCGCTACCCCTGGGCATGCAGGCACCGGCCATGATGGGCCCCGTCAGTGGTGGCTGACAATAATCTCTTCGAGGCGCGAGTGGAACACTACAACACCACGCGCCGTCGAATCACGGGCCTGGTGCTGATCGGACGGTGAGCTACCCACTTCTTGCAGTCCGCAGGCCTGGGTTACCTGCGTTTGTATCTGCAATTGACGCCTTAGGTTTTGTTGTTTATATTAAAACTCTGGTCTCCTGGTAGTTTGAGAATCTATATCTCTTATGATTCCAGCCCCTACCTTCTATTTATAACCAAATAATTAAAAAAAAAAAATCTTTAATCCTCAGAATATATTTTGTGATTCTGATCTCCTGGTAGGTTGTGAATCTATACCGCTCAGGATTATAGCCCCGGAAACACTTCTTCTTGATTCTGGTATCCTGGTCGTATGTGAAGCTATACAGCTTAGGATTGTAGCCCCGAAAACACCTATTCATGATTCTGGTCTCCTGGTACTTTGTGAGTCTTTATCTCTCATGATTTCAGCCCTGGAAATAATTCTCATGTTTCTGGTGTCCTAGTACTTATTGAGCGTGTGCGCTCGTTCAGCTTAGCCTTACTTTGGATTTCTACTTCCACCTCAGCCTTCGCCAAGTCTTGTCATTTACCGGGATAAAAAGTAGCCTATGTGTTAATCCAGGTTATGACCTACGTGTGTGCAAAATTTCATTGTAATCCCTTCAGCCGTTTTTGCGATACCTTCAGCCAAACATGCAAACATACAAACAAACAAACATACAAACTTTCGCATTTATAATATTAGTAGGATTAACTTTTTCATGATTTTGGCACACTGATAGTTTACCTGCGGCTTCTGCGTGCAGGTCTGAAATTTCTCTTCTGCATGATTCTGTTTTCCTGGTAGTTTAAGAAAAAACTATACCTCTCATGATTCCAGCCCCGAAATCACTTCTTCATCATTCTGGTCTCCTGGTAATTTATGAATCTCTACCTCTCATAATCCCAGCCTTGGTCATACATTTTTGGTATACATTTGTTTGTTCGTGAATCCGTACTGCTCGGAAAAAATATTCATGATTCTGTTCTCCTAGTAATTTGTGAATCCGGTACCTCTCATAATACCAGCCTCAGAATATGTTTTGTGATTCTGATCTCCTGGTAGGTTGTGAATCTATACCGCTTAGGATTCTAACCCCAAAAATACTTACTGATTCATGACTATGGTCTCCTGATAGTTTTAAAATCTATACCTCTCATGATTCCAGCTCCAGAACTACTTTTTTTGTGAATGCTGATCTCCTGTTAGTTTGTGAGTCTTTATCGCTCAAAATTTCAGTCCTTGAAATACTTCTCATGTTTCTAGTCTCCTGGTAATTTGTGATTCTCTACCTAACATAATACCTGCCTCGGAATTTATTTTGTGATTCTGATCTCCTGGTAGCTTGTGCATCTATACCGCTCAGAATTTAAAGCCCCGGAATACTTCTTCTTGATTCTGGTTTCCTGGTGGTTTGCGAAGCTATACCGCTTAGGATGGTAGCCCCGAAAATACCTCTTCATGATTCTGGTCCCCTGGTACTTTGCGAGTGTTTACCGCTCATGATTCCACCCCTGGAAATACTTCTCATGTTTCTGGTCTCCTGGTACTTTGTGAGCGTATACCGCTCGTTCAACCTGACTTTAGATATCTACTTCCACCTCAGCCTTCGTTAAGTCTTGTCATTTATCTGTATAAAAAGTAGCCTATGTGTTAATCCAGGCTATGACCTACCTGTGTGCAAAATTTCATTGAAATCCCTTCAGCCGTTTTTGCGTTACCTTCAGCCAAACATACAAACATACAAACAAACAAACATACAAACTTTCGCATTTATAATATTAGTAGGATTAACTTTTTCACAATTTTGGCACCCTGGTAGTTTACCTGTGGTTTCATCCGCGTGCAGGTCTGAAATTTCTCTTCTTCATGATTCTGTTTCCTGGTAGTCACGCCTATACGCCTGGAAATGTATACCCGCTCAGGATTCCAGCCCCGAAAATACTTATTCAAGATGTTACCTCTCATGATCTCAGCCTCGGAATACTTATTGTAAATCTGATCTCCTGGTAGTGCGTGAATCTATACCGCTTGGAAATTTTACTTCTTTACGTTTCTGTTCTCCTGGTAATTTGTGAATCTTTCTCTACCTCTTACGTTTCCTGCCCCGGAATGCTTTTTGTGTTTCTGGTCTCCTGGTAGTTTGTGAGTCTTTATCGCTCATGATTTCAGTCCTCGAAATACTTCTCCTCATGACCGGAAATTTGTAAGTCTCTACCTCTCCTAATACCAACCTCGGAATATGTTTTGTGATTCTGATCTCCTAGTAGGTTGTGAACTGGTAGTTTGATTTAAAAAATCAATTTAAAAAAAAAAGACTTCTTTTAGCCTCAGAATATATTTTGTGATTCCGATCTCCTGGTAGGTTGTGAATCTATACCGCTCAGGATTCAAGCCCCGAAAACACTTCTTCTTGATTCTGGGCTCCTGGTGGGGTGTGTGAATCTATACCGCTTAGGATTGTAGCCCCGAAAATACGTATTCATGATTCTGGTCTCCTGGTACTTTGTGAGTCTTTACCGGTCATGATTTCAACCCTGGAAATACTTCTCATTTTTCTGGTGTCCTGGTACTTTGTGAGTCTTTACCGGTCATGATTTCAACCCTGGAAATACTTCTCATTTTTCTGGTGTCCTGGTACTTTGTGAGTCTTTACCGGTCATGATTTCAACCCTGGAAATACTTCTCATTTTTCTGGTCTCCTGGTAATTTGTAAATCTCTACCTCTCCTAATACCAGCCTCGGAATATGTTTTGTGATTCTGATGTCCTGGTACTTTGCGACTCTTGTGTTTCTGGTCTCCTCGTAATTAAAAGTACCTCTTCATGATTCTGGTCCCCTGGTACTTTGCGAGACTTTACCGCTCATGATTCCAGCCCCGGAAATACTTTTCATCTTTCTGGTCTCCTGGTACTTTGTGAGCGTAAACCGCTCGTTCAGCCTGACTTTGGATTTCTACTTCCACCTCAGCCTTCGCTAAGTCTTGTCATTTACCGGGATAAAAAGTAGCCTATGTGTTAATCCAGGCTATGACCTACCTGTGAGCAAAATGTCATTCAAATCCCTTCAGCCGTTTTTGCGATACCTTCAGCCAAACATACAAACATACAAACAAACAAACATACAAACTTTCGCACTTGTAATATTAGTAGGATAAATCATTTACAGGCACTTTTGAATTGTCAATAAGTCGGTCAGTCAGAAAGATGAAGCTAATTGTACATTCCAAGGCGTAGATCTCAACTTAGATTCAAATTCGATTCAACTTCGATCCAAAAAGTGTCCCGTTACGCTCATTGTACGCATGCGCCGCATCTATATTTCATCAATGTTTTGTTATGACGTTGTCATTGAAATTCGATTGAAATTTTTTGATGCCACTGGGCATCAAAAAATTTCAATCGAATTTACACAACAAACAACAAACAACTCACTGGAGTTGTTTTTTCATACGCATTTGTACATGTTAGGTATTATTGTTAGTTTGTATATATTTCTTTTAAGTTATATAATACTAACATTCTGAATATTATTAAAATCTCAAAATGCAAAAAAAAAATTGAAATTCGATTGAAATTCGATTGAAATTCAATTGAAATTCGATTGAAATTCGATTGAAATTCGATTGAAATTCGATTCAAGTTCGATTCAAATTCGATTCAAGTTCGATTCAATTTCGATTCAACTTCGATTCAAATTCGATTCAAATTCGATTCAAGTTCAATTTAATTTCGATTCAACTTCGATTCAAATTCGATTCAAATTCGATTCAAATTCGATTCAAATTCGATTCAAATTCGATTCAAATTCGATTCAAATTCGATTCAAATTCGATTCAAATTCGATTCAAATTCGATTCAAATTCAATTGAAATTCGATTGAAATTCGATTCAAGTTCAATTCAATTTACCGATTCATGTTCGATTCAACTTCGATTCAACTTCGATTCAAATTCGATTCAAATTCAACTGAAATTCGATTGAAATTCGATTCAATTTCGATTCAACTTCGATTCAAATTCGATTCAAATTCGATTCAAATTCGATTCAAATTCGATTCAAATTCAATTGAAATTCGATTGAAATTTGATTCAAGTTCGATTCAAATTCGATTCAAGTTCAATTCAATTTCGATTCAACTTCGATTCAAATTCGATTCAAATTCGATTCAAGTTCAATTCAATTTCGATTCAACTTCGATTCAAATTCGATTCAAATTCGATTCAAATTCAATTGAAATTCGATTGAAATTCGATTCAACTTCAATTCAATTTCGATTCAACTTCGATTCAAATTCGATTCAAATTCGATTCAAGTTCAATTCAATTTCGATTCAACTTCGATTCAAATTCGATTCAAATTCGATTCAAATTCAATTGAAATTCGATTGAAATTCGATTCAAGTTCAATTCAATTTCGATTCATGTTCGATTCAACTTCGATTCAAATTCGATTCAAATTCAACTGAAATTCGATTGAAATTCGATTGAAATTCGATTGAAATTCGATTGAAATTCGATTGAAGTTCGATTGAAATTCGATTGAAATTCGATTGAAATTCGATTTTATTTCGATTCAAATTAAACTGAAATTCGATTGAAATTCGATTCTATTTCGATTCTATTTCGATACAAATTCGATTTTTCAATCGAATTTGTTCGAGTTCGATTCAATTTCGATTCAATTTCGATTCAACTTCGATTGAAATTCGATTCAAGTTCGATTCACAATAGACAGCCTGTCAACCATGCCATGCGATACCTTGAACATGAATCATTTCCTGGTCACGGTATACGCATGGACTTAGGTTTTAATTACATAGACTAAACGTTGGTGTCGAGTGAGGTTTGGACTGGGTTCTTATCATGATCAGTAAAATCGTCATTTCCACGCTCGCTGACTGAACTAGGGTTATCATCGTTATCGCTTTCAGAGATGGATTTAAATGATAGCCAGGGATGCATCTTGTCTACTGCAATAATGGCTTCGTAGCGTCACCCTTTTCGTGACAGTGGGGTATCTTCAACGACATAGCGGTCGTTTGGCAATACCTTTTTTACTCTGTATGGTCCTTGTAATTTTGGCTCTAACTTCTTGGACTGCCCGCTGCCTGATGCAATTGCCCGAACGATTCGAACCAAGTCTCCTTCTTTATATTGCTTAGCAGTTTTCTTACGACTATTGTAACGTTCTCTACTGACTTCATTTTGCTTTTGCATCAAGCAGATGGCATCAGCTCTAATGTCTTCTATACCACCCTGTCCCAATCCATCACCAGTATCAGAAATTAGTTCATTCAAAATACCCTGTGATGGATTGGTTACCCTACGCCCAAATAATAGTTCACTAGGCGATTTCTTAGTGACATCATGTATTGTAGTATTGATACCTAACTGGAAGGTACTGATCTCATGTTCGAAGATCCTTCCCGTGGGTCATCGTACCTAGAGATGCCAGAATAGTTCTGTTCGCCCGTTTGACCTGTCCATTCGCTCGAGGTGTTGACACGGCGTTAAGTATGTGCTTGATGCCAAGAGATTGAGTAAATGCTTTGAACTTTTTACACGTGAAGCAGGTCCCTCTATCCGTAATAAGACGAGTAGGGGTTCCAAAACATCCGATTAAACTCTTAATTACCTTTATAGTTTCTGAAGATTTTGTACTCCTGACCGGTGCCAACGTAATGAATTCTGTGAACGCATCAATTATAACTAAAATGTTAGAGTTTTGCTTTTATTGAACGGGCCGAGATGGTCAGCATGTATGGTGTGAAAGGGAACGTGTACCTTTTGTATAGGATGCAGAAGCCCCTGTTGCGCACCACTCGGCAATTTGTGGTGCGCACACTCCAAACACGCAGACACATATTTCTTGATAAATGATCTCTTTTAGGAAACCAGTACAAGGCACGAACCCGGTCTAACGTCTTATCAAAGCCGAAAGGTCCTACGTCGTCATGGTTAGCTTTAACTATCTGCCACCGAGAGCCCTTAGGAACTAGCCATCTTAACACACCTTCCGCTATGATTTTATAGACGCTACCGTTTTTTAATTTATAGTTCTGTTGGATATCAACAATGGTTGCGGTCTCCGGATCTGACAAAATTCGTTCGATCTGTTGTATCTCATCATCAGAGGATTGAACCGTGGTGATCCAATCCTCTGTTGTAACGGCAAGAACATCAACGACGTGCATATTTTCAGGTCCAGCCTCTATAGGTGCCCAGCTTAGGGCATCGACACGAGCCGCTTTATCTCCTGGGCGATACTCAAACTTGCAATAAAATTCCTGCAACTGCACCCACCACCTCGCTATTTTGGGGATCAAATCCCTTTTTGTCAAGGTGGTGCGCAGAGAATTGCATTCAGTCACGATCTTGAACCTTATACCCAGTAGATAAGTCCTAAATTTACTCAAAGATGATCACTGCTAATGTTTCTAGCTCAAACGAATGGAGTTTTTGCTCATCCAACGATGTTTGGTGGCTAAAGTAAGCTACTGCTCTCCATAACCCCTCTCTATCCCTTTGAAGAAGAATTCCTGCTATACTGAGCTTACTGGCATCGGTATGCAGCTGAGTTTCTTTGTTTTTGTCATATAGAGCGAGGATAGGTCTATTAATTAACTGTTCCTTTATTCCAATAAACGCCATGTTTTCAACATTCTCCACCTCCAAGGCGTATCCTTCTTCAAAAGGGATGTCAAAGGTCTAGCTATTAGAGCAAATCCTTTGACGAACCGCCTGAAGAAACTAGCCAATCCTATAAATCGCCTAACATCGTGGGTAACGTTAGTGGGAGTGGGAAACTTAGAGATCGCTTCTGTTTTTAAGGATCCCGGCTTGATCCCTTGGGCACTAATTTCAAACCCTAAGAAATCTAATTTATCAAACATGAATTTACATTTCTTTAATTTAAGAGTAAGACCGCCCTACTTTATCAGTCCCAGGACCTCATCCAACCTTCGCATTGCTTCCTCAAACGATCGCGCTGGGATAAGGACGTCATCCATATATATTATTACGTACCCTACCTTTGATTTGGGGATAATTTTATGCATTGCCCTCTGAAATATCGAAGGCGCATTTGCCAAACCAAACGGCATTCTCGTATACTCGAATTGACCGTCTGGTGTGACGAATGCAGTTTTATCTTGGGACTTTTCAGAGATAGGAATTTGATAATATCCTGACGCTAGATCAAGAGATATGAAGATATTATGGCCAGATAACTCGTCAAGCAGATCTTCCACTCTAGTGAGAGGATAGTGATCGCGCTTAGTTTTACAGTTAAGCGTTCTGTAATCCACACATCCTGACTATCACGATAGGGCTCGCATAAGGAGAAAAAGACTCTTTTACTATACCGCATTCTAACATTTCCGCTACCATTTGTCGCACATCTTCCCTCTCAGGGTGTGAAAGCCTATATGGCCTGTAAACTACTGGTTGTTCGTCCTTAAGGTGTATATCCATTTCAACGACTGTAGTGAAGCCCAAATCCTTGAGACAGTAAGAAATACATTCCTTATAATTAAGAAGTAGGCTCTTAACTACTTGCTTTTGCTCGTCCGTGACGTAATCTCCAACATTCAGCTCAAACTCTTCGCCTTCGTTACTCAGCTTAATTTATTTTGCTACGGGTGAGTAATTGTTTACTTTTTAATTGTAAATAATGCTCAAATTAAAAATTAACTCTCGATCCTGGCCTTTATCTATTTCGTATTCCCCTGGAAACAAGTAATACTCAGGCCCGATTGGACCACGAATCCCTCCAGCTACAAATAAAGGACCAGAGTAATTTGGAGCTGATGTTACTTGGATAGGTTTTATTTCATTAGGCTTAACATAACTATCACTGCCACAAACCAAGTGTATCTTGAGATCATCGGCAGTTTTACTAATATCCAGGCTATTTGCGGTTTTAGTTATTTTTAAACCAGGGCGTTCTGAAAACGTATGGCCCAATAGAACAGGATAGTTAATGAGATTATCGTCAACTATCAATACCTCGACATCATTTTCAACGATATCCTTAACTTCAATAGTCACTTTAGAAGTACCCGCAGGCTGATACGGTATGTTGCCAAGTTCCTTCAACAGTGGTAAGTTTCATAATTAATTCCTATCAGTTTTATAATTGATTCCTAATCTCATGGCATCAGAAAAGCGTATTAACGTACATTCACTACCTAAATCTAAGTGGCACTGTACCTTTACTCCATTTACGGTAATAGGAAAAGTGTATATACTGGATGCGATCTGACTAGCAATATTAAGAACAGATTTTTCTTTATCATTTCTTTGGAGCACTTTTGGGCACGCATTTGCCAAGTGTCCTAAAAATTTACAGTGAGTACATCTTATCGTGGGCTTATTACATTTATAACGGGGGTGGCCAGGCTGATTACAGTTAAAGCATACCATGACTCTATCCTCCGATTTATCCATCTTGTTAGGTAGAGCATAATGTATGACCTGTTTTTCCGACCACTCATAAATCTGTCTACATTCTTCGAAATCCATGCATTAATAGTTTGCTCTTTGATCATTGGGTCAAATTCAGGTATAAACTGGTTTAAAGACGAAAACTTCTCATTTGAACCGAATTTCGAAGACTTCATAATATCTAAGAATGACTCAATCAATAAAGTAGTGTTTTGATTGTTTACATCACATCTGCTTCGTTTTGCTTCACTGGTCTCGCCGTCACGTTCAGAAGCACGCTTCGCTCTGCTACGTTTCTGATGCCGGTCTCTCCGACACTCGCTGCCAAGTCGGCTGTCGCGCCAGTTCTGCGACGGCAACTGTGTGGCTCACTCGTCCGTATGCTGCGGCGCTCCCTGCTGCGCCTGCTGCGATGCTCACCAGGGTTCTCGTCACTGCCGCCGCTACGGTCACGTCGCTTGGTGCAACGTTTCGCAGTGGTGCTGCGCCGGTGCTTGCTCCGGCTGCGCCTACTGCGTTGATCATCAACCTCGCGGCTGCCATCCCGGCAACGTGATGGTGTTCGAAAACGCTCAGGTTCCATCGGTATGCTGTTGAAAACAATAAAAAAAACGCATCATTCCCTTTTAATTGGTTGATGTTGGAGCCGAAGCTTAGCATTTGCATGTGAATTTATCAAGCACGAGGGATCACTAACATTGTCAGGGAGTGCCCTAACCAAATGCTACCAATCCAAATAAGTGGGTAGTCACTACATTATCGAAAAATATTTTGAATAATGTTGTTAAAAGGACTATAAAGAGCACTGTCAACATGCAAACCCGTATTTTCTATTAGCGAAAATAATAAAGAAAATGTTAATAGGAGTTGTTCTTTCACATAGCTGCATTACCAGGGGTACCCTGGCAAAATGTCGCTAAGATCATGAACTACCGCATAAGTCAATATCATGCTAACACTGTCAGGGAGTGCCAGCGCAAAATGCAATGTTATTGTTGGCACTTGACACAATAACATTGTCAAATTAGTAAAGGCCATTAATATGCGAGTATAGTTCGGGGAGTGAATTCTAACCACACAACCTCAACACCGGGGAGTACCCCGGCCAAATGTTTTTGTGATTGTAGAAGTCACGAGTTCTTTGTCAACATTGTCAGGGAGTGCCCTGACCAAATGTTAACAAATCTCACCCATACAGCTTTGCATTACAACCACCTTTACAACCTTTAAATATCTGTGGGCAAGTAGACGACAACAAGTAACAAAAAAATGAGAAAAAGAGAAAAAAAAACTTATTTTCTTACCTTGTTATCGTAATCACACTTCTGAGTTGTAAGACAACTCAGAAAAACAGCAGTTTCAAGATAATAAATAATAATATACTTTTATTAATTACGTTATCAACATATAACAAACTCAGAATCAAATCAGTTTAACACAAATTCACATAAAGTAATTTATATTATTTCCGTTAATTTTCAACATTTAAACTTTCAACGACCAACAGTCAATCCTGCAGAGGTTCCACTATTAGAGCCGCTCGAGTCAGCCGTCAGTAAACATCTAACATTAACATCTTTTCGATGTTGTAAGGTGGAAATAAAAAGACGTGTTTAATAAAAATGTTTATTCTATCAATTTACAAATTAAACATTTATGAGAATTGTGACGTCGAATTGTTACCTAGACAAAAAAGTTATCTTGTAACCGTTATCTATGTTACGTGTAAGATTGTTTGTTGGAAGTAGGTATACCCACTTAGACCATTCATAATATGAATAACGTAACAATGAAAGGATATTAAAATTTTAATAAAATAAAATGTAATTGTTTATATCCAGTTATTTATTGAAAAGTGATATATGATTTAGACTTTGTAAACATTTTATTACCTCGCAGAAATCTAATTCTTTATTTGGTTTTTTTGTGATCTACCTTTCTAACTCTAAGAAATGTGTGAACAAGTTAAAAAATAATTTAATATAATTATGTAATGCTAATCCATAACTTCCAATCGGGTAAGAACTTACAAAAAGTCAACAATTGCGTGAGATTTGAACTTGCGGCACACTGATTTGCGCTTCAATCTGTGTGCTCTATACCACTGGGCCATCTTGACTTATGCTAAGTTGATGAAATTGTGAATTTTAATCATTTGTTGGCGAAAACTTGAAAATAGAAGGTCGTAAGTCAAACTAAACGTTAAACTAATACGTTGTGAGAATTCTTATCGACTTTTGCTGGCGTCTGTACCTAATCACTATTTAACCGACTCCGAAAAAGGAGGAGGTTCTATGTTCGACTGTATGTATGTTTATTTTTTTTATGTATGTCCACCGATTTGTCTGTCAGAATTATTTTTTTATCCGAAAGAGTATACTCCAGAGGTGGTCCCATATAAATTTTATCGAAATTGCTTCAGCGCTTTTTGAAAAAATCAACAAAAACAAAAAATGTGTATAAGTGGATGACGTTTTGGTCTCCTCCAATTATGAGTATGTTCAAATTCCATGTTCCATGTTATTAGGGTTATCAATTTGGACGTAACTTTAATATTTAGTTTTAGTTCTGGGGTATAACAACTAAAAAGTGAAAAATAAAAAACTATTTTACAAAAATTACAACCGACTCCCAAAAAAGAAAATACACTTAAAATTGAAAAATAACTCTAAAGTCGGTGTCAATTAACGAAGAAATAAAGAAAAACACCGACTTCCATAATTAACGTTATTTACTTCTATTAAATGTTTTATTTAGGGCAGCTAACTTTTCATACCCAAAAGTCACAGATCAAAGTACCTACGCTAAGCAATACTGAGCATTCCAATTATAATCTACTGCTGAGAATTATCATTTTAAAATTCCATTCACGAAACGTTTCCTCGTTCTAATAGAATGATTAACCCGGCGGGAGGCGTTACCGGGTAAAAACACCACAAACACAAAATTCGTTAAAACTTTTTTCTGGTTTACATATGAGTCCTGACATTCCTAGCAGCTTCCTGGTGCTTATAAAGTTGCGTGCCACTACGGACGTATAAAGTGAGGATGGGTACTTTTTACCCGGTAGCGACTACAAACTTTTCGTTTTTAGGGTACGGAATTCTAAAAACGACCGGGTACCCAAAGGGTAAAACGGGACTCTATTATATATATACGTCCGTCTGTCTGTCGGTCTGTCCATCTGTCACTAGGCTGTATCTCATGAACCGTGATAGTTAGACAGTCGAAATTTTTACAGATGATGTATTTCTGTTGCCACTATAACAACAAATACTAAAAAACAGAATAAAATAAATATTTAAGGGGACTAGGCTCCCATACAACAAACGTGATTTGGTGTTTTTATAGATAATGGTACGGAACCCTTCGTGTGCGAGTCCGACTCGCACTTGGCCGGTTTTTTTTTTCTTGTACCGACAGGTTGTTGTATCTCTATGTAATCGAACTAATTCTTCAAAATGAGAGTAGCGAATAGGAGGACATTCCATAAATGGAACATAACCTCCTCACACCCACACATCCTCACACACTACTCTCACACACATGCCCTCACATTTCTTACGCACACACTTTCCATATATTGTTGAAATTTTGTCGTAAAAATTAAAAATGATTTTGTACAAAAAGCACTGCCTAATTGAACAAACTGTCTCTGACATATAACATTATCTTTTAATATTGTAATGTAACTTAATTCTAATGGATTATATTTAAGAAATTTAATTGAAATATTATAATTTAATGATTATCACTTTTAATGTAACTAACAAATTTTATCTATTGTATAAATTTATTAATTTTATAAAATTTTACTAATGCTGCTCATTACTGCATACAAATAGTTGTAATCACCAAGGAAGAAGAAACTGACTCTTGAAATACACATATTATAATATCTAGCTCTAGAGTCAGGGCTTCACAAATAATGTAAAAAGTTTACCCAAATAAAGAAATTATTATTATTATTATAAGAAGCCGTAAAAGGTACAAATGTTGGGTTGCTATGCTTTTTGAACTTTGTGGGGCCGTATGTGGGTTCAGTATATCAGACCACAATTTTTTTCTTGTGGGATAATAAACATAGAAGGCATCAAAGCGTATTGAAAAAGCAAATGCAGAACGCCAAAATAAGCCAATGAGCCCAAGGAGATTGATGGAAAGAATTGGCATTGAACAAAATAAAATAAAAAATTCGAGGTCGGTTGTACATTTTTGTATACTTCAAAGTTTTTGAAGTGAAAACTTCTTCAGCCGCGTTGAGCACTTTTCTTGGTATGTTAAACTCGCGTCAGAACACGGGAACTGATCGAAAATTCGTAAGACGATTCCAAAATATTCAAAAATGCACGTTAATGTTCAAGTTTTTACTTCTGCCGGCAGTCCCGGAGTGCAACCCGTTGTTTTTTTATCACTTTTTAGTTGCCTAACTACAATACAACAACAACAACACAGTCAATGGAATGCGTACTTACTTACTTCATTTTTAACTATTTTTACACTTTTTATATGGTAGGTATGTGATGCTGTTTACCTCAAAAAATATGTAAGTATAGGAATCCAAAGCAACTTTCGAGGACAATATTGTTTGTAATTTTTTGTTTGTTTAGGTGTACCCTACCTAATGTGTACCTACTTGTAGGTAGGTAACTTTAACGCGTCAGGCCCCTGCGTCGCAACCAACAATAGGTTTTTAATTGTGTCTGCTAATGAGTAATATTTGTGTTCATAGAAGTTACTTTGTCGATTCTTGCAAAAATCTTGATAAACAAGGATGCACTCGGAAAGATTTACCTGCATGTTTTGACAGACTAGAAGACCATTAAGTGCTTGTCTCAAAATAATATCGCAGGCTGATCAACCTGGGTCGCGGATAAATTTGAAACTGAGTTACCGCGCCCCTGGACACTCAGGCAAGGAAGGAACAGGGGTGGCTTTTAGTCAGTAAAAGTCTGACCACCCAGAGCGGGAGAAGTCATTGGATGGTTTCCCACGCCCACTAAAAAAAACGGCTGATCAACTTATATCCAGCCCAGGGCGCCTCAAAGAGATGTCGCCAATAATTGACGGGACCGGCTAGCGTAGGGCCTATGCCTGCCGGGGTCGCGGGAGTGTTCCAAAGTGTCACCGCGGCCCTGGAACGCAAGGCCAACTGAAGGAACAGGTTTTAATCAGTAAGAGTCTGAGACACCCTCCCGCTCCATTCAGAGCGAGAGAAGCCATCTGATGACTTGCGAACCTCATAAAAATGTCCCCCATGACATCTCTCTAGGTCCACTCTTGCATAAGTAAACATTACCTTTTTTTCGTGAAAAATAATCAAAGTCAATTTGTAATATTCGACACTTAATTAGTTAGTTACTAAATTCTATAGTTCTATTCATATTTAAATGATACTCGTGTATAGTCGTAAACACATACCAATGACACAGTATACCTACTACATATTATTTTTGGATATATTATTTTTAACCCGGTAGTGTTAAGATAAGCTTATTGCTGGTACCTCGATAACGCGCTTATTAGTTACAAAATGTATTACAAAACAAATTACCTACAATAACAAATGCTTATAACATTTATTAGCCGCCCATAAGCCGCTTATATGATAGCGCAGAATCATGCGCCGTCGTTATTGCCACCGTAATAAAATGCACTTACGGGTACTAGTAATTAGAGACTATCGAAAATTTTATTGAATAATAATAATACGATATTAGCATTTATTTTTTTCCACCACATGATACAAAACATAACAAATTGATTAAAATATAGTACCTACATGTTTACAATAGGTAAACCCTACCTATTTATTTACATTGATGTTTTAGAGACTGGAGCCTGTACTAGGAATAGGTTATGTTAGAGGGCTCCAGGACTACAAACTACCCGAATTAGTTACTGTTGTACATGCAGCTGAAAACTAAGTCCACTGTCAATCCGAACACCTAAATGAGTTCATATAGATGTTCGGATTGACAGTGTACTGTGCAAGCTGACTAAAGCTACTAGAGAACTCTCTAGGATCTTTAGAGAGCTTTTTACTAAGATGATACTAAGACGCCTTTCCAGTTGACTTTTAACCTCGGATATTCTTGCAGATACACATATATAGGAGCCATTTCAAATAATGACTTTATGCGGTGTTCTGTCTATCTAATCGGTACCAAAAGTGGGACGACCGCAAAGCTCTTATTTAAGACCAATACTGTTAGCGTTGTTTGTCAAAGATGTAGGAAACGGGAGTATACAAAATAACAATGCTGAAATGTTATTTATATGCATTTTATTATAAAACCGAGTAATACGTATATTAAAAATATTTCACATTTGGTACAGTCATCAGTTCTTATGAAATAACTTTCAAACACGGAATACTTAGGAATAGCTTAGTTTTTATTTAAGATAACGTTCTAGTTGTACAATGTCTAGTTTGGACCTCAGACCTTCTTTGGCAAAGAAACGACAACATTCTTCACTTCGGTGTAAGCTAGAAGAGCGTCCAAGCCACTGAAAAAAGAAACACACATATTATCTCGAAGTTCAGATAGACAAAGATATTTATTTTTTTATCAAAAATCTATTCAATATTAGGTAATGAATGGCACCGATATGTGTAATTTGACAATTAATATGACTTATGAGAGCTGACACAATTTAAGAATCACCTAAAACAGACCTTCCTCGTAAAACCAATTAATTGATTGTGACTACTTACTTTTCACGACCAAGTCCAGAGTCTTTGAAACCGCCAAATGGTGATTGTGGGGTAAGTGCTAAGTATGTGTTGACCCTGTAAAGTTAAAATGTTGTTATATATATAGACCGTTTTCGGTTATAGTATTCGTCAAATTTAATGGCGCGTGTGAAGTTAGCTGCGAGTGCAACTGCGCGCAGGTAGTCAAGTCGACAATAATTTAGGCCATTTAATGATTTTTATAACTGAGTTGAAGCTGTGTGAATATTTGTTATGGTACCTACTTATTTGTCAGTTTGGAAGTTTGTGGTGTTCCCACACGCCATTCAGTTTGACGAATATACTATACAATCTTATTAGTTCAAGAGAAAACCGACCGAACCGAAATTCATTTTATAACATGAAGTAAAGGAAAATTTAAATTGCCGATACGACACTTCATTATGTTACATAATGTAAAAATAATTTCATTTCCTCATATCAGAGATTGTCACTGAACCTTAAAATATATTATTTCGACTTACCAAACTGTTCCAGCCTCAACGTATTTCGAGTACTGTAGGGCGCTGTTGACATTTGTTGTGAAGATTCCTGCTGCCAAACCATAGCTCGTGTTGTTAGCTCTGTCAATAACTTCTTCCAAAGTGTCAAACTTCAGAATGCTTTGCACTGGGCCGAAAATCTAAAAGAGTTACGAGTTAGACCTTTAGTTAGGTACATGATGTCGACTTTATTATTCTCATTTAAGCTGAAAAACTTTAGGTAAATTATATTCTTGCTTTGATTTACCTCTTCCTTTGCGATAGTCATGTCATCAGTGACATTGGCGAAGACTGTGGGTTGGATGTAGTAACCAGATTTTCCGATTCTGTCACCTCCAGTTAGTAACTTCGCACCTTCTTTTTTGCCCTTCTCGATGTATCCCAGTACCTTATCCATCATTTCACCATCAATCTGAAAGTGAGGATTTTCGATTTAGTTATTTTCAATTATTTTTAAAACGAAAAAATAATTAAAATAGCTTTAGGGTTTATTCAGTGAATAAATAAAAAACCGGCCAAGTGCGTGTCAGACTTTGCACATTTAGGGTTCCGTACCAAATGAGGGAATTTCAAAGAATTTCTTCTGATTTATCAATATTATGGTATTTGTTAGTAAAATAGAAGTAATAATAAACATTGTCACCAAATTTCAAGTTTTGTGACAGACGACAGACAGGCGACGGAGACGTGAGTGACTGCATTAGGCTCCAATGGGCTCCGTTTGGACCCTTCGGTTACGGAACCCTAAAAATGCTGTCATGGCTCAAATTTACCTGTGGGCCGTTCTGTGTAGTGGGGTCCGCTGGGTTTCCGACCTTGATGCCCTTAGCGTACTTAACAGCTGCTTCAACAAACTTGTCGTAGATGCCAGATTGGACGAACAAGCGGGAAGCTGCAATGCAAACCTGTCCTTGATGGAAGAATACTCCATTTGCAGCGACAGGGACGGCCAGATTTACTGAAATACAATAACCAAATTAATTTATATAATTCAATCGGTGGAATAGTAAAGTCTTTATGATTTTCATGTAGTAAAATAACTTACAATCAGCATCGTTCATGATGACCAGAGGACTCTTTCCGCCAAGTTCAAGTGTGATCCTCTTCAAATTGTTGGCTCCAGCTGCTTGTTGAATTAATTTACCGACCTGCAAGAATTAATGTTTAGTGTATTCATATTTCATACGAGGATTCTACATTTGTTCATTTAATTTAAGTGAACTAATGGACTGCGTGACCAAACTTTCTTCTTGGTCGGAGCTTCTGCAGCCAAGATTGCGGCCAGCCGTGTAATCAGTCAGTGGTGGACGTTTATTATCCCGTTTTAGCGGAGAATAAAAAATTGCTTTATCAAAAAAAGCTAGTTTAATCTTTGTACGACTTACCTCAACTGATCCGGTGAAGGAAACCTTGGCAACATCGCCGTGGTGAGTGAGAGCGGTTCCAGCGCCAGGTCCGAAGCCGTTGACAATATTGACTACACCTTTAGGCACACCAGCCTCGGCCAGCAAAGCCGCTAGTGCCAGGGCAGTTAAAGGAGTCTGTTCCGCTGGTTTAACTACGACGGTACAACCTAAAAACGTACATAATAATTTTTATATTCTACCACCAAGTCCACTAGTGAAGTTCATAACCTTAGAGGTCCAAAGGGATTAAGTACAGCAGTAAGGGTTTTATAGTCTACAGGCAATCAATACTCATTGCTATGCTAAATCGCAGAATTTTAAAAAGTACCTCTGAGTCACAAAATTCTGCGTTTTAGCCCCAATTAACTAAGAGATATCTCTTCTTTTCTGATTTCAACTGTTTGATTCCAGGTTCTTCTGCAGCTCGTTAGGCGACTTTTGAATAATGCACGACTGGCTACTACTACATCAACTTTATAAAGAATAACTTACCTGCGGCTAAAGCAGTGCTAACTTTGTTGGCGAATAGGAAGATCGGGCCATTCCATGGCAGAATAATACCGCACACTCCCACAGGTTGTCTCAGGGTGTATGAGAACACCTCACCATCTGTTCACAAAGAATACAATTTATAGAAATCGTAGATTTTTTATTATGAAATGTGCTTTATTTTCTTGTGTATTTAGTTCTTACCAGCAGCTAGGGTATCGCCTTTAATTTTGTCCGCACAAGAGGCAATGTACCGGATAGAATTGATAGCTCCTCCAATGAAGGTGTTTGCGTAGTTGAGAACCATGCCGTTGTTGTAGGATTCCAGCTCTGCGAGGTATTTCCCGTCTCTCTCTACGAGGTTACTAAACTTGCGAAGGATTTCTCCACGTTGAGAGGCATCCAACTGCCGCCATTCCGAGTTGCGGTGGAACGCACGCTTCGCTGCTGCTACAGCCAAGTCAATATCAGCCTGAGAGTATTGATACAGGTAATTAAAAATTACAGCGGCCATGGATATAAGCACAGCTTCACATTTCTTCTCAAGAGGATGATCGCGTATTCGGGTTTTCAAATAACTTCAAGTGTAGAGGGTAGATATACTATAGACAAGTTGGGGACGAATAAAGAATCAGCTGCCCCATACAAATGTACTGAACGCTTGACTTTTTTTCGTGATGCAGTGTTGGTCCCATAGTAAAAGTTGTTCGTAATGATGAGTATTACCTGTTTTTTCATTTATTGTTGTACTGTCGTCTCCACCTTGTAAAGCTAGTGGAAAAGTTATCTGGATTGGTATTTTAAGAAAATTGCCTAGAACCATATTATCTATATTACATCGCCATCATTGTGTAAAAGATCCTAAGGGAGCATTACAACTGTTACATTTAATCGAAATAATTTTCTAGCGAAATTATTGTTCTATAATTTTATTCTTTCTCTAGCTAAGCTGCCATAGCAGTTTCTGAATTTAGATTGGGTATTTTATTATTAATCTTTAATTAAAAACAATGAATGATATAATTACCTACAAAGATGAAGACCAAGGACTACGATATTCATATTTTGCTAAAGAACAGAGCAGAACTGGTTCATAATAATTACTTAGGTACATCAGCCTTGAAATGCAAACTTGTCTATTTTTCCTTAAAGGCATAAATGGTATAGCAGCAAAATTATTTAGGTAATGAATTTTTGATGTATGAAAAAAGATGTGTGATTTCTCAGTGAGATACATTAAGGCATTCTTTTTTTTGTCTTTATGTGTTAAGTGACAGTTTTTCTAACGTAAGGTTAATTAGTTTTTCAAACTCATAGATCTATACGATCTGTGTGTATTTGTTTGGATTCAAAGAGAAGACTGACATAACATTATTGCCAAAGGATTTGTAATATTTAATAAAATTTGATACCACGAAATCGTGAGGCATATACGCATTTCATGTTATACTGAATTCTGTCCGATTATTTTTTGGATAAGAACTGCTGCTTATTCATATAAAGTGTAATGGAAATAACAAATCTGACAAAAAATTGGACTTTTCGTACAAAGTACCACTTCATTTGCCAAAATGTGTGTTGGTAGATGACCTTGGCAAATAAAGTGGCACTTTTGCAGAAATTTTCCTGCAGTGGTGGGTACATACCTTGTCACCTTCGGCGACTTTGGCGATGACGGATCCATCATGAGGAGTGTAGGTTTCAAAGGTCTTGCCGCTCTTCGCGTCCACCCACTCGTTGTCGATGAACAACTGAAAAAACGACAATATAAATTATTAAATATTAAGAAATCACAAGCCGTTTTTCACTACTACGTCTGCATCATTTTACTCGTTTAGATAGGTTAGAAAGTTTCTGGAAACTGAAAATAAATAAAAAATAAATAACCGACAAAGTCCCCACATTTACAATATCAAAGTAATAAAAAAAATGTAATACATAACAAAGTAAATTTTATACATGTCAAAAAAAAATGTCACTGTGTATAAAAACCGGTTAAGTGCGAGTTTAACTCGCACACGAAGGTTCCCCCGTACGATTTTATAATTTGTTGCTATAGCGGCCAGAGAAATACACATTCTATGAAAATTTCAACTGTCTACCTATTACGGATCATGAGATACAGCCCGCTGACAGACAGACGGACAGTGGAGGCTTAGTAATAGGGTCCCGTTGGTTACCCTTCGGGTACGGAACCCTAAAAAGCATAAAGTACTTATAACGAAAACATTGGCTCATGTACATTTATAACTGAAGTAGCTCAATCCCAAGCCTTTTTGGCATAGCGTAGCGTTACGTTTAATACATAATTTAAATTTATTAATGCTTAGTTCTTGTATTCGACTAGGAAGTTTATTATAGAAGAGTATACATTGGCATCTAAACGAACTACCTATTTTCTTGAGCCTGGTTTTAAAAACAACAAATTTGTGTTTGTTCCTTGCCTAATTCACTGTATTTTTTAAACAGATTAATATATTTATGTGCGTACATGAAATTCTCATAAATATACTGAGAGGGCACAGTCATAAGTAATAATTTCTTTAAATTTGTCTCTGAGGGAGTAATCATGCTATTGGTAATCATGATGTTGATAACACATAGTCATTAACGGATAGCTGTCATATAATCTTCTGTTTTAATGTACAATGACATCACACCATATTAGCAAAACGATAGCGGACTTGGCGCGGCGTAGGATGCCATTATTATATCAGTATTGTGTTCAACAGAGACCAAACCAAGGTCACGTCCCGAGGACTGGACCGGTTTCATTCCTCATTGATTGTTTTGGTACAAATGGACCGATTCGCGGAGTTTCATACTGCAGTAGCTGTTAAATTAGGATTGAGATTTAATATCAAATTGAGATATAATTAATATGTTTTTTTTTATTACTTTTGTATACCTAAGTATATACCGACTGTGTTTCGCTACAAATATTTGTATTCGTCTTTTACATAGCACAACGTTTAGAGCCGTGACGACACCCACTACAACTTCAAAGCTCAAAATGGATTTATACGTTTTCTAAATTTTAAATTCTAAGGGAATTGATTTATAATACAATACAAATCTTGATAATTTCGTTAGAAATTTCAAACTAAACTTTGTAAGGAAGACGTTGAAAAATTCTGTTATTTTTTTTTGTAAACAACACTAAAAAAAATGAATGTTACTTTTATTTGTTTGTAAATTATTGTTACAGTCAACAAAATGTTACTTAAAAGATTAAACATCGAACAATTAATTATTTTTGTAATTTTGTTATGAGATGTGTTCCTATATACCTAACGTCTAATTTAAGAACTACTAACCTTAGTGTATTTAATTTGAGGTGCCATTTTTTTTTCTTTTTTTCCTTTACCACAAAACATTAAACACAAGCACACGTCTGTCGCGACTCACGCGACGCTTTGGAATGGTATCCGTATCCGATGACTTCGTCAAAACACTCTTATATTGAATAACACCATTTAGACGAGTCACGGTGACTATCCAGCCGGTAGCAACGGCCGGCGCAGCATAAACATTGTTTACCTCAGATAGTTTATCTTATCTACCATGTTTTATTTGTGCAGAAAATCAGTCAATTTTTTTTTCTCCATTTGTCAACTGAAAGTATCCCCTGTTTTGATGAGTGCAACAGTTACTTCTTATACTTTAAAAGTTATAAAAGCGTGGCTTTTATGAGACCTTAAACTTATTAAATTACTAAAAAAAATTGTTTTCAGATCTTCCAGAAAAAAAAAATGCTTTATGATAGTTCATAAAGCATTTTTTTTACTATTTGGTATCTGAAAATAGTAAAATAAAATTACAAGACAGAAATAAAAAGTAGAAATGGTTTCAGTTTCTTCATCTTAAAGTCCCTAAGGAACCCTAAAATGTTTATCCAACATGACCTTTCATATTTGATATCGTTTACATAATGTTACGCAATATCATAAAATATATATTTTTGAGAAAACCATAACCCATGCCGTACCTCCAGGTTAACTAATAATCAATTAGGTATTATTATGATGAATCCGGACTCCGGATTGACTTGCTAAAAAAAAGCCCCACAAGACAGTTTCCACCAAAGATTTCCTTTTGTGGTGAAGTCCGTTATCAAATGACTTTAATCGGTAGGGGATAGGACACAAACCCTTCTGTCTCCCCTAGATAATATCCCTTAGATATTATTTAATCCAGAATTCAATAGTAATATTTAGGAATTTATACAAAAAAAAATTGATAGTAGTTTAGCCTGAGATCAGCCACGGTATTGGGATCATACAGAAATCATTGCGCAATATTATGCAATATTCTAAAAACAGCTGTATCATGCTTACGATGTTAAAATTTGTGTTATTTCGAGATTATATTTTATAGGTCATGTAGATACGAAAACTTTGGACTAGTAACTAGCATTTTACCCATGTTTTGGCTGACTTTTCTACTATTTTTTTTGGAACCAGCTACGGCGATGAAAAAAATAACGGAGAGAGAGAATAAACCTCGCCAATCATTAACGTATTTATCTTTTTTTATCGAAATTAAGTGCGTGAACTTTTTATAAAGTACCTATTCACTATATATCGATATAAATCTTAGTCCTAGTTTCAGTTCATTCCTGCTTTCCTGGTAGTTTCAATAAATAAACAATTAGGACAGTTGAATTTTAAAACGTCTATAATTAAAAACTTAAGAGTGCTGATAGTTCTTTTAATAAAATCGGGGGCGATTTGGGGGATATATTCAAGGAGGCAAGTAAATAGACTTAGGCAATTAGGGGCAAGATTCAAGGGGCGAGCCGAGCCCACACCAAAAAGTCATGGGCGATCGTTAGTGTAAAATAAAACGAAACCAAACTCAGTGACCATCTCTTTAAATAATAATAATAAAAAAAAATTCAGAATCATTTTTCCATATTTGTTAGTAACAGTAACTTATAAACTAGTGTTAGTAGTAACATTTATTCAAAGCGAGAGGCTCACCGATCCCGGGAATGTCTACTTGACTGCGTGCAGATGTATCCACCGCCCCAAGATCGGAGAGTCCCACCTATCTGCCAACGTTCTATGAATGGGGCTGGCGCTTTAAAGACTTCACCTTTTTTGAAATTGGTTAAAAAAAGTTCACCACCTAAATTAATATAAACACAACTATACCCACAAAAAATATGGCGGTAAGTTGGGAGAACGAAATAAAGAAACTGGCAGCACTTATAAAATATGGCGTTATTTGGTAATTATATATAAAAACAAATATATATATATACTCTTCCTTTTTTTTCGTCGGTTAAAAAAACAAAAAAATAAATATGTAGTCTTTTGGTCACTTAGCGATGATAGGTGATGTGTTTGGTAGTTTTTACCCTTCTTTTATAATTTCGGCACAGTTAAATAGCACATACCGCCATTTTATCGATGTATTTAATTTCTTTTATAATTTAGCGCGCGTAATACGTAGTGAGTAAGAACTTTAGCCCAGCACTTCACTGATATTTTTTTGAAATGTTTGCGCGCATTTGACACTCTATCTAGACATTTTATAATCAAAGTAATACAATTTACATATTTTTAAAACATTTAGACCTGCAAAGGCTCTTCGTTAAGAATAAACAAAGCGCACATCCCTTAATATACCGTTTATTACTTATCTCAATCATTTCAATGTTTTTATTACAAAAGTCATTTCAAAATGCTCGACCAACTTTAACTATAGGTAGGTATATACACTTAAGCAAAAATTAAAACTCTTAACGAACTTAACTAAAAATTATCTAAAATATGGCGTTAATAATTCCTCCGCATCGCAGTCGACTAGTAATGTGCCCAAAACAAGGCGGCTACGTTGTACACTGCTTATAGGCAATGCTTATGCCTGTCCAAGGTTTTATCCTCTGTCCAAGGTACCTTGGACAGAGGATAAAGCCTTGGACAGGCTAAACTAGAAAAGCTAAGTTATCATTAATACAGGGTGTAACGGAAAGGTGTGGTCATATTTTAAGAACCGGTTCTGCCCATGTATATGAACAACTTTCTCTAAGAAAAAAAAACTTTTTTACAAAAAAAAAACAACCGACTTCCAAAAAAAAATACACAAAAAATTTATAAATAACTTTAATTTCGTAAGTCGGTGTCAAATAACGAAGAAGTAAAAATACAAACACCGACTTCCGAAATTAAAGTTATTTATAAATTTCTAATGTATTTTTTTTTTGGAAGTCGGTTGTTTTTTTTTTTTAAAAAGTTTTTTATTTTTCACTTTTTAGTTGTTATACCCCAGAACTAAAAACCCCAATATAATGGTACGTGGAATTTAAACATTTGGAGAACACCAAAACGTCATCGAGGTACACGTATTTTCCGTTTTTGTTCAGTTTCTCAAAAAGTGCTGAAGCAATTTCGATAAAATTTATATGGGACCTCGGGCGTATATTCTTTCAGATGAAAAAAGAATTTTGAAAATTGGTTCACAACTGACGGAGAAATCGGGTAACATACATACAAAAAAAAAAAAAAAAAAAGCATACAGACGAATTGAGAACCTCCTCTTTTTGGAAGTCGGTTAAAAAAAGAAAATTCTCAAAAAAAAAAATTGGACTTTCCATACAAAGTTATTATCAGCTGATCAATATTTGTATGGGAGGCAAAAATTTTTTTTGAGAATTTCCTCAGATTTTCTCGACGAAAGTTGTTCATATCTCTGGGCAGATGCAGTTCTTAAAATATGACCACCCCTTTCCGTTACACCCTGTATCCTACTAATATTATAAATGTGAAAGTTTGTGAGTGTGTATGTTTGTTACTTCTTCACGCTCAAACGGCTGGACCAATTTGGATGAAATTTGGTATTAGATAGCTCATAGCCTAGATTAACATATAGGCTACCTTTTATTCCGGTCTAGGCGGGTAAAACCGCGGCGCGCAGCTAGTAATAAATAATTATTCAAATTACTAATACTACTTCTATTTTGTTGCCATCATGCGCAAACGGTGTGCATCGATGTCGTGGCAATTCAGGGGTAGCTACCACTAACAGTATTTTAGCTACACTGGCGGACAAGGTTGATGGACCATTTTTTAGGCTCTAGGCTAGCAGACATCTGCGTGCACATGTTCATGTATAACCAACTAATGTATAATTTATTTATATAAACTTCATGTACAATAGTGGTTCATAGGCGAATTAAACGCAACAAGGCATTCTCTACCAGTCAACTTTTGGCTACTCTGTGGTAGGTGTACCAAACAAATAAAAAAATAAAATCTTGAAATTTAAATTACTATACTAATAATAAAATACGTATAATTATATGCTAAAATAATATACTAATAAATATTATCATCATGTCATCATCATCAGCCTTTTATTGTCCCCACTACTGGGGCACAGGCCTCCTCTATGTGAGAAGAGAAAAAAATTTATAATAAATACCAAATATTACAATATAAAATAGAATGTAAGGATAAATAATATTTGATTTGTTATTCTATGATATGTATATTCTAACATTACACTTTATGTGAATCAAAAATCAATGATTTAAATTTCTTAAAAGTGAGTATATTACGTATTGATTATTCTATGAAATAATAATATGAGAAAAACAGTATGTGAAACGAAATTTTTTAAAACTATTAAGCGAGCATGCAACATGCAGCGTGCAGGCGACCATGCAGCATGCAAGCAAGCATGCAGCATACAAGAGAGCATGCAACATCCAGCGTGCAAGCAAACATGCAGCATGCAAGCGAGCATGTAACATGCAGCAGGCATCGTTTCTGTCACGGCTACGGCGTTGCGAGTCTCCGGCGGTCCCACGCGAGCTTATCATCGCAGATGGTCTTGACGCTCACCACTGCAGCCGCGGCGTCGACTCGCCCCGCCGCACCTACGCGGGCTTAAATTACATTCTATCGGTACGGCAGACAAGACTACGCGAAGTCGGTTTTGCAGAGATTCGTTTCTGTCACTAAGTTTTGTAGCACAACATATTGACTTTTTATGACTAGGTAAGTATATTTACATTTTTACATTTTCGTTGAAATACCATAGAAAAAAAACACCGATCAAACAATATTCGTTAAAAATAATTCTACTGTGTAATGGTTGTGTCAGTCTTTATTTACCATCAAACACAATTATAAAAGTACAGACATTCAAAAATAGATGGAACACAACACAGTTTTATGAGGTGTGGGACACGAAAGATTCTTTAGCGTAAACGACGCGTCGGCGTCACGAGATCACGTGCGACTGGCTGTGCGCGGGACGCGGGCGGCATGGCGGAGCCGACCGAGGACGAAGCACACCGAATTACCACGAGAGCGCGCGGCTGGCGCGAGTATTCAAACGTTCGTGGCGCGAGTATTTGATTGTTCGTCTTATATCCTCCCCCTCTAACCCAGGCGTTGCGTCCCCGAAGCCGGGTTAGCCTTACGAGGTCTCCCCCTCTTACGCTTCTCCTGAATGGGATCTTGGATAGGGCCAACGAACGGTGTTAACAACGAAACGTGATACTTCCCTAGCGAGACGCCGTCACTTATACGCTCCAAAGCATATGTCGTACTACCGATCACCTCCTGAATACGATACGGTCCATCGCGGCGGGGGATGAACTTCGGAGTCTGCCCTTTGCTCGTATCGTTAGAGCCCTGGGTCTTAAGCAGTACGAGATCCCCTACCTTATAGTCTGGCGCGGGGCGGCGACCTTCATCGGCGAACTTCTTCTGAGCTTCTTGGGCTTTCTCGTGCACATCCCGTGCATCGAGCAGCACGGCTGAAAGCTTCTTAAGGAACGGGGTAATAGACAAGACCACATTTTCGTTCTCGACGATGGCACGCATCTCAGACAACACGTCGGCGGGCGCGCGTATCTCGCGCCCGAAGTTAAGAAAAGCGGGGGAATGCCCCGTGCTTGCAGTGAACGCAGAGTTCATGGCGAACCGAATGGCGGGGAGGTGACTATCCCAGGAATCATGGTCCTTACCTACCAGTATCGCAAGCTGTGGTTTAAGGTCGCGGTTTTTCCGTTCGACAGGGTTGGACTCCGGGTGGTAAAATGACGTCAGGGCCTGTTTGATGCCCATGACGTGGCACGTCTGCTGCATCATTTCACCCACAAACTGTACGCCATTGTCGCTGATGAGTCTTCTGGGCACCCCATAACGCAGGTACACCTCGTTCACCAGTGTTTTGGCGCACGCTTCGCTAGTGGCGGATGAAAGGGCGAATAACTCAACCCACCTAGTACAGGTGTCCTCCACTATGAGGATCCATTTATTGCCGTGAGGTGTCTCCGGTAGAGGCCCGAACAGGTCTACAGCGAGCACCTCGAAGCGGCGTGACATAGCTGGAACTTGCAGTAGGCCGGCGGGTTTTCGCGTGTCCACCTTGTATCTTTGACACGCTGCACAGTTTTTGACGTACTGAGCAACGTAAGTCCTCATCCCGGGCCAGTAGTGCTTACCTGCGAGACGCTGAAAAGTTCGCTCTACTCCGAAATGGCCGGCTGTGGGAGCGTCATGGTACTCGGCTAGCACGTCCTTGCGCTCATGTTCCGGTACCACCAAACTGGCGTCATCATCTTCTTCATTGTCGGGACCATAACGGTACAACACGCCGTCAACCACTACGTACCCTTTATCTGCCCAGGACCTCCCCCTAAAGGGATCGTCGGATTCCAACGCCTCGACGATCTTGCGAATCTCCGGGTCCTTCAGCTGGCCGTCTCTAACGACCCTAGGGTTGCGTGAGGGCAGGTCAACCACGGCGAGACATAAGTCGCACTCGGTCCCTTCAGTCTCTTCCGTCGCGCATGCAGGACGTGACAGCGTATCTGCGATCACGTTCGCCTTACCGGGCGTGTACTCAATCTTCAGATTATATTCCTGAAGACTGAGCGCCCACCTGGCCAGGCGGCCGCTCGGTGACTTCAAACTCATGAGCCACCTGAGCGGTTGGTGATCGGACTTAACTGTCACATCGGCGCCGTCAATATACCCCCTAAACTTCGACACTGCCCATACCACGGCTAGTGCCTCTCTCTCCGTCGTATTGTAATTCTTCTCAGCGGCCGTGAGGAGGCGACTGGCGTACTCGACGGGTCGCTCATCGGTCCCCTCCCCCTGAAGTAGAGCCGCTCCAAGTGCGTACCCGCTGCTGTCGGTCCTAAGGACAAATGGTTTCGTTCCGTCAGCCTGACGGAGAATAGGAGCCGACACCAACAGGGACTTGATGGTCTCGAAAGCGCTCTGCTGTTCGGGGCCCCACTCCCAGGTGCTCCCTTTCTTCAGCAGAGAAGTCAGCGGTCTACTCACCTCGGCATAACCCGGTATGAAGCGCCTGAACCAGCTGGAGGTTTGTAGGAAACACTTCAGGTGTCTTACGTTCTGAGGGGGCGGCATGCCGGTAATGGCAGACGTCTTGTCTGGGTCCATGCGAATACCACCTGGTACGATGACATGACCGAGAAACTTCACGGCATCTCGGGCGAAGTGGCTCTTTTCGCGATTCACCCGCAGGTTAAACATGGCAAGGCGGTCGAACACGGCTTCCAGGTCTGCGAGGTGCCTTTCAAACGAGCCTTCAGACAGCACCAACAGATCGTCCAAATATGCGAGCAGAGTTATACCTGGTAAGTTAGATTTGAACCGGTCAATCAGTCTCTGGAAAGTTGCCCCTGAATTCCGGAGGCCCATGGGCATGCGCTTGAACCTAAAGGTGCCCAGCGGTGTCGTGAACGAGGTAAGGTCCCTATGATCAGGGTCAACGCTCACCTGAAAATACCCGGATCGCAGGTCCAGCGTAGTCATGTACTTGGAGGTTTTCGCTGCGTGGAGCACATCTTCGATCCTGGGAAGTGGGTATCGGTCAGGCTCCGTGACCGCGTTGAGCTTGCGGTAATCAACGCAAAGCCTGTAGCTCCCATCTTTCTTCCTCACCAGGACGACGTTGGAGGCCCACGGTGACTCGCACTCCTCGATGACGTCGGCGCTGAGCAGCTTTTGCAGCTCCTTTTCTAAAGCTTCTTTCTTGGACGGTGATAACCTGTATGGTGGGGAAGCAAGGGGTTCCTGATTATCTCTTACCTTAATTTTGTGACAGGCGAAGTCCGTGGGAGGTCCATCGCCAGCAAACTGGTTCGCTCTGCTACGCAGAAATGCATTGAGCGCGTTCCTGTGCTCTGGTGGTAACTTCGTTCCCTCGTCATCGCGCAAGGAGACGTCGGAGATATCTGCCTGCATCAACTCTGTGCTATTCAAACTAAAAGATTGCACGAAAGGAAAAATCTGATCAGGACTATCAGTAAAGAACCATGACTCCTGCGACAAGTCCAGTGTGACCCCAGCCTTAGTAATAAAATCACGACCTAACAATGTTCGAGTACTCTCACCTGGGAACACCACGAGCTCAGTATCGATCTGCCTTCCTTCTAAAATCACGGGTACCGTCGCCGTGAGGACCGTTTTCACCTGGCGGGAACCGACCGCGAGTCCGACGGTTCGCTCCGCCTCGTGAAACTGTACCCCAACCGATGTTAAAATGGAGTACAACAAGGAACCAGCAACGCTGCACGTAGCTCCTGTGTCGAGTATTGCGGCACCTACCCTATTAGCGATAGTGACCGATACCATAGCGTGCGACGGCGTCGTCGCGTGAGTTTCGCGTGTGACGTTCTCGCCGTTCACCATATTAAAATCGCATCGCGTCGCGGGTAATTGTTTTCCGCTACAATTCTCACATTTCGACTTTACAACACCGGGTTGGCCGCATCCGTAACAACGCAAATTACTAGCCCCATTACTGGTACTTTTACCCTCGGAAACCGCGCTAGTTGGCTGTTGTTTATCATTTTTACTTTGGAAATTGCGACAATCTGTTACGACGTGACCGTAAAATTTACAGAACGAACATCGAACGCGTTTATCACGTTTCAACTTCTCATTCGAGTTTAGAGTGGGTTTCGCGACACTAGTACCGCACGAACTTGTGGTAACGCTGCGTTCGCGCTCGCTCGGCTCGAGTTCATGACCCCGGTCGCGCGGCGCGTCGTGCGATCGCGACAAGTTTTGACTTGCCGATTTCGTCGTAGAAACGATCGGGTTCGCGGCGTCCGTACGAAGATTTAATTCGACAATAGAATCTTCTATGGCCCTCACCTTTTGTATCATAATGTCAATATCGTTAACATCATCTCTAGGTAATCGCTTTCTCACACGTCGATGTAAAAGGCCGTAAATAAGATCTAATTGCATATACGTCGGCACCGCGTAGGGTAATTTAGCAAACAACGATCGCACTCTACACACAAACACTTCTGCGCGTTCAGAGTCTTTCTGGTCCGTGTCGACGATTTCCCGTAGCACTTTGTATGGCGGCTGCTGCATCCCGTACATGGCACGCAGGCGCGCCACGGCGTCCGGCCAGGCGTGCACGCTGGCGCGCGCGCCGCGCCACCACACGGCCGCGTCGCCCTCCAGCAGTATCGGCAGACCGCGCAGCGCGTGCTCGTCGCTGACGCCCGCGCACTCTTTGTACACCTGCACCGCGTCGATGAACGCCTCCAGTACCTCCGCGTCGCGCGACCTCCCGTCGAAACGTGCAGTGCACTTGGCAAAGTTGCCTGTGACCACGGACGAGTAGGCGCTGGGCGGACGGGTGTCGGGCGTTGGCGTCGATGTCGGTGGTTTCCCGGAGCCGTTGAAAGCCCTTAGGGTTTCCACTAGGGTTCTGTTTGTCTCCGCTTGCATTCTGACGAAGGATTCCATGAAACCGGCTAAGACGGTCTCGGTGGTCGCGCTCGTCGAAGCGCCGCCGGCGCGACCATGCGCCCCGGCGGGGACGGGGGCGGGGGCGCTCACGGCGCGCGGCTCCGCCTGGTCGTAGTATTCGGGCTCGCTCGTGTCGTCGCTCATAATATCCTCACTCGGTAATACTTTCGCATTTCGTAGTTCCATCGGCATGACAATAGTTCGTCACGTAACGTATGTTTTCACGATTTGACGCTTATGTAGGTATCTATTGCGGCACTCGCGACAAAGCTTCTCGAAAATATCTCAAGGTGAATTCGAAGCCACGAGTTGGGCAGCCACTGTAATGGTTGTGTCAGTCTTTATTTACCATCAAACACAATTATAAAAGTACAGACATTCAAAAATAGATGGAACACAACACAGTTTTATGAGGTGTGGGACACGAAAGATTCTTTAGCGTAAACGACGCGTCGGCGTCACGAGATCACGTGCGACTGGCTGTGCGCGGGACGCGGGCGGCATGGCGGAGCCGACCGAGGACGAAGCACACCGAATTACCACGAGAGCGCGCGGCTGGCGCGAGTATTCAAACGTTCGTGGCGCGAGTATTTGATTGTTCGTCTTACGCGAAGTCGGTTTTGCAGAGATTCGTTTCTGTCACTAAGTTTTGTAGCACAACATATTGACTTTTTATGACTAGGTAAGTATATTTACATTTTTACATTTTCGTTGAAATACCATAGAAAAAAAACACCGATCAAACAATATTCGTTAAAAATAATTCTACTGTTTAATAAATTTGCTATATAAAAAAATGTAATTATAAAATTCATTGATATGTGTTTCTATTAAATATGTTTCATTCAAGTAAATAGTAGTTGAAACAATAATATTCCAAATAAAAATACAAGGACCAAATATTATATGAAACATTTTCTGGGAAACGAAATTCTATGAAATTTCTGTCTGCGAAACAAGGGGACACCATCTAAACTCATCAAAAAACTAGCAACTATTCCAGTTTTTGCAACAGCAGCCAAGCAGTGTCTTAGTTTATCCTTATACAAAAAGCAATCAATCATGCACTTTTCTTGATGTTACAAGGAGAATAGAATTATTAAATGTGATTTGAGCGTTTATTAATTAATGCAATATTCATTTTTAGGGTTCCGTATGTCCGAATGAAAAAACGGAACCATACGAGGCTCACTCGTGTGTCTGTTTCTTTCTACGTTTGTCACAGCCAATTTGGTCTCAAATGATAGACCCCAAAAGCGAAGCCGTGTGAAAATAATGACCAGACACATGAAGTCTCTTTATTTTAATAAAAATAGACAGACCGCACAATCTACTACCCGCCTGCCTGGCCCGGCCTGGCCCGGCCTGTTGGTCTAGTGGTTAGTGACCCTGACTGCTATGCCGGAGGTCGTGGGTTCGATTCCCACCCAGGACAAATGTTTGTGTGATGAGCACGATCATTTGTTCTGTGTCTGGGTGTAATTTATCTATAATATGTATGTATTTAGAAATATATAAGTATGGTTATCAGTTGTCTAGTACCCATAACACAAGCTCTGCTTAGCTTGGGACTAGATGGCGTTGTGTGATAGTTGTGGAATATTATTATTATTATTATTATTACTACTAAGGGTTATAACCGTCTGACACAGTCAATTTGCTGCGAATCTATTGGACTGATTAAGTTGAAATTTGGTACACACATGAATATCTGTGACCCAGACACGAAGATGTAACGTAAATAAAGGATTTGAATAATGGATTTGGAATATGGGGTCACTTTTGGGGTGCAAAACGGAAAAAAAAAATAAATTTTGTATTTGATGAAAGGGCTTATTATTGTAAGGGTCTCAAAATTTTTTTTTTATAATTTTAGAATCTATAATTTTGTTATTTAAGAAAATAGATGAAAAATTACCATTTCGGAGAAAGAGAGATAAGGGGGGCCTTATCTCCGAAATCACCGAGCCTAAAATTTTGAAAAAACAAAAACTAAATGTAGTTCTTTACTTATATATGTTTTTTTTTAAGTATACTTCTAGAGGTTTTTCTGTAATATATATTACAGAAAAACCTCTAGAAGTATACTTTAAAAAAAACCTGAAAAAAAACATGCATTGTTTGGAACCCTTTGCGTGCGAATCAGACTCGCTCTTGGCTGGTTTTTTTTTGTTAGTAGATAGCTAGATAACGAGCCCAAATCAAATAAAGCATTTTTTTAAAAGAAATAGCTATTCATTACCATTGCATCATATCAACTATCCAGATATCAAAATATGAAGGTACCTAATTGATTATTGCAATATTTTTGATACCCGAGTAGGTGATAAAAAGTTTTCTATTCATGGGCCCAGCTTGTTGCGGATTGTCTTAACATGGGTATTTACGAGTAATCTAGCTTACTGTGATAAATTCTGGTCGATCAGATCAGGCAAGATTTGACATTTCTAGGTTAATTTTACCTATGAGGTCGTATCGCAAAAGCAGCAACTTTCATCCATTTGACCGTCGCAGTTTGGGCACGATGAAGACCAGCAAGGTGATAGTAGCTTTCCTCTGATATCAGCAGAAAATAGCTTTCGGAAAATTATTAGTTTATTTTCCAAAGTAGTGTCGATTTCCTCAAGTATTGTAGAAGTAGAAAATTTCCAAAAAAAAAAAAAACTGAAGAAGTTCGATTACTCGATTATTATTTATTATTATAAAAAAACGGGGTCAACATCTTTGCAAATTAGCTCTAGAACATTAAAGGAACGATATTATTTTAATATGTTGATATTTTAAGCATAATACACATAGGTATTAAAGTTTTAATTTATTCAAACACAATTTTTAAAAATCGCAAACGCTGCTTATCTACACATGACAGGCATTTAATCATTTTTACTAGAAATCCACATGATTATAAAGGATGAATCATGAATGCCTCGAAATTAATCTTTTTTTTTATCAATGATAGGCTCGCATTTGGCCACTATCTCACCTGATGTGGAGGTACTCAAAACTTTTTAACAAAACATTCAACCGACGAAAAAGAACTAAAAAGCAAAAAATAAATAAACCTTTTAAGTCGAGTATTGAGCTTATTTACCTATATAAAATATCAAATTTTACATAAATTAATTTTGAGTCGGCGCCAAACAACAATCTGATTATTAAATATCTAAATTTTATTTGTACGTAGCAATGAAGAGGGTTAGATGTAGGTAATTAATCATTTTATTATTTAGCGCCGACTCAAAATTAGTTCCCCTATCTAATAAAAATTAGTACCCTATATAATAAAAAAAGAATCATCAAAATCGGTTCATAAAAAATTTTGGTGCTCGGTCAATCAATTCTGTCATACTGTGTTTCTGTCTGAGGTGGTGCACCAAAAACCATACTGAAACCTCTGGAAGTAGCCCAGAGAGCTATTCTCAAAGTAAGCACTTTTCGCCCGTATTTATTCCCAACTTATCAGCTGTATCAAAATTGTGAGGTCCTCTCTATTCGTCAATTGTTCATACTGCACACTGTCTTGAAGCAACATACGAAAGTGACCTTTAAAAAACCAACTACAACATCCAGGCGACGAATATCTATAGCCAGCACCGACAGAACCATGTTTAAACTTGTTTCTGACAATGGCATATTGAGAACCATATATGAAGCTAACTATTTATTTGTATATGGCTGTCAATATTCCTGCTAACAATTATTTTATTTTATATTATTTAATGATTTTGATTATATTTTTATTTTTTTATATTGTGTGTAATAATTTTGTTGTAATTAATATGGGAATTTCCTGAAATAAATGATAATTTAATTTAATTTAAACACCTGTTCGTTAAAAAGTATTTCGGTTTCTTAGGTCCATACCTTTATAGCAGGATTGCTAAAGTTATCGACATACTTGCTTTAAACAACAGAAATTGTAAGAATAAAGTGTTTGAGTACATTCATAAAATGACTTATGACGAAAATGAAAACCTCCTAATTGTTCCACATTAAAATCACAAACTCACCCTCCTACATACACTCACTCATCTACATTTTACACAAAAGGAGGTCACAACACTACTTTACATTATTGTACTTTAGTTTTAATTTATTTTATTTGCCCTTATTGTATAAATTAATATAATGTATAAGCAGTATTGAACTTGCAAGCTTTCAAATGTATATTTTTAAGGAAGAGCGCTGTTGTCTGAGATACAGATATTAAGTTATCTATGTAGTTCAGGCACAGACGTCTTGTGGAAAGTTTCGCTGACTTAGTCTCATAAAAATTGTTTGACATTGTATGTACTTAATTTTGAATTTGAATAAATTATTAAATTATTATTATTATTATAAACAACGGAGTGAGGGCCGAACATACGTACAGAAACGCTAAACGTGCTCACAATTTTCGAGGTTTTCTCTCAATTTTATCAGGAAAAAAAAAAAAAAAATAATCATCAAGATCGGTTCATAAAATATGACGGAGTGAGGGCTGAACATACACAAAAAAAAAAATATATATATACGGTCGAATTGAGAACCTCCTCCTTTTTTTCGTCGGTTAAAAAGCACTAATGAGATATCTAGCATTACATATTAGATGTTGAATAGCACAATAAACGGCTTCTCACCTGATATGGTAATGCAACACAAACATATAGATAGCTTTTGTGGGGTGGAAAATTATCCAATGACTTCTCCCGCTCTGGGTGGAGCGTGTCAGACTCTTACTGACTAAAACCCACCCTTCCTGCCCTTAGTGCCCGGGGGCGAGGTAACTCCCCTAATAGCATTTAGTGTTGGCATTTGGTTGGGCCAACAATAAATGCTTTCATTTTAGTGTTGGCCCAACAATAAATGCTACTAGGGTCTGTTTCGAATTTATCCTCAACCCCCGGGCAGGCAACGGCCATGACGGGCCCCGTCCCTATTACTGACAACTCTTTGAGGCGCGCGTGGAATACTACGCGCCGTCGACTCTCGGGCCTCGTGCAGATCGGACGGCGAGCTACCCATTACTTGTCGTCCGCAGGCCCGGGTCTACGGTGGCCGGAGATCGTCTCGCGGCGCCGGAAGTCCCAGGCGTCTTCTGAGGCGGCTGCTGCTGAGAGCGTGAGGGCGTCTCCGTTGTTGAGTCTCCCTCACGTGTCCCGCCTCCGCCTTCGCGAGCATTACTGCTTCGCAGAAGGAGGAGACGGCTTCCCATTCCCTCTCGCTTCGTACCATGGCCTGAACCAGGGCAGGGCGCGAGAGGTCGCTGCCGCCTATCGCATCCACAAAGGACACGGCGGGGCTTCGCCCAAGCGGGGCAGACCTCCACCGTATGCTCCACCGTGTCCTCGGGACGATCCGCGCAGTGGAAACACCCGGGCGTTTCCTCCCGTCCTTACCAACACAGGAACCGGCCGAAACAACCGTGCACATATAGATAGCTAGGGCATAATATTTACATACGTACGTACACTTCGCTAATTATAGCACCGTAAAGTATACCTCATGTTTGCTTTGAAGGAAGTCTTGATATACTGAGTAAGTACAAACAAGAGCGAAATTCAAATGCGATTTCCTTGCGCATCTGGTATCGTTTTAATTTTTATTTTAATTATAATACGAATCAAAACAGCGTGTTCGATGATCCTGTCTGCACAACAAAAAATGTCGCTTACGATAAGGCGGCCGGCGGTAATGGCTCGATTTGGCCAAGTCTACCTCTTATTTCTGCTCATAACTATACAATTTGCATATTAGGAACGTGTGACGGTATTCGCCTCGTTTTATTATCCTCGGCCTTGAAGGCAAGTGTTCGCTAATCCATGCACAACAAGCGAAATGACTGGGATTTTTTTTTTTAAGTTAAAGATCTGTATGATACAAACGGCCGTGCCTTGTATATCTAGTGTTGAGATATGCGGTATTTTGTTCTCTTTGTTGCTTATTTTTATTTTTTTGGTTTAGTAGAATATCATTCTCAATCTTTAATTCTTCATAATTATAATATTCCTAAATACCAATTTTTTTTTACCTGAAATGATGATGGCTATGACCATTTGTCACACTCATGAGATCATGACGCCACATTTACGTCACTGAAGTCTTCCAAGTTCTTCTTCTGTTCTTCCTTCTAACAAGTTTGTACTGCTAAAACAAATTCAGCGGTACAAACTGTAATGTATTTATTATCTTTTAGGTAAGTAGGTACCTAAGGATGAAGTACTTTGGCCTCCAAAACAAAAATATCTTTAACGTGCTTTATCATTATTTAAGATTACAGAGCATGTTTACAGAGTTATCATTTCGTATCATCAGTGATAAGGTTTGTAAATGATACTTATTTATTTTTAGGGTTCCGTACCCGAAAGGTTTAAATGGAGCCCTATTGCTGTCACTCACGTGTCCGTCTGTCCGTCAGCAAAAACAGTTGGAACTACAACTTCAAATTTTTACTGTATCAGCATCTTGTTGACCCAAAGCCATAAAAAATGTCAAAATCTACATTTGGTACGGAACCCTAAATGTGCGAAGTCCGACACATTTGGCCGGTTTTTAGGGTTCCGTAGTCCTAACAAAGACAAGGAACCCATATAGTTCCGGTCTGTCTGTCTGTCCGTCTGAGGCATAACTAAGAGACTGTTTGTACTAGAAAGCTGCATGGTTAAAGATATTAATCACGCCAAGAAAACAAAACAATAAAATTTAAAAAAACTTAGTTTTTTATGGTAGCTCCTGTACCTACCTACATGTAAAGTGGGGAAGATTTTTATTTTCCTCGTCTATCGTATTAGGTATCGCTGGATAGGTCTTTCAAAATCATTGAGAGGTTGAAAAGACTATTTTTCGAGTCAGGCGCTCCCCCCCATTAAGGCCAGTGCAGTGGCGTATACCAGTGATTCAGTACATGATTCGAGGCTAAGAATTCCAACACTACCCTGTTGGAATTTTTGTCAGCTTTTTCAGTTTTTTTTTACTTTTGACTGTTCAAAATCGTTACTCCTATCCAACCCAATTATTGTTTTAATTAAAAAGCGATTAAACCGCTAATTACACTAAAAACAGCAATGTAAATAAAATATGAAAGAAATTCATTTGTGAGGTCACGTCGCCGGCCTAATACCTACATACCTACGGCGGCGCCTTTGTAGGTAAGTAGTAGTGCGGAGCGTTGAGATCACATTGTTTACAATACATTGCGCGCTCAAAAATGTCAATTTCTGTAACCGATCATTAACGAGATTAATGACTATCATAATTGTGTTAGTGGCATTAGGTGTGACCTTTTCGCTAAGTTTGCGGTATCTTGTCCCTTACAGCCTGTATAAAACGAACTTTGAATGAAAACTATCACTGCTAAGTTAACTCTGTTAGTTTAAGACTAATAGTCGCCCAACTTATAAAATATGCCTACTTGGAAAATTTCGTACAAAACACAAAATCCTTACTTAAAACAATTCGTGTTGTAACGGGCGTCTACGGAACCCTACACTGTGCGTAGCCAGAGACGCACTTGGTCGGGCATTTGTTATCAAACAAGACATAACTGACATAACGCAGGTACACATTTCTAGTTATGAACCTATTTTTTTTATAGATCTATTTGACACAGCAAAACTTTGCTTGGAGTAACATAGTACGATTATAAATATTCTCACTGCGTGTCCGACGCCCAGCAAATTAATGCTGAGATGATAATCCTTTCGGTATGGGCACGCTCAGAGCTATTTTATTGTATATTTTTGTACTACTCTTTTCTTTTACATTGTGTTTGTTGCTGAAGTGTTGTGTCTGTGCAGAATAATTGTTTTCTATTCTATTCTTTTCTATTAACTGTTGGGAGTCAGCTGTAGATAATAAAACGCGGAAGTAACATATCTTCGAAGTTTCGGTTCGCAGAAGTCACATATCTTCGAACTTTCGGTTCGCAGAAGTCACATATGTTCGAATTTTTGGTTTGAGGATAGGCCAGCTCTCTCACGGTTTCTATAATGTTTGTTTCATTTTAACATATTCCCTAGGAAACTACTTTTTGCCATTTTGCACTACTCCTTCCCTTGTGAGAATAAGTACATTTTCATCCACTTTGAATCACCCAACACACACACAAACCATTATTGTTCCCCCTGCATATGAATGAATTTCCATACAAAATTTCAGATGCCTCCAAACTCGAGTATGTACGTCTTGTATCCGGCCTCAGACCGAAACGAGATTCATCAGAAAAGTAAACGCAACGCCAGTCTTCTTCCTCCTAATTTCTGTGTTCGCAAGCCCATTGTAAACAGGCCCTTTTTTTTTTGGGGGTGGGAAATCATCCAATGACATCTCCCGCTCTGGGTGGAGCGGGAGGGCGTACGATTGCAGCGTGCTATAGGTGGAACTCTCAGCGGCCTTCGAGTTTGCTCGCTTATCAGCAAGCCTGATCAGCTGTGGGACTCGTAGCCAACATGGTACGATTCCGTCGAGCAGTATTTTTACTCATCATCTCTTCTAGTGTCAAATGCAAGCCCTCCTTCAAAGAGGAAGAGGTGTGCAGTGCTAAGTTGCTGGTATTTCAATCACTCGACCAAGTCGGACAGATGCCATCTCGCCGGAGGGATGGTGGCGAGAAGAGTCTGCATTACATTATTGACCTGCTGAAGAGGACCGATCCGGATGACGTGCCAGATTTTGTGGCGAATGAGCTGCACAAACTGCCTCCCGTCACTTTCGACCACGGTGACGTCACCAGGCTGCTGAAGGACATCACGTCTTTGAAGGTGAGCCCGGCTGAGATGAAGTCCAAGTTGGAGTCATCGGATGTCACCATTGGTGAATTGCGAGCAGAAGTAGCGTTGTTGCGTAACGCTATTCCGGCAAGTGGGTCACCGGAAGGCTCCAATATAAACACACGTCGCGGGGCACAAAATGTTTCGGTTTGCAGTTTTCAGTCGGCGAGTGCATCTAAGTCGTCGGCTGTCAAGAATGCAAGCGTTGCATCGTGTTCCACTGATCGCGTCGTACCTGCCGGGGAAGCGACGCGTGTAATAGGTACATCGACTCCCAAAGGTGCCTATTCTGAAATTGTCGCCAAGACGAATCCTGCTGTGTCGCAAATGAAACGACAAGCAGAAAAACCTAAAGGGGGAAAGCAGAGTCGCTCAGCATCGAGCGCGACTAAAGGCGCTGTGATGGACCACAAACAGCAGGATCCACTGAAGAACACATGCGATGAGGACGGTTTCATCAAGGTGGAGAGAAAGAAGAGGAAGCCTACTTATCGCAACCAGTGTGGGACAGCGCCAGCAGGGTCCAACATGCTGCTGCGTCCAGCAGTACCGACGACGCAGCTGTACGTGTTCCGTTTGCACCACTCTACGAAGACTGAGGACATCGTAGAGTACATTCGGGTGAAGACCAACTGGACCTTGAGGGTGGAGAAGTTGGAGGCGCGCCATAACACCAATTTCAAGTCGTTCGTGGTGCGCGTTCCGACTCACCATTTGATGACCTTCCTCAAGGAAGAGTTTTTGCCGAAAGGTGTGCTGTATCGGCGTTTCCGCGGCCAGCTACGCGACACCTCGCAGCGTAACACGACACCGTTACTTCGTGTACAGTAGTTTTTGTTTATTGTATAAAATATGTATTAGTTTATAGTAATTATTGTTTTATGCTTATATATGTATTGTGTTTTATGGGCCATAGTTGCCAGAAATAAAGGATAAATAAATAAATTAATAATTATCGATTAATTTTTTTCAGTTCCGATGCAGAATTTGTAATGGTTTTGTAAAAACGCTATTACATACTTTAATGGGAATCTTGATGGACAGTTTTTTTAAAATCTTTTATTCATGAACATATATACACAAATTGTTACAAACATAAGTCTTCTGCCTAACTGCAGTACAGTTTGTCGGCAGTGATTTTCTATTTTTAATCAAAATTTGTGAAAATTCTTTATTGAAATAGTGAAATTCACTAAAAAGAGTCAATAATGATCCAAAAAAGTTGAAATAATAATCCTCGATTGCGGCGATACTCTTAAACGTACTCGATCCCTAGACACTTTTGATGTGTGTATGTTGAAAAACCTCGATTAATTTGCGTGAACATATTGTCATTTCACTCTCGGCTCGATAACCCCTCACCGACTGCAAAGACAAAAACTAGCTTGTCAGTTACTGCAGAAACAGACACAATAGAAAATCAATTGTTACCGTATCCATTGGTAGCCGACGCGACATGAAGATATGCCATTTAATTTAATTTATGACATTACCGTGGTTGGCTACAAAAATAGTTGAAAAGTGGTCCAAACCATGGGTAAAATGCTACTAGTAAGAGCACCCATGTTCCACTTGGATCACTTTTGATGTGTGTATGTAGTAGCCTAGTAAGGCCATAGTTTGTGAACGTGGCCTACTAAAATATTATCTCAAATTAACACGAATTTTAACATAGTAAGAATGATGGAGCAGTTTTTTTTTTTTTTTTTAATTATCACATGTCATAATGTTGCACAATGATTTCTGTATGATCCCAAATTAAAAAGTTAGAAAAGTCTCCTAAAATTATGGGATTTTGGATGGATCAGGAATCGCAAGGTGTGTGACTTACCTCCAACCGACTGAAGACATTTGATAGCCGGCTACAGTACCCTGGGGAATCTTTGGTATTTTGTACCTGTTATGCTAGTTTTCAAGGTATTATTTTTCAAAGGTTTTGAGGCATAATAATAGAATAAATATCTTTTTTCCTCGGTTAAATGGTGATTTATTCAAAATAACCCATAAAAAACCGTTTTTATTGGTAGATAGTTTTAAATGCATAAGAAGTAGGTAACTGTAGTACTCATCAAAACCATTGGGGTAATTTCTGTTGACAAGATAAAAAAAAAATACGCCTTTCTACTATCTTCTGTATAATTAAAATTCAAAGTTCTGACTGACTGACTTAACAACGCACAGCCTAAATCGCTGGTCCTAGAGACATGAAATTTGGAGGGTGTGAAGAGTAGGTATCCAATAGAAAAGGGTTTTTCGAAATTCAACTCTTATGGGGGTGAAAAGCGGTTGAAAGTTTATAACGGGGCAAGTACTAATTCCACGTGGGTGAAGCAGCTGGCAGGAGCTAGTTCGATATAAGAGGGTTTTGGGCTGGCCATCAGACACGGATCAGCCTGTTGTCAAGCCGAGCAGACGTGTCCGCACTCTGCTCCTCCGCTCGGTCCGCTCCATTTGCCGGTTTTCCCTGTGTGCTGTCGTAGGTGCTGGTCTCGACCGGCGCTTGCGGGAGTGCGCAGGGGTAGCCGCCCCGTCGCTGCCCAGTGGGGAAACCCACTGCCGCGGTCGCGGAGGCAACAATTTTATCTTGTTTCTCGTTCGTCTAAAACATGCCGCCGAAGGGGAGGTCCGGTGCCCATCACTCTTCGGGGCAAGGGGCCGGGCCGTCTCCATCACCACCGGATCGTCCGGTGACGGGTCGGACGCAGCAGCCCCCAGCAAGAGGGGAAGCATCGCCCGGCGCATCATCGGCCGTAGCACCCGCCGCACCATCAGCACCCACCTCAAGAACGACCGCCACCGGCCCGCCGACGACACCTGCGACTGCGCGCGCTTCGCCGGCGCCGTCGCTGAGCCGGCAGCCGGCCGTACCGGTTCGCCCACCGGCCTTCCGCCCCGTCCCTATGCAGGCGCCGGCGCCTGCCGCGTCGACGAGTCGGCCGCGCGCCCCGGGCGCGACACGCACCCCCGCCGCCGCGTCGGGGATGCGCGCCGCCGCGTCGACTGCGCGCACCGCTGCGCTGCCAGCTAGGCCGGTGCGTAAAGAGGAGCCCCGAGCTGCCACGTCGTGCCCCGACGTGAGGCCGCAGGCGCCGCGCATCGCTGCGCAGCCTGCGAGCCCTACCGCGCCTCCACAGCGCGCCGTTACCGCCGCCACGCCGAGCGCGTCTGCACCCGCACCGCGCCCGCGCACCGCTATCCCTGTGCTGCCTGACGTCGAGCTGACGCCCTCCCCGTTGGCTCCTTCACCGCTACCATAACGACGCCCGCCGCCGCCGTTCACGCCGCAAGTTGTGGCAACCACCAGCGGCGCGCTATCACCGACGCCACCCAGAGGCTCCGCCCAAGACTCCCCCGCGATGTCGACATGTTTTTCCCCTCGCGAGAGCGAGTGGTCAGACATGTCGGCGTCGGAGGGCGAGACAGAAGCGGAGTCCCTGGCCCGATTTATCCTGGGTCCCACATTCGGGAAGAAACGCGGGTCACCCGCGACTCGCCCATTGCGGAGACCCAGGAGCCCTGACGAAGAGGAGGAAGAGGAGGAGGCGAAGCGGCGCCAGCTGCGGCGCACACCGCGCGAGCGCAGCGAGGCTGAGCAGCCGTCGTTCGCCTCCGTCGCAAGCACCTCGCCGCCATCAGCCACCCAGCGAACTCCGCCCGCGACGGCCGCCACGCAGCGTGGCAGCAGCATCTCGGGCCAGATACCAGCGCCTGCACCACCTGCAGGGAAGAAGCCGCGGTACCCGCCGCTGGTAGTGGAGAAGTTGCCAGACTGGCAGGTCCACTTCAGGGCCTTGCGAGATCTTCTGGGCCGCCCGCCGACTGCCCGCCCTTATCAGGGCGGCATTCGATTCCTCCCCGGCAACGAGGAGGAGTACCGGGTGGTCCAGAGGTACTTGTGCGGCCTGGAGAAGGAAACCGGCCTAGTCTGGTTTTCCTATTCGCTGCCAGCGGAGAAAGGGTTTAAAATAGCCATCCGCGGGCTGCCGGCGGACACCGACCCGGCAGCCATAGAAGAGGAGCTCCGCAGCCTGGGGTTCGAGCCGCAATACGTGCGGAGCATAAAGGCCCACCAAGGACGCCCAGGCTGCATCCATCACGCCGTGCTGAAACATCAGCCCGACGTACGGCGGATATATGACGTCACCTCACTGCTGCTGATGGGGGGCGTCACGATAGAGGGATGGCGCGGGAAGAGGGGTCCCGCGCAATGCCACCGTTGTCAGCAGTTCCGGCACTCTTCACATCAGTGCCACCGTCCGCTCGCTTGTGTGCGATGCGGGGCTGGGCACGTCGCACGCGAGTGCCCCCGGGTACGGAGCCGGCATCGTGCGCCAACTGCGGCGGGCCACACCCCGCGTCGCACCGTGAGTGCCCTGTATTTCGCAGGGAACTCACGAACAGGCGTGCGGGCACGGTGGCGCTGACGTGCAGAGTTGCCCGGTCTGCCACTGCCGTGGCCCAGGCCACCACCACAGACGTCCACGAGGCCCGCAGCACCACCCTCATGGCGGCAGCAAACGGGCCCACCAGCCGAGACGCAGCCCCTCCAAAGAAGAGGAGGAGAAGGAGGAAGAACCGTGGAGGGAAGCCCCCTCCGTCCACCGATGTCCAGCAGCCCCAACACATGAGTCGGAATCCACCCGGGGCGGCCTCTGTATCAGAGGTCGTCGCTAAGGTAAAGGTTCCGACCATGTACCGAAGCTTACACAAACGGGTGCCAGAGGGCGCCACCGCTGCCGTCTCACAGCAAGACACCGCCATCCACCGCCATCATGCGCCACTTGGCGCCACTGCGTCCACCATCGTGCAGCCGGAGCTCCATCAGCGGGCCACTGGCCTCCTGCTGGACCTAATTAAGGCCATCAGGAGGGGCCAAGACCCGCTCATCACCGTGCTGGAGGGCATGGTGGCCATCCTGACCCTGTACCAGGGCGGGACCGCCGCGTGCAGCCAGCCGCCAGTTGACGCCGAGTAAGTCGTTTCACCCACACGCGACCTACTCGCACAAGAATTCTCTACAACAGTACATACGCTGTGCGCGACGTGTTCTAAGTTAATATAGGCACGTCGCGTAACATAAGCCACACACTCATGACTCCACATACATATGAACTCACGCATTGTATGCGTGGCTTGTTACGCGCATACAATGTATACATGGGCGGTGTTACACACTCAATATCGCCCACACATACACCTACGGCTCCGCGGTCCGGACGGCAACCGGCTAGCTCTGGAAACCGGGCGGACGGGGGCCACTCACTGAATGCTGTGGGCTCACCGTAAGCCGGCGGCCTTGTGCTGGTCGTCATCCGCTGGGCCTCCTCCAGGGAACTGGAGGTCTCACCTGGCGGTGACTGACCGCCTAGCTGCCGTGAACATACGTTTCGAGCCTACAGCATTACACATGGGTGATTGCTACGAGAACCTCGGCAGGCGCTAATCGCCAGTTTGGTAGGTTCTTGTGCAGTCACCCTAAAACCTCCACCCCGCTAACTAGGTACCCCCACGAAGCACCCGTATTAACGGGTGGCAACTGACCCCACGTCGAAAGGCCAAGCCTAGTACGTCCGTCGCGCCCCTTACGGGGTAGCAGCGATTTCCCGGAGTCCATCAGACACATTCCGAAGCGTCGCGTGATTCGCACAAACGTCTTGTACTTTTGTGTGTGAAAAAATAAAAATAATTAAATAACGAAGTGGCATTCATTTTTAACCGACTTCGAAAAAGGAGGAGGTTCTATGATCGACTGTATGTGTTTTTTTTTTTAACTGACTTCGAAAAAGTAGGAGGTTCTTTTTATGTATGTCCACCGATTTTTCTGTCAGTTGTGGACCGATTCTCAAAATTCTTTTTTATCTGAAAAAATATACTTCCAAGGTGGTCCTTTACAAACTTTATCGAAATTGCTTCAGCGCTTTTTAAAAACTGATCCAAAACCGGCCAGGTGCGAGTCAGACTTGCGCGCAAAGGGTTCCGAACGAATCACATATTTTTTAAATGGCTTAAAAAGTAAAAATATTTTTAGGACAAACTTTTACATGTACTTAAAAATACTAATTAAAACTTAGATACATAAGTATTTATGTTTTAATTAGTATATGTATTATAGTTGTGCGCTTAAGCGTACCTACTGCTATAATATTGTGACGACCTTATGTTGGCGACCTTATGGTGGAGACTGGCACGTTGGAAGTTTGGAACGTTCTAGAAACTCTTGGAACGCCGATTGATTTAAGAAGAATAAGGAAGACTTTTGTTTTTGGGTTGACTTCTGCTAGCCCGCTCGAATAGGGCACATGTATTATTTTTATTGTTCAATATAACGTATAAGTGCACCATCCTTCTTTTCTTTATAACACTACACACATAAGCAGTCACTCTCGTATACCACACTCTCGCGCTGCCAGCGAGTACGACAGCCCCTAGACGCGTACAAGGAATCTCCAGGGACCCTGCACTACGAGAAGGTGCTCCAGGTCCCTATATGTGGTGGAGGCGCCACGGAGGTACGAGCGCCGTATGTAAGAGTAACGGTAACGGTGTGCGGTGGACAAGCGGAGGACTGGTGCAGCGACAGCACCAGGATAAGAGGAGTATAGTCCAAGCTGAGTGGTTCTGTTTTATTAAGTGTTAAATAATATAAAAAGAGGAAAATGCGATACTTTTCGGGACACACGTATTAAGTGTGCCTTGAAGAATTTATCGACGAGTTTGTGTCGATGGCCATTGCCAAGGGGTGGCGAAAGACCGATTATTCGTTGATTTTAGGGGTCTGGCTCAAAGGGGCAGCCCAATACTTTTTTAGATATATGTTCCAATATGAAATGGAATTTGACACGCTGTGCGCAGAGCTTAGGAAAGAATTCCCATGCAAGTGTGTGTCTTGCAAGCAGATAATCAATCAGTGTTTTTATAATCTTGAGAGGCCGGACGTTGTGTCTGAGGCGGATGAACAGTCCGAGGATAATGTGAGCGAAGATAATCATGCAGAATTATTTTCTAATTCAACAATTAAAACCAAGGAGGAGGACGATGATGACCAGAGCTGCGCTGATCAATGATGTCTAATCAATGATGTCCAGGAATGTGAAGACTGCGGTCTAGGCGATGATGACCGAAGCTGTGACAATGAAGATACAGAATCGGGTCAGTTAATTCCAGTTATTCCTAGTAATAATATTTCAGAAAAACAAGAAACAATATTAGTAAAAAAACAAATGGCGAGCACGAGTCGAATGAAAATTTTATTTTTTTGGAAGTTGTTTCGGCTGATGTCGTCATTATGGAAAGCTGTGAGGTGGAAGTTCCGTCGGAGACACATGGTTCTTGTGACGATAATCTTGTTCAGGTTGAGTATGTTTCTGCTGATGTTTGCGAGCAGGAGAGCTTCGAAATGGCGGTGGAGTACAAACAGTGGTGCGTACCAGTGGAAGTGATGCAGAATCCTTCTATTATTGTTCCAATAGGTGATAGTCCAGCGGATATCTATCGGGATGAAAATTGCATCATAAATATCACTTCACTACGTCACAACATTCCACAGCAAGCGGAACGGCATTTTTCACAGAATATGCAGGAGGAGGAGATATGTGCCCTCCCGTATTGTACGAAGAGGGACAGTTTCCATTTCTTTGATAAACATAAAATTATTTTTGTATCAATTTTATTTATTCTAACTGACATGTATTGTCATAGCAACGTGACAAACAAGTTTTCGACAATAAATATAAGGTATGGACGTAGTAAATACGATGATCCAAATTTTTCGATAAAAATAATAACATGCGAAAGAAGTCAGGAATTGCTTGTAAACTATTTATTAAAGCAGTATTCCGTAATTAAATATAAGTTTTGGAAATTTAAGAAGAAATTTATAAATTGTTTTTTGAAAATTATTTTACTTTTAAAAAGAATTTTAGAGAATAGACAGTGGTGTCAGATGTCATTTGACATGAAAAATAATTGTCAGATATCTGGTACGTCAACGTTAGTACGGTTGACAATGTAGAAAAAGTTTAAATTTTAACCGACTTCAAAAGTAGGAGGTTCTCAATTGTATTGTTTTTTTATGTGATATTAATCGTTGTGTTTTTGTGTGTTTCATGTAATCGAAATGATGAGGTGCACGGACGTGACTGAAGACTGATGGGAGATGTGACCACATACCATGAGCAAGGAATTGAATATAATAGTCATAGTTAGGGAAAAATAGGTGCGGGAACTCCTACAGAGTGCGATTGTAATAAAGATATTACTACAGTTAGGAGGGAGAGGGATTGCGATCCACTCTCCTAGGGAAGAATGTACGGGTATGTTGTCGGTTTATACTAGCTTTGTTTATGGGGTATAATGCCTTCGCAAAGTGGGGTCGAGTTGATCCTGTATGGTATTACCGAGCCCGTGACAATTTTTATCAATGATTAAGAAAGAAAGAAAGTTTGTAAACCCCTTCTGGGTAGATGCTAACTAGAGCATCTTAGGTCAGAAAATTTAGCAGAGCAGTGTGGCTTTTTAGGCAGGTTTTACCTCACTGAAGCCATGTGCATTGCCGGGATATGTGGTGCGCCGAATGGCTTAACTAATAATAAGAAAGAAGACCACACTACTCGGGGTTCATTTTTGGCTATCCATAGGTGGACTCTGCTTCGTCGTGTACCTCCCAGAGGTAGGGCTTTCGCAGTAGGATTAGGTAGGCCTCAATCGGCTTTTCAAATATTTAATTGAATAGAAGACTTACTAGCGTCTGCGCTTCTATTCGTAGGGGCGTAGCTCATGTGACGACCTTATGTTGGTGACCTTATGGTGGAGACTGGCACGTTGGAAGTTTGGAACATTCTAGAAACTCTTGGAACGCCGATTGATTTAAGAAGAATAAGGAAGACTTTTGTTTTTGGGTTGACTTCTGCTAGCCCGCTCGAATAGGGCACATGTATTATTTTTATTGTTCAATATAACGTATAAGTGCGCCATCCCTCTTTTCTTTATAACACTACACACATAAGCAGTCACTCTCGTATACCACACTTTCGCGCTGCCAGCAAGTACGACAGCCCCTAGACGCGTACAAGGAATCTCCAGGGACCCTGCACTACGAGAAGGTGCTCCAGGTCCCTATAACAAGTATTATTATTATTGTAGTATATATTTAGGCTTATCCTTAAAACAGTGTAAGAGATTCACGCCTTAAGCTTTAAAGAAATGGTTACTACTATAACATTTTCAGTTTACGTTTTTATTTAATTGAAGCTTACCTTAAAAAAGATTTTAATTTATCTATACTTTATTTTGTACTTTTTAACATTAGAATTTATTAAAATACTTATCCTGACACCAGTAGCAACTACTGTAAGGCCGAAAGTGTCAGTACCTGGGGCAGCAGCAATCTGACATTATTCTTCTAGCCAGCTGCCTTGCCTTGTCAAAACAGATGTAACTAGCCTTATCTCATCGGGCTACATTGTTAAGTTGAGGGTTTCCCATACCCCACAAAATCGACGAGACAAAACAATACAGCACTTTGTTGTTTAGTATCTATGGTACCTTGTTAAAAAGTAGGTAGGTACATATCCAATGAGTCTAAACACGACGTTCCTATGTTATATGGTTGACGATCCTATATACAGGGTGTAAGGTACATGAACGCACATACGTGTTCCAGTGATGGAACGTTGGAATTTTTCGTCGGCTTTTTCAGAAAAAAAAAAGTAAAAACAAATAAAGGCAAAACTCAAGTCTAACGTAAAACAAATGTGACGCCTATTCTTTTATAATTATTCCAACGACTCTCCAATAATCTCAACAGTCAGCTTAAGGCCGGTACAGACCCGCTGAGTTTGGGCTGCGTCTACAATCGCCACAGTACCTAGTTTATTTGAAATTATGCTATGTGGCATAAAGTCATATACAAGAGTTTTTTTGCTGAGACGAAAAAAAAACGGACATTTCTGACTAGGTAATCACACATGGGGTTATAGGAGAATATAGTTGTGTGATACTCGTATGTGGCCAGAATGCAAGAGTAGAAATAAGGAAAGTAAAACACTCGTGTGTAAAAGAAAGAAAGGAAGCTGAAGATGTAGCAAACAGAAAGATTTACTGTCACTTTTAAAATATTGGTGTGGATAATATGAAACTGGTCTACGGCCAGCCCCAAAAAATGTAGAACAAGCAATTTGATAAATGGGGGTATTTTTCATTGCAATCTCGGCTCCATGACTTTACAGCTTACGAAAGAACTGTTTATACTAATATTTAAAAGATAATGCCCTCGCCTTTGGCTCCGGTTTCAATTCTAACTCGACAGAAATATAAAATACTGTGTGCTTTCCACTGTTGAAGCAATATTTATTCAATGAATTTTATTACTTAAAAGATATATACAAACTAATAATAATACCTAACATGTACAAATGCGTATGAAAACAACTCATTGGGCATCAAAAAATTCATCCACATCGCTGTTAATCGAAAACGTGCCCAGAACCCTAGCAGCATTGCCACGTTGAATAGCAATACTGATTCGTTGGCTAAAGAAAAGCCCAGCCCTCTGGTCACGTGAAGAGTCGACTAACAGCTTGCTGATAAGCCGAAAAACTCGATGACAACTTTCCACTGCTGAAACCTGGTGGATAGTTGGCCTTTTTTTTGTGGAGGTGGGAAATCCAATGACTTCTCCCGCTCTGGGTGGAGCGGGAGGGCGTGTTACTTTTACTGACTAGAACCCATCCCTGTTCCTTCAGTTGCCTGAGTGCCAAGGGCCGCGGGAACTCTATTTTAAATTTATCCGTGACCCTAGGCATCGGCCCTGACGGGCCCCGTCAGGTATTGCTGACATCTCTTTGAGGCGCGCGTGAAACACTACCCGCCATCCACTCTAGGGGCCTGGTTCTAATTGGACGGCAAGCTACCCACTTCTCGCCGTCCGCAGGCCCGCGCCTAACGGTGGCCGGAGATCAATACTCAATATTTTTATTGCATTCCACATGTAGGTATTCTTAGATGGTAAACTTATAATTAGATCACATGGATTATCAGACACAGCAACATAAGTGAGTTTGGAGAGAGGAAGCATCTGTTAATTATATAAATATATACCATTGTTAACTTAGCAAACTACTCGAGGAGCTCGTGGCTAAAGTAATAACAGCCGCACGGGTCGATCCATCAGGTAAAGCTACGCTTGCCAGGGTTGGTCCTTGGATGGGTGACCTCGGAAAGCACGTTAAGCCGTTGGTCCCGGCTGTCAATCGTGGAACTTTGACAGTCGTTAGGGGTCGTCAGAAGCCCGAAAGTCTGACATCCAGTCTTACCAAGGGATATCGTATTACCCAGTGACTGGTTTGTGGAGGTCAGGTAGGCAGTCGCTCCATGTAAAATACTGGTATTAGCTGCATGCGGTTAGACAGGAAGCTGACCCAAAAAAAAAAAACTTCTATATTATAATAATAACATAGGTATTTTTTGAGATAAAATAATAGCTTTAATATAACATGGAAATAGGTGTCTGTGTTGAGAGATGTAATCGTAATTGATAAATCACATAAAATTTAAAGTCTCGATGAAGTGCTTAAGTTATGACTTTATGAGTCTGTCACTTAGATATTCGTTTACGAATAGTAGCTTTTATTTAGCAAATATTGTCTAAGTTTTTTTTTTTAAATATGTTAATTTTCTCTTCTTTATTTATTGGTGCGGGTAGTTTATTATATATTTTCATGGACATTGCATAGGGACTTGTAGAGTATATCAACTTGTGACCCCCGACGCCCAGAGCGTCTCCTGCGGTGGCTGCTGCTGGGGGCGTGAGGGCGACTATGTTGAGTCTCCCTCCCCCGTTCCGCCTCCTCCTTCACGAGCATTACTGCTTCGTCGAAGGAGGCGACTGCTTACCATTCCCTCTCGCTTCGTACCATGGCCTGGACCAGGGCCAGGCACGAGAGATCGCTGCCGACACAGGAACCACCCTAAACAGCCGTATCCGGTGAGGACCTGCGTCAGGCGGAAGGTGACACCGTGGCGCCTCTCCAGCCACTTCTTTTAATTTTTAAAAACGTTGCCCCACACTAGGAATAACTCCTGTATCGTGGGTGCGTTCACAAACATTTAAACTCACATACACAAGACACCCAGACCCGGAACAGCTATGTGTAGGCCATACAAATATTTGTTCCGTGCGGGGATCGAACCCGCGACACACAGCGCAGCAGTCGAACGCTCAACCACTATGCCAACCGTGCCATCGAGTCCTCAAAGAAGGGCCTAACCGCCGTAATTGTGGCGTGCCCAGTGGATTGTTGGCCTGTATCGCTGATTAAGCAAAGCAAAAAGAAAGAAAGCAGGTTCCTTTAAATATAAGGATCTAATTTTTCTTCGCAGTCACACTCTCAAGGCTCCTATACTAATTCATGTAATACCACATCCACTATTTACTACGTAAATTTTGAAGAAATTCATCAAAAATAAAGTTGATGATATTCTTTAAATTATTCAAGAGAAGTTTTAAAACTTCTAAAGCAAGGTTTATAAAATTTAAATGGGACGATGTGATGGGGAGGATGGCAGGAATTACATAAATCTACTCTGTAATAACGTTAAAGTTGTTGTACAACCATTTATCTCCATAATGGCTTTTATCAGCTTGAACAGGCTTTTCGAGAGCGTTATGTACGAATGATCCAACGATGATACTTTGGTAACAGATACTTTACCTGTTTTAATCACGCCGCTTCTTCAGTGCGCACTCAAATCGTGCTTGTAAGCGGTGTTCCGTCTATCTTATTGGTACCAACGTCAAGGCTGCCACAAGGCTCTCATTTGGGGCCGTTAATGTTAGTGTTGGTGTTTAAAGATCTAATACTAAAAAAATAATAAATAAGAATACTATAATGCTACGACGACACGGTTGGCGCAGTGGTTGAGCGTTCGGCTGCTGCGCTGCGTGTCGCGGGTTCGATTCCCGCACAATAAACCTTGCAAACACGCTTTTAAAAAAGTACTATTTTGGTAATTACTTTTATTAATAAAATAATTTCTTTAAATACAAAAAATCACTTTGGTATAGCCTATTTATGTTAATGTTTAGTTTCAACTTCAGACCCTCTTAGGTAAGGAAATCACAACATTCTTCACTTCGGTATAAGCTAAGAGGGCGTCCATGCCACTGAAAACAGAAAAAAAAACTCATATTATTAAGAGGAACCAAACGACCAAGTAAAGCTAATCTAATAAGGTACTAAAAGTTATTTTTTTGTTGAAACATTTGTAAAAAGTAATCTCTGAAAGTACCTACTCGTCACTATTGAACCAATCAAATATAATACTTCACTGACAGAAAGATAACTTCTGCTACTGCCGAGTGTCATAAAATTTGTTTTATGTTAAAGCATTTCGCGAGCATGATACTAATTGCTTATCCAATTTTGGTTTTAATTATTCAAAGCATTGTGAAATAACATTTTAAAACAATAACTACCAATTTCCCCCCCTTGCCCATCCCCCATTTTTGTTATGGGCTACGGCAATATGTTTGCCAACGTTCGTTTGTGACTTTTTATTTGGCAAAGTTATTGCCAATGCCTATGATTTATTAAATTTTATGTTGCCAATGTCTTCTTGTCATCTAATTAGAAGATTGGACACCTTCCTTTTCTGAGTCATAGTTGTCTAGATCATGTTTTGATTCATATTCATCAGGGATATTCACCAATTCAATCATTTTCTTACTCGTTAGTATTTGACGTTAGTATTTTCGCGGCGGCATCTAAAATAATAGAACAAAATCGAGCATAGGCAACTAATTTCACCATTTGACGTTTCCCTTATCGTAAAAGGTGTTATAAGTGCATAATATAAGGAAATATTACATTTATTTAATACATTTAATCAAGAGCTAAAGAAAAACATGTAGTTACTTAAATTTTACACGGTAATTTTCTTGATTATAATAGATTTAGGCTGGAACACTGGAAAACAACCTCATATTTTGCGCAGTGTCACAAACCTGTCAAATATTTCTGCTGTCAATTTGATTGACGGGAAATCAAATTGTTGGAACAATATCCTAAGAGATGGGGTTAGTTGTCCTATAGTTACACAATAGCATAATACTTTAAACATTTTGGCGCTACTTTTAAAAAGTGGCTTGGCAAATATTTTGCCAATTCTCGCGAAAGGGTTAAAGTCGCGGGCAATTGCTAGATTTATGTAATTTAGGGTTTTTTATGATACGGTATTTGATTTGAAGAGAGAACATAACTAGTGGCGAATAATATTACAACAATTTATATCTTATTTTTATCTTATTTATGTATTACATTTTATGAAAATCATTTGCCACATGTATCATTTGAGCGTGAGCATCACTTGAGAACGGCTGTACGGTTTTTTTTTCTGTTGTGTTTGTAAATGTCAGGAAAAGGTATAAAAGAAAATGTTTAAAGAATTCACCGGGAATTAAATGCACCCGTGCGAAGCCGGGGCGGGTCGCTAGTTGCCTTAGACTACTATATATATACTAGAGAAAAGTTGCTTATAAATAATGGGAGTTCAAACAATTTTATTATCTTTATGAAACAATTGAATAAAATAAAGGTGATGATCTTAAAAAAGGCCCATTTTTTGAGAATGAATACTGTTCAAATTATTAAAAAGGTCGGTAAACTCTTTGTGTTGATTTGGCTAATTTATTAAATGTGCGTCCAAACATTGAGCGGCAAGTGTGCGCGGCTGCCGAGCGCGGCGTGCCGCGCTGTGTTTGGACAACAGCCGCGCGAGAACGTTGCGATCTAGCTGCCGCGCGCAAACATTGCTCAGTATCGTTTGTCGGTAATCTCGCCTGGACGTATTTAAGCTTCTCAAAAATGGACAATGAAACATCAATTAGACTGATTGAAATATATGGCTCATTTAACGATTTCGAATAATAAGCAGAGCTAAAACACTGAAAACCGCCTTCTAGCCTGTTTGTAGTTTAGGTTCAGACTGAATTCAAATGCGCGGCGTGTCTCGCATATTGCCGCGCAAACATTCGTCGGATTGTCCTAACTAGAGCGCGGCAGAATTGTTTCCGGGACATGCCGTGTGTTGCTGCCGCGCACTTGCCGCCCAATGTTTGGACACACCTTAAGGATAACATGAATCACGAAATAAAAAGTAACGTTTTGAAATATTATTTGTGGTTCACTTCCAGTTATGGTCGTCAACGTCAACGTGTGTGTATACACACGTTTTAAACGTTTAAATGAAGAAAAAAAGATAGGTTTAAATTATTCAACTACAGTTCGTGAGCAGCATTGAGGCTCCTTTCACAACTTTTAAAATCCGATTATTAAGGTTACTTTGTTTTCGTAAATTACACGCTCGTCGAGACACCACGAGACAGACCGAGTACGAGTGTGTACACGGTGCCCTCGTCGCGTCGTGTCGCGTCTTGCGGCCCTCGTTCGCTTTTGGAAGCGTGTCGGTTTTTGCGCTAGAGTGTCTCGTAGTCTCGCGATGAAAATCAATTGATACAACAAGTATGTACATGGTGTGCTCTCGTCCTCGACGCGACGAGACTCAACGAGAGGCACGTGATGGGACGAGACGAGCGTGTACAGCCGGCATTAAATATCAACGTTAAAAGAAACGTACGAAACCCGCGCGGTGGCGGGTAAACCACCAACAACAGCATTCCCAAGGAGGGTTGGCGTCAGGCAGGCGGCCGGCTATAAAACTTTTGCCAAAACCTTTTTGCATCATGGTCTGGAAAAATGTGATGTGCGATAGGGCTAGGGCGTACCCCACAGGCGACGCGCAGGGGCAGCACCCGGCTCCTGTGGGAAATGGACAAGGGTTGTCGCACCAGGACGGGCGGGTGCGACGTAAGACGCAAGCTCGGAGAGTGAGAGAATTAAGATTGAGGTGTGCGAGCTGGAATTTAGGTACTATGACTGGAAAAGGAAGAGAGTTAGCAGATGTTTTAAAAAGGCGACGGATAAATATAGCGTGTTTGCAAGAAACGAAATGGAAGGGTGCAAAAGCAAGAGAATTAGGAGAAGGATATAAGTTTTATTACTGTGGAAGTGATGGCAAACGGAATGGTGTGGGCATAGTTTTGGATAGTGAGTTAAAAGAATGTGTGGTGGATGTTAAAAGAGTAAGTGATAGAGTGATAGCTATTAAAGTGGTTGTGGAGAGTATGATAGTAAATGTTATTAGTGCGTATGCACCCCAATCAGGATGTGAGGATAGTGTAAAAGAAAAGTTTTGGAAGGACTTCGATTGTGTGATGATGAATGTACAGGAGAGTGAAGAGGTGTTTGTGGGGGGTGATTTTAATGGGCATGTAGGAAGTCTGAAGTACGGTTATGAGAGAGTGCATGGTGGTTGAGGGTACGGAGACCGTAATACTGATGGCGAGACATTGCTGCAAGCTGCTTCGGCTTTTGACCTGGCAATAACTAACACCTGGTTCAAAAAGAAAGACGAACACCTGATCACTTACAAAAGTGGCCAGCACGCGACCCAAATTGACTTTTTCTTGGTGAGACGAAACAGTCTCAAAACAGTCAAAAACTGTAAAGTGTTGCCAGGCGAATGCTTAGTCTCTCAACACAGGCTCATATTGATGGACGTAACAGTCAGTGTCTCGTCCAGTAGGAACAAAGAACGGCCCCCACCCAAAATCAGATGGCGTATGATAGAAAATGAGGAGTGTGCAAGTATGTTTAAGAGTCAAGTGGTAGATAAAATGATAGAAATGAAGGATATGGAAGGAAAATCTGTGGATGAATGTTGGAAAGAGATGGCGGATTGTATAAGGCGAGTAGCAAAAGATGTGTTTGGAGAATCGCAAGGTAAAGGCATGATAGAAAAGGATACATGGTGGTGGAATGAAGATGTGCAAAAGATGCTAAAAGAAAAGAAAATTTCGTTTAAAGTATGGCAGAATGTAGAAACCGGAAATGATAATTTGAAAGAAGAGAAAAAGAAAATTTATAAAGAATGGAAGAGGAAGGCAAAAAAGGCGGTTGCAGTTTCCAGGGCTAAGGCGCAGGAAAAGTTATATAATTTACTGGACAGCCCTAGAGGCCAGAAGGAGCTCTACCGGATTACAAAATTAAGAGAAAGGAGAACGAGGGATATAATGCATATAAAATGTATGAAAGATGAACTCGGTAAAGTCTTGTCGAAAGATGACGAAATAAAAGAGCGATGGAAGGTTTATTTTGAAAAGTTGATGAACGAAGAGAATGAATGGAGTGGTGTGCTCAAAGAGGTACAAGTAAATATGGGTTTGTTGAGAGAAATTAGCATGGATGAAGTAAGACAGGCAGTTCAATGTATGAAAAATGGAAAGGCCATGGGCCCTGATGACATACCAGTGGAAGTATGGAAGTGTTTAAAAGAGGATGGATGTATGTGGCTGACTTTATTCTTCAATAAGTTGTTGTATGAAGAAGTGATCCCACAAGAATGGTGCAATAGTTCGCTAGTGCCCATCTTCAAGAATAAAGGGGATGTACAGGACTGCAACAACTATCGAGGGATAAAGCTCATGTCACATACTATGAAAGTATGGGAGAAAGTGATAGAGAAAAGATTGCGAGAGGAGAGTGAGATTACCCCGAACCAGTTTGGGTTTATGCCAGGTCGAGGGACAATGGACGCCACCTTCGCTCTCCGTCAATTGTGCGAGAAGTACAGACGTGTGCACAAGAACTTGCACATGGTGTTCATTGATCTTGAGAAAGCGTATGATAGGGTACCTCGGGATGTGTTGTGGTGGGCCTTAAAAGAGAAAGGTTTGCCTGGGAAGTATGTTGAGTTGATTCGTGCTATGTACAGACAATCTAGTACCTACGTCCGGTCGGCTGCTGGCAACACCGATAAGTTCAGTGTGGCTGTAGGCTTGCATCAAGGGTCGGCTTTAAGTCCTTACCTCTTCCTGTTGATTATGGACGCTCTTACGTCGGAAATACAGGAAGAGGCACCCTGGTGCATGCTGTTTGCCGACGACATTGTTCTGGTCGGTGAAGATGGACCTGAGATCCAGAGCAGATTGGAGAAATGGCAACAGAAGCTGGAGAAAGTTGGCTTGAAAATCAGCAGAACCAAAACTGAATACATGTTCTGCGATTTCAGCGGTCTCTCCAGTTCTGAAGCTGTAGTGCTAGATGGCGCGCTTCTCCCAGTCTGCTCCGATTTTCGGTATCTCGGTTCACTCGTGCAAAGCGATGGCGAAATAGATCGGACTGTTAAGCACAGAATTAACACTGGATGGATGAAATGGCGGCAGGTCACCGGGACTATCTGTGATTCCCGCATTCCCCTAAAACTTAAGGGGAAGATTTATAAAACAATGGTCAGACCTGCTGTCTTGTATGGTTCAGAATGTTGGGCCACAAAAGGGATGAATGAAAAGCAATTGCATGTAGCTGAGATGAGAATGCTAAGAGCGATGTGTGGTGTTACGCGCATGGATAGAATTAGGAATGAGTATATAAGAGGAAGTCTGAAAGTGGCACCGCTGACTGAAAAGTTGTGTGGAAATCGGTTGTCGTGGTATGGGCATGTGATGCGGAGGAATGAAGAAAATGTCGTGAGGAAAGTCTTGTGTATGGATGTGGATGGCTATAAGAGTAGGGGAAGGCCAAAGAAACGATGGTTGGACTGTGTGAAAGAGGATATGGGTAAAAAAGGGGTGACTACAGAGATGACGACTAATAGAGGAGTATGGAAGAAAAAGACATGTTGCGCCGACCCCAAATAAATTGGGATAAGGGCAGGAGAATGATGAAAAGAAACGTAGTTTCTAGTCTGTTCTTGTTAGTTAGACTCGAGTGATGTACAGTTATTAAGGGTTGGCACTCGATTGTTTTAGTAAACCCGATTTACTTGATTCAAGTTAAATGTAAGGTACTGTAAAGCTAGGTTCCCAACCACAGAGCTATGTACTCAGTAGCTCATGAAGTTTTAGTTGGGGTACGGTTTTGGTATAAACTTTTGAACGCGTGGAGTTTTTGTTTCGAGGTCGACGAGGTAAAACTAAATATTAAGTACCATTTTAATTTGGAGATCATAAGGAACAAATGCATATGGCTTTCATTACTAGCCAGGCGTAACGCCAGGTGGCCTGACTTGTTAAAGACCAGGAACAATCTCCTTTCCAGAGAAAACTTACTTTTCACGACCAATTCCAGAATCTTTGAAACCGCCAAATGGTGATTGAGGACCACCTCCTACATATTTGTTGACCCTGTAAAGTAAACAGTGCTGTTAGTGTAATATCTATTTGGTTAATAGATAAAATGGCTCAATATTCAGAAGTGACGTTGTATCTCATACGTTTAATTATTATAAATATGTCCTTACTACATATTTTTAATATTGGCGTCAGAGCAAAATATTTTAAACCTAATACGTGGATTACGTAAATTAACTCTGACTGTTTACCTAACTATCCCAGACTCAACGTGCTTGGCGAACTGTAGTGCGTTGTTGACATTTGTTGTGATGATTCCAGCTGACAAACCATAGCTCGTGTTGTTAGCTCTGTCAATGACTTCTTCCAAAGTGTCAAACTTCAGAATACTCTGAACTGGGCCGAAAATCTACAAGTAAGAAGTTACAAGTTAGATCTTAAGTTAGATGAAGTCGACTCTACTATTTATTTAACTAGAATAGCTTTGCGTTGATTTACCTCTTCCTTTGCGATAGTCATATCATCAGTGACATCGGCGAAGACTGTGGGTTGGATGTAGTAACCAGTTGTGCCGATTCTGTTACCTCCGCATAGTAACTTCGCACCCTCTTTTTTGCCTTTCTCGATGTATCCCAGTACCTTATTCATTATTTCCCCATCAATCTACAAGCGAAGATTTTTAATAGAGTTAATAAATTCAAAGGAGTTCTAGCTTCAAATAATCGAGAGTTTTTAATTTCGTTTATTCTGGTATTAATTTATCATCATCTGGCAAGTTTTTAGTCAATTATATTGTGGTCAGCGTTTACAATCAGATATATATTATTTTTAAGATCAATAAATGGAATTGTCTAACAAAAAATGCAGTCTTGACTCCAAATTACCTGTGGGCCGTTCTGTGAAGTGGGGTCCGCCGGGTTTCCGACCTTGATGCCTTGAGCGTACTTGACAGCTGCTTCAACAAACTTGTTGTAGATACCAGATTGGACAAACAAACGGGAAGCTGCTATGCAAACCTGACCTTGATGGAGGAATACTGCATTTGCAGCAATAGGGACGGCCAGATTTACTGAAATACGATAAAGAAATTACTATGTTTGTCGTTGGTTATTTAATTTGAGTTTTAATTTTAAATGATTTTATTTGAATGATACCAATGTTTATTAAAATGTAATAATGTGTAATTGTTTTAATGAAACGGGTGAGATCGATCGATACTTGCAATATCTGCTTAGTTGATTGATATTTGACATCTGAGGTTTGGTGGATTTTTACGTCAGTGTTACCGGGCAGTCGTGTTCTAAGCGCCATTGTGAACGGTCGTGACCAAGTGCCATCGAACTCACCACGCCACGCTTCCACGATTGCTACAAGTAGATTAGAATCGTGGAAGCGCGGTGATGTCTAATCATGTGATTATTTTGGAATGGGAGTAATGTAATACGTTAATAGAAAGTCTTTTCGACGACTATTGTTTCGGTTATTCACCATGCCTAACCGATCTGATAACGAGGTATTCTAACTTTGCATTTTAATAAATGTATTTCAGTAGGTGTTTAAGTATGATCTCAATGATTTTCAAATAATAGAGCTTACAATCAGCATCGTTCATGATGACCAGAGGACTCTTGCCACCGAGTTCAAGTGTGATCCTCTTCAAATTGTTGGCTCCAGCTGCTTGTTGAATTAATTTGCCAACCTGCGAGCATTAGCGCGTTAGGTATGACTATTTCATAGAGCTAAATTACACAAATTAATTTCAACCTGAAAAGGTTAAATGTCCAATTATAGCATATCTGCTTTCAATTTTGCTGAGCCTAGGGTGATATCTAGGCTACAGCGTTAGATACTCTCTGTACGACTTACTTCAACAGATCCGGTGAAAGAAATTTTAGCGACGTCTTCGTGGTGAGTGAGAGCGGTTCCAGCGCCAGGTCCGAAGCCGTTGACAACGTTGACTACACCCTTGGGCACACCAGCCTCGGCCAGCAGAGACGCCAGAACAAGGGCGGTTAACGGAGTCTGCTCCGCTGGCTTAATAACTACGGTACAACCTGAATAATAATAGATAGGAAAAATGTGTCAGATAAGCAATAAGATTGATTTATCGTAATAGTGAAGTATTTGATAAATATGTGTAAAGCTTGGCAAAAAAGAGTGTGGATTAAATGAGGTCGCCAGTTTCGCACCTGTATACTACGAGCAACCCGGAATACTACGATTAAACGGTTTTTGATGCTTGTTATTTTTGGGGATATGATCACAATCACAAGTGGGTAATTCAGTCCCCCAGACGCTAGACAAACACCATGGAAGGCTTCAATGTCCAGTATTTTATTTAGTTCAACTGTCACGGCGTCAGACTCTTTTTTGCTAAGCTGTACATATTTTTTTTCAAAGAATAAGTAGGCAAATACTTTGAAGTGGTTGTAGCAGTAAAAGTCTTAGAAGCTAACAGATTGCATTCATTATTGCATTGCTATCTCGCGTACGATACGAAAAAAATACGAGTACATATTACTCGTATTTTTTTCGAATCGTGTATTTTTTCTGTCTTATGTACGTTCCGATAAATGCCATAAAACAATGGTGTTTCTTCTCACAGCTCACAGAATAGAGAATAGCTTAGCCTGCAGCTCAAAAACAACTGTCAAATTATCCAGACCACGCAGTCCAAACCAGACTGACAGGCTACAACTGAATAAACTTCACAAATTTCATCATACCTGCAGCTAAAGCAGTGCAAACTTTGTTGATAAATATGATGATGGGAAAATTCCATGGCAGAATAATACCGCTCACTCCAACAGGTTGCCTCAGGGTGTACGAGAACACCTCACCATCTGTTGGCAACGAACGAAACTTGTAAGGAAGGCTATAGTTTAATGTGATCCATCTTTCATTTTCTTATGTATATCGTTCTTACCAGCAGCTAGAGTATCGCCTTTAATTTTGTCCGCACAAGAAGCAGCGAACCGAATATTGTTTACAGGTACTTGCGATGATCTTGTGAGGGCCATAACCATGCCATTGTTGTAGGATTCTAGCTCTGCAAGGTATTGCCAGTCTCTCTCTACGAGGTCACTAAACTTGCGAAGGATTTCTCCACGTTGAGAAGCATCCAACTGCCGCCATTCCGAGTTGCGATGGAACGCACGCTTCGCTGCGGCCACTGCCAAGTCAATGTCAGCCTAAAAATATTGGTAATCCGTCATTTTGCAGGTAATTGGTTGATCAAATTTTGTTTCCTGGATTTTTATTTCAATGAATATCAAATCAGTTTCAAAGCGCTTTTATACTTCTTTAGATAGTAGTTTCCTGGATATAATCAATTCATAGAATTATTTTACATCTAAGTAATGTTTTATCGAAACTGACCTTCTCAAAAGTTTTAATGCACTTAATAAGTAAATTCAATTCACATTTCGTATGCTCATCGAATGTTGGTTTATAATGTCAATATACAAGAACGGTTAAACGAAGAAGTTTGAAAATTACAGAATATTAGCACTAGTGAAATCCTCCTGCGGATAATTATCTCGAGACTAGCATCCTATGTAGACCACTAGACAGATACAGAGTAGACGGGTCGGTTTTGTTGTCGGCTAAGGAACTCGAGAGCAAATTTTGAATGTCCGCAATCTCATTGAGAAATGTCGCGAGTTTAACCAGCACTGATATTTTGCTTCATAGATTCCGCATTGCACGCAGTCAAACCCCTTAGCGTAATCTAACAATGTATGACGTTCTCATTGAAATGGGCATCGGTGGGGAAGGAAAACCGTGGTATCCGAAGAAATACCAAATGCAATTGGTTCGTCCACCGTAGTTTTCAACCTTTGTATATGGCGCAGAAACATGACGCATTAAAAATCGTAAAAGTTGACTGATCAATGTTTTCGAGGTGTGGTGTTGGCGTAAGCTTCTTCGTATACTATGGACCGCCATGAGAAAGAATGAGTCCATACTGGAGGAACTCCATATTATCTAGCGGCTATCTGAAATATGCCACATGTGTTCACCTAAGCATAGTCTGGAAAGGCTTATGATACTGGTCCGGGTGAATAAAAAATAACGCGCTAAAGGCAGAGCACCGGCAAGATGGTCAGAAGCAATAAATAAGGCTGCCAAGCATGAAACGAGCGGTCCACAGTGTAGAAGACCGCAAAACTTGGATACGTTTGCAGTCGCGATCCTCAGCAGTGAGGGAACGATGAAGAGGACAGGTACATAGTAAATATATTACAACGACAACTTGTTTCATCGATTGCTTATTAAAATTTTTACCGCTCGCAGAGCAAAGTGCTGAGTTCATTGTCTTTTTAAAACCGACATAATTTTGTCCAAAAGCGAGCGGAACGAGTTTGCTAACGTAATTCACCCCGACACGGTCTGGTTTGAAGGGCATGAAGGGGGCTAGAGTGAGCGAGCAAAGCGAGCGAACAAAGTGTGCGAACAAAGCTCACTACCATAGATATAAAAACTGTTATTTATATTTCTATGCTCACTACCGTCACACTCAGCACTATAACTTTATCGGTTTGTCATTTTATTTTTAGAGTTCCGTACTCGAAGGGTTCAAACGGAGCCCTATTGCTGTCACTCACGTGTCCGTCTGTCTATCCGTCATCTGTAACAAAATTTTGTTCCGAAGAATTTTTTAACTTCCCATTGACCTATGAACTTGGGTGATAGTGTTTATTATTACTTATATTTTACTAAAAAATACCAATAGGTATATAATAATCTGATAAATCGGATTATTTCTTTGAAAATTTGGTACGGAACCCTAAATGTGCGAACTCCGACACGCAGTTGGCCAAAGTTTTTTTCAAATTCAAAGGCAAGGAGGCAAATCATAGATCAGTACTTATAGCTATTCAAAGAGTCTAAGACTAACTTGTAACAGTATTTTTAACCGACTTTCGAAAAAGGAGAAGGTTCTATGTTCGACTGTTTGTACGATTTCTCCGTCAGTTGTGGACCGATTTTCAAAATTCTTCTTTCATCCGAAAGAATGTACTCCCGAAGTGGTGCCACTTAAATTTTATCGAAATGGCCTCAGCGCTTTTTGAGAAATTGAACAAAAACGAAAAATACGTATACCTAGATGACGTTTTTGTTTTCTCCAATTACCAGTATGTTTAAATTCCATTCCATTCCGTTCCATGTTATTGGAGTTTTTAGTTCTGAGGTATAACAACTAAAAGCTCTATCATATGCCTTAGCGTCACTTAAAAATCTACCTATACTTTAATGCAATCATCAAAATTACAGACGTAGCCTAGCGGTTTTTAATTTTTCAAAGTAGTGTTTTATTTACATTCTGGTCTATAACTATAAGTACTTGATGTAATTAATACAAAAAACTGTTTTTATAGTACCTATTAAGGCAAAAAAATTGCGATAGAGGAACATGGTTTTAGTTAGGTAATTAAATTAAATTATTTTTTTTTGTTGCACTAGCAAATTCTAATACTATTAGGTATTGTAGTACATACCTTGTCACCTTCGGCGACTTTGGCGATGACAGATCCATCATGAGGAGTGTAGGTTTCAAAGGTCTTGCCGCTCTTCGCGTCCACCCACTCGTTGTCGATGAACAACTGAAAAGTAAAACAAAAATGAATAAATATCAGAAAAAAGTTCTAACGTTTTTTGTTAAAAGTTTTTTGACAGATATTCAGTAAAAAATTTTGCCTATAGCTTACAAGCTATCTCAACGAAGAACATTAAAATCGCTTCAGAAATTCGTCTGTGAAACCATAACAAACAGAGATTAAAATAAACATTTTTGATACTGATAGCGTTCGCGTAATCTGCTTTTATTACATAAACGATATATTCGTTGCTCAGGAATAACAAACCTTTATATATGCCACCCGTCAAGCCCCTCATTAGCAGACACAATTAAAAACCTATTGTCACGTCTCCTTAAGGAGACGCGAGGGGCCTGACGGCTATATTACTCGTAAAATATTTAGATATATGTATAGATATAAAATGTGAGCATGACATGCAGCCAAATATAATCTTGATAAGTACTGTAAAAATTAAATTGAGGGCTGAGGGTACTGCCCGGGGGTGGACGATAAATTCGAAAGAGTTACCTCGCCCCCGGGCACTCGAGGCAGGGAGGAACAGGGGTGGGTTTTAGTCAGTAAGAGTCTGACACACCCTTCCGCTCCACCCTAGAGCGGAAGAAGTCATAGGATGATTTCCCACCCCCCCAAAAAAAAAAAAAAAAAAGGGCTGAGGGTATTTATTCAATTATATGAGGGTAGGGTAGACTATGATTAAACATCGTAGCTGTACTTTGAGGGTCAAGAGGAAACTAAAACTTGGCTGGAAAATAAAATTCACGCTGGACCCCCAGGGGTCGAAAATAAACTATAGTTGGGGGTCCAGTGGACATTAATTATTGAGGGTCGAGGGGCCGAGAGTGGACTAAACGATTCTTGATTGAGTTCGCTTTTCCTGTTTTGCATGTGCATTTGTTTCCTTATTCGAAATATAAAGGAATTTATTGATTTGAGTTCTTTATAATTAAAGAAAAATCTTGAGTTAACTTTGTAAGACTTTCAAATATGACCACATTAAAACAAAAAAAATATGTAATGGGGACTAATCAATTGTGGATAAACACAAATATGTTTTAATATAAATATATTTTATATATTTATAGTAATTTGACGTCAATGTTACGATATATTTTTTTATTTTTTTTATAACTGAAATAAATTAAATTAAAAACATGAGATCTACAAACCTTAGTGTATTTGATTTCTGGGCCATTTTATTTACTTCTTAAAATATAAATTAAATAATAAATTATATGTTACGATATATTTTTTTAATTTTTTTACTACTGAAATAAATTATATTAAAAACATGAGATCTACAAACCTTAGTGTATTTGATTTCTGGGGCCATTTTATTTACTTCTTAAAATATAAATTAGATATAAATTAGATATTATTTAAATTTACTTCTTTAATTTTTTTCAAAATATTCACAACAAAAAGCACAGCACGTCTGTTGCGACTCGCGCGATGATTCGGAATGTATCTGACGGGCAGACTAAAACACGTTTATATTGAAGAACAAAATTTAGACTAGTCATGGTGATATAGCAACAGCCGCGAGTGAGTGAGGTAAAAATCGCACACTCTCGGGTCTTTTCTCCAAGAGTCTAGGCGCCTTTTGAAGATAATGGGTATGAAGATATTTTTTTACCCTCATAATATAATTATGTGGGCGTTCAAGCAAAACGGGTCCAGTTCTCAGCATTTAGTTTCCGAGATATACGCAGTTTTGTAAAGTTGGGTGAATAAATATTGCATTTCGCGATTTTAATTGATTAACGCGTCAGGCCCTTCGCGTCGACATAACAATAGGTTTTTAATTGTGTCTGCTAATGAGGGACTTGACGCGTTAATTATTTAATGCTCAATTATCTACAAGTTCATTACTTTATAATATTTTATGATGTTTCTAAGTACCAGAAATTTATTATTAGCTCAAATTTTTGTATTGTTTTTTTAATGCTTTTTCTCAAATCAAGCTTTTTCAGAGTTTCAACTTCAAAATTATGTTTTTGTACTCCTTATTATCATTTGACTATTCTAGATAAGGAACCTAGTCTTATCTCAAATACCCAATACTGGACCCCTGCCAACACTGGCTTGGACGCCCTTATATAGTTATAGTTGATTAGTAAATTTTTGTTTTATGTACATGGATAATTGCAAATTAAATTAAATAAAAAGTGTAAACAGAAATATAAATCACTTAACGAGACATCTGAGGCTATAAAAATAAAAGGGATGGACACATTAACCCCGATAATAATAAAAAAATAATAGCAACAGCCGCAAGCGCAACATAAACATGTTTTTATTTTTTTTTCTTTTTATCTTAATTCTTCCAGTTTCTAATTAAAAATATCAATAAAACAAAAGTATAATCTGTTATTGGATATTTTTTATTTTACCCTTAGGTATCAACAAATATACAGGTATGTATACAGGTTTAGGTTTATATGAGTGCTGCAGTTATAGATGGAGATCCGAGGGTCGCCAGACAATATTTATATTGCGACCAACAATACTTGATTGGGGATTTAGTGTGTTCGTATTTACTCAGAATGTATTTATGAGTTTGGGTTTACCTTAAAGTTAGTAATTTCTATTTAGTAATATTCAAACAAATAAAAACCGGCCAATTGTGTGTCGGGAACGCGCATGGTAGGGGTCCGTAGTCGCCCGTTACTTATAACATGTGGACTTAGAAGGGGGCTTTATGTTTATTAACATATTAATTGAGTTCAGGGTTTAACGGCCAATAATATTTAAATTAAAAACGAAAAAAAAAAACGAAATTTTACGTTTACTAGGTACCGCTTTAAACATAAAATATGTAATAACTTTATCTTAGTTTTTTTTTTTGTCAAAGGAGTTTGTGGTTTGTGCGAAATTTTCCAAGTAGGTACATATTATAATTTGGGCCCGACTATTAGTCTATAACTAACTGAGCTAACTTAACGGTTTTTTTTTTTTTTTTTTTTTTTGGGGGGTGGGAAATCATCTAATGACTCTTTCCGCTCTGGGGTGGAGCGGAAGGGCTTGTCAGACTCTTACTGACTAAAACCCACCCCTGTTCCTCCCTGCCCTACGCGCCCGGGGGCGAGGTAACTCTTTCGAATTTATCCTCCACCCCCGGGCAGGCACTGGCCGTGGCAGGCCCCGTCCTTTGCTGACAACTCTTTGAGGCGCGCGTGGAACACTACGCGCCGTCGACTCTCGGGCCTGGTGCTGATCGGACGGCGAGTTACCCGCTACTCGCCGTCCGCAGGCCCGGGTGAGCTAACTTAGGCCCGACTATTAGTCTATAACTAACTGAGCTAACTTAACGGTAGGTAATCGTTTTCGTTTAAATATTGTTATATATACAAGATGTTCCTTTGATATCGCATAACTCTAGGGTATTAATGAAACCATGTGAAAGTCAAAGAATCTTTGAATTATGATTGATGTTATTTTTATGTATTTTTGGAACACTTGCAGTTCTAGGACTTTTTGTATTATTTTTACGCTGTAAGCTAACCTTAGAATTATTATGGGACATCAAAAGGAATACGTTGAACAAATACTACCGTCGCGAATTTTTAAGATTTTTCAAGCCAAAAGTTCAGCTTTTAGTGTGGGGGGAAGGGGGCGCTCCATTTGAACAAAAAATATCACTTTAAAGTTTAATATTTCGCTCCCACAAAAAAAAAGATTGGCACTCCGGGAATGCCGAAAGTGAAAACTTGAACAAAAATGCCCAACGCGCCTAAAGAAGTTTTCACTTCAACCCGTATCCATTGCGTAGCGGTGTCGGAGTCGGTGTCGGTGTCGAGTTCAATTGTTTTTTCCCATCTCTAAAATACCCAACGCTCCTAAAGAAGTTTTCACTACAAAAAAAAAGGGGAGGTACCATAAAAAAAAAAGAAATATTTCGTTTTCTTGGCGTGATTAATATATATTTCCATCAAAATTGAAGCTTTCTGGTACTAACAGTCTGTAAGCTATGTCTCGGACGGACAGACAGACGGACAAACCGGAACTATAATGAGGAACTCTTTTGTCACCGCTCTAGGGTGGAGCGAGAGGGTTGTCAGACTCTTACTGACTAAAACCCACCCCTGTTCCTTCCCTGCCCTGACCTGAATGCCCAGGGGCGCGGTAACTCTGTTTCGAATTTATCCACAACCCCTGGGCAGGCATCGGCCATGACGGGTCCCGTCATATTTTGCTGACAACTCTTTGAGACGCGCGTGGAACACTTACACACAACACGCGCCGTCGACTCTCGGGCCTGGTGCTGATCGGACGGCGAGTTATCCACTACTCGCCATCCGCAGGCCCGGGTCTACGGTGGAAGGAGGAACCCTTGTCCTCGTTATAACAAGGACTACGGAACCCTAAAAATATTAATGGTTAAACTTTATTCTTTTTTTTACCATATAAATTAGCATGGTAGACAGAGAAACGATAGATATAAAAAACAAGATAAAGAAACAGCTGTTTCTTTATTTTAAAGTCCGGAACCCTAAAATATTTATCCAACATGATGTTTGTTTATTTGATACCGTTTACATAATGTTATGCAATTCAGTAAAACTATGTATTTCTAAGGAAACAGTATTTTTTTTTTTTTTTTGGGGGTGGGAAATCTTTTTTTTTTTTTCTTTTTTTTTAAATTTATTTAAAGGGCTTTGTCGCTTAGCGACCACATCGCCCAGTACAGAAAAATAGCAAAATTGTTACAATCTACCTTAAGACTAACTCATACAACTGTTTAGCATTATCGGACATTGGAGAAGCGAGTATTGTGTTACAAATACCTACATTAAAAGATTTACAGCGCCCAAAAACATTGATCCTCGTATTTTCATTTCGGACACACTCCATCAGAATATGAAACACATCATCAACCACTCCACAGTCATCACAATTTGGAGACAAAACTTTCTTCATTAGGTAGTAGAATTTATTTGATGGGGTATGTCCAGAACGAAGTCTTAAAGCTATAGTGATTAAATTTCTATTTAGACTATGGAACCCGAGAGATCTCTGGCTGGATAGTTCGGTACCATATCCCCTTTTCTTTTGACCTTTCGTTAAAATATTCCTGCCAAAGTTCTAAACATCGTTTTTTTGCATTTCCAAAATAATCCGAATACAGTGGGGTAATATTCATGGGTACTCCATCAACACACGCTTGTTTGGCGAGCAAATCAACCGTATCATTTTCTTCTAACTCAACATGCGACGGAATCCATTGAAGACATACTATTTTGGAATCAGATTGAAGTTTTAAAAGCAATTCATATATCACGTAGGCTGTCGGAGTACCTCGCATATGAGAAGTGTGCTGAGCCAAATGTTGCAGCGAACTTTTGGAATCCGTCAGGATCACAAATTTATCGCCATTAATTGATTGAATATAGGACAAAGCTTCCAGTATTGCGATCAATTCAATGTGCATAATAGAAATATCTGAATCAATTTTAATTTTAATTTGGTTTTGAAGGATGGGATCCAAAAAGGCAGCGCCTCCGAGTTGTTTATCTTTGGAGCCGTCAGTAAAAATGGTATGATAACCTGAATATCGTTCTCGGATGTATGTCGTACATAGGTGTTTTAATTGTACAGTACTGTAGCGTCGTTTAGCTTCAGAGATGCTAGGAATTTTATCAAATACTGTATTAGATATATTAATGCTACTTACCCACGTGTCAAGAGAAAACATTTCAAGTTGAACGCTTGAGTGTATTGGAACTGAATTATATTGAGCGAGGATGTCAACAAGTAATGGCAGTTTCTTGCTCTGCCAATAGCTGGAACCGGTAACGAGTGAGAGATTTTCCAGTGACTTTAAAGTTTTACTATTATAAAAAGACTTTGATTTGAGCATAAACTTAATAGCTAAATATGTTCTGCGAATATGAAGTGGAGGCAGGCATAGATCGCTTTCCATGACATGTATCGGGGTACTCCTTATATATCCGCCAATAACACGTAGTGCCTGGTTTTGAGCCCTATCAAGTTTTATTAGTCTAGAGTTAGAACTATTGTCAAACAAGAAACTGGCATAATCAACTCTACTTCGAATAATAGAAATATACAAACGTCTTAGATGTTTTTGATGGAGTCCCCATCCCGGGCCAGATAAGACTTTAAGTAAATTAATGAATTTCATTACTTTCTGTGAAATTTCATTGATTTGTTTACCCCATCTTAATGAACTATCCAGCCATAGACCCAAATATTTAACACATTTAACGACTTCAATTGAGACATCATCAAAATTAAAGTCAATAGACCTCCTAAAACAACCCTTTTTAAAAACACAAATCTTAGTTTTATTTGGAGACATAGTTAAACCTAGCTTATCAATCAACACTTTGGTATATCGTAAAGCAGACCGAAGTTCTTCAAACGCTAAATCTAAATTACTTTTTGAAGCATACAAAACAAAGTCGTCAGCATATTGAGATATATTTACCTGGTCAACTGTCTTACATATATGTAGTGTTAGAATATTAAATAAAAGTGGAGCCAGTGGATCTCCTTGAGCTAGCCCACGGCCAGTACATCTAACCATCTCACAATCATATGTTGCCACTTGTAGATGTCTATTTGATAAAAAAGACCACTAATAAGCACAGATTTTTGATCCAACCCCAAACTGATCTAAAATATGCAAAAGGCAAGGAATATCAACATTGTTATATGCACTTTCGATGTCTATAAAACACGCCGCTGTAACCATGTTTTTAGAAAATCCAAGTTGAATTTCAGAAACTAACCGCGTAAGGTTATCCAGACAAGATCGTGCTTTACGGAAACCCACCATGTCCTCAGGAAAAAGACATTGTTTTTTGAAGAACCATTCAACACGTTTGGCCAAAATGACATGCAAGATTTTACAAACACAAGATATTAAGGAAATTGGACGTAAAGATGAAGATGAACTACTACCATGCTTGGGGATTGGAACTATTTTGATTTGGCGCCATTGTGAGGGAACAAAACCGAAAGAAAAACATTGGTTATATATTAAAAGCAACATAGATTTACCGGAAGTTGGAAGGTGTTTAATCATGGAGAAGGAAATTTGATCTGATCCAGGAGCTGTATCGGTATTTTTAATACAGTTAACTAATTCTGGCATTGATATTGGTGATTCCAACGTTACATTACTTGAATTAAAAATTGGCTTTGCGGGACAAACAAAATCTGGACTAAGGTCGCTAAGCAGGCGCTCAGCTTTTTCTTTATCCACACAGACGTTAGAAATTTGCCGACCCTTTAACCACCTCATCTTACGCCAAATTTCGGACGCTGAAGAGGTTTCATCTACAGAAGAACAAAACTGCTGAAAAGATTTACATTTAGCCCGGCGAGTAAGCCTTTGTGCGGTGCTAATTTTTTGTTTAAGAATTTCTAAATTTCTAGGAGAGGGGCAAGATCTCAGATTTGCAAGGGCCAAACGCCGCTCCGCAACAGCCCTGGACAACTCTGGAGACCAGTATGGTTTTGGCTTAAACGAATTGTTGATACCTTGAGGGATTTTAATGTAGGGAATATATTTATCTGCAGATTTTTGCATAATATTATACAGAAGGTCATACAAATCCTGAGGATCCTGGGGAATAACGCAATTTTGTAAATACTCTTCTATGTATGCAGTATATGAAGTCCAGTCTGATTTTTTAAAATTTCTTTTGCTTTGATATTGACGGCTAACAGTTAATACTAAGTTTAATTTAATGATTAAATGATCACTACCGAGTGTTTCGTTAGTTGGTTTCCAAATAAATAATAAAGATAAATCAGAAGATACAAATGAGATATCGGGACTAGATTGCTGGAGAACTCCGTCAACCAATTTGATTCTAGTGAAGCTACCATCATTCAAATGTAAAAAATTGTAATCTAGCATGGAATCAAATATTTCGGAGCCACGTCGATCAGTTCTCAAAGACCAATTAGAGTGATGCGCGTTAAAGTCTCCCAAGAGAAGAGTTTTACTGTTTCCTATAGAAAAGATCGCGTCCCAATCACTTTGAGTGGTATGTACAGTCGAAGGGCAATATACGGAAATAATATTCTCAATATGCTGACAATTCAAAATTCTAATATGTAACAATTCAATGCCAGGGTTGCAACTTTTCGTTGTACAAACAACAGACTTTACAGAGCGATGAGTCATAATTGCGACACCACCGTAACCATCTTCTCTGTCTAGTCGATGGGTATTATATTCACTAATTCTAAAAAAACTTTCGGGTTCCAACCAAGTTTCACATAACACGGCAATGTGGATTTTTTCTTGGCTTAAGTATGATTCAAATGAACGAGATTTGGGTCTAATACTTTGGCAATTCCATTGTATAATATTCAAGTTCATATAATTATTGTTATCAGCCATTTCCAGCAAATAAATCGAATAACGAATCAATAGATAAACTACTTACAATTTTATGTATCAGCCATTCGGAAAATATAGAAATTGATTGTTGGACTTTAACCTGAAATGATTCTTTGCTTCTTATAATATTTTTAATTTTTCTTATAATATACCAAAAGTTCAAATTATTGGAAGACTTATTAGGATTATTGTTGTACAAAATTGTTTGAATCAATAATATTATATTCTGCAGAATCGGAAGAATCGGAAACTTGATGCCATGCTATTTCCTCACCAAGTGCTGGGGTTGCTGGTCGATGATTTTGCTTTTTCGAATGACGCTTAGGTAAAGGTTTGGTTTTTGGATTTACCGTCCCTGGAGAGTGGACTTGTGTGGCTGTACCGTCATTTGCGTCAATTGGAAACTGCGTTAGTGTCGGACCGATATTTGCGGCAGTCCCAGTGGGCGTTTGGCCGACTTCAGGAATTAAATCAGATAAATTCTCTTGTCGAACGTTATCAGGGGAGGGAGGAACGTATATGGTAAGTGCTTTCCTGTAAGTGCAATTAAATTCAGACATTAAATTCCTTAGCTTCTTTTCTTTCTTAAAATATGGACACATTTTATCAAACGCCATATGCCGACCTGAACAATTCACACAAGTGTATGATGTAGTTGCACAATTTTCATGGTTTTGAGAACATTTGGGGCAAACAGGTTTCTTCAATGGACATCTTATCTTCAAATGACCGAATCTCCAGCAGTTTGCACATTGAGTAACTGGGAATATAAACCGCTCCACTGGAATCCTCAAACTGTAGATATAAACATATGGAGGAAGTGAAGATCCTTTAAATCCTAGTCGAATCGTTTCACTCGGCGTCCAGCCGTTACCATCAGAGGTATCCGAGCAGCGTTTATTTAACCGCTTAATTGATATTATTTCAGAACTGCTTGTTAGGTTAGCTTTAAGGTCCTCATCAGATATATCTAATTCCATAGCTTTAATGAGGCCATATGATACACCTACTTCGTATGTTTTCTGACAATACCAGCCCATGTCAGTAAACACCGAACAACTCAAAAATTCCTCTGCACCGGTATCATTATCAAATGTAAGTAACATTTTATTTTGATGTACGTATTTTATTCTATGAATGCTGCTGCTGGCAATGTTGTGCGTCTTTAGTAATCGTGCCAACGCGAACTGTTTAGGCAAAGGTGTTTTACAAGTCACGCATACCTGTATCTTGTCTTCTTTCTCCCTCTCACCTAGATCTCCTCTACTGCATACTAATTTATTTCGTCTTCTATTCACTTCAGTCCATCCTTCTTCAGAAGAGTTTTCATCTCTTAACCTTTTCATTCGTGTCGTCTCAGTGTCATTCTGTTGTGTATTGTCTTCAAATTCCATATTTGTATTATCCTCTAACTCATCAGCGCTCGAAAGTGAATTAATGTTTACATTACTTGTATTTGATTCACACATGTTAACAAAACAACAGCTGCACAGGGACCGACCGGCAGAACCGGTTGTCCAGCGCGCGATCAAGATAAGAAATACGCGCTCAATAAACTGTGGCAAAAATTAGTAAACGTCCGCTCACAACGATTGCTCGCGCGGAATGGGGGGTGGGAAATCATCCTATGACTTCTTCCGCTCTAGGGTGGAGCGGAAGGGCGTGTCAGACTCTGACTCTTACTGACTAAAACCCACCCCTGTTCCTCCCTGCCCTGAGTGCCCAGGGGCGAGGTAACTCTTTCGAATTTATCCTCAACCCCCGGGCAGAAGGAAACAGTATTCTATGGCAAAACGCCAGGTTTGTAAATGTTTGTACCTAAGTGGGTACCTTCTACCTACATACATTCGAAAACTAATTCAATAGTTTAGGGCCAAAGATACTTATTATGGGTATGGTAGTGAAGACTGCTGTCAAATGGCGTTAATCTGTAGGAGGTACGTTGTTCTGTCTCCCCTAGAAAGATTCAATTCATCCAGAATGCAATATTTTTACATGATCTCTTCTCAATAAAAGCATAATTGATTACTTCTTTTTTCTACGCCACTTATTTAAAATAAGCAGATCGTAATAATGCGTAAATTTTTGTTATTTGGGCCGGTGTATACGAAACCTTTGCATACAACTACCCGCTACTTAATTTACAATATTATAGCACATCATAATAATGCGTACATTTTTTGTAGCCCAAACACGGAAAGTATTATGTGGGTCCTTATAAAGACTTGCACATACATACATTGTATTAAATGATATATCTAAGTTAAGTGAATATACTCCAATGTAAAATAATATTTTTTTCAAATCGTTTAAAGGTTTGTAAAGGCGGTAGCCTATATAACAAAATAAATCGTGATGTGTATACAAATAGAATAAGATCGTTTGTAAACAATGTTATAAACCATAAGATTTAAGACCTTGAAAAATCAAAAAATCAATTGATTACTTCTTTAGTCGCGGCTATTTCGAGCTTATACAGAAATCATTACGCAATCATTATGTCTACATACCTATAATTACCAAAATATAAGACAGATAAGCCGGACAAAAGTCATTATAATCAGTCAATTCACACAAAAAATAAAAATTCCACCAAAAACATAAATGTGCCAGAATGCCAAGTTCTCTATAAGCGAAGCTTATAGAAGTGAGATCTGACTGTATACCAAGTTCTCTAGAAGTTTCTTACATCATAGCTCCTGTCATACACAACTTTCTTAGAAATTTCGCTGTGCTCTTTTAATACTCAACAACAATAATAACACCACCTGCACGTTGGAGGGGAAGAGGGCGACCTCCGAGTAGTTTGGGACCTCGAGGCCGGCCGGCCTCTGATACCACTACTACCGGTGGAATCGTGGAGCACATGCGATGCACACAATCCATTAACGAAAACGTCATGCGCTCATACTTTGGGGCTACAGAGGGGCGAAGTAACCTGACTACGTACCGTGATCGGGAGAAGACCGTACTACCGGCCAAGTGGCGCCCTCATTGAATAAAAAATCGTAGCATAGCATAGAAAATAAATATTAAAGAATCCAACGTCACGTTTGGTACAAAGAGGATAAAGTATTTTTACGTTGTTAAAACAGGTCTCAGAATGTTTCGTATCCAAAGTAGTAGGCAAAACTACCAAAAACGGCCATTTCTGACACTAACTCCTCTCCGGCCACTTGGACGGTAGCAGACCCTTAAGGGGCTTAAGCTAGCTGTCAACGTTTCGGCCAACGACTATTGGATCAGGTATCGGGTCATCCAGCGAAACCGTATGCTGGATGACGCCATGCTTGCTAGACTTCGCCACGAATCACGGAATCGCCATGTCTCACTTGCTTCGTCACCGGCCGCGGTGCAACTGCAACCCAGTGCCCCACCGCGACTCGACCATATTGGTGAAGATGATGATGATGTGGCTTATATACTTGAGTACCCAATGTAATGAACGATTGAGGAGCTCATTAAAATATATTTTATTTATATTTGTTTTGTACAAATTCTTTTGAGGAAGTATGTAAAATATAGGTATGTTAAATACGGACCCCTATTGGATATCGCCGACGTCAGCTACGAGCCGTCGACGCAGCAGAAATTCACCAGTAGCAATTAGTTATTTTTAATTATTTTCTTGTCAATCCACATTCTTACATCGAATAGGTTTCACCAACTAAGGATGATTCACGTTACACCGTGTCGCCACCGGGCCGTACCCGGCCGGGGCACGGTCAAAGATAAAAAAAAAAAAAAAAAAAAAATGTTTATTTCAATTACAATACACATTTTGATACATAATTATTGGAGATCACCTTTTAAGCAAGGAATTGCTTGTATTAGGAGACTCCGCACTTCTTCTTGTCATTTATACGCAATTGAAAGGTAGACAATGTAAACATGCAAGAATAAAAATAAAAATAAATAATAATAAAAATAAAGGGTAAAAGTAAAAGGCCAGATCGCGCGTGTACGTGTGGTATGTGTATCATGAGTGAGTGTGAGTGTGGCTGTGAGTGTGACTAGTGAGGTTGTGTGGTGTGTAATTTATAATGAGCAATGATTAGTTCAGTTATTCCAATTATTAATATCCTGTCTGTTTATTTATGTATTTGTTTGCTTATTAGTTAATTAATCATGTTTTTGCGCCTAGATGAAGCGTAGGTCCAAATGTAGGTTGTCGGTTGTCGGTTAGCCCTGCGACAATGTCTTGGGATCTAAAGAAACTAAACGAGTCTTCTTTAACTAACCATGCGCACAACCACCCAAATGTAACTAATTTGGTTGTTGCAAAGTAGATATAATACACTCAACTTCGTCGTAGGTTTTAGTTTTAAGCCAATCGGTTACAAGTTTTTTACAGTCCCGGAGCTTCATGGAATATATACGTAATTCTTTATTCAGCAAGTTGTATAGAGAAGATGATTGCCTCGAGTATTGCCTTTTAGCGAAAGCAGATCTTGCCTTGACAGTTGGAGCGACTAGGTAGCTCCTTCTGGTTTTTGGTTTAGAGGGGTCATACGGGAGGGATGTGTGTTTTTTTAGTGTAAGTTGAAGCAAATAAAGCTTTCTTACAGACAAAAGATCAGATAAAAGGTAGAGGCTGTGGGTGGGGTATCTATAGGGTTTAAAGAACATGACCTTAAGTAAGGTTCTCTGCGCCCTCTCAAGTTCCAAAAATTTTAGTTTTGTTGTCCCTCCCCAGCAAGATAGACAGTACATGAGGATAGATTGGGCCAGTGAAATGTATACTTGCTTCAGAAGTTGCTTTGAAAAAAGATTGTTGCATACATTTTGTATGAAGTGATGCATGCTAGACCGGGCACCGGCCGTGCCCCGGCCGGGGCACGTTGGCGACACGGTGTTTCGTGAATCATCCTTTAATTGTAATAATTTCTTTTAATCAAATTAGTATTAAAAACATTTTGTTTTTTTTTATCCACCGTCTGCAGTCTACGTAATTACTACCTAATTAATATTGTGTAAAAAATAGATAAACGTAATAAAACAAAATATCTAACCACGAATTTAATGCTGCCATGCCTACCGTAACGGCGTTTTAGTATAAAAATAACCGTACGTTAAAAACTAAAATGCCGAAGTATTATGAGTTTGGAAGAAAGCAGTATGCTACACTTTAATGCAGCTAAAGCCCATAGCCGCACCCGGGCCTGCGGACGGCGAGTAGTGGGTAACTCGCCGTCCGATCAGCACCAGGCCCGAGAGTCGACGGCGCGTAGTGTTCCACGCGCGCCTCAAAGAGTTGTCAGCAAAGGACGGGGCCTGCCACGGCCGATGCCTGCCCGGGGGTGGAGGATAAATTCGAAAGAGTTACCTCGCCCCCGGGCACTCAAGGCAGGGAGGAACAGGGGTGGGTTTTACGCCCTTCCGTTCCACCCTAGAGCGGAAGAAGTCATAGGATGATTTCCCACACCCCCCAAAAAAAAAAAAAAAGCCCATAGCCGCACTTAAGACAAGAAACTTTTTTTTTACAATAATTACTTCCCTTAAATGCAGTTAAATACAAAACCTTTTACTGTAAAGGCGTTCTAGCTAAGTGTTACAAAATAGATGAAGAAATCAAATAAGATGGCGTTACCCGCCGAAATAAAAGAGTATTCAGAAATGTAAATGAATCATTTAATGACACCTTTTTTTTGTAACAGCATATTAGCAACTTTTGTTCAGTTTGCTAAAGAATACACTCCATATGATGTGCAGATTGTTTGTTTTCATGATCAGGTGTAGAACAATGACAGAAAGGCGAAGCTCCAAGCTTGAAGAAAAATAATTTACCCATTTTGTTGTTGCCATGACACAGCGGGTATCCACCTCCAGCCATGTCTTAGTCAGCCGATCACAAATGGTGGAAGTTTTGACGTTTGAGCAAGTTGTCCCACCTGCATAGTAGGACTATTCGGATGAAAGTTCCTCTCAGACTTGCGTCACAAAGAAAAACTGAAGTTTTTTTTTACCGACGCACGATGACATACAAACAAAAATATTGTGACTAAATAATATATTTACCTACCTGGAATTGTCAGTCATCATGTCAAACAGGCAGGAACGCGCGGAGCGCGGCGCCCAAGCAATGCGCGCGGGGTATATAACCACGTTTTAGCGTAGGAATGAGCGATGGCCGCATTATTGTGATGGACAACGTACGAGTACTATGCAAAATATTTAGCCGTCAAATCGCAACTGTCATTATTGGGGTTTTCACTACAAAATCTCGTCAAAATATTAGTTCCTTACTTATAAAATTGCCGTTTTATAAAACTCTACTCACTTTGAGCTGTGATAACTTCGGATTGAATATGAATTAACGCCAATCTGAAGTGCAGTCACGAAGCTCGCGAGCGGGTCGAGAGCGGCGCATTCGCCAGATGTGGACACACCCCTAAGTAGTCGCCAACATTTGACATCTCAGCTTGGTAATAAGCAACATTCGGCAACCTGGAAATAATTGATAATTCCCGCAAGCTTCCTCGCGAAAAGTTAAAAAAAATCGAATATAGCGCCACCACGTAAAACTAATTCAAACCACCAATTGATTCAGGGTAGCCTGCACGCAAACTTCATTTATTTCTTTTGTCAGAATATTGACTTATATCAGTACACTTTTAAACAACCTTTAGTAAATGTAGAATAAAATAAATATTGAAAGTAGACAAATAATTATTCGTTTTATTTTTTCGTCCTTGACAGTTGTCGGTAAATTATATCATATTGTGTATGTCCTCAAATTACTATGAATACTACTAATTATGTGGGAGAGGGTGGAATAATAGACATAAATGGGTTTGTTCATTATATTCAGAATCAAAAATGACACAGTAATACAACCTAACAATAATCAATAACACAAAAATATAGTTCAAAATAATATCGGTTAAAATAATACACAAAGAAATCAAAATTCAGCATAAACATATTAATAAAAAAACATACCTGACAGTTCAGAGCACCGTTGTGCCGTGCCCACTATCGGACAGCTTCTGATCTGTCGAAAGACAGTGCGCCCCTTTTATAGCACAACTTGCTTACAAAGAGGGGGAAAAGTAGTCGTTACAATACTGTTATAGACCGGAGGTAGTACAAAATAATATGTGACATTTCTAAAAAAAAACATTAAATAATTTATCTCCCATACGGCCATACTGACGAGCAGCCACTATGGCTCGCGAAATAAACACTTGTAAAATTATGTCAAATCACATGACTCAAAAAAAAACAATCAAATTGCTACTAAAGGCCAAATCACATGACCTTATCATCTAATGATTTCTAAACCACATGGTCAAATCACATGACCACACACGCCAAATCACATGGCATCATGATTTTATATCAGCCAAATCACATGGCATCATGATTTTGTATTCGCCAAATCACATGGCATCATGATTTTATATCAGCCAAATCACATGGCATCATGATTTTGTATTCGCCAAATCACATGGCTGTTGTCAAATCACATGACATCCAGATACTTGCCAAATCACATGGCTACTGTCAATTTACATGACACTAGTGAAATTGTCAAGCATAACCATGATCGTTGGCCGGACGTTCCGAGATATGCAGGACAATCTTACAAATTACATAATCAATATGAGACTTTGACGGGTTTCTTTAAGAAGTTTATTCATTATCTTCGTTACAGTCATCAGAAATATTTAGAGAATCTGTCAACTCACATCCCATATCGGGAGTGACGATTCGTAAATTATCATGTGAGACATACAACTCATTGCCAGTTTTATTAACTCTAACTGTATATCTGTCGTTATCGTTCACTTCAGTAATGACGCATGGACCTTTAAATTTGCTGTCAAGTTTGTTAATCACTCGCGGATTTTGTTTGATTAATACAATATCACCGACTTTGAAAGGTACAATTCTAGCCTTAGTTTTATCATAATCGGCTTTTCGAGATTCAGCAAGTTCGTTCATCCTGAGTTTAGACTCTTGACGGCACATATCGAGATCCATACGTTCAATATCATTTACCAAAGCTGATAAAGCAGGAGGTGCCTGATCGCAGCCCATCAAAAGTTGGAAAGGAGTATGACCAGTACTTTTACTAAAGGTGCTGTTAATTGCCAACTGTACTTCACCAACAGCATCTTTCCAACTTCTTTTGGTTGTATTTTCAACAATCGTAAAACAATTTGTCAGAACCTTCATTATTCGCTCAACCATTTGCACGACTCACACCACTAGCTATAAAATGTAATTCTATACACCATTTTTCACAAAAAAGTGTAAATTCTTTGCCAGTATAAGAAGCAGCCTGATCACAAATAATACGTTTAGGCGTACCAAAAGTATAAATTAATTCCTTCAAGGCTACTACGCTACTACTAACGTTACCAATTTAAATTAAAACAAAATTGTCAACGAACTGTTTAAGAGCTGTGTTGATGGCCCTTTGAAACACAGAAGGTGCATTACAGAGCCCAAATGGCATTCTGAGGTACTCATATTGCCCACCAGGCGTGACGAAGGCAGTTTTTTCTATAGAATCATTTGCAATTGGGATCTGATGGAAGCCGGCTGCCATATCTAAAATTGTAAAATATTTAGCACGCGACAATTTACTAATGTGATCATCAATAATTGGAAGTGGAAAGTGATTACGAACGGTGTTGCTATTTAATTCCCTATAGTCGACACACATGCGGTCACTACCATCTTTTTTCCGAACCAGTAATATTGGACTTGCGAATGGGGAATTGCTGTCACGAATTATATTATTGTCCTTTAAATCTTTAATTATGTTCTTGACATGTTCACGCTCAGCAGGAGCTAATCGGTAGGGCCGTCGTTGAACTATTTTATCAGAATTTTTCAATCGAATAGTTAACTCACCGGTAATTACTTGAGAAACTGCGTTTCCAGACGTGAACATTTCAGAATATGAATTTAACAAGTCATTTATCAGTACCATTTGTTCTGGAGTTAATTCAGGATTAATATCTACATCATCAAAATCTGCAATTTCCTTTATAAGACTGTTAACACTATAAAAGTTGCGAACTACTTTAGTAAAATTCCCTGAGAAAGTCACCTGAATTCCAGGTATTTCAAATAAATTTTGACCAAGTAATACGTCATATTGAATGTATCTATCAGGGACTAGAATAAAATCTAATTCAACGTTTATACCATCAACACAGATCATACGCAACTTTTTACGCGATGAACAGAAAGCATTGTCACCAACACCTCTCAAAAGAATTGTTTCATAAGTCATTTTACCCCTTATTGAATCGCCAATACTTTCGCGCATTAGAGAGCATTCCGCACCACTGTCTATCAGACAGGAATAATCATGGTTGTCAATTTGAATAGTGTGTAATTTTTTGTTGGTTAAAACCAGGCTATTTACTTGAGAAGACTTTTCGTTTTTAGTTTTCTTATTTAAGCGGTGAAAACAGTTTTCACTAGAATGCCCCTTTTTATTACAAAAAGTACAAGATGTTACAGAAGGTTTTGACCCCGAATCGACTGGTTTTAAATTATCAGAAGTAGTAGTTGAAGTCGAATCTTTACTAGGGCCGTGATTTGTACCTAAACGACAGTCCCTTTGAATATGTCCTAATTTGTGGCATTTATGACACCTTCTAGACGAAGTGTCTGGGTTAGACATGTTTTTAGAACGCTTGGATGGAACTGTGATCAGACTCTTTACCAGGTCTCTTCCGCTTATATGAATTTAGGCTTTGAATTAATTGTGGCAAATTCTTTGGTGTAAGTCGTAACAAATCAGAACGAATACGAAAGTCAGACATACCTGAAATAACAGATTCGACGAGGCGTTGATCAGTCATCTCCACACCAATCACTTTCTTTGCCAACTCCCATTTCCGAGTTGCATACTCAGCAAGACTACCTGCTTGTTCGCTAGTATAGTCCAAAAATAGTGACAGGTCGTCGTAGTAACGGGCTTCATCTGAAAAAGTTTCAATAAGACCTGCTTTAAGTTCTGGCCAGCTAGTAAGAGTTGAATAATTACGACGCGCCCATTCAGCCGCGCGTCCGCGCAAGTTTTTTCTAGTCAAATTAAGAATTTCTCTATCAGTGAGTTCATACTCAGTTTTAAGCTCCTCGACGTTTCGGCACCAGACTTGCACAGTATCGGTCCGATCGTCAGGGTCAAAAGCTGGTACATAAATATGCTCAAGGCTGCGCATGCGGGGAATAGGTCGCGCATTTGGTGGGTTAAAAGCTTTTGCAGTAGTTTGAATCAATTGTGACATCATCTCTTGCATCATATTTTGCATAAAAGTAACAGGTACAAACTCTACTGCCCTTGAATCGCGGCTGCTACTGGCTGCCGTTGAACCGCCGAGAGCTGCATCGTCATGGGCTGGGGATGTCATCGTCTCATTGGTCGCAGCTGCATAGTGTATTGTCCTTTGTCCCAATATTGGCGATTGATGTCCAGGTGTAGGCCTTTCATAAGGTCCTCGAGTGGCTTTTGCAGCGCTCTGCAGGACCCTGGTCTCGACCGCCTCAGATTCGTCTTTGTTCATCCTTAAACTTTCCTGAAATCAAACATTGTAGGCGTAGTTTTTGTTATCTATCCCACTTCTGATGTGGGAGAGGGTGGAATAATAGACATAAATGGGTTTGTTCATTATATTCAGAATCAAAAATGACACAGTAATACAACCTAACAATAATCAATAACACAAAAATATAGTTCAAAATAATATCGGTTAAAATAATACACAAAGAAATCAAAATTCAGCATAAACATATTAATAAAAAAACATACCTGACAGTTCAGAGCACCGTTGTGCCGTGCCCACTATCGGACAGCTTCTGATCTGTCGAAAGACAGTGCGCCCCTTTTATAGCACAACTTGCTTACAAAGAGGGGGAAAAGTAGTCGTTACAATACTGTTATAGACCGGAGGTAGTACAAAATAATATGTGACATTTCTAAAAAAAAACATTAAATAATTTATCTCCTACAATTAAGTAGATTATTATGAACATTGCCAAAATGTGCGATAGACATAGCATTAGAGAATTTTTAGCACTTGAAAAGGTATGGAGTAAATAAAACAATAATTAAATTTTAACTTTAATATGTATTGAAGTACAATTGAAATTAGAAATTGTTTATAAGTTTTTTAAATGAAAAAAAGTAGCCTGTGTAGTAGCAACCTCTAGGGTTGCAATCTCTAAAATCTGGCAATCAAGACAAGAAGCATGAAAACCGTGGCTTTTGAAGTCTAAGCTTCAAAATCCGCGGTTTTCATGCTTGTTGCTACCCAGACGTGTTTAGAGTTTTTTTTTTAATATTTTCTGGGCGCCGACTAGGTACACTAATGGACAAAATAAACGGAAAAAAAAACAAAATTTTTTGAAATTTTTCAAATAGCCATAAAATAAATTTGTTAAAAATTATAGTAGTCGCAAGATTAATTCTTGTAGAAAAATTTAATTTAATTATTTTTTTTTTAATTTAAGATAATTTAATTATTTATAATTTAGTCTCAGTGTTTTAGTTTAATACTTGTTTTGTTATGTGTAATAAATTAATAATGCGTCTAATTTCGGACAGCGCTCCTTAATGGGCGAGTGCTATTACTGGGTGGACGTACGACGCGTTACGTGAGCTCAGCGCAGAACACGCAAGCTAACCAATCAAGGTCGTTGGCAGCTAATAGCGCCTTAAGTTCTCGAAACCCACCTTAAATTTTTTGTGCATGCTGAGATATCGATGATCAAAGACAAAACGATCCATTTCCATTCAAAGTCCGATATCTCGGCGAGAAGTGGTCGAATTAAGCTTTACAAAAAAGCAATTGAAGCTGAATGAACAAGTTTTACGATCCCTTTAAAGGATAAGTTGAATAATAAATCCAAGTCCGTAGACCAAAAAAAAAGAATAAAATAAAACTTTTTATTCACGGTATTCGTTTAGCTTGCGCGCTGCACATTGACTTTAATTTTAATTTAGATTTTGTTTTTGATTTTAATTTTGATCTTGATCATGGCACTCAGTTTCATATTTGTACAAAAATACTAATAGGAATTATGTTCGAGCATAAAACTTTCTCAACGCAAGATTTTCTGTTTGAAAACAGAAAATTAATATTGTGTTTTTACTTAAAATTATCAGTGGGATACTGCAATAACATTATAAGTATATAAAACACTTAGCCAGCGACTTTGTCCGCGCGGAATTAGAACTTTCCTATACGAAATTCAACACCTCTCCCCTCTTTAAAATATAGTTTAAAAAAAATGGAAACGGGTGAGGGATGACGACCATTTTTGCTGCTAAGATCAAAAGACCAGCGCAAGTGCTGCGTGGAGTGTCCTGAGTTCCTCAGAAATAGTGTGGTATTTTCCGTTAGGATTTTATATTGTTGCTTGAGCGCCATTTGATTTTAAGATTTTTTCAAACAAAATTTTACATCATCTTGCCGGGGCCCGGTCGTTTAGAAGGTATACAAATTACGAGGGCCGAAGCCAACTTGCAGAGTCTGGGCTTGTTAGAAAATCTAAATATTATTTAGATAAATAGACATCAAATTACATCATCAACATCTACTATAATCATTAAGAAGTATTTTAATGGCTGGAATCATGAGTAGTAAAGACCCACAACCTACCAAGAGACCAAAATCATAAAGGAGTATTTTGGAGGCTAACGACTATTACAGCATGCAATTTGAACTGTAATTTGTTCTTTGAGCAAATAAATGTCTTTAAACCGAATTTATTTTATTATCATCATCATTAGAGCCGAAAGATGTCCACTGCTGGACATAGGCCTCCCCCAAGTCACCAAAACGACCAGCCTGTGCGTGTCACATCCATCGACAACCCGTGACCCTCACCAGGTTATCGGAACCCCTTGTGGGAGAGCTTTCAACGCTGCATCTTCCGGTACGCGATCGCCACTCTAGACTTTTCGGCCCCATCGACCATGTATTCTACGAGCAATGTGCCGTGCCCACTGTCACTCTAGTTTGGCAAATCTTCAGGCTATGTCGGTGAATTTATTAACTTCAACAGTATTAGTAGGACGACACATTTTTCTTATCTATTTTATTTTTTTCTGAAATTCGCCGAGATGAAGTTGCGAGCGGAAATTAGTATCTACTAAACTCATTTTTTTCCTAATTCAAAGGCGACTTCATTTCTTCCTTAGGTTTACTGTATTTATTGAAAGATTAATACTTGACATCATAGATAATATATATTATTGTAGTCTTTGATAATACATTAGATAAGCTTGACATATTGATGTTTGATAGATTTCAAACCTAAAATTAAATAATTCGTTTTAGCTTATTTCTTGAAATAAAATATGAGATAAACGGTTTGTAAACACATACCTACTCCAGTGTAAAAAACAAAGTCCGTAATGCCTTGCAAGGAGAAAAAAGTGTGAAGTATTATTCTACATATTGAAGTGAATTTCGAGGTACTTCAAATCGATTTTATCATCATCAGCCTTTGCTTCATTATTTCCCGTAAAATGAGAACATTGACGCCTTCAGATAAATACTCCAGACATTGGAATTTATTCAGTTTTGGTCTTTTATTTCATACCATCTGTATCTGTATTTATAAAATTCAAAGTCGTGACTGACTGATATTTCAAAGCACAGCCTAAGCCGCTGGTCCTAGACACATGAAATTTGGAGGGTGTGTTCTTTGTGAAGAGTAGGTATCCTCTAAAAAAGGGTTTTTTAGAAATTCAAGGGGTGAAAAAGGGATTGAAAGTTTGTAACAAGTTTGTGTGAAGGTAAATGTGAGGAAGAAAATAAACATTTGCACTACCTATCTACCACCCTCCGTGTTACAGCAGCATCTGGATATGTTTCTCAGTTCGATCACGAGTGTCAATGAAACTACTGACGAATATATGAGTTTAATCTCGGTTTCATCGAATGGAACCAGGACTCGAGGTACTCTCATACAACTTCCACTATTCTATCAAACTATAATAATAATCTAGGTTACTCTTAGATTTCATGTCTTTAAATAGTATGACGCAATTTAATTTTATCAAAAACTGTAATAATACAATAATAGTACATTAGACCTGGTGTTTTCTAATATGATAAGTGCGGCTGTCAGGAGGTCTGCTTCACCTATCTGTAATGAAGATTGTCACCACCCCCCTTTTGAGATTGATTTTGTTTTGAGTACTTATGCGCCACTTAAGCACGTAACATTGAGTAAATTTAATTTTAAATCAGCTGACTACGAAATTATCAATTAAAAATTAAGAGAAATAAATTGGAAAGAGCTACTGGATTCATGTTTAAATGTTAACCTCATGATACAGATCCTTTATAAGACCCTTTAAATAAGTTATTAATGACACTATCCTAAGATCAAGAAAGTGAGCAAAAACTTTCCCCCATGGTACTCTAAAACTTTAGTGAAAATTCTCAATGAAAAAGCAAAGCTCAGACATTGCTTTAAAAAATATGGGAATCTGCGTGATGAGATCGAGTACATAATGCTCGATGAAAAAGCGTGGTTGGCTATTAAGAGTTGTTATAGGAAATATATCTTCTCTGTTGAGAATAACATCCAATCGAACCCTAAAGCGTTGTCCTTTGTCAAGAGTAAAAATTCCAAATCTAGCTCCATACCTTCCGAAATGACATTAAACGAAACGATAGCGTCAATAGGCGATGAAATATGCCAACTTTTCGCTAGTCAATTCTCGTCTACGTTTTCTGACGCTAGCACAAACAACGGAAAACCAACTAACACCCAAATATTTCCTCAATTTTTACGCACCAATATTGGTTTTACTGAGAGGGAAGTTCTTAAAGCATTAAACCGAATTGATGTTACCAAAGGTGCGGGTCCGGATGGGTTGCCTCCCCTCTTTATTAAAAAATGTGCCCATAATTTGGCATACCCTCTCACTTTAATTTTTAATAAATCGCTTGAAACATCTACATTTTCAACAGAGTGGAAAAAAGCTAATGTGGTGACAATTTTCAAGATTGCGCGGTTGTTAAAAATTACAGACCAATTTCTATGTTGTCCATTTTCTCAAAACTGTTTGAATCAATAGTCTGCCCTATCTTCACATCCCATGTTAAAACACAGCTGCTCTCTTCTCAACAGCATGATTTCTACAGCAACAAATCCACCGTCACCAATTTGGTTTCGTATGTAGACGAGATCTGTATGAGCATTGATTCTGGTCAACGGATCAACACTCTGTATACTGACTTCAGCAGCGCTTTTGACAAAGTTGACCATGAAATCCTGCTGCTAAAACTACACGATCTTGGCATACATGGACCCCTGCTGAAGTGGTTCAAATCTTATTTATGCGGGCGAACACAACGAGTGGTGATAAACGGCTACCAATCTCCGGAGTATATTGCAACCTCCGGTGTGCCCCAGGGATCTCACAACGGGCCTATTCTCTTTGTCGTGTTCATTAACGACATAGTGAACTGCATCAAGCATAGTCAGTGATCTTTGTTTGCTGATGATCTTAAAATATTTCGCCAAATAAGAATTCAAGATCTGATCTCAACTCGTTGCAGAACTGGTGTGTAGTGAATGGCATGGTTCTGAATTCTAGTAAATGCTATCATATAACTTTAACACGGAAAAAGCCCATACCATCTACTTACACCCTCAGAGGAACAGCACTGCAGCAGGTTAAGGACTTACGAGATTTAGGTGTGGTGCTGAGCAGTGATCTCTCATTTACTACGCACATCAATAATATCATCACGGGAGCAATGAAAATATCGGCAGAGTTGGCAAAGAGTTTGGGGGAACCTTGGCGTTGAAAGTGCTCTATAACACCTTTGTGCGCAGTCTCGATGAGTATGCATCTCCCGTATGGAGTCCAGTTTATAATATCCATATAGACAGGCTTGAGCGAGTTAAAAAAAAAAATTACCGGGTGCCTGCGGTTTAAAGACCACCAATATCCTTATAGAGCTGATTACGCAGAGCGGCTAGGTTACCTTTATCTAGACTTATTGAAGCGACGAAGGGCTCAAACCGATCATACAACACTTTTTAAAATTGTAAACGGGACAATGTCGACCCCAGACCTCCTTGGCAAAATTAACCTGAGCGTAACCTCGCCACTCTCACCTGCAATCCAAGCGTAAGCACGTTTGCTACGAATCCGTGTCGCACGAATCTGGGTCGGCATGCTCCCCTTAACAGAATGTTGGGCTTTTACAACAGAGCGTGTTCTATCGACAGTAGTATCGACATCTTCTCTGACAGTCTTCCAAAATTTAAAAACAAAACCATCGAAATTGACCTATGATCAGCCGCATACGGATTTACTTCTACTTCCGAACTTATTTTATTATTATTCTGTGAATATTAAATTATAATGTTAATTTTAATGTTTTTAGTTTAAGTTAATCTGTTTTTATTTTCGTGTTGTTATATGTTGATTTTTTGAATAACAATGTCATTTTTTGACATTTTGTATTTTTGTTTTCTTTTATATTTTAATTTAATTTTTTTTCTGGACAATTTAATTCAATCAATTCAATTTTTTCTTTCAAATAATAATAATAAAAAGTTTATTCGGAACAATAACACAAGACTAAGACACACAAACAAGTAAAACGATGATAGCTGCAAAAGTTAGAAAAAAAGTTAAAAAGAACAACGACCTTCTCCAGATACGGAATGGAACGATGCTCCATGCAAAAACTAATTTAAACAATAAAAAAAGAAAGAAAAAAAAAACTGTAATAAGAATAAACAGTACAGGATAAATGATTTGGCATGTATTTTGACGTTGAGTTAATGTAGTGAGTGTAGGGTGAATGGGAGTGTGGGTGAATGTTAATGAGGAGTGCGAGGGGTGTTTGAGGTGTTTGTGGCATGTGTGTTGTGTATGGTTTTGTTGGGGTGTGTGAGGAGTGAGGAGTATTTACACTTCCACAAGTTTCTCTGTTTCATCATAATTTTGTGATTTTAACCAGGAGTCAAGTTTCATTTTGCATTTGCTCTTGGTAAGTGTGTAGATGCGTAAGCTTTTGTTTAGTTTGTTGTAGATTTTAGAACTTATGTGTTTGTAATGACGACCTGCAACTACGGTACTAGGAGACTCAGTGTTACAAACCCTATTCGAGCGGCGTGTAGAACAGCATTTAGGGTTAAAGATAAGCTGACTGTGTTTGCGAAGAATAGTTTGGAGGATAAATAGCTGTCTCACGGTGAGGACCTGGTAGAGGGTATAAAGAGAGGATGTCGAATATCGGATCGGTTTCCTTGCCAGCACCTTCAGGACAGCTCTCTGCGCTCGTTCGACCCGTAGCATCACTGTTTTACTGGCACCACCCCAGACCGTTAGGCAATACCCTAGAACAGACTGAGCGAGTGCAAAGTAGATGGTCAATAAACAGCCAAAATCGGCCACGCCTCGTAGCTTTTTAAAAATATATATGAGTTTTCTCACACGAGCTACAGTTGAAGCAATATGTTGCTTCCATTTCAGGTTGATAGCAAGAGTGACTCCAAGATATTTGATACTAGAGGTATTTTCCAATTGTTAACAGCCACAGTTTGCGTGTAAGTTTGGGCAGGTGTGCGCACGAATATCAATCGGTGTTGGGGGTTGACTTGTCTTCATAGTACAGAATGTGATAAATTTCGTCTTTTTTTATTATTATTTAATGTTTATTATCTTTCTTACCTATGAATGATGTGCATGCCTATAAGCGACCTGTTTATACAGGATCGTTTTGTAATCTCATACTACGACCCGTTTATAAATTTATTATCAATAAATTTATAAACGGGTCGTTGGTGCACATAAGTTAAATAAATAATTTATCTCGAGTATTCCTTCAAATAAATTGAAGATCACAAATATAGTTAAAAAGCATAAAACAAAATATTGTATCCCTATTCCAAGTACTTATTAAGATACACTAACAAGACAAACACCCTTTTTGTCAATGTTTCCTTTTAACATTCTATCCTGAAAAATTAAATTAAAAGATTTAGTTCCGATTTCGACCACTTACAGACTTATCGTGTGTGCGCTCTACCATCTGACTGCCTACTCCAACACCACGCGCGCTCATTGGCCAAATTAAACAGTGCCTGCTCAATGGTCAAATCAAATCCCCAGCATCCTGTTACACAATTCCGTCCCATTTCACGAAATCACTCCCACAGATTGCAGGAAAGCGAGAGAAAAGATGTAACACATCAATAACAAATTTTGAAAAAGAAATAACATACTTTTAACACAGATAATATAATACTAGCGTACAGATGCCTCATCCCATACAAAGAAACGGTACCGCCGTAACTACGGGTTTTCGTCTGGCACAAGTAACTTTTGTTCTTCGTTGGGGCCCGTCCTCTACACCTCGCTAGATGGTGTTAGCAGCGACGGCTTGCAAGCTGAATGAATTTACTTAAAGTCTTACCAATATTTTCGCACACATTGAGGAATTATTTTATAGTATTTTTGGCATTTCATAGCAGTTTTACTGTATCAAAATGTGTCACTATTCAAATTTTAAAGAGGCGAATTAATAAACTCTAAAACTTCAAACAACGCCATCTATTGGTACAAGAAATATAGATATACAGGCTGTAGGGAACAAGATACCGCAAACTTCGCGAAAAGGTTATACCTAATGTCAGTAACAAAATTATCATAGTCATTAATCTCGGTAATGATCGATTACAGAAATTGACATTTTCAAGCACGCAATGTATTGTGAACAATGCGATCACAAGGCTTCGCAATGAATGTAGGCGCGCGAGCGCGTAGTACGTGGTATTACGTAGTTACCTACCACGTCTTATACACACAAACACACGTGGTCGCGCCGCTACGCGCTCAAGTACCTAAATACACTTTCTACTTTGTGATAAAAATACATTTACGTCGATGTTTCCGATCGATGTGATAAATACCTAGATCAAATACTTAATAGACATAAGCGCATACGTGCGTAAAACGTTTAAAACGACAAATGTATAATGTTCCGGGGGGGCACCTTTAACTGTTTATTCTAATGACGACAACATTGATATCACATACATTTTTAATACCTCAAGAATAATGAAGATAAGGTTAAATAAAGATTAGGATCGATAATAATAAAGAAGCTTGTAAGTATCTATATTGCGCTCCAGGAATGTAGGTAAGTATAAAGCGCCTGAAAAAGCCGACGAAAAATTCCAACGCTAGGGGTCCAGAATCATGTACTGAATCACTGGAACACGTATGTGCGTTCATGTACCTTACACACTGTAGAAGGATTCGTTCCAATAATCGTCTAAGTTTGATTACAAGCCAATTATTCCACAATTGTATGCATAGGGCAGTTTGTTAAATAAGAATTTTTTTTTTTTTTATTTTTTTTTTTTTTATATATAATACAGTTTTTACCATATTTATTTTGAAAATAATAATATTACATAAACTTTAATAAGAAATCGATGCATATTACGCCATCTATTGAGATTTATTTGAACTAAATTTTCTTTGTACGAGATGAGACCCCGTGCTTTAACTATGAACTTTATTTGAACTTAAAACTCCATGTAGATCCGAAGTTATCACGGCTCAAAATTACCCATTTTTTAAATCGGCAAGTAACAACATTTTGTTCTAGTAGTTACTTGCATTTAACGGCTTTCTAGCATTGGATTTAGAATAGGTACTACAACTTGATAAGAAGCATAACTACAAAGCAGTTTAGTATTTTAAACTCATAATAGAGTTATATAGTTTATTCGGCGATTTGTAGCAAAATTTATATTAAAATTATAAGCCGATACTCACTTTTTAGTTTAGGATTGTAGCTTAGCCACGTTTTAGCTCCGTAACCGTAATTAAAACTGAAACTTTAACGGCGTTTTTGAAAAAATATCTAGGAATCTACATATAAATAGTAAAAATATGTTGCTGAGACAAAAATATACAGAGTGTTTTTGATTACCTACGGTGGCATCAAACACTCAAAATCGGCCAAATGTCTGATAAGCGTATTTTTGTTTAAGGTTCCATATATTTCTGAGAATGTTTTTTTTTGAAAAAAATCTTATATGCAGTTAAAATGTTCTAAAAAAATACAAACAATGAAAAGTTCTTTGCATGAAATCTTCAAAAACTAATTTAAAAAAAATCCAAAAAGTTAAGTGTTTGGGGTCAGATTTGAACTTGCAAACAAGCACTCGTAAATCTTTACCCGACGTTGTACACCCTCGGTCACGCTAACTTGCATCGGGCAATAATGATAGAGATGTATTTTGCGTTTTGTTTTATGAGACAAAGTTCGTTTATCTTTGTTTTGATTGGTTAAGAGATAAGCGTCCCGTGTCATCATTTTTAGAGTTCCGTACCCGAAGCGTCCAAATGGAGCTAGCTAGCTATTACTTACTTTTCTGCTCGTTACTCACGTGTCCGTCTGTCCGTTTGTCTGTCCGTCATCTGTCACAAAATTTAGTGCCAAAGAATTTTTAACTTCCCATTGGCCTATGAACTTGAAATTTGGTGATAATGTTTATTATTATGTACCTATATTTTACTAACAAATAAGTACCAAAACGGTGTGGCCCTCACGGCCCCGGCCACTACCACCGCAGGAGAGGCACTGGGCGTAGGACGTTGCGAGACGATCTCCGGCTACCGTAGACCCGGGCCTGCGGACGACAAGCAGTGCGTAGCTCGCCGTCCGATCAGCACCAGGCCCGTGAGTCGACGGCGCGTAGTGTTCTACGCGCGCTTCAAAGAGATGAGTGTCAGCCACCACTGACAGGGCTCATCGTGGCCGGTGCCTGCATGCTTAGCGGTAGCGGATAAATTCTGAAAATGAGTTACCGCACCCCTGGGCACTAAGGCAGGGAAGGGACAGGGGTGGGTTTTAGTCATTAGAAGTCATTGGACGATTTCCCACCCCATAAAAAAAAGGGTTTGGGGCTTTGATGACATCCGACAGACATGACCTGCTCAGTCACATAATTATGACCAGTTTAGTCTTGCAGCTTTTTGAGCTACGTCGGCAATTTGCGTTCTGAAGCGGAGCGTTGTGTATCTTATTCGGTCAGACAGTTTAACATTAAGTATACTGCGCCTACTGCCAACGGGTGATGGGCACTCGTTGGCAGACCTTGAGTTTGGACTTCTGTATGTTAGTCAAAGACCAAACTGGTGCACGATAAGTCAAGATGAGGAGAATGCACAAATGTTCATAATAGGGTATATTACTCTATATGAGAACAAAACTAAAAATATATTATTGAGATAGCTTAGTTTTTTTAATCTGTTTTTATCACCGTGGAATAGCCATGTTATACCCGCCATGTTATACGACATACGGCTGTGTAAACTATAAAGTGTCAATAGTAACTGTCAACTGATCAGCGTATAGTAAGCTTTGTACTTTTATTTACACAGCCAACTAACGTCATGACCACAGAGCATTAACTGTGGATTGTGTGTAAACCGCATTGCGCGACACATTGTCTTAGAGCAAATCATAAGAGTGATACATTTTATTTCTGAAAGGATTTTTCCCTCGTATCGTAACAGATAATGCTCCATTCTCTATGTGTAGACATAGAGAATAGACTTAACCTGAGTGCCACAGATTATTAAAATATGAACATAACCTTAAAAACATAAAATATTTTATAATTACTTGATTCTCCCACCTTTTAAAAATATATTGAAGGTCGTACTAAGTTATATTTATAAAGGCGAATGAAATGATATATGTTTCATCAAGTTACGTTTTGTTAGATTTTACTAGTCCAAGCATGTTAGCCGAGTGACCATTGTTCTTTCGCGCGTAATTTGACGAAAACGCTGGACGCAGTGGACGGCATATCACATGCGTGAAGACATTTTTCTACTTCCAATATCGATCCAAAACGTAATTGCATTACGTTTTCGTTACATCGATATTAGAAGTCCATTAAACGAATGCCAAGTCAACAAGAGAAGAAAAGTAATTGGAGTCCATAGGCAAAGCAAAATATCAAATATAAAACAGAAAAATCGAACAGAACAAAAACTCGTCGCCGAAAAAACTCAAAGTCTCAAACTACAACAGTTTACGCAGAAAACTTTTTTAATTTCTGTGGGTATTATGTTCTGTGATTTATATTTACTTGTCAATAACGGAGGGACGTAATCAATCGATTTATGGCAGTATCGATTTTAGATGTTAGATTATTAGTTTTTATTTAATTTATGGCTTTAGATAACTATTTACCACGAAGTAACATCAGATTCTATTAGTGGCTAGCCGTAGTTTACATTCAACGTGAGTTATACGGTTTACATTGCCTGGGATTTAATATCGATTAAGAAATAAAATCGACTTAGGCTTAAGATATAGTACCTATGGACTTCTCTAGTAACTTAGGTAATTACGGATGCGTTCAAAGTAAGATTCTAAACTGCGTTCTAATAATTATAGTAGTATTTTTTAAACGATTATCTATATTTTACTTGCTTTTAAAAATAAACTGATGGTATCCAATAATTACATTAATAATGCACTACATATTGGTGACAGTCTCATCTCGGGACTAATTTCTGTTTGTCTTAGTCCAAAGTGAAAAAAATGCATTTCTAAGGCACTTATTGATTGAATAAAAATTTTGTGTTTTTTTAAATTGGTTTATTAGCACTATAGTATAGAATCTAATTGAGACACTTTTCAAAAATGGGTGTATAAACTACTCTATTCTTGCGTTTTGAGAGGATGGGTAGATGACAAACATGTTCATCTTCTGTCCAACCTTAAGGCTTGCATTCGTTTTGTAATTGGTTTTGTAGCATTTTCTACATTTCTGAAATTGATGAAGTGAAGAGGACTATGTCATCAGGGAAACAAACTTGTGTATCTTGCCTCACCGAGAAAAATACCTCTCTCTTCCCAGTTGCTGGCCAACTTCTAAATGCTTCTTCTAGGGTACTGGTAAATAACTTTGGTGATAGCGGGTCGCCCTTTGACTCCCTTTAGAATTTTAAGCTCTATACCAATTCGTTAAAATTTTATAGCGGCTGTGCTGTTGGTGTCAATTTTCTGTAAAAGTCGTATATAAGTGGATTCTACATTTTGTTTGCTTTGGACATGAAATATGGCAAGATGTGTGATACTGTCAAGCGCCTTCGAGTAATCCACAACTTCAAAATAGAGGGGGTTATTAAATTCAACATGTTTTTCTATTATTTGTTTTATTGCATGCATGTGATCGGTGGTAGAAAGCCCAAGACGGAAGCCTGTATTTATACTGCAAAATTGTAGATGTTAGTATTTATCACTCGATTCAAACGCTATTTACTTATTTTGATGCATAATTTTGTATGTAAACTTTCTGATAAACGCTGTTATTTTATCACAGTTTTATTTACACATCACATTAAATACTCCTTTTCAAACAATAGAAGTTGGTCACTTTATATAAAGGACATGACCAGTGGGGCAATGGACGCCTGCCTAGGTGTCTTAATCAATTTGCAGCAAATATTAGACACGCCATCGAGGCGCTATGTTTCTTTTCTATACCATCACGGGGGCAAATAACGAGCATGTGAATCACTTAATGAAAAGCAATCACCGCCGCCCGCAGACATCCACAACACCACGGTTATTGCTGATGCGTTGCCACCCTTTTCCCACCCCAAAACCCTGGGCTTCTGGTTCTCTCACTCACCATTCGAAGCGCAGCAACATAAGGTTGGTACTTCACGTTGGTATTCTGTAAAAGCGTGGTACTTCTCCGGTCGAGCCTACTCTATTATCATCTCATATTATCATTTAACCGAATCGTAGAGCAAAACAGATGAATCCTTTATGAATGGCAATGGTAATCGGGTTTTGAAGATGTCGGTTCGTAAAGAATAGCAATGGTCGTTAGAAATTAAACACAATAATCGCACAGTATACAACGAACGCTTAATCACAACGTGGGTCGGAACCTGCAATGAAACCTGACATTACGCCATCATCGCCAAGATCAGATGTGCAAGTAAGGATGGTGAATTGCGATCTGAAATCGAAAACCAATAATTATTTTTTCTCGAATATAGCACACTAAAATTGAAATAAGTTTGTCTTCATAAGATAGCAACTCAACTGTAGAACCATGTTTTTCAATCAAATAATTATCTTACTTCAGTATAGAATGACATGAGGCAGTATAAGTGCCTAAATCCCTCACTTTTACGACGTCGACTGTAATAAACATAGACTTATTTATTTTTATAAAAATAAAACATAGTCGGGTGTACCTCACCTTTGATAAGTCAAGGACGGCAGAACCGATTTTAATGATCTTCGATTTGTCGGATTTGTCTCTGCTCCGAATAGCAGAATAACTATTAGAACAAGGGAATAATTCACGAAAATAAAATAATAATGATAATTCATTTTATTGTATTGATTCTGAGGCGGTACGAAGTTCGCCGCGTCAGCTAGTTATTTATTAAATACAGTTAAAAATGGAAAATAAAATGACAATTCAAAAATCTATTTGAATGCTTTGATTCAAACCGATTGAAATATCGATTTTATGAAAATGATTGCCGGAGGTGTCCGCCACTACTGTCTGATACATTGTCAAAGAAACAAGACTCCTTTTACGCAGTGATTATTAAAAAAAATGATGGTGTTCGATCGTAGAATTACACACACATGTCAATAAAAACGAACCTTACATGTAGGCGTGCGTGTCAAATAAAATTAATTATAAACCAAACATATTCCTTGTCATTAAAATTCACTTTATCCAAACTGTATAGCTGTAGTTTATTATGGTTACCGCATGATTATGGATACAATGGAACGTCATAATCAGGATGTGCATTTATGAGAAAAGCAGAATCAATTAATGTACTGTTTTATCAGACATTTTAACCTGGGCTTTATTTAGTCGGAATAATATAACCATGATAAATTTGATCTTTATTTTTAAAAATGAGTGTAAAAACTATAACCCTGTACATGTTCCCGAATACGAGGGCAGGAATGGTCATGTCCTTTACTGATATATTACAAAACTAGACTTTAATGTAATGCTCATTATTTTTTACCATAATTTGAATATGAAGCCAATGTTGACGTGTTTTTACCCACCAACTTGAATCTTTGTGCTTAAGTACAATTTATTCAAGACAGTGTCATCTTGCCAAGTCACATCATTGAATAGCAAAGAACATATTATTTTTTATTAGAGCAACGGAACGTTGAGCATGACAGGAGATATGATTGTAAAGAACTTACAACTTAGTATACAGTTAGATCTTACTTAAACATATCTCTTCATCTATTTTCAACTTCCTAAGTCACCTGGAAGTAGCCTTTTTGTGGGCCAAGCCAATGACTTCTCCCGCTCCGGAGGGCGTGTCAGACTTTTACTGACTAAAACCCATCCCTGTTCCTTCCCTAAACTTTTGGATGCCATTAATCTCGTGAATGGTAAGAGGTTTTTTTGCTGCAATTTGAAACTTGGTAATTATAAGAAGGTCTCACTAAGTATTAAAAATTTCAAATAATGGTTCGTGTATCTTTTTTTTTGGGACCGCACTATTCCCAGCCATTGCGACTCCTGAAAGTCAGAATCAACAGTGGCGACCGCCAGAAAAACGCTAAGACAATGAAGCTCGACGAGTCCCGGGGAAACGATTAACTGTCTCGGATCCTACAACGAAATTAATCAGAAAAGAACAGCGGAGGAGTAAGAAAAAATTACATAATTTCCGTTTTCATCCTTATCAAGCAGGAGACAGAACGAAGCTAGGCTAATAGGCACAAAGGGACATTTACAACTGGGGCAGTTAAGCCCGGTTGCCAAGCATCACGGATTAAAACACAAATCGCACCTTCGGTGCAACAAAGTCACAACAGCTCATTTTTAAATTTTACAGGAGAAGACTTTTAATTTTTTTTTCGCATGTTATTCCTCATTTCTGGATAACTATTTATAGTAGGTTTGAAATCTTTACATAATTAATTGTTTATTTAGTTGGCTATAGTTATACGTAAAAATCTTGTATTTCATTACCAAAAAAATCCTAATAAAAGACATAACATAAAAAAGTGTCCTGAATTGTGACTTTGTTGCACCAGATACGTTTTTGTTAAAAACAGATACGTTTTTGTTGCTCCAACAAGTGAGAATAACAATGGTCATAAATACTTTTGTGTGGCTGTAGGTCCAACGTACGTCAAACACTCGGCGGGCGCGGGGGCACTACTGACCAATGAAACGTTGTCGGCCCAAAACGCATGGAATAACCGCCAATAACCACAAAGGCACCTGCGCCATCTAGTATAATTTCGAGATACTTTTGCGGATGTCTTTGTTGCCCCAAGTATAGGCATGGTTCAGAATCAATTTGGCATACTTAGGTCGATTTTGCAGTTTTGGCTATTTGTGACTTTGTTGCACCGAAGATGCGAAATGTTAATGGGTCCTAAATTGCGGGCTGTTACATTTGATTCCAATAATAAGTATGGTAAAAACGATAGAACACATGGGAAATTGTTTTAGTTTCTACAAGGTGCGTCTAATAGATAACTCCAGACGTAACCTGAACATTACCTTACACAATAATGCGTTCTGATTCCCAAAAAGTACGCTCACATAAGATATGATGTGCGGATTGTTCGTATTCACGATCAGGTGTAGAACATTGGTTCGTGTAATATAACACAAGGCCTGTATGTCACCTTTTTGCTTTGCGAAATTGGCTGACAAACAGCCATGTGTTTAAAACTCAAAAGTGAAAAAAATTGACTCATTGGGGAAATTCTAATGTCCATCACTGCTGAATACCTGTCGGGTCGAGAAAGAAGGAGTATAAATACTAACTCTTTTTCGGCATAAGCACAGCAAAGTAAAACTCAAATCCAGTCCAATTTATAACATAAGTATTGAGATCTGAGAGCGAAGCTTAGATACTGGTAGGAGGCGTAAAAGGCATAGTCGAAATAAGTTCGCAAAACTTATTATTGTCGTTAGCTTGTTTCAGAAAGTTGTGCGGCGGATTCCAGAATTTTTCAAGTTACGTTCGACACCAACCTATGCTAATGTTAAGAGAAATATGAAAGTTCACGAGTTTGTAAATTACTGACACGCTTACGTTTGAACATCTAAGATGAGATGAAAATGTAGAATTGAGTAACTTACAAGGGTGAAATGAGGGTAAAATTCAGGATGAAGGGCAAATAAGAAGACGCAAACCTTTGCGTCTTGCAAAAACCGAGTAGAAAACTAGATAAATTATTTTAATGAACCTTGTTTCCGCCGTTGATAACAATATAAGTCATTTATACACATAAATATACATTTATATTACACTAGCTTCTGCCTGCGGCTTCGCCCCCCGTTAAAACCTTTCCCGTTATAACCCCCGTTATAAACTTTCAACCCTCATTTCACCCTCTCAGAGATGGAATTTTGAAAAACCGTTTCTTAGTGGATATCTGCTCTTCACAAAGAACACACCCTCCAAATTTCATGTCTCTAGGACCAGCGGTTTAGGCTGTGCGTTGATATATTAGTCAGTCAGAACTTTGAATCTTATATATACAGAGTGTAACGGAAAGGTGTGGTCATATTTTAAGAGCCGGTTCTGCCCATGGAAATGGACAACTTTCTCGAGGAAAAAAATGAAAATGCCCAAAAAACAAAATTGGACTTTCCTTACAAAGTTATCATCAGCTGATCAATATTTGTATGGGAGGTAAAAAAAAATTTTTAGAATTTCCTCGGATTTCCTTGAGGAAAGTTGTTCATATCGATGGGCAGATGCAGTTCTTAAAATATCACCACACTTTTCCGTTACACCATGTATATACACTAGCTTCTGCCAGCGGCTTCGCCCGCGAGGTATTGGTACTACCCGCGCTATAAACTTTCAACCCCCATTTCACGCTGTCAGGGGGTGGAATTTCGAAAAACCCTTTCTTTGTGCATACCTACTCTTCACAAAGAACACACCCTCCAAATTTCATTTGTCTAGCTCCCGCTCATAATGTACCTCATAAAAAGGCTTACGCGTAACAAAGTTTCGCTGCGTAATCGAATCAGGAATTAAGACATCCGCAGGAAAACCAAGGTTACTGACATAGCCCGAACAATCGCCATTACACACACAACTGAAGTGGCATTGGGCATATTGGTTGTCGAACAGATGGTCGATGGGGCCGGAAGGTTTTGGAGTGGTGACAGCGGATTATGCAACACTGGAAGGCCACCTACAAGGTGGACCGATGAAATGAGGGAATCCGATGGATGCGAGACGCACAGCATCGGTCGTTGTAGCGACACTTGGGGGTGGCCTATGTCCATCAGTGGACGTCTTTCACCTGAATTGATGATGAATGATGTAGTATACAGTTTTGTCAACGATGATATTTCTCTGCAGAGTTTAAGCCGGGATTCGTTACAGAACTCGGACGGTGTTAATTCCAAAGTAGTAAAATCGGGACACTGACTGCAGCTGGATGATGTGCGCTGGTAGTTTAGTCGCTGTTAGTGCACATGTGTGTGTGTGTGTGTGTGGGTGGGTGTGTGTGTGTTGTGTGTGTGTATTATGAAAATAAATTATTTGATATGATTTGTTTTTTTTTTAATGTCGGGTGTGTTTGAAAGAGTCACCGCGGCCCTGGCACAGGCAACTGAAGGAACACTGGTGGGTTTAGTCAGAAAAAGTCTGACACGTCCTCCCGCTTCGACCAGAGCGAGAGAAGTTATTTGATGATTCCCCACTCAAAAAAAAATCTTGCTCCACAATAGTATCTATGGAGGCGTATAACACTTTGTTCTCTTTAATTTGCCAGGGAATGCTCGTGAGGATTGCTGCAGTTTGATCATTTTTAGACGTCTTTTAAATAACTCGATCACGCACGCAAAAATTTTCTTGGTGCAGAATTCGACTGACGTCTTCGTAAATCAGACAAATCAGTTCTTTTATATTGGCAACTACTCTACAGAGAGTCTTTTGAAGGGTGCCTTCTCCAACTTTTGAACACTGAGCGTGGCTCTTGTCATTAAATACACCTCTTTGCTTATTTCACATATAGTACGCCAGTCGGCAGCACTTTGTTATACGTAAGGTACTTCGCAAGCTGATCTAGCCCATATTTAAAAAAAATCCAAGACCGTGATTTGGCGCGGATTTTCTAAACGTTCTATGTCATTTTTAGGATCGGTAAAAATGCTATCTATAAATGGACGTTCAAAAGCATGACCACTGGATTTCGGTCATGTATAGAGGCAACCAGTGTCCGCCAAACTGCCTCGTCTGTGCTGATGTAAAGACCAGACTGGAACTTGGTCACGTCTCGATCGATCAGTACTCTACAAAGACTACGTAGCCTGGTCGCTGATTTTATTTGATTAACTATTTACAAAAAATGTATTTAATCTAATAGAAGGAATGATATCGATGGCAACAGTTATTAACCTTTTCTTTGCCGTTTTTTTAGTATGATTGTCTATAAAAAAGTAGTAAAAATGAAAAAAAAATAGTCGAATGACATGTTTACAGTAAGATAATAGATGAAAAATAAACAAAACAAGCAGCAAAAAAAAAAAACGTGCTAGACTCGAACTTACATCTTCGCACTTGCAATTCAGTTCTGAAATCAAAGCGCTACGATCTTTGCTGATATAATATCAAAATTCGTTTCGATCTCCGCACGGAACAAATATTTGTATGGCCTACAGATAGTTGTTCTGGGTCTGGGTGACTTGTGTTTGTGAGTTTACATGTTTGTGAACGCACCCATGATACAGGAGTAATTCCTAGTGTGGGGCAACGTATAGAAAACTAAAACTAAACTAAACTAAAATAGGAATTCTTAAATACACGTCATTATTGATTGCTTTTTTTTTTGGGGGGGGTGGGCAAACATCCAATGACTTCTCCCGCTCTGGGTGGAGCGGGAGGGCGTGGGTGTGTGCTCTTACAACTGATTTTAGAATTTATCCGCTACCCCTAGGCATATTATTGATTACTTGGCTCCATTTAGATGATAGCGTGATGATTTTAATTAAGAAGTAAAATTCGTAACTATATGTAATGATATAAAAAAAGTTATATACATTTATCAAAATATATTTGTTTTGGTTAGTTTTTACAAAAAAAAATTAAAAAAATTACAAAATATTGATGTTATGTTAAAAAGTCATTTCATTATTATTTTTGAAATATCATCATAGTTATACAAAAAAGAGGACAAAATAATTACAAAAATAATTTGTTGTAGCTGGGAATCTCAATCGCGGTAAAGTGTGAACAAATAACGCAATAGTGCTCACCTCCCATAGAAAATAGTGTGATAATTTACAGCCTATAAAATGACCAGACCTATAAAGGTTATTAATGCAAAATTTGAACGAAATCGGTTTGGTAGTTTTTGCGCCAAGTGAAAAGATCGCTCCACAATTCTACTGTTTTATTATATGTATTGATTACCCACCCTAAACAAAATAAGTATTGCAATCTTTATTATTTACCTAGATAAGTATTAGTTCGAAGATAAATTTCAGGTTTCAAAATGGAAGGAATAAGATTTTTCACACTAACCGGTTTTCCCCTTTTCACTCCGATAGGGGTTGATTATGAAAAATTTGTTCGACCCGTTTAAATTACTTTACTTTAAGACTGTTTATACCAATTTTCAAGTTAACTGAAGCAAGCAAAAAAGTTATTCCCTAAAAACTTATACCTACTAACTTATATACATGATAGGTTTTTAGTTCTGGGGTATAAACAACTAAAAAGTGAAAACTATAAAACTTTTTGCAAAAATAACAAATAACTTCCAAAAAAGAAAATACACTGAAAATTTAAAAACAACTTTATTTTCAGAAGTCGGTGTCAAATAACGAAGAAATAAAATACAAACACCGACTGTGAAATTAAAGTTATTTTTAAATTTTTGATGTAGGTACTTATTTTCTTTTTTGGAGGTTGGTTGTTTTTTTGTAAAAAGTTTTTATTTTAATCAAGACTATTCGTGCCGAGTTTTAACTTTATCGGACCAAGCGTTAAGATTCTTCCATACAAACTTTAACACCCTCTAAACCGCCATTTGGGGGTAGTTTTGGCAAACTAAATATGTCGAATCTTTTTATTTACTTAGATCATCGATCACTAATAAAAAGGTTTTTTATAAGTGTTCGATGACTTAGATACACGTTTCTGCTAAGTTTCATATTTTTAAACCCAAGCAGTAAGATTTTTCATACAAACTTCCAACCCCTATTTTACTTTTATAGGCGTAGAATTTCCAAAAACTCTCCCTTAGTGGATGCCTACACTGTATATAAGGTATCTTTGTGCAAAATTTCAAGTCTCTAGGACAATTTTAACTAAGTAATTGAATTATGATTGATGTTATCTTCGAAACGATGTATTTTTGGAACACGTGTTCTAGGACTTCTTGTTTTATTTTTGTTTATAGCATATATAACCTTAGAGTTATGGGCCATCAAAAGGAACACGTTGTATATTTTTAAATATTTCAATAAAAATAGTATTTCAATAAAAATTGTATTTCAATAAAAAATAGTATCCCACCGGTTTTGGGAATAAGGTCCAAGCCAGGTGTTAGTGGAGGTTCATGGTTATTAGGACATTGGCCGACACGGTTATCGGTACAATGATCGCTGAGTCAACATCTCACATGTCTACCACCTTGCGGGGGAAATTAAGATACTTGATTTCTTTATCTTTCTCGGCTGTCGAGGTTCTCGTCATGTAGGACGGTTATGTGAACAATCATTGTACACCCCTCTCGATTCGGTCCACCGCCCTTATATCGGGCTTATTGGCCACAGTAGTCCTGTCAATAATGATGGACCGATCCCAGTTCAATGTGATATGACCAAGATTATCAAGAACTGGGTCGAGCACATACCTGTAGTGTACTTCCGATTCCGCAAGAGAATATTTCAGAGAAAGTTAGGACAATGCAACTAATTTTCTTCAGGGAGGGCAATACTCGCCGTCTGAAGCAAATTATATAGTTTGCCAGTAAGTGCTCTGGCCTCACCAAAACTCAGTATGGCGGGCTTTAGTGGTGTAGCTCTGTCATTGGCAAATTTGATGAGAGCTACGGTAATAGCTTCAGTAAATGTACACCGCCCAGTGAATGAACAAAATGCAGTTTTATGCAAAAAGCGTAATATATGGCTCTTATTTTCATATAATAAGAATTTTATCGTGTATTACTAACCGACGAATAATTGTATTCATTCACTGGTTCTATAGTTTTTAGTAGCTAGAAAATTGCGTTCATTCACTGAGGTTTTGGGGTATTTCCCTTTTTATTGCTGAATATCTAAAAACCTGTGCATCTTATGTGGCAAAACGTACTTAAAAATGATTTTTGAATATATTCTTTAGATTAAGAACTAGCTATGGGTTGCAGGCAAGTATTACAGGTAACATAAAGTAGTTATTTTTTAAAGTTCGCAAATTGTTTAAGCGTTCATTTACTGGAGCCACTACCCTACATGACATGCCACTACAATAGCCACGCAGTAGATGTTCGAAAGTATTTCGGTGAGTATGGGAATCAAAATAGTTTGACAACTGCGAATCCAGAGCAGCCACCAGGGCCCTATTCTGATTATGCATGGGCAAACGAGGTAAACGTGGCCCAAGTTCGGGCGGCATGTTTTGATATTCACGAATAACACACTGCAAAGCACTCCTCAGTTTCTCATTGCTCTGGGTACTTAAATTTGTAACCCTGTCACTACTCTCCTCGCCAGGCTAGACAAGATTTTAGTAGGACTGTGTCGTACCACAGCCGACGGAGTGGCAGTGACATGGTTACCCATTTCAGTTTGAAGGCGCTCAAGTACACCATCATCTAACATATGATTACGCTAGATGACCCGCACGATTCGACAGTCGTTGGGCCGAAACGTTGACGGCTGGCTCAAGCACTTGAAACAAAGAGAGCATCCAAAAACGGCACGCAGTCATTTTGATTCCATTGTTGTTAATCTTTCTGGAAGCCGACCTCAAGATATTTGGGAAAAGGCTAGGCAGATGATGATGATGATGTTGTAGTCTTTAAAGCTTTAAGTATTGATTTATTGTTCTATTTGAGTTTTTTATTTTTGTGTAGGATGAATTTAGATGTTTATGAAGAATAATTTCGGAAGTCGGTGTCAAAAAAAAACTTTTTTACAAAAAAATAGAACCGACTTCCACAAAAAGTGCAAAATAACTTTAATTTTGGAAGTCGGTGTTCCTGTTTTGTGTCTTCGTTTTTTGACACCGACTTCCGAAATTAAACTTTTTTTGGAAGTCGGTTCTATTTTTTTGTAAAAAAGTTTTTTATTTTTCACTTTTTAGTTGTGGTTCCCAATTTAACTGTGTTAACAATTCATAGACATACGATAGCAGCAATCGCGGTTGATTTGCTGTAAATTTTTGAAGAGTTCCGTTGTCTGTCTCCGAAACCCATCATCAGATTTTTTTGAAATTTAAATGGGACCATTTCGGAATAAACCCCTTTCGAACAAAAAAAGAATTTTGCAAATCCGTCAATATATGACGGAGTTATGCCCGAACATACATAAAAAAAAAAAAAAAAAAAAATACAAACATCCGAATTGATAACCTCCTCCTTTTTCGAAGTCGGTTAAAAAAGAGAGTTTTCTGTCACTTTGGTTGACGGTCGAGTCAAAAATTATAAGTAATATTAAAGAAAAGATGCGTCAATTTCAGTTTACAGTGACATTTTAACTTGAACCTTAGCAGTTAATATGATCAGTTGTTATTCTCAATGCAATAATAACAAAGTGGCATTACCCAAAACGAGATTAATATTATTTTATATAATATATTCCATATATTGTTTTAAAACAGATGTACAAAGTAACTCCTAGTTATTTCGTTTTGTAACAAATTCAAACAAATAAATTGGATATTAAAATAAAATGATCGCTCTTCGGAATTAATTTAAATGCCAAAGCTGTGTTGTTCTTCGGTCGTCGAATTTTCCATTAATATAAATTACAAATTAATTAATTATTAATTTAATTGGTTTGCTTATCGTTTCCAATAATGTTTGGTTTTATTATTGGAATGCAAAAATTTCCACGAGTATTTCTCTAAGGTGTAAATTACTTTGCAGTTTGTATACAGTGTGTCTTTTTTTATCTGGTGTAGGAAGAAGATTGATGATGCCATCTACTGCGGACCGTGGCGGGTTGCCATCAAGGCGGTTAAAAGTTTCGGTGTGACTGGCATATCCTAGCTTTCGAAACATTGCTTATTTGGTTTTAAAAGGTGTTATTTTTAGGGGTATGCGTGCGTGTGCATATTATTATTTGTATTTCTCTTTTTCAACTTTCCAAAGAATGTGTCCCGCACTCTTCGCCTGGGTCAGCCGCGCACATCGCGCGCGGCTGACCCCCTCTTATTGTTTTATTCTATTCTGGAAAAAGACACGATAGTATTCATAAACCAAAATAAAAATATAGTAAAGTTGTTGGTTTCTGTCGCTTGGTATTTTTTTTATATTCCAATAAAATGTGTACACAAGAAATTTTATTGTTCGGAAAATAAGTATTGTCGGGTGGCTCTGGGATCTAATTCTAGAGAGAATGGGTAGAGAAAAGTAACTTCATACTCATCTACATAAAATTGGATAAGAGATGAAACAATGGTACCAAAGTTACCGTCATATCTTCAGAGTGGAATCAAACGTTTATTTCATAGTAAAGTATTTTATTGTCTACAAAGAAAACACAGTTATTAAGATGTTGTCCACTACTCGGTAGGGCTACAATATTATCTATTTAGAAAGTGTATTTAAATTGAGTTAAATCTTACTTGATATTCCGCTCACGGCAAATCAAACAACTGTTTATTAACAAAGGAAGATTTGAAGTAAATCGATTACATTATCAACAAAGACGGCTGAGCCTGTTACCTGGACTCAGGCTTGAGCATGCCAATTAGTTTAACCTGTAAAACCCCGAAACTCACCGGTGAGTCGGACCAAAAAAAAAAAAATTAAAGAGAATAATAAAAAAAAAAAAATCGGCTGTCAACCCGGGTTGTCCTCGGGGTTTAATTTGACAACCCGGATTTTGCCATGGGGCTTCACAGGTTGAACCAATGCCAAATAATTGAGAGCAGTGGTGGCCCAGTGGTAACGGCCTCGATTTACTAGCTGTAGGTCGTGGGTTCATACCCAGGCAGGCGCTTTTTAATTAAAAAAAAAAAAACAAAAATAGAAAATACGACGAGTGACAACGGTCAAACGTTTTTTTCGCGCTAATCTTACATTCGATTACGTTTCGTTACTTACGATCTTTAGAGTAAATAAAAATAGTACAACTTTTTTATATTTAATTTTGGAAAGAAATCTAAACAAAAAAGATATGACTTTGAATAATAGTGTAAAAGATGGTTATGTTGAGAAAATATAGGCAAACAAATAAAAGTATAATAGATGATTATTGCTACTGACATTATGAAGTAGAATGCTTCGGAATTATGACCATAAGAGACAGAGGAGTTAGGAATTGTGATTGTTAGGATGAAAAATGTTAGGAAGAACATTTTCGGATTTCCAATTATCGGAGTTGAAAATTTAGGTGAACTTTGGCGCACCCTATATTATATCCACACACCATAAATAATCGTTTATCACAATAAATGCAATTCTATGATCTATCACTTGTGCCATTTTACAACGTTAAGTATCTTGCCATTTAGAAACGATGACAGTGTAAAGGCAAATAACATGAATAGGTATTCCTTAATACCATTTAATATAATTAGAAACAAAAGCCTCAACATGGTACATACACAGAATCAACACAAACATTAGCAAAAATCAAGATATAACATCAAATAACTTACGTGAGCCTTGGTAGTCAATCTTTCACAACAATTATTTGTTACCAGTTATTAGAACAGAACTTCTTCTCTATGAGGTGGTATATACTATACTTTCAGCAACTTAATAATGAATAAGAGTAACTAGTAACACATATTTTATAGTAACGTGAGTGGACACTTTTCTTAAACGTCAGATATAATATCCCGCCATTTTCTACTAATCACAGATTGTCATGAATAAACTAACAATAGATGTGATAGTAATCAATTCTTGTGTAGTCCAACTGTTTTAAAAAATAATACGATTGTAATATGCAATTTAATAACACTGGATCTTTAATTCTTAGTTGATATTGGAAGAATATCAACACTATCTGACAGTATTATCCCAATCGTTTCAAACAACTTATTACATTAAAGTGGCAATATGAAATCCAAGAAACATCACAACGATCATTAATAAAAAACTTTTTACAAAAAATACAACCGACTTCTAAAAATTGCAAAATAACTTTAATTTCGGAAGTCGGTGTTTGTATTGTTTTGTTTCTTCGTTATTTGACACCGACTTCCTAAATTAAAGTTATTTTGCAATTTTTAGAAGTCGGTTGTATTTTTTGTAAAAAAGTTTTTTATTTTTGACTTTTTAGTTGTTATACCCCAGAAGTAAAACTAAATATTAAAGTTATGCCCGAATGGATAACCCTATTAACCCTATTAACATGGATTTTGAACATTTGGAGAAAACCAAAACGTCATCTGTGTATACATATTTTTTGTTTATGTTGATTTTTTCAAAAAGTGCTGAATCAATTTCGATAAAAATAAATGGGACCACCTGTGAAGTACGACCTACCAAATGAAAAAAAGAATCATAAAAATCTATTCACAAATGGCGGCGATATTGCGTAACAAATATACAAAAAAAAACATAGAGATGAATTGAGAACCTCCTCTTTTTTGAAGTCGGTTAAAAATGCGTAATAATTTATAGGAGTATCATCAATGCGGCTTTTTATAAGTTAAGCGTTTTGTATTTGTACACACAATAAGATTTACTCAGGTAGGTACGTCTAAATTTATTCCGAGTTTCATAAATGTGACCAATGTTTAAAATGCAACGAACAATATTCTTGGAAAATCAAAATACCTGTATAATGAAATGATATCACATATTTCATTAAATCTAACACGCGCAATAAAAAAAAAGTTTTTTTTTTCATACTTCAAATAAAAGTCGTTTCCCAGCAATAATTTTTGCGCAAAGCTACTTTGTTAGACGTACAGTATGCGTAGTTAACGGCTTTCTGATGTGTCTTTTTACACCCTGTATAGTAGTCTATGGGCGGCAGTGTTCATAGTTTTGAGTTAGGTAGGGTGTCTGAAATGATCTAAATTGTGTCATAAAAAAAGGTCTTGATTGTAGGTATCGCTGGTTCTATTGTTCAAAATTGATCGAAAAAAGTTTAAGGTAAATTGCAATTGGTGTTGGTTCGGTCTTTAATTTGAAGTTGGTACGAAGTAAAGATTCTACTTGAAATTAAATCAAGTAGTTTGTTTTTACTTCGTAGTTTTTATAGTGTCATTCGTTCGAAAGTTTGTTTTGTTGATTCGTTCGAGTCGCGACACGAACAAGTCTTTAATTTTAAAACAGCATTTCTGTGCAAACAGCGTTCTTTCATATGATCGCACACCACCCCCTACATGCCCTAGTAGCCCCACTTTTAGTCCCTGTTGTAAAAAAATAAATATTTTTGCAAAATAGTTGGGCAAACATGATCTCAAACAATTTCAAATTTCAAGTTGATAGCATTAGTAGTTCTTGAGATATCCAGCTGTGACAGACAAACAGACAGACTGAGTCGCACCATAACCCTAAGAGCGGTTGCGCACTACGTTCGATCCGAATCCAATCCGAATCTGTGAAAATACAGATCTAGAAAACTCGGACCGAATTCGGGTATTGCTTTTATCAATCCGTGATTCAGACGTCATTTTACGCAGAGCTACAGCAGAGCGTTCACGTCGTTGACCATGAGTCCTTTCATGCTATATTGTACGTATGAAGACCTAGAAAGACCTACGAATATTTACCCCTAACCTTAAAGTCAATTACCCCTTAAAATCACCACATTTATTTGGAAACCAGAATTTATCCGCTACCCCTATGGGATTACTTGGATGTTATGCAAGTACCTACCTAAGTATTCTTACTAACAAGGAATAGTTCCTAAAAAAATCTAAATGGTCCGTCAATTAGATTATCAAAAAGAATTGGACACGTATTTTTTCTTTTGTCTCGTAAACAAAAAATGAGGACGACACAGTGCGTTAAAATTTCGCGTGACGTCACGACATGCTAGACTTTTTCCCAAGAAGTGACGTAACAAGCCCCCACTCCTGAACTTTGTGCGTTGTATCTGGGCCATTTTCATTTCATTGGTTTGGTAAAGCAAAAAATACGTATTCAATATTTTTGATAAATAAGTAAATAAAATTATAATAAAAATAAAATTATAAATAAAATAGAATTATTATTTAGAATTATACATGTTTGTGAACGCACCCACGATACAGGAGTAATTCCTAGTGTGGGGCAACGTTTTTAAAAAAAAAAAAAAAAAAAATTATTTACCCAGGAAACATCCCTATTGCACTAGTTGTTGTTGTGTTACCAGCCCCCGTAGCATGACCATTTCTATCTCTATTCTACCAAGAAAAGACAAAGTTCTTTCTATCCAATTTTGTCGAGTTCGAGTTGTCTTCTGCCCGAGCATGGCGCGCCGGGCGACCCGTAGACTGGTGTTTCTATGAAGACAAAGACATGTATTCATTCTTTCAATAATTATTAAAATATATTACTATTTATCGTCTGTCCGTCTGTCTATCTGTCTGTCTGTCCGTCGTCTGACAAAAAAATTATTGCGTCGAATCGGAGCCTGTCTGTACGTCTGGCCGTTTGTCTGTCGTCCGTCTGTCCATCTGTACATCTTTTCGGCTGTCCGTCTGTCTGTCTGTCCATCTGTCCGTCGTCCGTCTGTCCGTCTGTCAGTCTGATCTGTCCGTCTTCCGTCTGTCCGTCTATCAGTCTGTAAGACTGTGAGACTGTCCGTCTGTCAGTCTGATCTGTCCGTCTTCCGTCTGTCCGTCTGTCTGTCTGTCCGCCGTCCATCTGTCCGTCTGTCCGTCGTCCCTGTGTCCGTCTGTCTGTCTGTCCATCTGTCCATCGTCCGTCTGTCAGTCTGTGAGACTGTCCGTCTGTCAGTCTGTGAGACTGTCCGTCTGTCAGTCTGTGAGACTGTCCGTCTGTCCGTCGTCCATCTGTCCGTCTGTCCGTCTGTTATCTGTCCAGCTGTCCGTCTGTCTGTTTGTCCTTCGTCCGTCTGTCCATCGTACGTGTGTCCGTCTGTCTGTCTGTCCATCTATCCATCTGTCCGTCTGTCCGCCTGTTCGTCTGTCTGTCTGTCCGTCTTTCCATCTGTCCGTCTGTCCGTCAAAGTTATTCTGCGTCTCGTACCTTTGAAACCCTCGAGACGCTACGCTCAGGTTTCTACATTAGAACCACTCGGTTCGCTCATGGTTCAATCCTAGAATTCTTCGCTAGCTCAGGTTTCAATATAAGTACTCGCGCCAACAAACAACTTTGCAGCCTTGCATGACAAATAACAATTTTTTGAAAAGCTATAATGTTAGCTACATTAAAACTTTTCTAAAAAACCTAACATGTTTAAAAACGAAGTTCAAAAAAAAAAGAAAAAAAAAATGATGAAGATGGTGACTTCAACTCGTAATTTAATGGCTTTTGTGGAAGATTCACCACAATTTTCAAGTATGTAATGAGTCACAAAATTGAGTATTTTTAAATCAGTAGAGAACTTGTCTACGTCTAATGTGATGTAGACTATTTGTCCCTGTTGAGAAGAAATGTTTCTACCCCCAACACGGCGTAGCATGACCATTTCTATCTCTATGTAGAATAGAGATAGAAATGGTCATGCTACGCCGTGAGTAAGGATAGACTAGATAGTTGGATACAAGTTCTTTCTATCCAACTATGTCGAGTTCGAGTTTTCTTCTGCCCGAGCACGGGGCGACCCGTAGACTCGCGTTTCTATGAAGACAAAGACATATTCATTCTTTCAAATTCGTCTGTCCATCGTCTGTCACAAAATTTTGTGCGACTAATCGAAGCCCAATTGCTGTCACTTACGTATCTGTCTGTCCGTTTGTGCGTCTGTCCATCGTCCATTTGTCCGTCTGTCTGTCTGTCTTTCTGTTTGTCTGTGCGTCTGTCCGTCTGCCCGTCTGTCTGTCTGTCTTTCTGTTTATCTGTGCGTCTGTCCGTCTGCCCGTCTGTCTGTATGTCGGTCGTCCGTCTGTCCATCTGTCTGTCTGTCTATCCGTCTGTCAGTATGTCCGTCTGTATATCTGTACGTCTGTCTGTCTGTCCGTCTGTCCATCTGTCTGTCTGTCCATCTGTCCGTCTGTCGGTATGTCCGTCTGTAGGTTCGTCTGTAAGTCTGTCCGTCTGTCTGTCTTTCTGTTTGTCTGTGCGTCTGTCCGTCTGCCCGTCTGTCTGTATGTCGGTCGTCCGTCTGTCCGTCTGTCCACCTGTCTGTCTGTCTATCCGTCTGTCAGTATGTCCGTCTGTATATCTGTACGTCTGTCTGTCTGTCCGTCTGTCCATCTGTCTGTCTGTCCATCTGTCCGTCTGTCCATCTGTCCGTCTGTCCGTCAAAGTTGAAAGTCTGCGTCTCGTACCTTTGAAACCCTCGCTACACTCAGGATTCTACATTTGAACTACTCGCTTCGGTCATCGGTTCAATCCTAGAATCCTTTACTTGCTCAGGCTTCAATACAAGTACTCGCACCAAAAAACAACTTTGCAGCCTTGCATAACAAATAACATTTTTTTTAGAAATGTTCAACCTATGATGCTATGTGACTTCAACTCTTGATTAATATTAGGCTTTTGTGGAAGATTCACCACAATTTTGATATATTGAATAAGTCACAGAATTGAGTTTTTAAAATCATTATATATCTTATCTAGGTCCAATGTGATGTAGACTATTTGACACTTGTTGAGAAGAAATGATTCTAACACTTAAAAAAAAAAAGTGTTAAAAGTAGAGAAAAATTGGTGGTCATGCTTTGCATTGTAGACTTTTGTCGACTGAAGAATAAAAACATTTCTCCTCGTCAGTTTTAACATCGCCATGCTTAGGACTGTAGAAATCTTTCTACAATCTGTAATTTTGTCTATTCTTCCGTCGACAAAACCCGTTTCTACGGTGGTCATGCTACGCGTGGTCAACAATTAAAAAGAACAATGCACACTTCCCATACATTTAAAAACCTGATAATTAAAGTTTATGTATAGTTATAAGGTAAATTAGAAAGACTACCAGGGGCCCAATTCTGTAAAATAACTAAGTTGTCAATAGTGTGTCGGTTGTGTCAGTGGTGTCTGTTAAAGACCTTAATACAGGTTATTAAATGAAAGTAAAGTGGACTGTAAAACACTTATAATATGATTCTATAAAAACAGTAAATGTTGGGAACTTAGACAAGAAGTAGGTATGCGCGCGCGTCGTCGCTCGTATTCAGTATTGGAGTCAATGGCGGGCGGCGGCGGCGGCCAGCGTGCTACCACAGTTTCGTCCCGCACCGCACCGCACCCTCCGCGCGTCCCCTGGCGCGGACTATGATTCACGCCTTGTCTGCATGAACAGTGTCTCAATAGAATAGTCATTGACATTTGGTATTCTATAATATATTTATAGTCATTGACTTGCCACTGTAGTGCCATTAAAACGCCATAATAAGACTATTGTAATAATCGGTAGTCTGGTCTATTATAATATGTCAATATGATTTTGAAGTTTTTGCAGAATACCAAATTTGCAACTGTGGCAAAATAATGTCTGTTGTGTGTCGATAGAGTGTTGATGGCGTGTTGCTTAACTCAAAGTTACAGAATTGGGCCCCTGTAAGTTTAGAAAATAATGTCAAAAAGTAATTTTTACGATTTAAACGCAAAGAAGACCAAAAAATATTTGTTCCCTTTTAGGTTAGGATTTGCCGATACCAAATAGGTAATATAGAAATAAATGTGCTAAAACTAATTATTAACACTCTAAGTTTAGTCTAAAATAGGAATACTTATCTAGCTATGGTCTTTTTTTTTTTTTTTTTTTTTTTTTGGGGGGTGGGAAATCATCCAATGACTTCTTCCGCTCTAGGGTGGAGCGGAAGGGTGTGTCAGACTCTTACTGACTAAAACCCACCCCTGTTCCTCCCTGCCTCGAGTGCCCGGGGGCGAGGTAACTCTTTCGAATTTATCCTCCACCCCCGGGCAGGCACCGGCCGTGGCAGGCCCCTTCCTTTGGCTGACAACTCTTTGAGGCGCGCGTGGAACACTACGCGCCGTCGACTCTCGGGCCTGGTGCTGATCGGGCGGCGAGTTACCCGCTACTCGCCGTCCGCAGGCCCGGGTCTACGGTGGCCGGAGATCGTCTCGCGGCCCCTGGCGTCTCCTGCGGCGGTCGCGGCTGGGGGCGCTAGGGCGACTCGGCCGTTGCTGAGCCTCCCTAACGTGTGCCGCCTCCCTCTTCGCGAGCATTACTGCTTCGCAGAAGGAGGAGACGGCCTCCCATTCCCTCTCGCTCCGTACCATGGCCTGAACCAGGGCACGGCGCGAGAGGTCGCTGTCGCCTATCGCATCCACGAGGACACGGCGGTGCTCTGCCCAAGCGGGGCAAACCTCCACCGTATGCTCCACCGTGTCCTCTGGGCGATCCTCGCAGTGGAAACACTCAGGGGTCACCTCCGCCCTGATCCGACACAGGTACCTCCCGAAACAGCCGTGTCCGGTGAGCACCTGCGTCAGGCGGAAGGTGAGGGCGCCGTGACGCCTCTCCAGCCACTCCTCAAAGAGGGGCACTACCGCCTCGATGGTGGCGTGCCCAGCGCTGGGTTGCGACAGTCGCTCTCTCCATGTCACCATGAGATCCTGCCGGAGCTCGGTCCGCCGAGCCGCGAGTTGTCGCGGCAGCGGAGTTTCGCCCCGGCGTTTGGCCTCCTCGCGCCACTCGTACAGGTGCGCGAGGATTTTTGCCTCCAGATCCCACGGTGACAGTCCGGCAAGGAGGCTCGCCGCCTCACGGGAGATCGTGCGGTATCCGCGGATGATACGGATCGCCATGACCCTCTGGGACGCGTTCATCAGGCGAGCTGATCGCTGCCTCAACGAACGCGCCCACACCGGTGCCCCGTAGAGGGCCATGGACCGCACGATCCCCGCGTAGAGCCTCCGGCAGGAGGCATTTGGCCCCCTCAGATTGGGTAGGAGCCGCTTCAAGGCGGCCCCGGCCCTGTCCAATCTGGGAGCCAAACGTCGAAAATGTTCGACAAAGTTCCACCGGCTGTCGAGGACGAGTCCCAGGTACTTCATCGTACCCTCGACGCCGATGCGAACCCCTCCTACCGTGATCTGGGAACCCGCAGGTGGCGCGTTCCGACGACCATGAAAACACATGGCCTCGGACTTGTGCAATGCCACCTCGAGTCCCAGTTGCCGGATCCTCTCTATGACTGTCGCAACCCCGCGTGTCATAAGTTCGGCCGCCGCCTCGTGCGACCTCCCCTGCGCTAAGACCAGCGTGTCGTCAGCGTAGCACACTACGCTGACGCCAGCGGGGAGGTCGGCGCGCAGCACCCAGTCGTATCCGATGTTCCACAAGGGCGGCCCCAGGACCGATCCCTGTGGAACACCGCACGACATCTCTCGCCGGTTCCATACTCCCTGATGACCGGGGTAGATGACGGCTCTGTCCGTCAGATACGCCTCGACTACGCGACGGAGGTAGGGCGGCACCCGGTGATACCGGAGTGCCTCCACTATACAACTCCAGGGCAGGGTGTTGAAGGCATTGGCGATGTCCAGAGACACCGCCAAGACGACCCTACCCCGGGCCACTGCATCCCCCGTCGTGAGGGCTCTTACGCGCATGACTGCGTCCACCGTGGAGCGCCCCCTGCGGAAGCCGTACTGGCTCTCCGCCAGGTCCGGCCCCACCCGCACCAACTGCCCGACGAGGCGGTCTGCAATTACTCTTTCAAAGAGCTTGCCCACCTCGTCGAGCAGCACAATGGGCCGGTAAGCGGATGGAGAGTCCGCAGGGCGCCCCACCTTCTTGATCAGGACCAGCTTCCCCGTCTTCCACCGACGTGGAAACTGGCCCCTCTCTAAGCATGCGCTTAAAAGCCCTCTGAGTCGAGGCCCGAGAGCCTCTTGCAAGGCCAGGACCCAGGCTTTCCCATGAAAGCCATCGGGTCCTGGGGCGGTGTTTTTGGCATTCAGCCTACGCACCGCCGCTCTCAGCTCTACCTCGGTCACCTCGGGAGCATCGTCGTCGTCGTCGTCGTCGTCCTGGTCCGCGTCAGATACCGCAGGAGACGGAGCCATAGGCGGAGGAGTATGTTCCCCTCGCGAGGGGAACAGAGCGCTCACCACGCCCTCCACGATCTGTGGCCGGAGACTCTGCGTCAGTGGGGGGGGGCCCATGGGCGGAGTTTCCCCCGCACCGCTAGATACGGGCGCCCCCATGGGTCTCTGTTCAGAGTCTCCAGCGACTCCTCGCGGGCCGATCTCTTGGCCCGCAAGATCTCCGTTCGGAGGGCGATCCTCGCAGCTCTGTACCCCTCGTATAGCTCCGCCTCGACGGCTTCCGTTTCCGGCGTGCGGTTACGGAGCCGTCTGCGGTACCTGGTGTACCGGCGTCGCGCGGCAATACACCCTTGGCGTAAAGCCGTAAGCGCCGGCGACCACCAGTACACCTGTCGCCGAGCAGAAGGCTGGACCCGGGGCATTGCCACGTCACATATCTCGGACATGGCCTCCTGGAACCACTCTGCCTCGTCGTCTATGTCGGCAGGCCTGTTCGGTGATGTCACCCAGGCCTGCACGATCGAGGCCTCCAGGAGTAGCTCCCGGTCCAGCTGCTTCAGCGACCAACGCGGACCGCTCGGGGTCTGTCCGACCGGCGGCACGCTGGAGGTCTGGGCGGAAACGTCAAACCGGATGTACCGATGATCGGAAGACGTCTCCACCTCCTCCAGAACGCGCCAGTCAAGTACGCGCGGTGACAGAGCGGGGCTGGCGAACGAGAGGTCCACCACCGATTCGCCCTGCCACCGCACGCACGTGGGGACAGAACCCCGGTTCAGGACGACCAGGCCTGTCTCCAGAGCCCAGTCCTCCACCATCCTGCCCCTTGCGTCCGTGAACCGGGAACCCCAAGCCAAGTTCTTGGCATTGAAGTCCCCGATCTAGCTATGGTCTAAAAAGTTTATTTTTACTTTGTGAATTATTTGAAACCAACTTTACGTCACTGCTTAGACGCTCGATGATTGTCACTATACATTGAGTGTGTGAATGAAGAACTGTCAAAAGTCAAAAAAATTCGTTTCAGCCGTACGAACTCAATTTTATATTGTATGATTATTTTTTGTAATTATAATGTTTCTTTTTAATTAATCTGTATTATACAAAGATTAATAAAGAAATACTTACTGACTCAGAATTAGTTTATATAAAATTTGATTTTTATGTAGGTAAATAAGCTCAATACTTAAGACTTAAAAGGTTTATTTATTTTTTGCTTTTTAGTTCTTTTCCGTCCTTTGAATTTTTTGGTAAAAAGTTTTTTATAACATTGTGAAATGCGTAATTAATATGCAATTGAATTAGCTGAATTTGGGAAGTTGTTACCCCTTTCCGCTCGTATGCAGCTCGGATTCGGTTCGGACGTATTGCGCAACTATTCATAGAAATAATACTAGGGCTACTTCGGTCCGTCTTCGGTCCGTCAATAATCTTGTCCGAAGTGGAGATTCACGGATGACGGAGAGAAATCCGATGACAGAAATCGGATGTAGTGCGTAAACTGCCATACAAATGATTGTTCTACGACCACGCCGGACCGTATTTTCACGGATTTGGATCGGACGTAGAGGACAACCGCGGTAATAAGTAGAACGGGCATCACACAAGATGAAGGTGTTATAATATTTAGATCTTAGAACATGTTTCACAATATTGCCAACCGTTTCTGCCATATTCGTACATTTGAATGAAGCAACAGACACGAAGATAACATACCTTTTATGTGACCATAACTTAAGAAATTAATTTCAATTAAATAAAAATCTAATAATATTTACATACTTATTATAATTAATTTTATATTATACTAAAACAACAAAAAAATCGAAATACGTACAAATGTACAAAAACTTAAAACTTTAGGTGTAACGGTAATGGGTGGTCATATTTAAAATCTCAGACTATGAAAGGTTATAGACGTAACGTCATTGTACATTGAAGCAGGATCGTTAGAATGTGTGAGTGACCTTGACGTATCGGCTTCTGATTTTGTCTATGTGAGCTTATTTCGCGTGTACAGATACAAGACGGCTTCTCATTCTGGTACTTCAGATTGCTGGATTTTGACACTCCGTCTATAACCTTTCATAGTCTAAGTTAAAAATACTGCTTCTGCTCATAGAAATGAACAACTTTCTTCAAGAAAGCCAAAATTATTCCGAAAAAAATAATTGGGAGGTCCCATACAAATTTTGATCAGCTGATGATAACTTAGTACATTTCTGTGGGCGGAATTAGGCAGTATCTAAAATATAACAATCTATTATATTTACTTTACACCCTGTAGACTCTCACATGATAATATGAGTAGGATAGGATTGTTATCTTTATTTGTAACAAACTTAGCGTTAGTTTATCCTCAATCTCTAGGGATCACGTACTGACTGGAAACTTTTGCAACAACACTAAAACCACAACATGCCATGCAATAAATATTTGAGTTCAAGGTTTGGTTAAGATGGTGTAGGTACTTAGTTAAATCTTACATAACACACATGATTTCCCCGAGGGGATAAGCCGAGGTGTGGCTATTGTATACGTTTGGTAATGTTATGCCATAAGTCCCACAGTAGCAAATGGATCCAATGCTAATAAGAAATAAATATTATAATAAAAAGCTTTTTATTTCTTGCAGAAATAACAAAATAAGTAAACTAAGATGGATCTATATACTCGTATATAAACAACTAACTAAGTTCGTATCAGACTTCGCACATTTGGGGTTCCGTACCAAATGTATTTTTAATTATTTGTATGGCTTTGGGTCAACAAGATGCTTACTGTGAAAATTTGAAGACTGTAGCTCCTACCGTTTGGCTGTAATACCTGTGTGACAGACGACGGACTGATGGACACGCGAGTGACAGCAATAGGGCTGCATTTGTACCCTTCGGGTACGAAACCCTAAAAATGAAGAAAGTTGCGCAGAAAACTGGCAATCAGGAAACTTAACGACTATTTAGGCCCTCCATAGTCGGACTGCTTATAGCAGTCGAAACTATACAGGCTGTAAGGAACAAGATACCGCAAACTCCGCGAAAAGTTTACACATATTGCCACTGATAAGATTATGATAGTCATTAACCTCGGTAATGATCGGTTACAGAAATTTACATTTTCAAGCACGCAATGTATTATGAACAACGCGATTTCAACTTACGTAGTTACCTACCAATTCTTATACACACAGACACGGGTGGCCGTGCGCCCGTGTATTGCGCCGCGCGCGTGCTACTCGGGTCGCGCCGCGCCGCGCCGCTCCGCGCTTGTACCTAAATACACTTTATACTTTGTGATAAAAATACATTAACGTCGATGTTTCTGACCGCTGTAATCAATAAATAAATCAGATACTTATTACACATAGGCGCATACCTGCGTAAAACGTTGAAACGACAATTGCTGCGAATGCTGCACATCGAAACGTATAATGTTCCGTGGCGCCTTTAACTGTTTATTCTAATGACGACAACATTGATATCACATACATTTTTGATCCCTCAGGAATACTGAAGATAAGGTTAGATAACGATTAGGATAGATATTAATAAAGCTTGTATGTAACTTCATTGCGCTCCAGGAATGTAGGTATAAAGCGCCTGCTACACAGTCGCCAATCGCGTCCCGACAGAGGTGACCTTGGTGGTTTATGACCAATTTTCGTAGGTAAAAAATCGGCCGTTTCTGACACTTTTGCTTACTACTGTGGATACGAAACATTCTGAGAGCTGTTTTAACAACGTAAAAATACTTTATCCTCTTTGTAACAAACGTGATGTTGGATTCTTTAATATTTATTTTCTATGCTATGCTACGATTTTTTATTCAATGAGGTCGCCACTTGGCCGGTAGTAGACCCTTAAGGCGCTATTAACTGCCAATGACCTTGAGTCATCAAGGAGCGCTGTCCGATTAGATGCATTATTAATTTATTACACATAAAACAACAATTACTATACTAAAACACTTAGACTAAATTATAAATAATTAAATAATCTTTAACACGTTGACTGCCAGACATCAGGCAGAATTAAAAATCTATTGCTTGGGGGTTACCATGTATCTCCTATGGCAGCCAATGACTTTAAGGTTTCATAAAAATACGCTTCGTAGTTTTTGCGTGATCCTCAATTTTTTATCCGCGTTAGACATAATATTACAAATTAATTACACTATGTTATAAAAATATAATTAAAAACATTCTCAGATCAAATTACGAAGAAAATTGTCTAGAGTAACACATATTTTTTTCAAAGAAATAAGACTAGTCGGTTTTTTTTTTTTGGGGGGTGGGAATTCATCCTATGACTTCTTCCGGTCTAGGGTGGAGCGGAAGGGCGTCTCAGACTCTTACTGACTAAAACCCACCCCTGTTCCTCCCTGCCCTGAATGCCCAGGGGCGAGGTAACTCTTTCGAATTTATCCTCAACCCCCGGGCAGGTATCGGCCATGACAGGCCCCGTCCTTTTGCTGACAACTCTTTGAGGCACGCGTGGAACACTACGCGCCGTCGACTCTCGGGCCTGGTGTTGATCGGGCGGCGAGTTACCCACTACTCGCCGCCCGCAGGCCCGGGTCTACGGTGGCCGGAGATCGTCTCGCGGCGCCAGAAGACCCCGGCGTCTCCTGCGGCGGCTGCTGCTGAGGGCGTGAGGGCGACTCTGTTGTTGTTGAGCCTCCCTCACATATGCCGTCTCCCTCTTCGCGAGCATTACTGCTTCGCAGAAGGAGGAGACGGCCTCCCATTCCCTCTCGCTCCGTACCATGGCCTGAACCAGGGCACGGCGCGAGAGGTCGCTGCCGCCTATCGCATCCACGAGGACACGGCGGTGCTCTGCCCAAGCGGGGCAAACCTCCACCGTATGCTCCACCGTGTCCTATGGGCGATCCTCGCAGTGGAAACACCCGGGGGAAGACTAGTCGGTTAGACGTGATGTTCAATTAAAAACCATTAAAAGTTGTATAACTGCGCCTGAACTAATGAACTAACTCACCTTAAAGTTCGTTCATTTCTTACGTGGGAGGTGCCTACGTGTTTCATGCATGAGCATTTTCCTGGGCACTGAGGTGTTGTTTTAAAACCACTCAACAAGCCAAACAAAAAACACACATACACTAACGCAGAAAATAACGTTTTTGATAACTTTTCGATAACAACCAAAATTCACGACAAACTGCACATCCGTTTGCGATGAACGTATACACGGGCGGAACCAACAAAATTCGGCGAAATGCTAAAAATAATAAATTTTATTTAATAGCGTAGGTACGCTTTTGAATGTGCGGAGTGTTTTAACGAAACAGTAAGTAACGTTGTTGCATTGTATTACTTCACTTAGATTTGTTGAAAACAAAAATGTATCCAAGAATTATGTCGTCATCAGTAGGTTTACCTACGGTAACACATATTTTTTGGATCTTATTGTTTCGATGAAGGTTTATAAAAATAACCTTCCCTCAAAATAAGTTCAAATAAAAGTAGTTAATGGGATATCAATTTTTGTAGACACTTATAATGTTATACAGAATTATTTTCAGTTCAATTTTGGTTCTTCAAAATACCACCAATTAGACGTACCAACTTAGGCCGCAGAATTCAAAATTCTGCAAGTCAAAGATATATACAACGTGAAGCGCAAAATGAAGATGAACGGAATCGATGGAATCGAAATCAACAACGTAAAAATGTTGCGTTTAATCCACATCTAGCTGCATTCAATTATAACGTGGCAAATGATAGTTCACAGCAAATCGTTGCTATTGAACCAATGAACGTTGTGTGTCCACATTGCAAGGCATTTAAATTTAAAAACCGGCCAAGTGCGTGTCGGACTTCGCACATTTAGGGTTCCGTACCAAATGTATTTTTGACTATTTGTATGTCTTTGGGTCAACAACATGCTTACACTGTAAAAATTTGAAGACTGTAGCTCTAACCGTTTGTCTGTAATACCTGTGTGACAGACGACGAACAGAAGACGGACACGTGAGTGATAGCAATTGGGCTCCGTTTGGACACTTCGGGTACGAAAACCTAAAAATGAAGCCCCTGGATTGTGTGACCAAAGTATCAAAAACGGCCGTTTTTGACATTTTTGCTTACTATGGATACGAAACATTTTAAGTCCTGTTTTAAGAGGGAAGAGGGCCAGCGAGGAATTTACAAAATAGGTATTTGAAGAAACTATTCCCATCGTGCTCCCTTAAGCCTACCCCTATAGAGTTTTTTTTTTTTTTTGTGGGGTGGTAAATCATCCAATATCTTCTCCCGCTCTGGGTGGAGCGGGAGGGCGTGTCAAACTCTTACTGACTAAAACCCACCCCTGTTCCTTCCTGCCCTGAGTGCCCAGGGGCGAGGTAACTCTGTTTCGAATTTATCCTCAACCCCTGGGCAGACCCCTGTAGAGTGCGATAGAGACAGCTGCAACTCAGATCGATTTTATCACAAAATTTTTGACGGGATCGATGTTTCGTATTTCCCTTTTTTCTCCTCGAAAACTGAGCCCATTCAATTTTTTTGACCCCAAATTTTTAAGAACGAGTATGTCTAGGTCTCTACTTAATGTTTTATGTTAAAACGTTTCTAATTTGTCTGGTAGTCTTCTAAGAACGGCGGTAAAAATAGGGTAATTTTTTTGTCATTTTTGAAGGGTCATATTTCTTTTACTTAGTAGTTGCTGAAAAAAAGGAAATGACAGGGACGTGTCAACAGCAGACCTTGACTTTATGAAAAAAAAAGATTGCTCTAGAGGCATTATTCAGGAAGAAAACAGGGGAATACATTTGTATGGAGAATCGCAGCCCCTGTTCCCTCTTAACTACGTAAAAATACTTTATCCTAATTGTGACAAACGCAACATAGGATTCTTTAATCTTTATTTCCTATGCTAAAATACGACTTTTTATTCAATGAAGGCGCCCTAAACGCCATTGGTACCGCCACCAGAGCCACTTTATCAATTGTTTCCCGGAAATAAGCCAGATTCTATACCTACCTTTTTTTAATTCATATTCAGAAAAACAATAATTGCTTTCGAATGACGTCATTTTTTGCCAACTTTCAAGGTAAGTATAGCGGGAAACAATAAACTTTTACCACCATGTGGCTGGTGAAGTGCGTCGAGTAATTGGGTAGCTCAGAAGTGAGTGTGTTTACAGAAGTTGATGGGGGAATGTGCCACGTATTTTGCCAGCCACAGAGTGGTACAAACACTTCGCTGTAAGTGTCAATATAATCGTGCAATGATGCAAAGCTGACTAAGCAAAGTATTGCTCCGAATTTATATGATTAATATTACTTATAATAAGTTTTATACAATTTGTTTAAGGAGCGCCAGGGTAGCCCGTGAAATTCAAATTTTCTATTTAATATGTAAGTATTTCATGAAATCATGACATTTGGCATAAATTCTAACTGAGAGAGTTGTTTTGATGATTTTAATGATTACAGTTCTGTAAATACGTACTTGCTACGGCCGCGAATCATATTTTGACCAACATACAACCTGATACTGACCCGCAAATTACAAAAAAACTTAAGAAAACTTGAATTTCGAGGGCTACCCTGGAGCTTTCACCTTAAAAAATAGTTTAAATTTTATTAATTTATAAGTACTTACTTAGAAACAGGTTTATACCTAGTTCCGGTTGAATCCAATTATTGTAACTTTAACTCTCGTTTAAACCCTTTTTTTTGTGGGGTGGGAAATCATCCAATGACTACGCGCGCTCTGGGTGGAGCGGGAGGGTGTGTCAGACTCTTACTGACTAAAACCCATCCCAGATCCTTCCCTGCCTGAGTGCCCAGGGGAGCGGTAACTCTGTTACGAATTTATCCGCTACCCCTAGGCATTCCGCTACCCATAGGCATCATTTATATATTGATTTATGTAAATCAAATAATTCAATAAACAAATTCAAAATGTGCCAGAATGATGACTTTGTCCGAACGCTGCTTTACTCCGAAATGCCAAGATATTATATTTGAATCAATCGTCAAAGAAATTTCAACGACGGAAACAAGGACAGCCAGTTTCAGGTTACCCACAAGAATTTCTTACCGATGCACTACGACGTCTTTACACAGTCCAAGAGGAGTGTTTTTGAGTCCCGATACCGGTGGGATACTATTTTTATATTTTAAAATGTTTTTTTTTTTAAATCATTTTTATTAAAATATTTAAAATGTAATTTAATATGTATAAACAAATGAATAAACAAAATAATAATAATCATTTTATTTCAGTAATTCCATAATTTGTTAGTAAACATTAACATTAATAACTATGTTAGTATGGGTACATGCAGGTTGGACAAATAACGGACGAGCGGGCAATCAAATTAGTAGTACATTTTATATGTATCTGTGTTCAGCGCACTCATTGTCATCATATTTTGGTTACGTGATAAAAGAGAAATTACGTATCCAATATTTTTGGTAATCTAACTGACGGATGGAATAGATCATAATATGCCCTATTGTGTTTGCTCCTTTACTCCTCTCGTTCGTCAATGATCATTAAAAATGCAGCAGATGGCTTTCATCTCGTGGATTTTTTTAAACCTTATTGCGCTGAGTTTAATTCATTTTTTTTTATTTATCTAAATCTAAAGCAATAGGCATTTAATTAAACAAGAAACTTGACAGCAGAATCTTTTCATTGCTCTGAGAGGTCATTTCAATAATTGAGGAATTTATTCAACAAGCCTTTCGCATGAAAACAACATACCTACCTAACTTATCTATTACAGACTATTTTCAAGATGTAATTATACCTAATAACTGGACAATGTACAGGAATCAGGAAAAATATACCTATAGGTAAATAGCGGGTTTCCTAAATTTTGCAATTTAGCGTTAGTGGGTTTCAGCGTAGGATTTTTGATTTTTTTTTCAGATTGTAAGGACTGACAAAGTGAATAATAAAACCTCAATTTCTATAAAAGGTTAAGATAAATTATGTTTTCGTCCCCAAATATGTTATCCTCGAATCTTCGATCACTCTAACAACAGGGTTTCGGGACGATAGGGAATGTCGCAGTCGTGAAGAAGAACATTAACATCGGTCGAATTCGGAATGTTCTACTCTGCTGTTCTTTAGCTATAGTCAAAAAAACTATTCCGATTGAAGCGATCATTGGTTTTATTGACTACTAGCTTCTGCCAGCGGTTTCGCCCGCGTCATTTGCCCTACTATAAATTATAGCCTACGTGTTATTCCAGACTATAATCTATCTCTGCCAAATTTCATCTAGATCCGTTCAGCCGTTCTGGAGTGATTGAGTCACAAACATCCATTTACCCATCCAAATTTTCGCATTTTTATAATATAAGTGGTTGTAGAAACTAGGATTCCAAACACTGAGTATTTTTTGTTATATATACTAAGCAAATTATTAGGGTCTGAATTTATTATTTAGCACTAGTTAGGTATTAATCTTCGAGATTTGGGATATAGTTACAGTACCTATAAATTTTGGCTCGGAGGGTTCATAAAAAAAATTATAGCCACTTCTAACAGATAAGCGTTTATACGAACTTTTACGGACACCACACTCATACTTTAGGGTCATTTTAATATGCTTTAAAAAAAAACTATTTAAGGTTACCGAGATAGGCCCGTTCTATTTTAATACCACACACATATTTCCTACTACGATAAAAACCTTATTAACCGACCTCAAAAAACAAGATGCTAAAAAACAGCCTCGTCTCGTGACCTATGGGGTCAGCTTTTAGTCTAACCGGATACTTTGATGAAAATACTGGTATTCAACCGAATACCAATATTTTTACGTGGAACGACTGCCTATCTGACCTCCACAACCCAGTACCTAAACATGCAGATGACTCCAACGTTGAAGTAAAATGCATTTTTATAGGATGGCAAATGATCAAATAATTTCTCCCGCTCTGAGTGGAGCCGGAGGGTGTGTTAGACTCGTACTGACTAAAACCCACCCGTTTTCCTTCAGTTGTGCTTGTAATGGGCATGATAAATCAGTTAAAAAGATATATCTTCTTAGTTGGAAAATAAACCCTTTATTTATAGCCGTCTGTTTCTACAAGCTGAAACGTTTGTAAATGTCATTTTTTATGAATGAAGAGGTAAATGTTTTACGTAGAACTTAATGCCGTCATTTGCAAAGTGTGGGTGTCCTAGGACTGTAAAGCTTTGCCTTGCGCTGCCAATATTACATTGTAACCTTTGATATGCCGTTGACTGTACTTGTACAAGCGAGATGGTAAATAATATTGTTAATTGTCTTAAAAAAATCATTAGGGCTAGCTCACACTTCGCGTCTCACTTTTCAAAAAAGCGATGCAATATTGAACTTTATTTATTACTAAGTTACACATTTCAATGAGACAATTCGAATGAATTACGAACCTAGTAGAGCAAAATCCCAGAGCCGTCTAACGTTCCTTATTTTCTGATTAACATAATGTGTGGGTTTTCTCCATTGCTCTCAAAACAATGAAAGATAACATGGTAAGGAAACCTGCATGTCCTTGAACCAAAAATTCGAAAACATGTGATATCCACCCACACACCCGCACATAGAGAGCTGTGGGGACATGCTGATGATGATGATGATGTGTGTATTTTGAACGAATGCATAGCTGCTAGCTGGACCAAAGGTCAATTCGCCGGTACCAGGTGCTACAGTTACGTCATAAACATTTGTGAACCAGCGGTCAAGTCAGGATGGTCACAGTCACAGTAAAAGTATACGTATTTAGTTTCATAGTTTATTTTGGAAAAATAGGACAGAGTTTCCACGTAAGTACAATTATTTTTGTTCCTGGTAGCGAGTATATCGCAACTGATCAAAACTACCAACCCACCGGCTTTTATATATTACATTAATCGACTGTTTTAACCGACTTCAAAAAGGAGGAGGTTATCAATTCAGATGTTTGTATTTTTTTTTAAACAACGAATTAAAAAGGAGAGGGTTTTCAATTCGACCGTATATATATATATATATACACAAAAACAGAAAAAAAAAACAAAAACCAGAAACCTTATACTTGGAAACGTCCCTACTAAGCGTAAGGAAAATCAATATACTGAAGGTAACTACAAAGACCCACAGCAGAACTTTAAGGAGGAATGACCTAAGTATTAAGTATTAGTAAGTACAAAGATTTTTTTGCATTCTCATGTATAACAATAAAGTTATTAAAAAGTGCAACATAAAAAATCTAACTCTGAAACAATAAAAAAATAAACTAACTTCCTGGCTGCTGAGCCTGTCATATAACGAAGCTGAAAATTAATTACCATGGCAAAATAAAGCTAAAACAAATCTGCTGCTCACATGTTTTATCTTGCACTCTCACTATAACATCTTCACGGTTACACTTACACACACATTAATTACACTCACATTTATACTCACATTCACACCCACATTCATATTCACAATCAAACACTCATATTCATATTCACATTTATACTCTATTTCACAAACTCATAGTAACAAATTACCTAGCGTTTGAAATATGAAAATGTTATTATTATCAGACAGAGAGGACACACAATTAAAAACATATACTATAAAAACATAAGACAAAGACATAAAAACTATAGAGAGACTTACTGACTTCTTCTTGTTGCTATTACTATAGCTTACCGCGGACTGCTGAGGACTACCCACAACAACAACTGGACCTATTTGGCGTAGCCGCGCGGCACACAATGTAATTGTTTTAAAATTAAGTTGTTTTTAGATTAATTTAAACATATTAAACATTATAAACTATAATAGGTGATTCTAGAGTAAGTATGGACATGAGTGATGGCGCTTCCTCTACAGTCATTTATAGACGGATTTCCAAAAATTCTTTTTTTTTTCTGTAACTTGTATTTAATATAATTATGTACTATTTAAATTACACGGATTCGGGGGAGCGCCAACGGAATCCTAAGAATAATCTCTGAGAGGCCAGAGTCTGCAGTGCTGGGATGATTTATCCAGCTTCACGTGGCACGATGACACTTCATCGAAGGTCATTTTATTTATTTCTTGACATGTATTATTTTAATTTATTATTTTATGTTTTTGGACATTACTGATGACATTATTTTGTTTTTTTTTTTTAATATTAATGATAATTTGATTTGGTTTCAGTTTTAGTTCTGACTAACATAGTTTTTAAGACCTTTGTTACTAACAACTATGGACATTCGTATTCCTATGGACCGCCTCTTCTCTTCTCCTTCGTACTCCGCGTCACACTTCCAGCCGCTATAATGGCTCCATTTCAGTGACTGCAGTGCGTCTCTGGAACTCTCTTCCACACTCCCTACGCGACAGCCCTTCTCTGAATGTCTTTAAGAGGAAAATAAAATAGCACTTCCTTTCTCAATGACATATTATTAGGGTATACATATTGGTGTATATTTGTATATATTAGTATATAGTATTTTGTATGTATTTTATATATAGGGCTTATTTATATAAGTTTATATTGTACACAATCCCAACCTCGAACGTGACCTTACTCTATCACTCAAAGGTTTGCTGGGAGAAAACTCAAATTTGAGTTAAGCTCGCCTTTGTACATGAACTGTGTAATGACTATATTTTATGTTAAGATGTGGTGTACAATAAAGAATTAAGACATTAATAGTCTGAAAATAAATGTTTTTTTTTTTAAACTGAATTTCCTAAATAGATGGCTTACATTAAATAAAGACTACTATCAATAATATTTATCGAGGAATCAAGCGTTATCATTAACTTTCACTAAGTATTTATTTGGTGTAGCGTAAGCTGACAAACGAAAGGCGCCATAACTGTTTATCGGATTATTCATTATTGCAAAAGATCAAGAAAATCAAATGAAATTGACTAAATAATAAAGATAAGTCTATTGAGATACAACAAGCTTGGATTTACTAGGTTAAGGTAAATTACGAGATCGAGCTGGTATGTGTAGTACCGGAAGTCGGTAACACTCGGGCATCCTGAGTTTGCCGTGTCCCACGGACACGTTTGCATGATCAGCACCACCACTTGCTCCTGGTCTGTCGCTGCTGTTCAGCGCCTGGAATAGAAAACAGTTTGGGTAGAAAATTTATTCACATTATTTAAAGGTGTAGTAAATGTGAAGCAGTTGCAAATTGTGCTGTTGATATATTTCAAACAGCTTTTATTTCTCTCAACTCACATATCTTTAATTACTTTAGATCACACAGCTTTAATTTCTCCTAACTCACACAACTTTGATTACTTTAGATCACACAGCTTTAATTACATCATATCACGCAGCTTTAATTATTTTAGATCACACAGCTTTATTTACTTTAGATCACACAGCTTTAATTACTTTAGATCACACAACTTTAATTACTTTAGATCACACAGCTTTAATTACTTTAGATCACACAACTTTAATTACTTTAGATCACACAGCTTTAATTACTTTAGATCACACAACTTTAATTACTTTAGATCACACAGCTTTAATTATTTTAAATCACACAGCTCTAATTACTTCGTTTAAATATGTTTCAATAAAAAAAATCTGTATATGAAAAGCAAATATAAACGTTTTAATTCCTTTAAATACTTAGTACATATTATTATTTAATAATCATTTTACTAACTCTATGAGTGTGTTTGTGCAATGCAAAATATGAATAGGCAACTATGACTCTAGCTTTCTAACAGGTCTGTCAGATCATCCCTATCAACTTCATAGTCACTACCACTACTTTCATCGGGGACAGACTAATTATAAGGTCAAAGGACTTCACCGCGTACAACTGCAGTAAATTTTTTGGACCCTTTTGCACCCTTTATATTACTTATCGTATAACGATCTAACAACTGCTCAGCCTTACATAATTATTTTATAGGGCCTATGTACAAACCGTTAAGTTTCCTAGTTACATTTCGCGTTTTCCCTAGTAATTCCTCCTTTCCATAACACCAATTGCCCTACAGAGTACTTAATGCATTGCTTATGAGATCTGTCGAATCTGTCCTTCACAAGGGTCATATTTTTAACACTACGCAATTTAACCGCCGTGCTTGTGCTTGACCTTCAAAATCATTAGGTTCCCAGGTTGGATAAGCCGGTATCCTTGAATTGTAATGACCAAATAATAGCTTAAAGGGTTTAAGCCAGTTGTAGCATGAGGAGTATTATTTATGCCCTAAACTATATTACTCATGTGATCATCCCACGTACACTCGCTATCAGACATAGTGTTTAACCCGTTAATTAAAGTTCTGTTAACACGCTCTACTTGGCCATTTGATCTGGAGCTCGCAATAGCGTTTAGGACATGTTTGAATTGGATTTCCTCAGCAAATTATTTGAAATATCCACTTGTGAGTGCTTTACCCCTATCTGTAATGACCCTGATGATGCTGAATCATTTCCAAACTGAGAAATAATATCTTTCAAATGTTTTATAGTTTCGACGGAATAGCAGTTTTTACAAGATTTCGAAAACACGAATTTTGTAAAAGAGTATAATAAAAAGTACCTACCTAGGAGTTTCCGTTGGTCAACATGTAGTGTGTGTATAGGAACAGCCGTTTTTTGAATTGGGTGTAGCTCTCCTTGCAATTTACCAGATCCCCTTTCCCGTAAGCACATCGAAGGCAGTATCTAATATATTTATGAATAAACCTAGTCATGCCTTCAAACCAAAATTGTGCTTTGATAGTCTTTTCAAACTTTTCGAAGCCAACATGTCCAATTTGATCATGAAATTTTTGTGGAAAACTCCATTTTGCTAATCTGGGTATAACAAAACGATGACCGTTAAGTGTTTGTCTATACAGAAGGTCATCTTTTATTAAGTAATTACTAGTTATATTATTATTATCAGTACCATTACGTAACTGAGTCAGGATCGACTGAATGTTTACGTCCTGCAACTGTGATGTTAACAGCCAGACGGGATCGTTAATTAATAAAACAGGACCCTGTACTGGATTCCTGTTCAGAGCATTGACGTGTTTCATACGATCGCCATATCGACACTCGATTTGCAGATCGTAGTTTTGGATTGAAAGCCACCAGCGGGTTATGCGCGGAATAAGGTCTTTTTTTAACTAAGGTGGTTTGTAACGCGACGCAATCTGTCACTCTCACGGGAATACCAGATAAATTCTGAATCGTTTGAGAGATTCTACGACTGCTAATGTCTCCAGCTCATAGCTATGGTAAAATTGTTCTTCTTTATTAGTAATCCTACTAAAATAAGTGATTGGTTTCAAGACACCATCAGTTTGGTACTGCAAGAGTATTCCGCCTAGTCCTGGCTTACTGGCATCACTATGGAGCTCAGTACGTGCATTTCTGTCGTAACACGTTCCCTCACAACACCTGCATAAATAAGATCTTGTACTTTTTCGTTGACAATTTCATTTTCCATGTGAGAAAGTCTGCAGATAACAGGTTGCTCGGTTGTTGTCCAAAAATGCATTTCCAGCACGTCCGTACATCTTAATTCTTTAGTATTATCAGAAAACAAGTGTCTGAATTTATTTAATGACTGTAGCAAGCGATTGCAATAATTCGTTTCTAAATCGCCTACCTCTTTGGGGGAGGCCTATGTCCAGCAGTGGACGTCTTTCGGCTGAAATAATGATGATGAATGATGAAATCGCCTACATTTGCAACTTGTAATTCTTTGCCAATAGATGGATCAATTGACATTATAGCCATATGCAAACTACTAGTGATATCACTAACTAGTTCCGCGCGCGCTATTATTTTATTCGGCTGCCTTTCTAAAATATCGTGCCTCATGTTAAATATTTTTAAAAAGCAATCCTTCGACCTTATGAGTCCTCCTACGATAACGTAAGACATTCCGTACTACCTAACTAAAAATAACCAGAACTCAAAAGAAAAGTACTTAGAGTTAAAATTAATATCAGTAACAACGTAAACTTTCACAAAAGCAGAGCTTCGTTGTGGAATTACACAATGATATTTTAAATAAATAGGGTATTTCGAAATGAATTCCGTTTCCCTCAGTTGTTTATGACACATTTCATGATTAAAATCAAAGTTGCATACAAAATTACTGTTAATTTTGTGTGCAACTTTTTAAGCTTAGTCACGTCCGAAAGCTCTGTAGTTTTCGGACGATTAAGCTTACGTTTTTCTGATTAATATTTGATTGGCCTATTATTATGTCCATATCGGCTAGATCATTGCTAGTTAATTCAACAAAACTATTTTAACATCAACATACGATGTTCCGGGTCTACCTTTTATTGCTGAACTTTTTATGTCATAATATTATTTTGCATAACAGCGGATTGCATAAACCTCATTTCGCAGAAAATCGTTTGGCATTTATTATGATAAATACTTTATTTATTATGACTTACGAAATTATGAGTTTCGAATGTATGCATTCGGAACTCATAGTTTTGTAAGTCAGAATCATCTTTAAGCATAAATTTCATATCCATAAAAACTGAAAAGTAGAACCATCATATCGCAGAAATTTTACAGTCAGAATCGTCTTTTGGCGTACATTTCATATCGATAGTCATTAAAAGGCAGCACTATCATATATCAGAATATTTACAGTTAGAATCATCTTTTGCCATACATTTCATATCCGTAATAATTGAAAGACTCATCTAACACATTACAGAAAATTCATAGTAGGAATAATTTTGTATTTCTTACCATAATAATAAGAAGCATGCAAACAAGCATACACCATGCATGCAAACAAACATGCAAGCAAGCATGCTGCATGTAAGCAAGCATGCAGCAGGCATGATTTCTGTCAAGGCTCCGGCGCTGCGGGGCTCCGGCAGTCCCACGCAAGCTTATCTTCGCAGATGGTTTTAACGCTCACCACCGCAGCTTCGGCTTACTGGCCGGCTCCGCCGGCCAACCTCAGCCGCAGCGGCGAGTACTGTTAAAACCACCTGCTACTGAGCTCGCGGGCCGCCTCACCCCTCCGCGCCTACACGGGATTAAATTACACTCTAGGGGTCGGGCAGACAAGACTACGTGGAGTCGGTTTTGCAGCGATTCGTTTCTGTCACTGCACACAATAATATTTACTTTTTAAGACAATATTTGAATTTTAATTTAAGGTTAAAAATGATATTTTATAGAAATGGCAATTTGCCTGATAAAATTATTGCAAATGTAATTCTGCCATCTTCATAGTATGCCAAGTGAAATTGAACCAAATAATCATCGCTCTTAGTCATCAGCCTTTTTATTGTCCCCACTACTGGGGCACAGGCCTCCTCTCTGTGAGATGAGAGGGTGTGGGCCGTAATCCACCATGCGGGCCCAATGCGGATTGGTAGATGTTACAAGTCTTCGAATTTTTGGTTCTAGGACATGCCGGTTTCCTCACGATGTTTTCCTTCACCATTTTGAGAGTAGTGGTGATGAAATAACTTTCACAAAGTAAAACGCCTGCCTAGGTTTGAACTCACGACCTACAACTTGTAAGTCGCGGCTATTACCACTGGGCCACCACTGCTCTCGCTGGGCCACCACTGCTCTCACTGGGCCACCACTGCTATCATCGCTCTAACTAAACGTTATGCTAAACGAAATTATGCGGCATATTAACTTTGCCAAATTATGCCAAATAAAATTATGTCACCTTAAAAGTATGCCATTGTAAATTCGGACATATAAAAATTCGGCCAAACAATAATTATATTTAATAATTTTATGCCTTAAAAAGATTCGTTTAAAGAAGATTATACCAAGTGTGTTATGCCAGGGGTTGTGGATAAATTCGAAACAGTCTCAGGGCAGGAAAGGAACAGGGTGGGTTTTAGTCAGTAAGAGTCTGACATGCCCTCTCGCTCCACTGGGAAGTCATTGGATCATTTCCCGACCCACAAAAAAAAAAAACAAAAAAAAAGTGTGTTATGTCAAATAAATTTCGGAGCATCAAGATTCTGCCAGATAGAGGGAACTTTTGATGTTCCCAATGAATTTGAGTATGCACTACCAAAGCTTTTCATTGTAACTGTAGAAGGCACGATTTCTAACTATAAGCTATTAGCTTCTGACACTGTCAGAATATTTAATATACTGCCCGTGTCAATATATTATGCAATAAGATTGTGACCATTAATTACCACTTCCTTCTTGTACAGGTCCACGAAAATATAAAACATGAGATACCAGCAGCAGATTGTGACTGCTGCTGTGAAGAACTGGCTGCAAACTAGCAACTTGCGGTAGTGTGCCCCGGACGGTGACACACCTCGCAGCGTGGAACCCTGCAGTCCTTTGAATCGTCGTGCCCTTGTTGTCTGCAGGCGTAACATTCCTTCAACAGCATTCCATTTTCTTTTGAATTGGGAGCAATATGGCCCCCCTCTCTTCCATTTTGATGTTGGCTGCTTGGAGTTTCTTGTTTCTTCTTGATTCGAGTTGCTGGTTTCCACTTGCTTGTAGTTTTCAAGGGATGATTAATATCCATAGTACAGCTGCTGTGGTGTTTCGCATTGATACGCTTCTGCGTTGGCTCTTATTTCCACTGGTAAAACTTTGATAATGCACGATATTGTGGACTCACCATTAATATTACATTTCTTGAGAAGAGATAATTTATCGTGGAAACATTTGGTCATTGTTTCTAATTTGATCTTTTTTCGTACGAGCATACCCTCCAAAAGGTCAACATAATCGGTAGACCGTGGAAAGGCAGTCTCTAATGCATCTTTCCATTCCTTCCATGTGAGACTATAATCTTCTAAGTCGTCATACCAATCTCGAGCGGATCCACGAAGACGAATTTGCATGAGGACCTGGCGATCCTTGTTGCTCCCACCATAGACGTCACCTATTTGCCCGATCTTGTGCAGCCAGCCTTTGATGTTTCATGATTTTTCATAGGGCTGGAACTTTGGAATGACTTCAGCATCGGTTTAGGTAACACGGTGCCTTTTGCGTTGAATGTGTCTTCTACCAATCTCCTCGAGATCAGACGAAGAATTAAAAAAATCTGCATTTTCTTCGTCTTCTAATGACACTATTTGGGAGTGCCTTCTTTTCTTCGTGCCAAGTCCACCAATGTATAGGCCTGACATATCCCACTTCTGACTGACCCAGCGGTCAGGTCAGAATGGTCACAGTCACAGTAAAAGTACACGTATTTACTACTATCGTAGTTTGTTTTGAAAAAAATAGGACAGAGTTTCCTCGTAGGTGTAGTTATTTTTGATCCTGGTATCGGGTATATCGCAACTGATCAAAACTACCAACCCACCGGCTCTTATATGTTACATTAATAGACTACTAATATGTACTATTTAAACTGAATTCCCTAAATAAATAGCTTACATTACATAAAGATTATTAACGTATTTATCGAGGAATCAAGCGTAATAATTAACTTTTACTAGGTGGTGCACCGGAAGATGACAAGCGAAAGGCGCCATAATTGTTTATCGGATAACTACATAATAAAGTTATGATTATTGAGATACAATAAGTTTGGATTTACTAGGTTAAGGTGAATTACGAGATCGAGCTGGTATGTGTAGTGCCGGAAGTCGGTAACACATTATTACCTTTTCTTAAATTCTGAGTGCTGTTTTTCTTGTCTATTTTACAAAATACTGTTGAATTATTTATTATAGTAGGTAGTCTAAGAGCTGGTAACGACTTCGAGTGAGTTCCTATTCACAAAGCCTAAATTTGAGCACAGTTTATTTGATAAATGTAAGGAAAGACAATGATAGTCTGCCATGATTTGGGAGGGTGTAAACATTCTCTTTGATTTTTCATATATAATGCATACGTGAGCAAAATTGGCTGTCGGCCTAAGCTAGCAGGTAGGTACGTAATTCACAAGTTCAAAGTACATATTAACATTATTCAATCCCATAAATTTTGCCAGCAGCTGGAAAAAAAAGTAATGTCTGACTGCTCTGGGATCTTGGACTATAATAATAGGTAAACCTACGCAAAACATGAAAATATATTGCTGCCTTTGACACGCAATCCAGTTTAATGTACTTACCTCGACACGAGAAGCCATTTTTCGTAGATGACAGCTTATTACCTAGATGACTGATTATTACTTAGACAAGTGCGCGATCGGGCTATAGGTATGTACCTAGCACTCACGAATTGATGAATAGTGAGGTATGCCACAGACAGGCGACTGTATGTAGGTACCTCTACTTGCCTGTAACCAATTACACTGATGGCTAGGTCCAATCTTTTCTAATCCAATCGTGAAATGGTTGAGACCACGCAAATGAGAGAAAAATTATTACAAATGTTTTCGCTGCTAATACTTCGTGGCTTAAAAAGTTGGTGAAATGGGAGTTCCGACGACTGGTACCTACAGGCTATGGTGGCGAATTTGGTGTCGAACACATTATTTTTTTATTAAAACTGGTCGAGAACCATTTTTAACCGACTTTCAAAAAAGAAGGAGGTTCTATGTTCGACTGTATGTATGTTTTTTTTTTGTTTATGTATGTCCGCGCATTTCTCCGTCAGTTGTAGACCGATTTTGAAAATTCTTTTTTTATCCGATAGAATATACTCCCAAGGTGGTTCCATATAAATTTTATCGAAATCGCTTTAGCGCTTTTTGAGAAACTGAACAAAAACGAAAAATACTCATATCTCGATATCGTTTTGGTGTTCTTCAAATGTTTAAATTCCACGTTCCATGTTATTGGGGTTTTTAGTTCTGGGGTATAACAACTAAAAAGCGAAAAATAAAATAACTTTAATTTCGGAAGTCGGTGTTTGTATTTTATTTCTTCGATATTTGACACCGACTTCCGAAATTAAAGTTATTTTTTCACTTTTAGTGTATTTTTTTTTTGGAAGTCGGTTGTTTTTTTTGTAAAAAAGTTTTTTATAAATGAGAAAATATGCACTCTACCTCCTGTGGTAAAACATCAATATTCCTAAATTTTAATTACGATTTAATGTTGGTAATAAGTGGGGTCTTTGAGCCCTCAGCTTACGAAGTACGGAGGTAACTAAACCTATATAGGTACAAAATATGTATTTGTGCACTGAGGGATCTGGACCGCGATATACAGTGTGACTCTTGATAATGTGCACATATCGAAATGAGAATCTATGCTTAATTTTATCGACAGAAAAAATATTTAAAAAAATCTATATAATTTTATATTTTTTAAGATTAATGTAAAATAAAACAGATTTTTGCTAAATAAACATGTTTATTTTCAATTGTGGGTATTTTTTTGACATTTTTTATGAGGTCGCCCAATTACTTCCTATCATTATGAAGTTTATTTCATCACGATAAATCATTTAGTTTAAAAGTTACACCCTTTTGTTTCCGGTTGTTTTATAGTATAAATTTCCCTCATTTCGATATGTGCACATTATAAAGACTCACACTGTATAAGCGCGCCATTAGTGAATCAAGCGAAGTAGAAATGCCTTATGTTACTCAAAGACCCATGAAATTAATAATGGACCACCTTGAAGCTAAACTGGATCTTACGCAAAAAGATCAGATCAGAGAAAAACTAACTTATTGTAAGTGTGTATGACTGAAAGAGGAATGAAGCGCTGTGAACGATGACGGCATAAAATAATAACAAAACACTAACCAATCCTTATTTTAATTCATTGTGCTTTATTAACTTAACTAACATATTTAAAATTATATCTCTTAAAAGTTATTTACATAAAAAAATGTTATTCATATTTGCTATCACTAATTATGACAATTAAAACAAAACAATATCAATCTTTTAAGTACAATGGAGTGAGCAATTATTAATAAAATGGGAATAAATAAGTATAGCATGGCAAATTGATGACAAATTTTAGAGATGCCGCGATACTCGATATTATTCGATATTCGGCATTACTCGACATTTTTTTGTTATTCGTCGAATACCGAATAATAGCTAGTATTATTAGACATTTGGCGAATAGTTGTCTAATGTTATGGATGAGGATTTATTCCGACGTCATAAACTCGTTTTATAGACATATACTCTATTTACTCTTTAAAAGCTGTCGTGTCACTTTGTCAACATGAATGGTAACTAAGCTAGAAAATAGCCAAATATATTATACGTGTTTTACAAAACCAAATCTTTAATTCACACCTCAACATCTAAAATAAACTTTTAATGAACAAAAAAATTATAGACTCAAAAATAATCAAACTTAAATTTTTCATGAAAAACAATTACACTTGTTATTGATTAGTATCATTTATACATATAGAAAGTTAGCCAAAAATCAGTCATATCATGTAGAAGTTAATTAGTAAGGCTTTTTAATTCATATTTAAAGTCCAAAAGGGGCAGATTGTGGTGCAAACTAGTTTTTCTGCACGATTGGGATCAAGTCGGTAGCGCTTTTCTGTATAAATCAAACCTGCTTCAGAAAATAGTCTTTCTGAATAAACAGAGCTTACTGGTGTGATTCACTATCCATTCTGACTGATTTCTTTAACTTAATTCTTTTTCTTTTCTCATAAACTTATTTTTTTTTTATGTTTTTGATTTGATTGGGAAGTACAAGACAAGACACAAGACAAGCGTGATATTATTATTTAATAAAAAATAATATTTTGTGTATTATTTTTTATGTCGATTAACAATAGCAAGTAATTCGACTATTCGCCATAGGGAATGGCGATTAATCGATATTCGACTATTCGCTATTCGATAACTATTCGCAGCATCTCTAATAAATTTAGTATGAGAATATAATTAACATGAGAGTTGTACTCAGAAAGTAAAATGATAAGTATAAGCGTCACTGTTACGATCGATGCACAAAAAAAAATGGCCGAAAACTGTGTAGGGAGTGAGAGAAAAGCTTATTGTGTGAGAAAGACAGGAGACCGGCTTCGTTCTCAACCCTACTCCGTGCTGTTTGCTGGGTGAGAAGTGACACCGGTAAACGACTGGCGGCGATAACTGATCGATTGATAATTGGTCAGGTATCGACCATTGAGAGTTGAAGATAAATACAGTACTATTGTACAGTAATATTGCTATTAAACAACGGGGGTTGGTGATAGAAGAGTGAAAATTAAGGATTATATATAAATACATACATTTATATGTGTTTTTAATGCTAAATCATAAAAAAAAAAATATATTTTGTCCAAAAAATTAAAACACTTTTTTTTGGGGTGGGCCAGCCTTATCACTCAGGGGTATAAAAAATAGTGTACGACCTATTTTCAGACTTATCAAATATACACAAAAAAAATCATAAAAATCGGTCAAGCCGTTTCGAAGGAGTTTGGATACAAACACTGTGACACGAAAATTTTATTTATGAGTTGCCTGACTTCAGATTAAGATTTTAATAGAGTATATTGTTGTTTTATATTTTTAAAGTTCAGATTTTTAAGTATTAGCCGTAAATTGACTATTCTATTTATTGGTTGTGTGTTTAGAAACCACTATTGTATTGGGGTCATCCTGTAATGATAGCGTTTGTAAGTTTAATATACAACCTACAACTTCGTTTATTAAAAATAATAATACCTAATAAAATAAAAATAAAACAATGATGATGATGACGAAACAAGCTTCTTTAAATATTAAAATCTAGCCAATACACACTAAAATACGAAAGTGGTTATTAATGGAACAGTTCAAAGAACTGCAAATTAACGTCAATCATAGCATAACAAAGAATGGCAGACCAATCAAAACTATATATATTTTGTTTTGTTCCATAACAAAAAAAAAATAGTTTTAGCTAGGGGATACAAATAAAAACTGAAAAATAAAAACAATACTACAAAAAAGAAAACAATACTGTCGTATTCAGAACCTCTTCTGATATTTGAAGTCGGTTGAGAAGAAAATAGATGAAAAGTTCGTATAGCGGCCCTTTTGTCGGGAGCAGGGGCTCTTTCATACATGACGGGGCCCGTCATGGCCGATGCCTGTCTAGAGGTTGAGGATAAATCCTAAAGAGTTACCTCACTCCTGGGCATTCAGGGCAGGGAGGAACAGGGGTGGGTTTTAGTCAGTAAGAGTCTGACACGCCCTTCCGCTCCACCCTAGAGCGGGAGAAGTCATTGGATGATTTCTCACCCCAAAAAAAAGAAAACAAAAAAATCGACTGCCTCGCTTACCGAGTACGCAGTCCTTTGCAATCCCTCCACGACAACTCTGTCCGATGGCGCACGGAAATACGTCACGTGTTTACAAGATACAAAACACTAACAACGAATGTGCTTTCGTCGCGGCACTCGTGCGAGCGGGTTGTGTCACAGTTGTTTTCGTCGACTGAGAAGAGCGCATTCCGTTAAATACGTAATTAGAAAGGTGCGGCACGTGGCCGGCGGCTAGCTACCTGCCGCTTGCCACAGATGTGACTTGTTTACGATTAAAATGAACGATAATTATGAGGCGAGTGATGAAATAAATTTGGTTTCTATGAATGAGATTTATACTTTAAATGAAGAGTTAGACATTGAAGATGTTGGCGATCAGACCAATAAAAGAATGAGAGAAAGTAGCGACGAAGAATGCAAAGAGAAAAAATTGAAGGAGACAGAAAAGATAGAAATGTATATATCTAGCAAAGAAAAACTACCTAAACAATTTAGCCTTGCTAAGTTATTTAGAGACCAGAATATAAATGATATTAGCAGGGTGAAATATATCAATCCGTATCGAGTCCGTATAGAATTGATAAGTGAAATCAGCGCTGAATTTGGAGACATGTCAATGTTGTGTCGGTAAGGGATGGCATATTCAGAGAGCGATGGAAAGGAATTTGTCTTATGGTGTAATACGAGATGTTGACCTGGAAATGTCAGAGGAAAACATGTTGGAGAGTATATTTTGCCCTGTACCAGCCAAACTATTATCCTCAAACCGCTTGAATCGCATGAACTTTGAGGCAGATGGGTGGTCACCCAGAGAAGCAGTTCGTCTTTGTTTTAAAGGGTCGTTCTTACCACCTTATGTTTATACACATGGTTTAAGGATAAAGGTAGAACCGTATGTATTTCCAGTGTCGCAATATTCACGCTGCTGGAAATTCGGTCATGTACTTAAGAGATGTCCTAGTGCTAAAGTGGTGTGTCCCAAATGCGGAAAAAATCATGACAATTGCGAAACCACTAACATGATATGTGTGTGTGAAAGTTACTCTATTGTCAACTTTCTGTTTCATATGATGCGAGTATATATACTACATGTGGAAACTTGTAATTGGCCATATTTTGTTAGGACTAATTACTAATTACTTACTGTATCTGTCTAGCTGTAAGTTTTCCTAATATAAATAAAATAAAATAAAAACATGCCTAATCTTTTTAAAGGAAAAAAGATTGAGGGAACTCATGTCCGAGTTTAATTGCACCTACAGAAAGGCCCTAAAATCAAACCTAAAAACAAACCAACGCACAAGGAAACGAACATAGAAATAAAGGATAGTGATATAACATTTTCACCTCTTCAAGCCGTGAACTCAGCTCTTACTCAAACTACTGGTAGTCTAGCTTATGGTGAAGTGACAATTAAGGCGCAGGTACATAAACAAAAGCCAAACTCTAAACAAAAACAAAAGAAACAGGAGAACACGTCCGATCTAGATTTTATGGAATGGAGTAAAACGGAAATAGAAGAATAAAATTAAGTTGAGACAAAAAACTCGCGTGAAACAGGAGAAAAACACAAAGATGTCATTTTCAGGGAATTGTTAAAGAGATTACAAGAGAATGTCAAAAAATTCATGAAAGGAAGCACTATACAAATGATATATAAAGAAGTACTTAAAACTTGCATTGAGTGGATAATTTTATCAGTAGTTGACAATGTAGCGGATTGGCCTATACTCAAATTAATACTTGATTATTTCTCAAAAAATGTCAGATAAGCATGAAACTAATGTTAAATTAAATATTATCCAATGGAACGCTCAAATCATTAGGCCAAAGTTAAGTGACTTTGAGAATTTGTTAATACAAGGCAAGATTCACATTCCAGCTCCGGATCATTCCTCATTTGTTTTTAGTCAATTCTCTGATTGTGATGTTAGGAAGAGCATAGTTTCAATCACCTCTAACGCAGTTGGCAGTGATTGTGTCAGTCAAAAAATGATACTCCCTGTCCTCGACGAAATCCTTCCTATCCTTTGCTATATCCTAAACTCCTCAATATCCCATGGGGTCTTTCCATCAACTTGGAAAGAGGCGAAAATCACTCCCTTACCCAAAAAGGCAAATCCTAATTCCTTTTCCGAATACCGTCCTATTTCCATCTTGCCTTTCCTCTCCAAAGTCCTTGAACGCCTTGTCCACAATCAGCTTAGTGCTTTTCTTTGTAAAAATAGTCTGCTAAATCCTTTTCAGTCTGGATTTCGTCCTGGTCATAGCACAACTACAGCCTTAGTGAAAGTTACTGATGACATACGGCTAGGCATGGAACGAGGGCATCTGACGGTTCTTTGCTTACTAGATTTTAGTAATGCATTCAATATTGTCGATTTCGATATCCTGCTTGGCATACTTCACTCGCTTAACATATCTCCAACAGCGATTGACTGGTTTCGCGGTTACCTGTATGGCCGCCGGCAACGTATATGCATAGAAGAATCTAACTCTTCCTGGTGTTATACAACTGCCGGTGTACCTCAGGGTGGCGTGTTATCTCCTCTACTCTTCGCAATATTTATAAACGCTATTTCCAATAAACTTCTATCTTCCTACCACCTATATGCAGACGATTTACAAATCTACAAACAAGCTGCCCTTGTAGATCTGGCTGATGCAATTATTGCAATAAACAAGGATTTGGCTACGGTCTGTGAGTGGAGTGAGGCAAATGGGCTTCAGGTAAATCCGTCGAAGACTCAGGTCATTGTTGTTGGCAGCTCTAGGATGATTCCAAAAGTAAATTGGTCACAGCTTCCCCAGGTACAATTTAACGGAACTACTATTCCAATATTTGAGAAAGTAAATAACCTTGGGGTTTGGATCGACAAATATCTGTCCTGGAGTCCGCAGCTACAGGACGTAAGTCGCTAAATTTTTGCATCTGCCAGGTCCCTTAGACGATTGAGGAACTGTCTTCCCACTGCCACTAAAACTGCGCTTGCACAGTCCCTTCTGCTTCCCATCCTTGACTATGCTGATGTCAGTTATCTCGATCTCACCCAGGCACAACTAGATAAACTTGAGCGTCTTCTAAACCTTTGCATAAGATTTATATTTGGGCTTCGCAAATATGATCACATTTCTGAATTTCGCACCAAGCTCAAGTGGCTTCCCATACGTCTTCGCCGGGATTTTCATATTTTATTTCTGCTCTACAGTATTCTGTTCAATCCTACAACCCCCTCTTATCTTAAAGAACGTTTCAAGTTCCTTCATGACACACATAATAGATATCTGAGGTCATCGGAAAACTTGAGACTAGAGATGCCGATGCATTCCACCAGCTTTTACGGTTCAGGCGGTGCGGTTATGGAATGCCTTGCCCGAGTCGGTAAGGCGTGCTCAATCCTTGTCCACTTTCAAAACAATGGTCAAAAGTCACTACCTCTCTCTTTAATCGTTTTTACTAGGGTTCTATGCGTTTTGTTTCATAATTATTTATGTATATATTTATCTATAATGTATTTATTGTATATATTATTATAAATAGTACACCTAAGACTACCTACAGTACTGTATTTCCTTTTCTCTTTAAAATCCATCCAAAGGTTGTCTTGAAAAGATCGCTTTTAGCGATAAGGCCGCCCATTGTGTCACCCTATGTAATGTTTTCCTCATATTTTTATTGTAATTTATATGGTGTACATAATAAAGAGTATTCTATTCTATTCACATTGCCGTATTAAGCGAAACATGGTTACAACCAGAAAGTCATTTTAAGGGTCTACTAACGGTCCAGTAGCGCCCTCATTGAATAAAAAATCGTAGCATAGCACAGAAAATAATTTAAAAAAAATTCAACTTCACATTTGTTACAAAGAGTCAGAAACGGCCGTTTTTGGTACTTTTGCCTCCTACTTTGGATACGAAACATTCTAAGACCGGTTTTAACAACGTAAAAATGCTTTATCCTCTTTGTAACAAACGTGAAGTTGGATTTTTTAATATTTATTTTCTGTGTTGTGCTACGATTTTTTATTCAATGAGGGCGCCACTGGACCGTTAGTAGGGCCTTAAAGTTAAGGATTACCATATATTTCGTAAATACAGAGACGATTCATACGGAGGTGTAGCCATATTCACGCATAAAACAATTGAATTTGCCATGATTTAAAAACTTTAACTCCGGCTTAGAAATTATACACGTTAAAGTGTATAATTGTAATCAAATTGAAAATATAATATCGATTTACTGCCCACCTTTTGTAAATACTAGCCAGTCAGACTGGGATCAATTATTTTCACAGGTTAATAATAAAACCTTAGTTCTAGGTGACTTCAATAGGCACCATCCCAATTGGTCCCATAAAGTAGACAGGAGAGGCAGTCAAATCTTTGAAACACTTATTGGTAGTAGCCTTATTTCACTAAACAGTGGTAGTCACACACGTATTAAGTTAGTCAATGATGTACTACAACAGTCGTCCCCCGATGTTTCGTTGGAGACATCCGATATAAGCTTATGTTTAAACTGGAAAGTGTTAAATGAGACACTGGGAAGCGATCATTGTGTTATTAAAATTACAACATACTCTAAAGCTAGTAATGTCTATATGTCTCGTCGAAACTATAAAAAGGCTGACTGGGTAGGATACCAAACATTTGTAAAGGACCTTTTCGATGAATTCGTGTTACCAAATGATTTACAAAAAGGATATGACATATTTATAGACTATTTAGACAGGGCTGCAGATTTTTTTATACCATTTGTTAAAATTAATACGAACCCGGAACGAAATTTTATTCCAAAACCTTATTGGTGTCCTAATCTCTCTAAAGTTGTAGCAGAGCGACGTCTAGCACTTTCAACTTTTCGACGTTATCCATCACCACATAACTTCACAATACTTCAAAGTAAAATCAGTGATGCTCAAAGATATATACGGGGCGCTAGAAGCAAGTCATGTCAGAACTTATGTTCTAGTCTTGACCAAACTACGACCCATGGTTAGTTGTGGAGAAAAATGAGATGGATTAAGGGATATAATACAGCAAAATCCCATGTTGACAGCACTAAAGCAAACGAATTATTGCGTTGTTTAGCCCCCGATTTCGTATCATGTGATTACCCTATACTTATATCAAATAACCCAAAACTTGAAGTACCTATTACAATCCAAAAGTTGAATAATTGCTTAAAAAATAAAGCTACGGCCCCTGGTAGTGACAAGATAACATATTCTATGATAAGATACTTACCTGAGAACGGGAAGCAAATCCTACTCAATTTATTTTATATGTCGTACCCGCTAGTCAAATTGGCAACAAAACAGAGCACGCCACCTGGCGGCAACTATAAACACTACAGTTGGCGGGTTTTTTTTTTTTTTTTGGGGGGTGGGAAATCATCTTATGACTTCTTCCGCTCTAGGGTGGAGCGGAAGGGCGTGTCAGACTCTTACTGACTAAAACCCACCCCTGTTCCTCCCTGCCCTACGCGCCCGGGGGCGAGGTAGCTCTTTCGAATTTATCCTCCACCCCCGGGCAGGCACTGGCCGTGGCAGGCCCCGTCCTTTGCTGACAACTCTTAGAGGCGCGCGTGGAACACTACGCGCCGACAGTTGGCGGGCTTCCGTTAGACTTCGAGGTTGGGAAGACTCGCCTAGTCGGGCAGTCTTAGCCTGGGAGTCACGGAGTGAAGACGCATCGGAACTGTCCTACGTTTTGTTGCTACTACTATTTTAAAGTACCAAGTTTATAAGTTTCAAATTAATTAAAGTGAATAATTACTTTGCCGTTGTTATTTATTGCACGATATACCTACACAGACCCACCTGATGCATGATTGTAGCTCGATACATCCTGGTGATCCGACAAATACATTTTTCAGTCACTCGTTTGTACCTAAACAATGGCGCGATATTGTAGTGGTGCCGATCCCTAAACCAGGACGTGATCCTTGTTTAACCTCTTCCCTTCGCCCCATATCTATGATCTCATGTATATGCAAAACTTTCCATAACATTCTACTCAACAGACTTAGAGTGGTTTATAGAAAAGAACCGTATGCTAAACCAGAATACCACAGGTTTTAGAAAGTGTCGATCAAAATTAAATAATCTTACTAGTTTAGTCTCTAGAATCCAAACCGGATTTTCTAAAAAACAAATTACCATATGCTGTTTTATTGCTCATAACAATGTGGATATACATAGTTTATTGAGAATAATGGGTGGCTTAGGTGTGGGACCAAAACTTTGCACCTATCTGTGGAACTTTTTACAAGCAAGAAATTTAAAAATTCATCTTGATAAGGATTCACTATGTAGAAAGACTTGCCGTGGCTTGGCACAGGATGATCCACTATCGCCATTGTTGTTTAATATAGCTACTATCAATATCTGTAAAAAGATAAATAATGTATATATTTCGCAGTTTGCAGATGACTTTGTATTATATTTAATTACCAACAAAATTTTGGAGGCGAGACATAAATTGCAAAAAGCCGTAGATTTATTTAAGAAGTTGGTTCAGGATATTGGTTTAACAATATCAACTAGTAAAAGTAAAATTTGTATATTTAAAAATGGTTCAAAGAAAGATACTATTGATATTAAAATAAATAAAAGATCCCTCCAAGTAGTTGACAACTATAAATATTTAGGGTTGTGGTTAGACAAATCTCTTAGATGGTCTAAACATATTAATGAGTTAAAAGAAAAATTTTCCAAATTTTAAATGTGTTTAAAATACTAACCGATCCAGGCTGGGGCATACACCCCACTTACTTACGACGTCTATACATTGCTATCATACACAGCAGAATAGACTATGCCAGTTTTTATATGATAATAGCTGTCAAACCCATTTAAATAAATTAACTAAAATTCAAAATTCGGTGTGAACTTGTCTTTTACGATTAAGCTACAAATTAAAGAGGTCACCGAAGCCAAAAAATCGTATGATCATTATCAACTTCGAATTACATGTAGTAGGAATTTTAGCAGGAGCTATTCTGTATATTACAGGATCTATACGGATGGATCTAAAGTTCGAATGTTGGAGCTGCGTTTTTTGACCCTCAAAATAATACCTCCTGTAAGGTTCAAGTTAAATTCAAGCATTTCTGTCATATATTCCGAGTTAATCGCTATCTTCGAAGCCATTTCATACCTTGAGTCAATAGATTTTCAAGATTCTGTAATATATTCTGACTGTAAAAGCGCACTCCAACATTTGAAGAGGTGTATAGGCAATTTTCGTGGTTATCCGGTAGCATACAAAATAATAGATTCTATGAGTAGATTAAGAGATAAAAATAAAAATATTGTTTTACAATGGGTGCCTTCCCATATCGGCATTGAAGAAAACGAAGAAGTTGATCATTTAGCCAAAGAAGCGTATTTAGAGAGTGTTCCGGTGACATATAAACCTTATTGGACAGATATTTTAAGTGTAGTTAGATTGAAATTTTATGAAATTTGGAAAGAATATTTCGACGAGAAGTCATTGACAAAGGGTATATTGTATCGGACGATGCAGCCAACCATCGAGAAGTATCCCTGGTTTGATAGCGCCGATATGAGTAGACAAGAAATTGTGACAAGTTTGAGACTTCGTGCCGGACACATCCCATTGATGTTTTGCTGCATTGATGGGCAAAGTTACGTCTCCAAACTGCACGGAATGCAATGTGATCGAAGATGTTTTTCATATTATGGTGGAGTGTACCCGGAACGGGGCGGAAAGATATTTGATTCGAGACCAATTTAATATAAATATTTGTCATTTTGGAGAATTTAATACCATCCTAGCTTTTCCAGCATCCAAAACCGCTAGAATAATACATAAATATAATAATACATGTTCACTATGTGATCAAACCCTCGTTAATAAATAGGTCAAGATTAAAAAAAAAAAAAACCTACAAATGTGCTAAATCTAATAAGATTTACATTCTAAAGTAATCAAATAATACAAGAATAATTGTCCTAAATAAACAAAGGTGATGATTACACAAAGTAAATCAAATAAAGAATTGAAAATTAAAGAATTGAAAGTAACATGTCGTCAATTGTTTAGAACAAAACCATTTGTTACAATTATCGAAATAAGTTTCCAAAAATCAATTAGTGCGTATACTGATTACTCCATAAATTACATCAATAGACATAGACAATAATCGATAGTAAAATCACATGAAGTATATATATAGGTAATAATAAGAAAAACAAATCGTAACCAATCCTGTTGACTACCCACAATTGTAATGACAACTAAATATTAATCACGCGACAAACACAAAACAATAAAATTTTGAAAAAGTTTTTTTCTATGGTAGCTTCCATATATGTAAAGTGGGAATGACTTTTTAATTCTCGCCTATCCTATAATGGGGTATCGTTGGATAGGTCTTCTAAAATCATTGCGGGGTTGCAAATACTATTTTTCGATTCAGTAATATTTTTTTTTTTAGGGCCAGCGCCCCCCACTAAAAGCTAAGCTGTTGGCTTGAAAAATTTGAAAATAAAAAAACGTGATGGTATATAGCGGACTTTGAAGGAAAACTATCACGGCTAAATTAGCTCGGTTAGCTTATAAGTAGTTAGTAAATTTCGTACAAAACACAAAATCCTTATAAAAAAAAATACTTTGGTGAAGTTCTATAAAGCTATATTTAATATTTAAAACGGGTAGTAAATCTGTAAAAGTTTGGGAAAATAAAACCTGTTTCTAATTTAAACGTTACTGTCCGTGAAACCGTGAACTCAATTATTAATATGCAGTAATAGATATAAAGCCCCCTTCTAAGTCCACATGTTATAATGGATTACTACGGAACCCTACACTGTGCGTGGCCCGACACGCACTTGGCCGGTTTTTTAAAGAAGTTTTCCAAAAATAGCGTACGCTGAGTACCTATATCTATATGCCCGTCGAGGAGTGCTATTAACCTTTGTAAATAAGAGACGTCCCGTGACAAGAGTACTCATGGACAGACAAACAATTCGTTCTGGCTGAGGCAAGTTTTGTTGGAACCCTTGGGGCACGGACCCTTTATACATTTAATTGACTGTGAATCGAGTGGAAGTAGGCGACAGATGAATTGATCCTTTGTTTACGTTCAATGTTTACATTTTAATTCTGAAGCAAAAATAATATCAATTTTGCATATTAATTCTAAAGTGTATTTACAATTAATATGCAAAATTGATATTATTTTAAAGCAGATCAAGTAAGGATGAGTGATAATAATGAATTATATCATAGAAGGACGCGGGCATGCGCTCCGTTTCATAGCACTGTGTCGGTTTCTTCTCATAGAGATCGCATCCACGGACCGTGGCGCGCGTTCCCGCCAACACCTAAAAACTATAACTTATAGCGTGCCGTATACATTAAAAAAATAAAAGTTAAAACCATAGTGACCAGTAAATATTTTTCAAAAATAGTTTGAAGTTTTTACAAGGTTTTCCAATAAATTTAACAACGTGATGTGAAGTTACAGTTAAGTTTAGTACAAATGGTCGTAGTGTCTAAAAAATGTAAGCGAGGAAAATAAAAAGAAAGTTCAAAGAGCATATTATGGTTCTTGGATTTTTTTAAACCTAAGTGAGTTTTGGTGAGTATGCTAATTTTTTTTTATTAACTTGATTTCCCTACATTAGTCTTATTGCTTTGAAACAAGGGTATGTATCTTTTAAATGAAGACTAGTAGGTATATTAGAAAAACAGCAGCAGTTTAAATCAATATAATTTAATAATTTTTTGACTCTTACGTTTTCCAAATGACCTGACAAAGTATATGAATCTAATTTAGGAATAAGACTATATTTATTCAACATCCAAAATTTAATTTACATAGTATTGAATTTAGTTTAATATTTATATTAGTAACGTTAATATTTTGGATTAATTTTTATCAATTAAATGGTTTATTTAGGTTATATGTGTGTATGTACGTATTTCTAGTAGTATTTTTTTCTTTATTTGTCTTCCATGATTCCAAATGCACCTGCCATATTTTTTCTCTGCATTACCCAAAAAAAAAAGTCCACTTCTAGAAAATAGATTAGGTATCCGCCTTTGTACAGTGTGTTTTATTTGTGCCTATAATTTAATAAATACATTAAAATTTTGTAAACAAATAGGCTGAGTAATCAACTCAATTTTCATAAGAAATAAGCAATGTGAAAAAAGTTTCCACAAAATAGATGATTAAGTCTTTATTGACTGCTATTTACTGTGAAGATTATTGGTAACTGTTGTTAAATTAGATTTATATGTACTATCAAGGAGAGACAATTACTAGTTCTCCAATTCTAGCCAAGCTTAATCAACATTAGTTTGGCTACCTAATCTTTAACTCGGTCGTCCATTGTGAATATTCGTTGGAAAAAGATCAAAAGTCTTTGTCTAAAGGATTGTTGGTCCTAGGGGTGAACAAATTAGACCAGACGAAGGTCGGCATCCAAAAGATTTATCGGGGTTTCACTAATCAGACTGACAGTCAATATTGATAGTGTGAGTTTATTTAGAACACTTTGTTAGGAATGAATTCGCTAAGGTAGTTAGACGCTGCAAGGGGTTCTGTTTCGAAAATAGCAGGGTATTTTTTATCGGAGGGACACACTTTTCTGTTTTTAATATAATTTGTTCATTTGGCAGTGCGTTGTCTAAGCTGTCAATTGGTGGGTTTGATACTGTTTAATATCGTTCGTGTATCGAGATTGGTATTTCCTTTGTGATTTTAACCGTATAAAGTAAATTGTTTAAGGCACTTATTTAGTACAAGTTCGATTATAGTTGATGTAGGACTTCGGCTCGAGTCCAAAGGTAGAATAAGCCAGAATAGATAGTAAAAAAATAAAATAATAGACAGAATAGATAAAATTATGAAATATATTTTTTTTATTGGAAATTTTCGTTTAGTCAGGGAAACGAACATTTCTAATAAAAGGCTGGACTTCAATAATGCTGCCCTTGAAAATGAACATTTCCATTAATTAGTCATATTGAAAGTACAAAATCTTTAAAATAGGTGGCCTCGGTTACATTACCTACACTCAACCTAGCACTTGCTGTGTTAAGTTTTCGTTCGTTATAGTAGAAAATATAATCTCTTTTAATTATTTTATCATAAACACAAAACTCTTAACTATGTAAAATCTTAACGGGGTATTATCGGAATTTTGGCTCTTTGAAAATCAACTTTGAATGGTTTAATTAGTAAATTTAAGCCTAGAAAAAAATACAGGTGACTATGGCTTCAAATTTTCTGGAAGACTGAAGTGTGCCCAAAATACTGGCGGCATTTTTCATTTTCGGCAACTTTCCATTTTATCTTGTATGGTATCACTACTCAAAGGGATTATGACAAACATGCTAATTAATCCGAGTTGAGATCGAGTTTTCGTAATGTTTGTACAATGATAATTAATTAGGCTAAAGTTTCACATGAGTATTTGCGACTGCCTCACATTTTCGAGTAGGTACGCATATTATGTGGGAATTAACCGATTGATGATAACGTATAATGTACCTATGTACTTATCGTTAATGTTCATATCATTCCGACGTAGCTCTACATAGGTACCTAAGCTTTATGATTATCATAACCCAGAAGATGGTTGAAAAATGATTAGGTAATTTCGTCAATCAACAGGATCAATATTTCATTACGTGTTCGGGTGATGATGACGTATAATTTTTCAATACGAATATTTTATAATTCATAAAAGTGTGTACATACCATTTCCCTACCTATTCAAAGTAAATTTGGAAGCGTTTAGCCAACTCACTCACTCTGCAACGATGTATCCATAATTTGTGTTGAAAATACAAAATCTATCTAAAAAAGATTTATATATGAATCTGAAATGGGTTCCCACACATATAGGTATTGTGGGGACCTGGAGCAGCTTCTCTTGGTGCTGGTCCCTGGAGATTCCTTTTAGGTTCCTGGGGGTTTGTTTACTCGCTCGCGGTGCGAGAGGGTGGTGTATAAGAGTGACTGCTTATGTGTGATGTGTTATAAAAGAAAGAGAACTGGAATATTAATATGTTATATTGAATAATGAAATTAATACATGTGCCCTCTTCGAGCGGGCTAGGTGAAGTCTACCTATCAACTAAAGTCTTGTTTCTTCTAAATTCTCAATTGGCGTTTCAAGAGTTTCTAGAAAGTTCCAAACTTCTAACGTGCCAGTCTTCACCATAAGGTTGCCAACATAAGGTCGTCACATGAGCTACGCCCCTACGAATAGAAGCGCAGACGCTAGCAAGTCTTCTATTCAATTAAATATTTGAAAAGCCGATTGAGACCTACCTAATCCTATCCAGTTTTTCCCTGCCTAGGTGAGGACTCATGGAGATGCAGAAGTCCATCTATGGATAACCATACTGCACCCCGAGTGATGTGGTCAACTTTCTTTTTATTAATTTGAGCCATTCGGCACACCACATATCCTGGCAATGCACATGGCTTCAGTGAGGCAAAACCTCACTAAAAGCCACACTGCTCTGCTAAATTTTCTGACCTAAGATGCTCTAGTTAGCATCTACCCAGAAGGGGTTTACAAAAATAAAATTCAAAACTGTAATAATTTTAACTCCATTGGACGTTTATGAAGACCAGGAGAAAAAACGACCACTGTTATGAATACCTACTCACTGTTCCTGAACTTCCCCCAGAGTGCTCCATAAATATAACTTGAAGTATACTCTCTAAATGAATAATACATAAAAATTGTCACGGGCTCGGTCACACCATATAGAATCAACTCGATCCCACTTTGCGAAGGCATTATACCCCATAAACAAAGCTGGTATAAACCGACAAAAACCCGGACACATTTTTCCCTAGGAGAGAGGACCGCAATTCCCTCTACCTCCTAACCGTAGTAACATCTTTATTAAAATCGCACTCTGGAGAAACTCATAAATCTAATTCCCACTAATAATCGCCTAACAAATTTTTTTCATAGAATGTGGTCAGATCTCCCATCAGTCTTCAGTCACGTCCGTGCAGCTCATCATATCGATTACATGAAACACACAAAAACACAACGATTAATATCACATAAAAAACAAAAGAAATGAGAACCTCCTACTTTTGAAGTCGGTTAAAATTTAAACTTTTACTATTTTGTCAACCGTAATATCGTTGACGTACCAGATATCTGACAATTATGTGTCATGTCAAATGACATCTGACACCACTGACTATTCTCTAAAAATCTTTTTAAAAATAAAATAATTTTCAAAAAACAATTTATAAATTTTTTCTTAAATTTCCAAAACTTATATTTACTTACAGAATATTGCTTTAATAAATAGTTTACAAGCAATTCCTGACCTCTTTCGCATATTTTTATTTTTATCGAAAAATTTGGGTCATCGTAATTATTAAGTCCATACCTTATACTTATGGTCGAAAACTTGTTTGTCACGTTGCTATGACAATGCATGTCAGCTAGAATAAATAACATTGATACAAAAATAATTTTATATTTAGCAAAGAAATGGAAATTATCCTTCTTCGTACAATATGGGAGGGCCCATATCTCCTCCTCCAGCCTATTCTGTGAAAAATGCTGTTCCGCTTGTTGTGAAATGTTGTGATGTTGTGAAGTGATATTTATGATGCAGTTTTCATCCCGATAGATATCCGCTGGACCATCACCTATTGGAACAATAATAGCAGGATTTTGCATGACTTCCACCGGCACGCACAGCTCTTTGGACTCCACCGCCATTTCGAAGCTCTCTTGCTCACAAACATCAGCAGAAACATACTCAACTTGAATAAAATCATCGTTACAAGAACCATGTGTCTCCGACGGAATTTCCACCTCACAGCTTTCCATGTCGACAACATCAGCCGAAACAACTCCCAAACAAATAAAATTTTCATTCGACTCGTGCTCGCCAAATGTTTCTTTTACTACAATTATCTCTTGTTTCTCTGAAATATTATTATTAGGAATAATTGTAAATAACCGACCCGATTCTGTATCTTCATTTTCACAGCTTCGGTCATCCTCGTCCAGACCGCAGTCTTCATATTCCTGGACATCATTGACTAGGCCTGCATCAGCGCAGCTCTGGTCATCATCGTCCTCTTGGAGTATACTCCTCTTATCCTGATGCTGTCACTGCATCAGTCCTCAGTTTGTCCACCGCACACTGATACCGTTGCCGTCACTCTTACATACGGCGTTCTTACCCGGCGCCTCCACCACTTGTGGGGACCTGGAGCAGCTTCTCTTGGTGCTGGTCCCTGGAGATTCCTTTTAGGTTCCTGGGGGTTTGTTTACTCGCTCGCGGTGCGAGAGGGTGGTGTATAAGAGTGACTGCTTATGTGTGATGTGTTATAAAAGAAAGAGAACTGGAATATTAATATGTTATATTGAATAATGAAATTAATACATGTGCCCTCTTCGAGCGGGCTAGGTGAAGTCTACCTATCAACTAAAGTCTTGTTTCTTCTAAATTCTCAATTGGCGTTTCAAGAGTTTCTAGAAAGTTCCAAACTTCTAACGTGCCAGTCTTCACCATAAGGTTGCCAACATAAGGTCGTCACAGTATAAAGGTAATGAGGTGGATGACTGTTTAGCAAAGTTGGGTATTGTTGAGGGAAGGGAAAAAAACATTGGAACTAATTATATAGAAATATTACCTAGGTATAAAAATAAATGTCATGAATTTTGGAAAGTATATATTAATTAAAGATCAAAAGAAAAAGGAATATGGTATAGGTCTATAGTTTCGGAGCCTCCTCATGTACCGTGGTTTTGTAATACTAGGCTTAGCAAAAAAAATATTGCTATTTACAGACTGAGATCTGGACACATGCCGCTCAATAATTTTGAATTCATAATGAAAAAAATTGTTTCACCTCATTGTGAGGTGTGTGGCACACTGGAGGATGTTATACATTTATTGACGGAGTGTGTCAGATTTCAGTCAGCTAGAGAGGATCTACTTAGAGAGCTTGAGATAAATATGTACATGTTCCATCATATTTTGGCGTCACCTAACTCCGGAGCTGCTTATAGTTTAATTAAGTTTGTGTTGTTACGTTTTACATAATTATAAGGTCCGATGGGACTAGCATGTACATCTGTATAAAAGTCCCTAAAAATAAATAAAGAGAAAACTAAGCTATTTAATAAAATTATTAATATAATAGAGTGCTCATGAAGTTTCTTATCCGTTCTTTTAAATTATGCCTTCATCTCCACGCTTATTAGCATCGCTGCTTGTCAAAAATGCTCTCTTACGGACATTTAATTCCACAGGCAATCGATTTCTACTAATTAGAGGCGAGATTTTCAGCAAAAATGACAGCGAAAAGGTTTTGAAAAAAATATTACACAGCATTTTAAAGATTTCAGCTGGATTTTCTGCTGTAATGGTTGTGGTCGCACTAAAAAATGTTGGAAGGGATTTCACGTTTCGTGTACTGTAGTGTGTGTTTATGTAGGACATTTCGTTACAAATTTGAAATTGAAATCGAAAATATTCGTTTGTTAGTTAACTTTCTACTAGTATTCATTGGGGTTATTTGCTTTATTCATGTCTGTGTTTCTGTACGAGTATATATGTAGCAAAGCGCATATTGTTTTTGCATAAACCAATAAGGCTGGAATGTACATCAACATGTTTCGTTAAAATGAGGTATTTGTGCCTCTCGTCGTGCGAAGTCGCAATGAACCCATAAACGTATCTTATATGACGTCCAGTATAATCACTCACAAACAAAGAGCACTAGAGAGAGGCATGTGTTGTGCCATAAAACTCGTGAAAAACTCAATTTCTTGTGCTCTTAGCATTATTTACGAAAGCATGATGTAATACGATTTTATAGTGGAGAAGAATGGGAGAATACATTAAAAAATTGCCCACCCTAAGAAAAAAACAGGTGCACAGATAATGTAACCGGGTTTTAGTGAGTCTAAGGTATTATACTGCCTAAAATAAAATATAAAAAAGCGTTTATTCACAAAACAAAATAAACCATTTTAGATACCACGGCTAGAAGTGTTCTACTATAGATAGATTTCGAAGAGTTTGATGAATTATGTCGGTAGCTAAAAATGGCCGACTCGACGGTTAGCATAATGTTGGTACATACTTATGTATGGTGTAACTTTGAACAATCGATTGAGGAATGATGTGCTTTTTTTTTGGAGTGGGAAATCATCAAATAACTTCCAGCTAGAACTGGAGCGGGATGGCGTGTCAGACTCTTATTGAGTAAAATCCACGCGTGTTCCGTCAGTTGCATGTGCCTGGGTCGTGGTGATTCTTTCAAAACTCCCGCGAGCCTGGCAGAATGTTTGCGGACCTGGCGTCGATGTTTTTATTGATTAAGAGGATTGTGAAGCTGCAAATTTTTCATACAAAAAGCGATAACGTTTTTACTCCAGTAAACATAGTCCAATTTTCATACTTTTTGGAAATGTTATAGATATTACAAAAAGCTAGGTCCGTTAAGTTTTTATTTTAAATAAATATTGCGTACGATAGAAGTTATTAGCATATAAATATCTATATTTTGACTTCAATGCTTCCTCAAGCGTTTTTAAAATAAAAATTAAACTCAACTCAATTAATAAAATAGAAAAACGTACAGACCTAGATTAAGTTATACTGAATCTAATGATACCAAAATTGTCTCATTTCGTAAAGGTTTTTTCCTTTTTCGTAAAGGTGTAAGGGGGTAAAAATGTTATCGCCCAAAACAATATTTCAAAAACGGAAATGTAGGTAATTGCCTCCAAAATTTTTCTCGTCGCGTATCGGTTTCACAATCCTCTTAACGTATTGAGGCAAGTCATATCTAGGGAAAACTTTCTGTTGAGGCACATGAAGTAGGAAAACAAACTGTTGCGCGCTAGCTTGTATACATTGGAAGGGAAGACGAAACGTTTTGCATACTCATTTATTAGGAAGAAGGACAGTGGCTTGGAATGTTGTTACTGTACATAAAACTAATGCCCATACATAATCTCACGCTTTTTGTCCCATGGGTTTAGTCAGAAATTACAGAACGCCGCCTGCTACGATCCTACCATACTTCTTTTGCTTCGTTTACGGTAATCCATCGGATACAACATGAACATCATCAATAAGATCTGTGTTTGTCTTTCTAGGGCGCCCCCTCCCGGGGTTGCCACATAGGTATGTCTTCTTCCTAAATACCTTTTGTTGGCCGCCTTTCACGCATCCTCTCAACGTGACTAAACCATCTAAGCATAATCTTTTCAATTATTGACTACGACTACATATGTCTTCTTTGAAACCACAACAAATACAAATACTTTATTGTCATAATGCAATAACAATTTATAAAGCCTCTGACTTCCGAACTACATACGAGTAGGTGGGCCTGTATGTCTGGAGTCAGCGCCCTCATTTTTTTGGCTTAATTTTTCATTTGATTTTAAAATCAGTAAAAATATCTAATGTACGTACATGTACGGTACTTACATTAGTTACTTATTATTAATTACACTAAAATCAACTTATGATATATATATATCAGCAAGCTGTTACTTGACTGTTCACGTGACAAGAGGGCTGGACTTTTCTTTGGCCCACAAATCAGCATTGCTATTTAACGTGGCAATGCTGCCAGCGTTCTGGGCATTTTTCCATTGACAGCGATGTGGATGAAATTTTTGATGCCCAATGAGTTGGTTTCATACGCATTTGTAGATATTAGGTATTATTATCAGTTTGTATATATATTTATTAAGTTATTGCATTAGATAATATTCTAAGTAGGATTAAAATAAAAAAAAAATCGTAAAAATCACAATTTTGACTTGATTTTGTCCTAATTGTATTTGAATGATGAGCAAGGGTCGCGGGAGTTTTGGAAAGAGTCACTGCAGCCCTAGCACAGACAACTGAAGGAACATGGGTGGGTTTTAGTCAGTAAGAAACAAAAAAAAGTCAGTAAAAAACTGCTGAGTCCACAGTTTCAAGCACTTCTTTAATGTCGTCTTAAATAAAGAACTGCTTGAAACTGTGGACTCGGCAGTTTTTTGAGTATAACTGTTGATTCCAAACTTCAATGGGGCGCACATATATCAAGCCTATCGGGAAGGCTTAGCTCTGCCGCATACGCCGTCAGAAAAGTTAGACAGTATACTGACGTTAACACAGCACGGTTAGTCTATTTTAGTTATTTCCATAGCGTTATGTCCTACGGTATTCTTTTGTGGGGTAATGCTGCGGACATACATATTTGTTTTACAAAAACGTGCTGTACGAGCATTATACAGGTTAGGGTCAAGAGTTTCTTTAAGAGAAATTTTCAAAGAGATTGGAATTCTCACGGTGGCATCTCAATTCATTTTTGCAAACATATTATACATTAGACAAAATATACATTTATACAAAAAGACCAGTGATATTCAAAATTTTAACACCAGAAATAAGTATAAACTTCATGTTCCTTGTTTGTAAGGTTCATGTTTCGTTTGAGGGTCTCGGTATCGAATTTTACAATAAGCTACCCCGTTCTTTACTTGACCTGCCTTTTAATGCATTTAAAACTAAAGTTAAATCTAGTCTCTGTTCGAAGGCATACTATTCCATCAACGACTATTTAGAAGATAATAATAGTTGGTCGCTGTGTTGGACGCAAGACACACTTGATGTTCTTTCTCCATATTTAGCTTATGGTTATGACAGATTATATTAGTTCAAATAATAATTGTTTACTAATTCTAGTGTGATGGCCCTAGTTCATAACTTGTGGCTTCGAATCACAGCCCTTTGATAGATTCTATCTTTGCACGCGTAAGCAGGTACTAGTACCAGTTATGTATGGAGGCTTATTTAATTTGACTTAGTGTTAATGCTTGAGTTCGTTTTTAATGGCATAATTGAGTGTGCTAGCTAACAAGTGTCGGATTATTTAATTTTATGATTATATGTTTTTGACGATATATCTTTATTTTTCTGTTTTACGTACGTTTCATAGACATATGTTAAAATTGTTGCATATAATTATATAGATTCAAGTTCTACAAACTTAACAGACAGATGTGTTGCTGGGGAGTTTGTTGGCCACTTCTTCTTCACAGCTAAAGCACTAGGAAGTGGTGACGGGCGGGCGTTTCTGGGGGACTGTCTTTATGTAGAACTTTGACGTTCAAAATGTGCTGGCTCTCAGCCTAGTTTGAATAAATGACTTTTAATTTTGATTTTTTTTATTTTGAAGAGTCTGACAGGCCATCTCGCTCCAGCTCTGGCTTGAAGTTATTTGATGATTTCCCACACCAAAAAAAAGCACAACATCCTCAATCGATTGTTTAAAGTAACACAATACCACATTTTGCAACATGCAACAATCTACAAAATTTTAGTAGATTGTGGCATCGAGCGCAAAGTGAGTAATTAATGCACGAGTGTTTTATTGGTTCCCGAGCGCACGCGAGGGCACTAAATTAACACGAGTGCATTAATTACTCACTTTAGCAAGGTGCGTAAGCTACTTTTCTTTCAACTACCAATCTGCCAACCGTGATAAAATATACGTACTCAAAAAAAAACTTAAGCTAATGAAAAATATTTATCCCGCGACTTTTGCGGCAACAGGTTATTAAAAATTTAATTTGCAGCTGTTTTTACACTTTCTGGGGTAGAATTCATATCGCTATCGCTGTCTATTTCCATTTTTTTTTTTTACTTTTCTTGCTAAATGTGAAGTATCAAAATTTTACAATGGTACAAAATGCGCGCCATTTTTTTTTTTGTTTCACCAAGTCGGTTTTATTCAGCCGATTTTTATATTTAGCCAGTATCTTTTTGATCTAATAATAATCAACTTTCTTTAAAATACAAACTTGTGGAATCTGAGGTACCGTATTAAAAGTATGTGCCCGACCCACTTCTCGAAAATGACCATGTCACGTTGTACTAGGATCGGAATATCATTCTGATGACGATTCTTTTCATTCCGCTAATGAATCATTCAACTCATCTGCTAATGCAAGTTTTAGCTCCTTGACTGACACCCTTAGGGACTTTGTGCGTCGGAGCTTTGGTCAGCAAAGGGGTCACTCTCTACCACCCTTGTTTGACTGGTAGAGAATGCCTAATTCATTAAGTCCGCCGTTGTACATTTGTGTTGCATGAAGTTATATTAAATAAATAAATATCATCACTGACAGGATTATTGTTGCCAATAAGCCGGATATAGTGGTGATAGACCGATTAGCGCGCCGTACAATGATAATCGATGTCCATATGACAAGAACCTCGTGAAAGCTGAGATAGACAAACCAAATATCTTGACTTAGCACACGAGGTTTTCGATATGTGAAATGTGGATTCGGCTGTCATTGTGCTGTAGCAACATCTATGACGCTACATACGAACTAGAACAACAAAATTCCTACATCGCGCAAGCAGAGTTCTCCGCGCGATTTGAACATATACAACAGCCCGAAATCAACTATCGGGCAGTTGCCCGGACCAGACATAACACCCGTCTGGTCGGAGGATCCTCCCTTTTTAATGGAGGTTGTGGGACTTTACACTCTGTTTCGCATACCTCCACAGTGCTGATAGTCGTTACCGCCAACGACCTGATGGCCAAAAAGCCTCGACGACCACCTGTCGAAGATGTCGTTGCGCGGTTGGATCAAGGGCCTGATACAGAAAGCAGTACTCCTCAATACGGCTCACATCAGCCCTAACCACCTGTAGCTTGGACCACTTGTTTTCTTTTAAAAATATTGGCTAAAAAATTTTTTATTAAATTTATTAAATTTAAAAAAATATTTGTTAAATATTTAAAAATGTAAATTTTACGTGTAAAAATAAATATCGAAATAATATTTTTATTTTTTATTTGAGACTATATCCATAGGGTTAGTAACAAATTACTTAAAAAAACTAGCGTTAGTAGGTATAGGCATATTAGCTAAAACATACAGCTACGCATCAGCGTGGAGCTGCATCCATCTCTGCATCAACAAAGAATCCTAATGATATGCGAACACACTGAGAATAGTGTTGGTACCGCCGCGAACACGCATCATCAGAGAGGCACATCTTTTTCTAATAATGGCTTTGAAACCATCAATGTTTGTGTCCGCAAACATCCCTGATGCACTGCAACGACACGGCATCCTCAACAGTACTCATACATTTTATATTAAACTTAGGTAATGGGAGACATTAAACCTTTGTGGTAAATTTATATTTAAATAAAAAAAAAACAGTGCATTTAATGAAAAACTGTGCAACCGTGAGATTTCAAAAAACATTTCTGCACTGTTTTGGTTCTAAGCAAAAAATACGTTCTTTGTGATTGGTTTTTGTAGTTATTACTGATAACATTATTACGTAGTTGAAAGAAAAAAATATTACACACACTACCATGCGTTTGACACGTATTCGTTTCGTTTCTGTCATGTCTTGTCATGCAAAAATAGTTAAAGTACAGACAATAAATAAACTCATTAGGATGGAGGAGTACCTATGTGGCACAGTTATAAGGGAATGTTTATGTTAAAGGTTATCAAAAATTTCATTTGCAACTGTTTTTATACTTTTTGGAGTTGAACTCATATTGAACAGTGATAGCACTGTCTTTTTCCATTTTTTTAAAACTTTTCTTGCTAAATTTAAAGTATCATAGTTTTACATTGGTACAAAATGCGCGCCATTTGTTTTTTTTTATTTTCACCAAGTCGGTTTTATTCGGCCGATTTTTATTTTCAGCTAGTATCTTTTTGATCTAATGCATACATTTTTTATTAAACTTAATGGGAGACATTAAACCTCTGTGGTAAAGGAGAACCCCGTTTTTGGGCCTAACTGTTACACTAATTAGATATTGTGTACTAAAAAAATAATCTATTTTGCTTAATTAACCCATTTACATCTTAGCCTCGATAACAATGGCCAAGTGTAGAAAATAAGTTGATTTATATTTTTAGTTTTTAAGAATTTTTGTAAATCGTCACAACACTTATTTCATTATACACACGCTGGCAATATGTCAATAGAGCGTACCCTAAAAATATGATCTATGAAGTGGAAATCAATACTGTTATAAATATAAAATAATGCTCTATTGTTTTAGTATAATTGTTTTTAACCGACTTTCGAAAAAGGAGGAGGTTTAATGTTCGACTGTATGTATGTTTTTTTTTTTTATGTATGTCCGCGCATTTCTCCGTCAGTTGTGGACTGATTTTCAAAATTATATTTTTATCTGAAAGAATATACTCCCGAGGTGGTAACATATAAATTTTATCGAAATTGCTTAAGCGCTTTTTGAGAAACTGAACAAAAACGAAAAATACGCATATCTCGATGACGTTTTGGTGTTCTCCAAATGTTTAAATTCCACGTTCCATGTTATTGGAGTTTTTAGTTCTGGGGTATAACAACTAAAAAGCGAAAAATTAAAAACTTTTTTACAAAAAAAAAACAACCGACTTCCAAAAAAAAATACACTAAAAATTTAAAAAACTTTTTTACAAAAAAAAAAAAATTAAAAATAACTTTAATTTTTAGGTACCATAATCAATGTAAAATAAAAAATCTGGAATCAAATTGATTTTTAAGCTTCTTTAAAAAATCATTAAAGCAAGAAAAATTAATGATTAATGATTGCCATGTCATGTCATTAATATTATTCAGTTTTCGTATTTTAGCACAAGTGAAAGTGTTTTTCCGTATTTCTCTGTATTTTTATGACCTCTGCTCGTGGACTTCGAAATTGATTGCCTTCTGGCTGACCATCGCCTGAACATTTTGAAGTGAAAACTTCTTTAGGCACGTTGGGCATTTTTGAGATAGGAAAAAACTATTGAACTCGCGCGACACCGACACCGCTGCGAGTGCTACGACGTGTAGCACACAGTTTTCACTTCGGTTGGCAGTCCCCATGACTGCCTATTTTTGAAGTGAAAACTTCTTTAGGCGCGCCGCGCGTTGGGCATTTTTGAGATGGGAAAAAACTATTGAACTCGCGCGACACCGACACCGCTGCGAGTGCTACGACGCGTAGCACATGGTTTTCACTTCAGTCGGTAGTCCCCATGGCTGTCTACTTTTTTTATTTATTTACTACTTGAAAAACTAAAAAAATAAGGTGGTGATTATTCAACCTGTGTCTGTGGAGAACGCACTTTTTCTAAATTGAAACATCCTTTATGTAGTAAATAAGTAGCTAAAAAAAACATAATCCAAAGAACACAATGATTACAAACTCGGGGGATACAGTTTGGTGTTGCAGCTTAAGTAATATCATCTCCATCCAATATTTTTTTAAAACCTTGCCTCACGCTAGGAATTATTCCTGTATCGATACACCCAGACCCGGAACAACTATCTGTAGGCCATACACATGTCTGTACCGTGCGGGAAATAAACCTGCGACTCGCAGCGCGGCAGCTAAACGCTCAACTACTGCCCCAACCAAAATTGGACACCGTACCCTGCCAAATCTGAAGTCACTCACATCAGATTTAACAGATTGTTCTTACTGGAAACCTTAAAGCTCTAAGTGAATCTGAAAGCCTAAGCTTTTTTATGTACCAAAAACCTCATCGTAATAGGCTGCAGGCGCTGCACCACAGTAGGTACATATATATTTATATATTGTCCTTCTTATAGATTTCGATAACGACGATTCTTTGAATTATTTCCTAGCGTGTGCCCATGTCAGATTTACGTAGGAAACAAAGATTTTTTTTTTTAAATGAACTATATAATTTATTTAAAAACTTGTAAAATACTTAACAAACTGTAATTAAAATAAAAACTCATATCTAAATAAAACTTAAAATATGGCGTCAAAAAATTTCTTCGCATCGCTGTCGACTGGAAGTGTACCCAAAAGACTGGCGGCATTGCCACGGTGTATGGCAATGCTTAACCTCTGGCCGAGGTAAAAGCCAGCCCTTGGGTCACGCGAAGTGTCAACAAGGTGTTTAGACAGATCTTTAAATAATATATGAGCACTGGGACCCCACGGCCCAAGGGTTTCAACCCCAAACGGCTCGAAAATGTAGCTACCGACGAGGTTGCTATATTTCCGCCGCTTGAGGTTTTCCGCAGACGCAGCGGCAGCACCGGCACAGCACGACGAACTAGGAAGATGAGATGGCGCAAGAGTATCGACAAAAAAATCAAAAGTCAAAATCAAAAGTCATTTATTCAAACTAGGCTGAGAACCAGCACTTTTTGAACGTCAAAGTTCTACATAAAGACAGTCCCCCAAAAAACGCCCGCCCGTCACCACTTCCTAGTGTTTTAGCTGTGAAGAAGAAGTGGCCAACAAACTCCCCAGCAACACATCTGTCTGTTAAGTTTTAAGAACTTGAATCTATATAATTTTATGCAACAATCTTAACATTATGTAAAACAGAAAAATAAATATATGTCGTCTAAAATATAATCATAAAATTAAATAATCCGCCACTTGCCAGCTAGCACACTCAATCATGCCATTAAAAACAAACTCCGGCATAAACACTAAACCAAATTAAAGAAGCCTCCATACATAACTGGTGTGCCTGCTTACAAGAACAAAGATAGAAACTATCAACGGGCTGTGATTCGAAGCCACAAGTGATGAACTAGGGCCATCACACTAAAATTGGTAGACAATTATTATATGAACTCATATAATCTGTCATAACCATAAGCTAAATATGGAGAAAGAACATCAAGTGTAACATTGTCTTGCGTTCAACACAGCGACCAACTATTATTATCTTCTAAGTAGTCGTTGATGGAATAGTATGCCTTCGAACAGAGACTAGATTTAACTTTAGTTTTAAATGCATTAAAAGGCAAGTCAAGAAAAGAACGGGGTAGCTTATTGTAAAATTCGATACCGAGACCCTCAAACGAACCATGAACCCTACGAACACGGTGGGCAGGAACATGAAGTTTATACTTATTTCTGGTGTTAAAATTGTGGATATCACTGGTCTTTTTGTATAAATGTATATTTTGTCTAATGTATAATATGTTTGCAAAAATGAATTGAGATGCCACCGTGAGAATTCCAATCTCTTTGAAAATTTCTCGTAAAGAAACTCTTGACCCTAACCTGTATATTGCTCGTACAGCACGTTTTTGTAAAACAAATATATTTTGTATGTCCGCAGCTTTACCCCACAAAAGAATACCATAAGACATAACACTATGGAAATAACTAAAATAGACTAACCGTGCTGTGTCAACGTCAGTATATTGTCTAACTTTTCTGACGGCGTAGGCGGCAGAGCTGAGCCTTCCTGATAGGCCTGATATATGTGAGCCCCATTGAAGTTTGGAATCAACAGTTATACCCAAAAAAACTGCCGAGTCCACAGTTTCAAGCACTTCATTATTTAAGATGACATTAGGTCCTAGATTTATAACATTAGGTAAGGCAAACTTTATACATTTAGTTTTCTTAGCATTAAGAACTAAGTTATTTGTCGTAAACCAATCCGTAACCATTGAGAGAGCGCTATCTACGTTATCAAAATCATTTCTATTCCTATCTACTTTAAAGATAAGAGAGGTATCATCTGCAAACAGTACTACGTCACAGATACCCTTTAAAAAATATGGTAAATCATTAATATACACCAAAAACAAGAATGGTCCCAATATCGAGCCTTGAGGCACACCTAAATGAATTGGTAGCCCGGAAGACTTAACACCATTGATATCTACACATTGGAACCTATTACATAAATATGAATCAATTACATTTAGAGCTTCGTTTTGGAGACCATAATGACGCAGTTTACGCAAAAGCGTGTCATGGTGTACGCAATCAAAAGCTTTGGAGAGGTCACAGAAAACTCCGATTGCATTTTGCGAGTTCTCCCATGCGTTGAATATGTGTTTTAGGAGAGCAACACCCGCATCTGTAGTCGATCGACCTTTTGTAAAGCCATATTGATCATTATGAAGGAGGCTATTTACATTAAAATATGTTAGCAACTGCTTCAGTATTAACTTTTCAAAAATTTTGCTAAATGCAGGCAGGATGGAAATAGGCCTGAAGTTGCCTATATCATTTTTATTGCCTGATTTAAATAGAGGTATGACTTTACTACACTTCATGAGATCAGGAAAAGTTCCTGAGTCCACGCATTTATTAAAAGTTACAGCAAGATAAGGCGCTACGATGCCTATTATATCATTCAAAAGTTTGATTGAGATGCCCCAGTAATCACCTGTGTTTTTTGATTTTAAAGAGTTAAAAACGTTAACTACGTCAAGTGGTGTTACATGCTCAAAACTAAATGATTGATTGCACTTAGGTACACTACCGTTCAAAAGACTTTCAGCTTTAGACGGGGATGAATTTAAGAAGCGAGTTGTAGTTATAGGTATGTGGGCAAAAAACTCATTAAATGCCTGAGCTACGTCAGCTGGTTTACTAACTAATTTGTTTTCGAATAGAATCTCTAGCTGATTTACTTTTTTAACCGACTTTCCCGTTTCATTATTTATTATTTTCCAAGTGGCTTTTACTTTATTATCAGAATTTTTAATTGTCTCGCTTAAGAATTTTGATTTAGCAGCAACACAAATCTTCTTAAACAATTTAGAATATTTTTTAACATACTCTAGAAAAGGAGTATCGAACCTATATCTTTTTAAACCGTATAACTCATATAGTCTCGCTCTACTTTTATATATACCAGCAGTGGCCCATTGGTTGAAGCCAATGGAGGTACCCGTAACGTCTATAGTTTTAGACTTAAAAATGGCTTGGTACTCTTTTTGCACAACATCAAAAAGTGCTCTATAGATTTCATTAGGATTCTCGTTTTCTACTAAAGATGGTAACACATGTAGCGTCCCACACTAAAGGCCTACCCAACTTCCACGGAAATAACGACATCCCGTCCGGTCTTTTACCATCGTCGCGAGCCAGACCATGTGGTTCTAATACAGCCGGAACGCTGGCGGTGACAAGAGCTCGTCGGATGATGTCGTTGATATTTGCGTGCCGCGCTATGCAACCCGCGCTTCGGCTGCACGACAGGCCGTGGTGTCCGAGGCTGTTGACAACTTCGCCACAGTGTGAGCGCCTAGACGTAGGGCAACAGCGAGGCGAAAAGTAGTATCGTCGAACAAGGTGCCTATGTTCGACGACGGTAGTGCGTGAAGCCAGAGGCCCGACTCCCACTCTCCCACAGCCAGCAGGCGCGCACGCTCCGCAGTCGTAGCAGATGTAGCAATTAGGTTTTCCTGAACTACTCTGCAGAGCGGCTCATCCCACCGTCTCTGGGAAGATGGGTAGTCGGGCGGATTTATATTCGGGCAAGCGAGTTTCCAGGTATCCATAGCCTCGGTGAAGCACGGCACATCAAAACTAATCAGTGTGGAAGCTAAGATATTCCTGATTAATTTCTCAGTGCCGTGAATCGAGGATATGAAAGCCGGTAAACTAATACTAGTAATTTTGTGGACGCCGAGACCTCCCATACGGATGGGAAGAGTAGCCTGAGCCCAGGCTCGGTCGTCCATGGCCACATTTAAAATTGACGTAAGAGTATGACGAATAATTTGGTCCATTTTTTCCAAAAGATGAGAGTGTTTCCATAAATGGGAAGCGCGAAGGAAATATGTTAATTTAGGGCCGAAACAGTAGTAACGAATCAAAGTGATGGCCGAATGCATATTAATTTGGAGTAATCTTTCCGAAATGTCATTGAAATTTTTAATTTTTTCCTAGGCAAAATCGGGAAAGGAATTCTTGAAAATTGGTGACCCAAGGAGACGAAGAGAGCTTTTTTGTATAATTTTGATTTCTGGGGCTATAGCGTTAAATTTTGAAAGTGTGAGTTTTCTGTCAGTTCCGTCAGATAAGAAAAGTTCACATTTTGAAAGGTTGAGATCAAGTCCTATTGAGTTAAGTTGATTTTTTAGAAATGGTAGATCGTCTAAAACCGTGTCTACATCGCCTCCTAGGGTTCCGTCATCGAGATACCAAACGTTGAATTTGGAATTTAGCTGTCGAATGATCGGGTGAATGGCTAAACTAAAGATCACTGGCCCGAGGGGATCACCTTGTTCACAGCCAACTGCGGATTCCAGAAGGTTGTCCCGATATAATAATTTAGAAGGGTGTCTATAACACTGCCAAAGAAAACTAAAAATTTGTGGAAATAAAGCCTCAAAAGTAGTAAAATAACCTAAAATGTAGATAAACTCTGACTGATTTTACCAATTTGGCCATTGCTGGGAGACGTGAAAATTGGGCTCGTAAAACCTTCATATATGCTCTAATGTATGGTCAAATTCCAGCCCTGTAACGCCAGGCCCAAGTTTCTATGGAGTTTGGGGTTCTCCTTTATCCTACTAATATTATAAATGTGAAAGTTTGTGAGTGTGTATGTTTGTTACTTCTTCACGCTCAAACGGCTGGACCGATTTTGATGAAATTTGGTATGTAGATAGCTTATTACCGGGAATAACACATAGGCTACCTTTTTATCCCGGTCTATGCGGGTGAAACCGCGGGGCGCAGCTAGTATCTAAATAAAAAACAGTGCATGAAAAACAGTGCAACCAAGAGATTTCATATAACATTTCTGCACTGTTTTGGTTCTAAGCAAAAAATACGTCCTTTGTGATCGGTTTTGTAGTCATTAATGCTAGCATTACTACGTAGTTGAAAGAACAGTACTTTTCCATTTTTCGAATGATTGTGATTCAGCGTAGAAAATAAACATTGTCTCAATGTCCAAAGACAACTTTTAATTGAAATACTTGATTGTTATGCCGTGATTATTATGCTTCTGTATTTGAAAGGGTTGGTTGAATTAAAAGGTTTCTGCGGGTAAATTAAGTAATCCGCTATTTAGCATTCAGAGTTAATTTAAGAGTGAAAAGGCCGTTACAGTTCGGGAGTATTTTTGTTAGGTTGTATCACAGCTCAGGCAGGGAAGGAACAGAGGTGGGTTTTAGTCAGTAAGAGTCTGATACGCCCTCCCGCTCCACCACAGCGGGAGAAGTCATTGGATGATGTCCCACACCCCCACGGAAAAAAAAAGTTATAGCTGAAATGTATGTAAAAGGTTTTTTCATTAGGTACACAATTCGATTCATATTGCATTGTTTTTAGGTTAAATTTGCAGTGTGTTTCGCATACGGCGTTATTTTTTCACATTTGAATTTAATATTCAGTTAATTATATTTTTAATTGAAAACTGGTCGGTGACTTTGTTGGTCCATCAAAAAACAAACACGGCGCGCGTAACAAAAATCCGTGGGTGGTAAATATTTTCTCTCGTCTCTCAAATGTAAGTATCATGTAGGTATGTCACAAAATATTATTGAAAATCGTCGTTGGATACGCGTGAGCATTTGTCGTTGCACTCTTAGCTCAATAGCGCATGGTAATGCCACGTCGATTGCAATCACAAACCTTGTCTGCTCGTATCAAAATGTATTATTGTATGCTCTCATACATTATTCTTAATGATAAAAATATTCATGTGAAACATGAAGCATCTTCTTGACACGTTAGCACATTTCAAAATTGGCAGTCGGACGAAAACATGATCGATAATAAAGATAGAAAAATCCATCGCTTGATATATTTTATTTAAATGCGATACAAACGCGATATAGAGATATTTTTTAGAATTATTGCAGTAGGTTGAATATATTCAATTTTGCTATATTAAAACAAAAACAAGCGTAATTTGCTTTCCTAATTTTATTTTTTGTTATATTAGATTTGCTCATTGTTTTATATTTGATTACAATATACATAAACATGACTAAACTAATAAATAACGTAATGGGATAAAAGAAAATAAATAAAATATGTTCAAGCGGCATAAAAGAGGGAGGAGTATAGCTTATTGGGCATCGAAAACTTCGTCCACATCGCTGTCAATGGGAAAAGTGCCCAGAACGCTGGCAGCATTGTCACGTTGAATGGCAATGCTGATTTTTTGGCCGAAAAAAAGGCCAGCCCTCTGGTCACGTGAAGAGTCGAATTAATGTTTGCTGATGTCACGGAAAACTCGATGAGCACTCGGACCCCATGGCCCTAGTGTTTCAACCCCAAACGGCTCAAACATATAACCCCCAATAAGGTTGTTATATTTGCGCTGTTTGAGGTTTTCTGCACCTGTAGCAGCCGCCCCAGCACAGCCCGCCGTGCTAAGAAGATGAGATGGCGCAAGGGTGTCGACACATGTTGCATCTCACAAATTTTGTTGAATTGGCAGCGATGTGGAGCTCCTAAAGGAGCACCCAGACGCAGACATGTAGCGATCCGGAAGGTAGTGTCACTCAGCATAGTACCTATGTTGAGTGACGGTAGTGCCTGTAGCCAGAGTCCCCACTCCCATTTACCCACAGCCAGCAGGCGGGTACGCTCAGCAGTATTGGCTGACGTATTTAAGAGATTATTCCGTACCAATCTACAAAGTATCGGTTCCCGGGCAATGCTGTGTCCGGGCAAGCCATTTTCCAAGCGTTCATTGCGTCGGTCAAGCACGGCACTTCACAGTTAACAGTTAACTTTTCAGTGCTGTGGACCGAGGACAGGAACGCCGGTAGGCTTATACTAGAAATTTAGCGGATGCCGAGCCAACCAAAACGAATGGGTAATGTGGTTTGCAGCCACGCTCGGTCACCCAGGGCCACATTTAAAATAGTTGTAAGAGTGTATCGAATAATTTCATCAATATTGTCCAGGAGATAGAATGCTTACATAGAGGGGCGGAGCGGAGAAAATATATAACATTTGGTCCAAAACAACAATATCTAATTAGGGTGAATGCCGAATGCAAATCAGCTCATTAATTTACTCATTTGCTAGAACTTATTTTACGTTATCACGGCAATGAAGTTTATAGATAAATAATGTAAACAATGAAATAATTGGTCACATTATTTTGGGCTTTGTTTATAAAAAAATAACCATGTGATTAGCTGATTATCAGGTGCTTTCTTTTCAACATTTTCTAATTTGAATCCGCTAATTTTGCGATAACTGGCGAGTTTTATGAATAAGGCTGGTATGCATTTGGTGGGATATTTTTAAAAGAAGAGTTTGAACCTTTTCTCAAGTAGCAAAGTTCAAACCATTTCACCATAACTTCGCAAAAAAAATATAGAACATATTTTATGAGCATAAATAAATGGGCATTTTGTTCGGACCTGTGACCCACCAGCGACCACTAACGAAACTAGTCGGAGTATGTTAAAGACCATGAATACTACCCAATAAGGTGAGTTGCATTCCTTAAAAGTATGGGTTTTTTTTTTTAGCAAAATAAGAATTAATATAACAAAAGGAATTTTTGCTTAACCATATCGTTCTAAATATATAAATTGCTTACAAAAATGCACAAAGAACTTCCTAAAAGGTACAAGAATGTTTAAGAGGTTTTCTATCACGCTCCCCGCAATTTCGCCCGCGTCATTCCAAGCATCCATTTACAAAAATACTAGTTTATGAGTAATCCCCGAACAAACCTGATAATGGTTACCTACCTACATTATTTTTTCACATTTTATTCAACATCATCTATATCAATCGTGACATCATCTAAAAATCTTGCTGGTGCAATTATTTCTTCCTGACCTTCCTTTTTTCTTGCTCACGATAAAAAGTACACCACACTCGTCACGAATGCTACTCTTTGTCTGTTCAAATTGTTTGATAGAACATATTCTGCGAGTTCATTGTTTTTTTGCATTTTTTCGCTACAAACTGTTCAGCGTATAAATGATTTTCATATGGTCGACGAGTAACGTTTATAATTGATGCAGTTATTTCTAAGTCTATGATCATGTGACTCGCGGCAACGTTAAAATAAACGTGGTGAAATATTTTGTAATCTTTTTTAAATGTGCCATTTATAGTCTCGACGATCCATCGGACCATTGTGATTAATCTCGATTTATTGGCATTGATTCTTGTCAATTGTTCTTGTCTTTGTCTTGTTGGTGGCATATGTGGACTATAACCGCATTCTTCGATAGCTTGGATTGCATCCCAAAACCCACGATCCAATATGAACACGTCGTCAGGCAGGAAGAAACCATGGAGTGGAGATTCCTCACGCGTTAGTTCACTCATGATTATGGCATCCGATGTCGTAGCTTTGTACGGTCCGAACACGTCGAGTATGTAACCATCGATAGACACTATAAAAAATGGTTTAAGAAGGTTTATGATATTTATGCAAACTATAGGATTCTCTAGGAAATAGGAAATTGGAACTTTTTTGGGCATAAATGTACGTTCCATCACAAACAAGTATCGCTGCTTGATGATCGTTACCACCAAAAAAATTCCTCCGCTAAGCATTCCCGAGCTGTTTTGAAGTCACGTTCTAGTGTTCTTCTAGATACATTGAACTTTGTTGCTAAGCGCTTTCTGGCTCGCCGGTTCTTAGTTTGGCTAAGTACATACCAGAACCGTGGCAGGACGCGTTGACCTATTTTGTAGTGAAGGCGTCTCATTCAAGATCATATTGAACTCGTTTTTCGTCACACCTGTCCAAAACTGTAATTCATTATCATCTATCTCATTAATGTTTCCGAAGTCCAATTGCTTTTTGTTTTTGTAGCCCCATTTATAATCATTTATTATAGCATGCGCTTGGAAGCCCGAGAGCCTCCAATGCTTTCCCATAAAAGCCCTCGGGTCCTTGGGCGGTATTTTTGGCATTCAGCCTACGTACCGCCACTCTCATCTCTACCTCAGTCTCCTCCGGAGCATCGTCGTCGTCGGTGTAATACCTACCGACGGTAAAATACTTTTCTATTTGAAGCAAACATTTAATGTCACTTGTACTTATCTCACGTGGAATGATATCTTGTAACAACATTTCAACATGATCCCTGTAACGTTCGCGCAGTAGTTGTTTAAGTATATTTTTTCGGCGACGTAGCACAGATAGGCCATATAACACACAACTATTTGCGTTTTCCATTTTAACACCAATCGTTAGGCAATATCAAAGTCCATAAAACGCGCGTAAGGGTTCAATAAAAATAAGCGGACAAAGTAAAATAATAACACATATCGAAACGACGATTGACGAACGACTGCACGGGGAAGAGATGAGTCCGATATCATGTTACATGTCAAAATCATCGACATTTTAAAACCATTTCATTTCACATTTTTGGCTGGCCTGTTGGTCTAGTGGTTAGTGACCCTGACTGCTATGCCGGAGGTCGTGGGTTCGATTCCCACCCAGGACAAATGTTTGTGTAATGAGCACGATCATTTGTTCTGTGTCTGGGTGTAATTTATATATGATATGTATGTATTTAGAAATACGAGTATAAGTATGTTTATCAGTTGTCTAGTACCTATAACACAAGCTATGCTTAGCTTGGGACTAGATGGCGTTGTGTGATAGTTGTGGAATATTATTATTATTATTATTTCATCATGCAATGACAACGACATAATCATCAAAGCTTTTTTGTTTTTGGAAATTGTTCTATTTTTTGTGAAAAAGTTTTTACACAGGTACTTGCATAGAAGAACGCCAAAATGCCATGAGTGTTGAAAACTAAAAAAAAAAAATCTCGCGGGCTGACTGACAAAGTGGACCCCATGATGCACTAATAAATAACTAATGAACCATTAAGCCGTTCCACGATCGTTTCAGTAGGTATCTCATAATAGATGTTACGTGATCTTATAGTCAAATAAAAATCATTGGTGATTTTTTCATTGTTCCCGTCATTATATTTTTTTGCAGCATTGTAGTGTATATGCAGTCATTGATACAGAAACATCACCACTCAGCCCATCTCTATAACACATGCACACAAACTGGTATTGGGCTTATTGTGTGAAAGAAAGGGCCTCTAAACTCTGTACTACAATGTGGATTGCGCCTTACGATAGTTTCTATTACACCAATCGACTGATCCATACCATCGATCGATGCCATCGATCCATGGTAGAATTGTTTTTAAAATATTGTAGCATCTAAATGATGTAAGCTACTTTTCTTATAAAGGACAATATATATCCTAAAATAATGCCTGAAGTTATGTTGTTTGACTTTGCTTTGTTCAGCATTGCAGTTTTTATAATAGAGTGTGTAGGTACTTAGGAGCACTTTAAAGGTTGTTGTCCACATGACGTACAGTTGACAAAAGAGTTTAGTTTGTTTTATTAAGAAAAGTAGACGGGAGCCGTGTCATAACTTAGCTACTGAGGGCTATGCACAACATGGGGTTAAAATGTCGTTGTAGCTAGCTGCCGGTGTTCTTTTTTCTTTTGTTAACCATACCTAAACACTGCAGCTAGTCGGCAAAATGCACCAGCGTTATGTTTGTGATACGACAGCTCATTTAATAATGGATACATTTGTTGGGCGGGACGTGTATTCTGGTCGCCAGTGATAATAATAATAATAATGTTTATTCATCAATCATAAGGTAAATAATAAATACAATTTTGGCTTAAATTTACGTAAAGTTCACACATGTTATGTGCCTGAACTAGGTAATCCTGTGTTTCAGGATAACTCATTATCAGTGTGAATTTCAGTTTAAATAGTATAGCATAACATTATAATTAGCCTTTTAATGTTCCCACTGCTGGGACACTGGTCTCCTCTCTTGTGAGTAAGTCTGCCTGCCTAGCCTTCTCCCAACTATCTTGGGGTCGGCTTCCAATCTAACCGGATGCCGCTTAATACCAGTACTTTATATGGAGCGGCTGCCTATCTGACCTCCACAACCCAGTAACCGGGTAATACGATACGCCTTGGTAAGACCGGTTGTCAGACTTTCGAGCTTCTGACGACCCGTAACGACTGTCAAAGATTAACGATTGACAGCCGGGACCAACGGCTTAACGTGCTTTCCGAGGCACGGAGGAGTCTCGGTATGTAAAGATGGTCACCCATCCATCGACCAAACCCGGCAAGCGTAGCTTAACCTGATGGATCGACCCGTGCGGCTATTACTTTTAGACACGAGCTTCTCAGGCCTCCACTCTTGTGAGTAAGTGTGGGCTGTAATCCACCACGCGGGCCCAATGCTAGTTGGTGGACGTTACATGTCTTCGAAGTTTTGGATCTAGGACATAACGGCCCTCACGCTGTTTTCCTTCACCGTTTTCAGAGCAGGTTAAACATATTGTTTAAAAGTTTAATTACCGCAATTGGTTTACTTTGTACTGTTAAACAAATAAATTCAATCAACATAACAAGTTACTTAAATAGAGGTAGCAACACAAACAGCTCACAAGGCTGGAATTCGGTGCATTCCATTACGTTGCGCTACACAGGGAACACTACAGCTAATTTGTAACAATTTTGACTTCGCTAAGTTACGGTGCAAATTGGGTTTTGGTATTGGGTCCAAGTGTCACAGATTTTAATCCTAAAATTTTAATTCTTTTTTGATCCGAATGAATATACTCCCGAGGTGCTCCCATAAAATTTTATAGAAATTGCTTCAGCACTTTTTGAAAAACTGAACAAAAACGAAAAATACGTATACTATACCACGATGACGTTTTGGTTTTCTCCAATTACGAGTATGTTTTAATTCCACGTTCTATGTTATTGGGTTTTTTAGTTCTGGTGTATAACAACTAAAAAGAGAAAAATAAAAAACTTTTTTACAAAAAAAAAAAAAAACATTTAAAAATAACTTTAATTTCGGCAGTCGGTGTCAAATAACGAGGAAATAAATACAAACACCGACTTCCGAAATTAATTTTAGATTTTTTAATTTTAGTGTATTTTATTTTTTGGAAGTCGGTTGTTTTTTATACTGTGTCTAGCGATCACTCATACTGTACGATCACATAAGGTACCTGTTTGCTTTTGATTTAATGAAATGAATGTTGTTGTTAATAATGAATGAAATGTTTAATTAATATTAACTGAAAAATGCATCGCCTTAATACACACATTATTCCTTAACAGAACAGTATATATTCACTGTACATGTTCAGCTAGCGTCGTGCAGAAAGTGACTTCATGTTGGGGGAATTACGACCCTCAGGAATGAGAAACATGACGCCAGGAGGAGGCAAGGGATTCACCGTTCATGCTGATGAGCATATGGCTTTTCGGGATTTATTTTGCCTAGCTCTTTCACAACCGGATTTAGCTGAATCCTAGTTTTTAGGGTTCCGAACATCGAGATATAAAAACGGAACCCTTATAAGATCCCTCGTGCGTCGGTCTGTCCGTCTGTCACAGACAATTTACTCTGAATCTACTTGCTTACTTAGGTTTGAATATGGTGAAATTGGCTATCCAAATATATTTCTAAAACCAAAACACGGGCAAGTCACTTAAATAAATTAATTTGGTATAATATGGGGGTCACTTTTGGGGGGCCTTACCTAATTGGGCTACATTGTTAAGTTGAGGGTTTCCTATGATGACCTTCCAGATCCAACATCAGACCCTGGACTATACCTGGAACTATAATTTTTAGTTAAGACGAGATCGACGAGACCAAACCATACGGCACTTTCTTGTTTAGTATCTATGGTACCCTTCCGGCTCTATCAACAGACCCTAGTCACCACCTAGTTTAATGACACTTGTCAGAAAGTAGGTACACATCCAATGAGTCTAAACACGACTATGCTATGTTGTATGGTTGAAGACCCTATACAGGGTGTAATGGAAAGGTCACCCCAGGTACTGACTCTTTTGGCCTTAAAGTTAATAATATATTACAATGCGAACATTTCCTAATCGAGTAGAATACGGAATCTCGATGCACAAAATATCGATAAATGCTATACTAATATGATGCCACAAAATTGCGATGCACGTTACCGCGAAAGACCGTATCTGCGAAGCCACTACACTTTGACGCACGTTACCGCGATAGATTTTCACTGCGATACTACTAGACTCCGATGCACGTTACCGCAAAAAAAATTTTTAGTGATTTTGAAGTAGCTCCATAGACTACGGAGTTACTTGACTTGGATAATCTATTGCAAAAGATCTTTATTGAGAAACTAAGATTTCGACATACCTACTCGTCTTTCATTAAACTTAACATGTCAGTACTTAGCTATATACATTTATTATTATTTTTTTTTTTGTTATATTATCACTTATCAGAACGAAAATATGATTTGAATGAGATTAAATTATAAATCAAAACGCGTAATGAAAAAATAAATGTGTATTCCATAATGGTTTGTACAGTAGGTACATAATAAAGAATCATAATATAAGTATAAGTAATCAACTTAACAAAAATACAAAGTTAGTACCAAAAATGTTGGTACAAAAACATACAAATTTTGAACAAAACTTAAACAAAGTTTTCATAAGCTATTGCTTGGTACAAAAATATAATTGAATCAAACAATTCGTAGGGGAAAATTAGTTTCATTTCTTTATGTAGTTTATAAAATATGTAAGACCATCGTCGTATATGTAAACAAATCCCTATCACCTTTCTTATTGATATGCTCTTGGAGTTTTTTCTAGTACTGCGTTTTTGCACTTCCTTTTTTTCCATCAGACCAGCTAATCTCTCTATTTCATACTCTGTATTTTTCAGTTATTTTACAAGTTCTCTCAGCGCCCAGCGGACAGCGCTCCTTGATGGGCGAGTCCTATTACTGGGTGAACATACGACGCGACGCCATAATGGCATACGGGCCCATCATGGCAGGTGCCTGCATGCCAAGGGATAGCGGATAAATTCGTAAGTGTTACCGCTCCCCTGGGCACTCAGGCAAGGAAAGAACAGGGGTAGGTAGGTTTAGTCAGTAAGAGTCTGACACGTCCTCCCGGTCCACCCACAGCGGGAGAAGTCACTGGATGATTTCCCACACAAAAAATAAAAAAGGATCATACATATTTATTATTCTGTAAAAAATCATTGCTTTCAATCATCTCACCAGAGAGAAAACAGGCAAGAGCGTTTCTATGGAGAAAAGATCACCCGAATTTCCTCTCGAGGATTGTGAAGCTGTAAATTTTCACACAATAAGCGGTACCGTTTTCCCCCCAGTAAAGATAGTTCAATTTTCATATTTTTTGGAAATTTAAATATTACGAAAAACTAGCTATTGGACATGTAAATATTACGAAAAACCGTTATTTTTTATTTTAAAGAAGTATTGCGAACGATTGAAGTTATTAGCATCTAAATATCCATTATTTTGACTTAAATATTTCATCGAGCGTTCGTTTTTTTTTTTAATTAAACTAAACTGAATTACTAAAAAAGAAGGCACATGAAGTAGGAAAACAAACTGTTGCCCGCCAGCCTGTATAAACATTGGAAGGGAATATGAAACGTTTTGCATAATCATTTATTAGGAACAAGGACAGCGGCTTGGGATGTTGTTACTGTATATAAAACTAATATCCATACATAATCTCACGCTTTTTGTCCCATGAGTTTAGTCAGAAATAACATATTTCTTTTGCTTCGTTTACGGTCATCCATGTGATATAACATGAACATCACCAATAAGATCTGTGTATTTTTTTTTTTTTTTTTATGTTTGATAGGCTCGCGTTTGACCACTATCTCACCTGATGGTAAGCGATGATGTGGTCGAAGATGGAGCACGCTTGCCTAGAAGTAACCTATTCACTCTTGACTTAAAGACTCCCAGGTTGTATCTTACAGGAAACACAGACTCCGGTAGAGAATTCCACTCTCTAGCTGTACGTGCAATGAATGTTTTCTCAAAACGCTTTGTGCGTATGGATGGGATGTCCACCATGAACCGGTGGCACTTCGCCGTACGTCTTGTATGTCTTGTTGTCGTTGTGTATGTCTTTCAAGGGCGCCCCCTCCCGGAGTTGCCACTCATGTCTTCCTCGTAAATACTTTTTGTTTGCCGCCTTTCATGCATCATCTCAATGTGACCAAACCATCTAAGCGTACTCTTTTCAATTATTGATACTACGACTACATAGGTACGTCTTCTTTTAAACCACAACAATTACAAATAATGTATTGTCTTAATACAATAATAATTATATACGAAGTCTCTAACGCCCGTCCCAAACTACATACGAGTAGGTGGGACTGTAAGTCCGGAGTCAGCGCCTTCCCCATTTTATTTTGGCTTAATATTTCATAAGATTTTAAAATCAATAAAAGTAACTAATGTACTACTTGCACTAAAATCAACACAAGAATAAAATCATAATACTAAAACTAAATGATTAAAATCGAAAATTAAAATATATTAAATCCGATATTTAACATTATCAAAAATCACAACGTGAGTTGATTATGTCCTAAGTGTGTTTGAATGATGTGCTATATCACAGCAAGGGTCGCGGGAGTGTTCGAAAGAGTCACTGGAGCCCTGGCACAGGCAACTGAAGGGACATGGGTGGGTTTTCGTTAATAAGAGTCTGACACGCCATTCCGCCCCAGCCAGAGCGGGCGAAGTTATTTGATAATTTTCAAACCCAAAAAAAGCACATCATTCTTCAATCGATTATTCAAAGTTACACCACACATACTTCGATATGAACCCATATTTAATATGACATCACTCACAAACAAAGAGCACCACCGAGAGGCAACCTATAAAACTCGTGAAAACTCGGGAAATTGTGCTCTAAGCATTATTTACGAAAGCATAATGTAATACGATTTTATTCTATGACCGCACAAACGATGTCGAGGTTTTGTAAAACTGACACGTTATTCCGATTTGTTCGTAAGTAGGGTAGCGAAACTTCACGTAAAATAATAAAGTAGACTGTTTGCCGAACATTTTCTTTTGTAAATTATGATTTTATATGTCGATGGTTTTTAAATTAATATTGCTTGTAGTTTTTTTTAAAATAACCTCGACATCGTTTGTGCGGTCATAGAATAAAATCGTATTACATTATAATACGATTTTATTCTATGACCGCACAAACGATGTCGAGGTTTTGTAAAACTGACACGTTATTCCGATTTGTTCGTAAGTAGGGTACCGAAACTTCACGTAAAATAATAAAGTAGACTGTTTGCCGAACATTTTCTTTTGTAAATTATGATTTTATATGTCGATGGTTTCTAGATTAATATTGCTTGTAGTTTTTTTTTAAATAAATTTTGGTTAACAATTATATACACTTTAAATTGTTATTGAATAAATTAAATGAAATGGGATTTTGTGCTTTCGCGATTGTGAATATTAAATATATCCAGTTCAGTGAGTTCATAACAATTTATGACAATCATTTTCATGTTGTGCACTAATGATTAATTAACAACTACATTTGTGTGTAATTTTATTTTTTATTTTTTTTATTAGTGATCAAAATATTTATAACAAAGTATTACATATATATGCTACCAACTACAGAAACCTTTGATGGCTTATATATGGCTAGTGAGTTCGGAACAACTAAATGACTAACTAATATGATAAATTTGTGAGTTTTACATTGTAATATTGTTTTCAAGTACTTAAAGCACTATCAAAAATAATAAGTATATCAAACTAAAGTGTATACTCATAATGAGTAATTTGCGTCATCAGAGAACTATTGGACTCTATGGTCTTACCCCCGAATTAGTTTCGATCGTTCCGCCTTGGTGTCACTACGTATTACGCGTGCTAAATCATAAACAAATGACATGTACAAAATGGCGGTAATAAATGTGCTATTAAACTGTATTCAGTTTTTAGAATTGTCTTTTTATTTAAGTTGTTACTTTCTTAAATATAATAAAAAACAAAATGGCGACCACCATTAGGTAAATGTAGTCGTATTTTTTGCGACCTGGTCTGCTGAAGGAGACTCAAAAAAATTAACTCACAAAAATTTAGGAGTATGGAAGAAAAAGACATGTTGCGCCGACCCCAAATAAATTGGGATAAGGGCAGGAGAATGAATGAAAAATTTAGGAGACAAAAAAAAATTAAAATATCAAAAAAACCGACAGAGAAAAAAACAGTAAAAAGTTCCAAACAAGTCACTTTTCAAGCAGTCTGATGCAGTAGGTGCCATCAAATCTGTGATTTAACTAAAATAAATGCCACCAGTTTGGTGGATTTTTATCAATCAGGTTTTTTGATATTTCAGTTTTTTATTCTCTTAAATAGTTTATAAAGGGTATTTTTTTGATGAAACAAGCTTGTTGATAGATACTCAATAGATAGATTTATTTTTCTGTAACTGTTTATGTATTGTTCACGTTAACTATTACCTACAGTGCACATTTTTCACTTCAAGCATGTAGACAAACCGTTTTACAATAATGTTAAATATTATTAAATAAATAATTATTTACATACGTACTGGCAAAATAAAGTATGATGGTGGTAAGGAAACTATAGTATTTTTATTAGACTATTCCATATTGCTTACGTTCAACTACTTGCTTAGGCTCAACTCAACGCACTATCAGTAAAGAAAACAGCGTAAACAACACGAAAACAATTCAACGCACATCGCACATACGATTTGCAAAACATAACACGGCAGTTCTTTCCTTTGACAATTTGGAATTTTGACATTTGTGATTTTTTATAGCAATCAATAAAAGAAATCGAGAAACCAAAAAAATGAATATTATCCCGTGATTCAAGTTTTTAAAATTAAACTAAATTATTGGAAATAAATAAGACAACCTCTTAGGCAAACTCACCGATGAGTTTGACAAAAAAAAAAATATTTAAGTGAAAAAAAAAATCGGCTGTCAACCCGGGTTGTCGTCGGGATTCAATTTGACAACCCGGGTTTGTCCGCTGGGGCTGAAGCAAGTTTTAACAATTATTTAGTCTAAGTCGTTTTATATCGACATCTAATAAACCAAATGTGAACTATTGGCCTTTTAAATTTATGGAACACGATTCATAGATGGAAAAAATGACCTTTTTAACACGTTTATTTAGCTCTTCTTTAACTATGTAAAAAAATCTAAGATAAATTGACCCACTTTCCGGTTTTCGTTTGAGCTGAAACTTTGCATACATGTTTAGTTTGGATGACTCTAATAAAACAAGAAAGAGACGGACGTAAATTAGAGCTGTCAAATTTAGTTCAACTAATATTTTTGTACAAATTAAGGGTACACAAAAAAACATGTCGACAAAAAAAGAATTAAAAAGCAAAAAATAAATAAACCTTTAAGTCTTGAGTATTGAGCTTATTTAGATAAAATATCAAATTTTATATAAACTAATTTTGATTATTTATTATGAAACAACAATCTGATTATTAAATTTAAATTTTTTTATGTACGTAGATATGAAGAAGGCTCTACGTAGGTAATTAATCATGTTATTATTTGGCGCCGCGCGCCGACTAAAAATTTGTTTATAAAAAAAATATTTTATGTAAATAAGCTTAATACTAAAGACTTAAAGGTTTATTTATTTTTTGCTTTTTAGTTCTTTTTCGCCGGTTAAATTTTTTTTTAAAAAGTCTTTTTATTTTATGATTTTTTGTGGCTCTCATCATCTATTAATACTCTGGAGGCTAATTTCTAATCCTTCATCATTTCTCTTGCCAATGAGCTGATGATGTAACCATCCTTCCTTGAGGTTCCCAGGATATTGACCAGTTAAAGTTCCCTCCAATATTGTAAAGACGTCTTTTCTTCAAAACATATTAAGTGGTTTCTGTCACTAAAACCAGTTTTTATATCTAACTTCTATTGTTTAGGAAAGGTATTGTTTACGCTTGCGTTTTAGCTCAGTTTCATTATGTGATGATTCCTAAATGCTAATACCTGATTAAGTTATGAAAAGTAAACAAAAACAGTATTCGTGCCCAATTTTCGAGGGTTTATCTCAATTTTATGAGGATTCCATCATAAGATCCTTTCTTCCTTGACATGAAACTACCCTTGAGGTATACCATATCTAAACAAAAAAGAATCATCAAAATCGGTTCATAAAAAACGGAGTAAGGGCCGAACATACATACAGAAACACTATTCATGCCCACAATTTTCGAGGTTTTCTAACACTTTTATTAGGATTCCATCATCAGGTCTTGATTTCCTAGACATGGCCTCAAGGGTAGTCTTTGAGGTATTGGCATCTCTAACTTAATTCATAGCTATAGCCGTCCTTTTCTCGCACTGCCTTTTAGTAAAAGATAGCGATTCTTATTACTTTATTTATTGATCAAGAGAATCGGCACCAATGTATGGTTATGGTTAGCTATGTGACTGCATTCTAAATCCAATATATCGGACTATATAGGTATTTTTTATGTATGCCCATGATATGGGTATCGATTAAAGGATTTTCTGGGAAAATAAAATGACGTCACTCTAAAGCGTGTTTTTTTATTTTTGTTGAACTATAATAATATTTATTTACTGAAATTTAGGTAGGTAATTAGGTTAGGTAGATACTATAAAGACTAGGGCGAAGTGCATCAATCTCACTTATTTGCGAGCAGATTTAAGATTTATCCCTATTCAATTCCTTTTAAATAATTATAAAAATCAATTGCGCCTCTTGGCCAGACAGCCGTCCTAAATCTACCTATCTGAATCTTATTTAATTTAAAACTGGAATTATTGTTTAGAGTGCCATAAGTTCTATACCCTCTAAAGAAGTCCTGATGAAAATGTCTACAATACTCTTTGCCTGAAATACTTCTTGTTTCACATTTTCGTCAAAAAAAGCTCAGACATCGTCATAATTATATTTACAACAAGATCACAACCCTAGCTGTCAACACGTACTCCTAACGATCTTCTAAAACATGAAGCGCTGCGTGTGCTTCCGCGGCTACAAATATTATTACCAGCATTATTTACCACTTTTTTTGTTAACTTTGCTTTATTAACAACGCACGTTCTACTGAGAACTTTTTTGCCTACGTTACTTTTATCATAATACACATTCGGCACGTACTGTCCAAATTGCTAGAGAATAATTAAATTACCTTTAATGCATCCTTCTATGAACCTTTCATTCCTTTTCCTTCTATTTATTTCAATAGGGATAGTACACTTACAGGTTCGTTCTGTTTATTTTAATTTATGTATAGGTACAGAATAGCTTCTGCCAGCAGCTTCATCCGTGTGTGATTAGTAGGTACTTCTCCCATTATAAATTATAGCACAGGTGCATTCCAGACTATAATTTATATCTGTGCCAAATTTCATCCAGATCCGTTCAGCCGTTCTGGCGTGATTGAGTTACAAACATACATTAAAAGTTTCGCATTTATCAATATACTATAATAATATTTTATCTAAATATATTTTTGAAAACTTTTATATTGAAATATTTAAAAATATAAATTAAGTGTACTTAGGAATAAACCAGACATTAAATAAACGTAATAATAATACGTGAAGCAAAAACTTCCATCCTTTTTAACGAAAACCATGTGGATGGAGAAGTATGGCACAGACAGTTTATATGGAGAAGGAGTGCAGAAATCTAACATTTTTTTATAAAATATGCATTATGAATAAATTAAATAAATAAAAAACTTACACACACTACCATGGGTTTGACACGTATTTGTTTCGTTTCTGTCACGTCAAGTCATGTTTATGGCCTTTGATTTATTCTCAACATTAAAAACGTTCAAATTTCTATGGGCGACCACTAGTAATATTAAGTAGGATAAACGGGTAGGCTCTAGCCTATCTTCGTTTATTTATTTTCCAATTCTTCAGATGGAAATGGAAATAATTTTATTTTATGACCTAGCGAGGCACAAAAGCATATATTATTTATATATTTTCGAGAGGGAGACTGTACGATGGTAAATAAATCCCTTTGAGATAACGTTGTGGAAGTCTCCAGTGTCTCGAACAGGGTGAGTTTAGTGAAGTTAACCGAGAGGTATAGCTTCAAGGTTATTCAGGTTTACGCACCGACCTCCGCACACTCGGATGATAGAGAGGAGGAAATGTTCGAGGACATCTCCAGGGTCTTGCATTGTACTACAAAAGCCCACTACAGCTTTCTCATGGGGGATTTTAATGCTAAAGTAAGAGTACAAAGTTACAGCGAATCGGTAGTAGGATCCTACGAGTTTGGCAGCAGAAATCATAGGGGGCAAATGCTTGTCAACTTCTTTGAGAAGGAGGGGCTTTTCTTGATGGACTCCTTCTTTTAGAAACAGTCCCAAAGGAAGTGGACGTGGTGAAACCCCGATACTATGACAAAAAATGAGATAGACTTCTTCATAACGGATAAAAAGCATAAATTCTGAGATGTCTCAGTGATCAACAGGTAGTTATCATAGACTTGTCCGAGGCTCTTTGAATATCAACTTCAAGCTTGAGCGGACTCATTTGATGAAGTCTAGGCTCCGTCCAAACGTGCTGCAAACAATGCCAGGATCTGAAGCGTTCCATGACCAGGCGCTCGACAAAATGGTGGAAATATTCAGGGAGGAAGGTATGCGATTATGCAAAATGCGGCATTCGGGCAAGAGGTCAAAACTTAAGAGCCGCCTCGATTTCGTCTTGGCTGACTTCTGGCAGGTCTTCTGTGAAGTGGTGGGTTAACGTGGCTTTTTTTTTTTTTAGTTTGGGGCAAGCTCGCTACACTATTCGAAAACCACTGTAACTTCTGTAAGCCAGAATCAACAGAGGCGACCACCAGAAAAAAACGCCGAGGCAGTGAAGCTCGAGGAGTCCCAGAGAAACGATTAAACTGTCTTGGGTCCCGCAACGAATTTAATCAGAAAAGACAGCGGAGGAGTACGAAAAACATAATTTCCACTTAAAGGGTTAAAGTGGCTCTGGAATCCTCATTTTCGGGAACAGGACGCGATACGTGCGATGCGTATAATTGGCGGTAGAAGTTTTCGACTTCCGAGAGGATCTCCACTGGATTTGGTCAACTTCGTCAGGTGGCTCCTCCCAAGTGACTGGACGAACACTTTCGACCCCCGGTTTTGCCAATTCGCTTTTTCTATAGAGCGTGTATTGGAGCGTCGGAGTTCGCGCTGAACCAGTGTCCTAAAATTTCTGTTGAGTGCTCGTTGTTCCGACGAAGTGACAGGTGAGTTTTCACATCGCTCCGTCATAATATCCAAAGACAGTAGTTAAATTAACTATGAACCGTGAGCCATGAAATGACTAAATGACAACGCGTAGGCCTACGCACGAGACGTAACGAGACCGTGACTAACAGCTGATCGCGGTCGGTTGTTGTGTTATAACTGAATAAGTATAAAAAAAAAAGTTTCTTTGGCAAAGTTGTTTGTAATCATGAGTAAAACACGTGTTTAAGTATCGGTCACTAATTACCAGTCACCCTATATATAGTTCAGTAGTGTTTTGGTTACTAGACTAAAAAAAACTTAAACTTAACTAAAGAAAACCATACACCCCACACCCGCCCCCCCCCCCACAGCCACACATATTATTTACATACAAACTACACTAAGTAGTGTAGTTTGTAAATAATATGTACATGTTAAGGGGGTGTGATGCACCTGGGTGAGTCATTGCGAGGATTGTCACGAGAACTTCAGTCCGTGCCTATGCACGGACGGAAGTGACTATCGGCTCAGGACTATGTCCTGAGCTGATAGTCACTTCATAACTTTTATTATATAAGTGCGCTTTGCGCAACCTACTATGTCCTCGATTTTCTTGATATTTTGATAAGTGAAATGCTTGGGCTTCGTTACGTTCAAACATCCGTGGCCTTTTTTTGTTTTCTTGGGGGTGGGATATCATCCTATGACTTCTCCCGCTCTGGGTAGAGCGGGAGGGCGTGTCAGACTCTTACTGACTACAACCCACCCCTGTTCCTTCCTTGCCTGAGTGCCCAGGAGAGCGGTAACTCTGTTATGAATTTATCCACTACCCTTTGGCATGCAGACACCGGCCATGATGGGGTCAGTGGTGGCTGACATAATTATTCTCTTTATACATCTGTGGCATAAGTGCGAGTTTTTTTAACGTACTAGATTGTATTAAAGTAAAAGTTTATTAGTACTTAAGCTATTTAAGCGCCGTCTGGTGACAATAACGGAAAACTTCTTTTCTTGATACAATTGAATTTGACGTATGAGAACGTTTACGTTAATCATTAAAGTAACTTGTCAAAATCAATTAAATATCTTACTGATGGTGGCGCGTGTGTTGGGTCATTCAGTTACTTTTAAATAGTTGCTTAGTGGTGCTGATCCGTGCATCATGTTTGTGAACGGGCGCCGTCAGTTGAGACTGATCATCCCGCTGATTTATTGTAATTTACTTTTATTCTCACATAATAGAAGCAACAAGAAATGTGTAACCACGATTTTTGTAATACACATAACATAACATAATATGATTTAAAAGAGTGTCCTAGGAGTTTCTTCACGTTCTTCTCCACAGAGATCTTCCATCCACGCTTTAGTTTCTGCAATTAACTTCACCTTTCTGACTGTCCGACTTTTAAACAATTCAAAGGTGCCTGTGAATGGTTTACTTGAAATAAACGCTTTGAGTTTGAGTTAACGCAATCAAGTACGTTAAAAAAATTGCACTAGACCCTCTGGTCATACACGCACGCCGTTTGTGAGCACTACGCACCTGATCTTCCGAAGAATATCACCCAGACATATGTCCTACTAGGCCGTCTCTCCCGGCGTTTGCACTAAATTATATATATATATATATTTTAACAACTATCTCACCTGATGCGCGTTAGCGATGATGTGTTCGAAGATGGCGCACGCTTCCCTAGAAGTAACCTATTCACTCTTGACTTAAAGACTTCCATGTATATAACCTATTAAGGCAAGGAACCATGCAATATAAAAGCTAACAAATTGATGATATTGGATAGTTTAGCATCCAGCTTGCTAGCAACCAAGTATTAACTTAATAATAATAACTTTATTTCACTTGATTTTTCAGTGCTACAAGAAATTTCTAGGCTATATTTTCACAATACAAAAGAATTAAACATTTGTAGCCGAACTAGGCAAAAGCCTGAATTTCAGCTATCAGTGCCAATCCCCTCAAATATTAAATAGTAATGCTAGCCGTAGAGCAGTATTGTTATTTAACATTTATGCACACTCACGCATGATTGTAATCTAACATAATTTGTAATATTATATGTAATCTAGTAATACGTAATAGGTACTTACCTTTACACCGAACCAAATTTGTAATGGCAGCTCGATCACGGTGGTGACGGAAGTAACTGGTGCTTATAGCACAGGAATCCTCCTAGTTTAAGCCCAGTTGCACATGTTTTGTATTTTGCCAATAAGCCTAATTTTTAAGTTCATTGTAAATAGGTTTAGGTCTTGAACAAATAAATATTATTATTATTATTATATAATCTTAAAAAAAAACAAAAGCAATAAACTAAAATTATAAAACATTACAAATACCTAATAAAACCATTAATTCAAAAATTAACATCTAAAAACAATATCATGATTACTATTAATTCATTAATATAAAATCACCAGAATAAAATCGAAATAAATAAATAAAGTCAATGAAGTATTTAAAATTAAATCATGAAAATAAATTGACTAAAATCAAACAATCCAATCCTTACAATAAATCAATTAAAAATAATATCAATAAAACAGAACCATTGATATAAATTTACAAAAACATCACAATAGTCTAAAATGAAATTATTAGAACAAAATAATAAATTATCATCAAAACAGTATTATCAGAATTTGCCAAAAAGTTATATTCAATCTGAATAGTGTGTAATGAGTATGTGTGTGTAAGTGTCCTCTTTATGTGTGAAATGAGTATGCGTGTGAATGAATGTGAGAGGGTGTGTGACTGTGATAAGCAAACAATCACTTTGGTATACCCATGTAGTAGCAATTCAGTCTCTTCATAAGAGAGTTTAAGCAAGTATTCAGTCACATTTTTCTTAAATTGTGTCATAGTCAAGGGGTAGAGGTTTATAGCTCTGTTTATCTAATTATAGATGACAGGTCCAAAAAAGTTAGTAAATTTTGTGCTGAATCTAGTGTTAGTAATATTTTTCCTGACACAAACCCTGTCTTTTCTTTGCCCCACTGGGTTTAACGGATTGTACATCTGTTTACTATGTTGTAGGAGAGTAACATTGAGTATATTTAATTGCCTGACAGTCAGGACCTCACAGTTCTTGTACAGTTTAGCAGTCGGGAAAAAAATACGTTTAAAAGTACTAACTTTGAGGAATGCACGTTGGGCGATCTCAAGGCGCTTAATGCTGTTTTAGAGGAACCACCCACGAAGAAATACAGTATGTCAAAAGCCACTGATAGAGAGCATAATATATTTGCTTCAGCAGTTGCGGATCAGCGACATGACGTACATTTTTAAATACAAAAATTAATTTACTTATCAGCTGTGTGAACGACACACACTTACTTACTCACATACCACACACACACACATACACAAACAAAACACAACATATACACAAATAAACACAAACAAACAAACACAAAACAAACACACACATAAACAAAACACACACACAAATTGTTTCTATTATGAAACATCAAGATTTTTGTTCTGAATTAAAGTTGAATGTTAATCTGACTTCTTAGTATCTTACCAATTGATTTTATAAATTAAAGTTGAATGTTAATCTTACTTCTTACTATCTTACCAATATTACAAATTCGAAAGATTTGGATGAATGGATGGATGTCTGTTACTCAATCATGCCAGAACAGCTCAACGGATCTGTATGAAATTTGGTAGGTACACAGATAGAAAATAGTCTGGAGTAGCCTATAGGGTAAACTTGCTTAAATCGTAGGTACCTGCTCTTAAATCGTACCTGATGTGTTTCTCCCACCCTAAAGCTTCCACAGCATTCCAAGTACTTTACCGCAAACGTAACCTTTAGTCCACCATCTTGTGCGAAAAGAAGCTTAACGTCAGTGCGGTTACTCGTTACAAAATTGTTTAAAAAGTAGGTTTTTATAGTCAATTTCAGTGTTTTTAAGGACATTTCATAAGTTTATAGTTCCATGACTATGTTGTATTAGTTTTAGCTCTCATTATGGTGTAAATACACATTAATTTCTGTCTTTTTTTTTGTAAAATTTTTTATTAGAAGTTTGCCTAATTTGCGGGAGATTTTTAATTTTTTATTAGAAGTTTGCCTAATTCGTACTCATAAGGTTGTTCTAATTTGTACCAGTATCATTTTATTTCTGATTCTGACACAGTTATGCTAACAATTTCTGCGGAGCCTCGTATTAAAATTTCATCATCAGATGATGAAATTATTATTATATATTATATTATATTAAACTGATCTAACCGACGATGTAATAAAACTGATGTTTTTTTTTGTGTTTGTTTTGTTTGTTTTAATGAATTTCACGGCTAAAAAAAATCTTTAGAACTAAAATCATTAAGACAACATCAGCATGTGTATTGTGAAGCCTTCGTGGCTTTAGGGGTTCACTTGAGGAGCTTGGGGAGCTGTCTCACTCGCTGGCTGCAAGTGTCGTGTAGCAAGTGTAATACTGTACTAGAATATTTTGCCTAATAAATCAAAGACAGGCATCGCACTGTAAATTGTTATATTTTTAGTTAACACAAACATGTGCCCTCTTCGAAAGGCTCCTCTGGAATTACTCCCAATTCTAAACAAAATAAGAACTACTTTTAAAACTAATTCATCATTCGAATTACTCTTCAAATATAAACAGTCTAGCTGGCCCGAGGAGTTTTGTCTGTGCATATCACGCGGGGAAGTTCATACGAGTACAAAAACGAATTAGAAAGAAAGATAGAAATTCCAAAAAAATAAATTGTCAAAGATTAAGCTAAGACTGAAAACGTTTAAAGGAATAACAAGAAAAATAGCAAAACAAGCTAAAAAGACTGAAACGTGGGTATGTTTTTTATGTAATGAAGATCGGTCAGAGGACATGTTACAGTGCAATGAATGTTCTTACCGAGTATACATGTGCTCTAAACAGGTGCAGCTGGTATGACATATTATTATTGTTGTGGTAATTGCAAGATCTCGTCAAACGTACGAATTAAAACAATTTAATCCTAAATTGTAACTTTTAATTATTAATTTTTTGTTATTTTTTCTCAAGAAGGTGATTATATTTTTATTGTGTGTTATAAATTAATGTTAAGAATAAAAAAAAAGTTTTGATAGCAGTTTTATTATTTGTTTTATTCCTATAACAACAATTCTGTCTTAACGGGTACAATTTAAGCAAGTTTACCCTACCGATAGGCTGCTTCGATATGTTCCCTTAGAATGAATTTAACCGGAAGCAGCATTATTTTACAGGGAGCGACTGCTTATCAGACCTCTACCAATAACTGAGTAAGATAATAGTCTCGATAATCGCTCTTTGGCGAGACTAGTGTCATATTGTATGGCTTCTGACTGACACGGAAAGACAGTCAAAAATCTAAAAATAACATCCAGGTCTCGCAGGGCGAAGGAGTTGAAAAGTAATTTTCCATTTTTCTAATAATTGTGATTCCGCACAGAAAAGGAACAATGTATAAATGTCCAAAGGCAACTCTTTTAATTGGAATACTTGATTGTTATGCCCTGATTATTATGCTTCTTTATATGAAAGGGTTGGCTGAATTAAAAGGTTTCCGCTGGTAAATTAGGTAACCCGCTATTTAGCATTCAGAGTTAATTTAGGAGTGAAAAGGCCGTTATATCGTAGGTAGAATTTCGTTTGGTTTTATCACAGATAAAGCTGAAATATAATGTAAAAGTTTTGTCGTTGCATTGTTTTTAGGTTCACTTTGCAGTGCGTTTCGCATACGGTGGTTTTATAATCACATTTGCTTTTAATATTCTGTTAATTATATTTATAATTGAAAACTGGTCAGTGACTTTATTGGTCCATCAAAAAAAAAAACACGGCGCCCGTAACAAAAATCCGCGGGCCGTAAATCTTCTCTCTCGTCTCTTAAATATGTGCATCATGTAGCTATATTACAAAATATTATTGCAAACCGTCGTTGGATTCGCGTATGTATTTGTCATTGCACTCTCAGCTCCATATCGCAATGAAATAATTGGTCATTATTTAGGGTTTTGTTGTAACCATGTGATTATCTGATTAGCAGGTTCTTTCCTTTCAACATTTTCTATAGATAATTTGAATTGAGAATCCACTAATTATCGCTTTAAGGTGAAAGCGCCAGGCTAATTCAGTAATTCAAACTTTCTTACGTTTTTTACAAATTGCAGGTCAGTTATCAGGTTGTATGTTGATACTACATACTTGCTACGGCCGCGAATAATATTTTGACGTACGTACAAAACTATAATTATTAAAATCATCAATACAACCCTCCGCAACTATATACTCTCTAACACTACATTTGACATCAATTCTAACTGAAAGAGTTGTATTGATGATTTTAATGATTATAAGTCTATAAATACAGACTTGTTTTTTTTTTTGTGGGGTGGGAAATCATTCAATGACATCTCCCGCTCTAGGGAAGAGCGGGAGGGCGTGTCAGACTCTTACTGACTAAAACCCACCCCTGTTCCTTCCCTACCTTGAGTGCCCAGGAACGTGGTAACTCTGTTTAGAATTTATCCACAGTCCCTGGGCAGAAATACATACTTGCTACGGCCGCAAATCATATTTTGACCAAGATACAACCTGACACTGACCTGAAAATTGTAAAATAAAAGAAGACTTTGAACCTTTTCTCAAGTAGCAAAGTTAAAAACTCATTTCACCATAATTTCGCAAAATATATATAGAACATATTTTATGAGAAATTTTATCTTTTTACCCGACTACCCCAGAAGGAGGGTAACGTTTTTGAAATATTGTAGCATCAAAATGATGTAAGTTACTTTTCTTTTAAAGGACAATAGATTTCCTAAAATAATGAAGTCTTGTTGTTTGACTTTGCTTTGTTCAGCAATGCATTTTTTTATAATAGAGTGTGTAGGTACTGTAGAACCTGCAGGGCTCCAGGGGTGTTGCTATAGCTTGGGGAGCTGTCTCACTCGCTGGCTGAACGAGAGTGTGGTGTGTAAGAGTGACTGGCTTATATGTGGAGTGTGATAAGTAAAAACATGAGGGCGCGCACTCTTAATAGTTTATTACTGATTCAAAATTATACATGTGTCCTCTTCGACCGGGCAAGCTGAACTGACTTATAAAACAAACGCTACGACCTACTCCTACTACATTCGAACCACTCTTCAATATTCTCAACTGCCAGCTGAAGGCCGGTACCCACGCGGACTTAGGCTGTGTATACAATCACCACAGTACTTAGGAGCACTTATCAGGTTGTTGTCTACATGACGTATAGTTGACAAAAGAGTTTCGTTTATGTTTTATTAAGAAAAGTAGACGGGAGCCGTGTCATAACTTAGCTACTGAGGGCACACACAACATGGGGTTAAAATGTCGTTGTAGCTAGCTGCCGGCGTTCTTTTCTCTTTTATTAACTGTATCCAAACACTGCTAGCCGACAAAATGCACCAGCGTTAGGTTTGTGACACGATATCTCATTTAATGTTGGGTACATTTATCGGGCGGGACGTGTATTGTAGTCGCCAGTGATAACGCTCTATCAATGTGAATTTCAGTTTGAGCATGCAGTTTAATATTTTTTTTTTTTTTTTTTAATATTCGTTTTTGACATGAATACTTGTATAGTATTATATTTTTAATTGTTTTTTGATTGACATTTTATTATTATAATTTTATTTTCTTACTTGAATACTTTGTTAAGTATTTATATTTATTTTTTGATTGACATATTATTATTACTATTTTGTTTGACACGAATATTTACTTTGTAAAGTATTATATTTTTATTTTTTTTGATTACTTAATTATTGTATATGTGAGGACTATGTGGGTTATTATTATTATTTTCTCCTCCTTTTTACAGTAATTTTTAACCTTGTCTGACAGTTTGAGTACTTTTGCGGCCTACCCAAATGTCTTTTCTTTGGTATTGTTCGTCAAGTCATTGAGCTCCTCAGTGGTTTTTAAGTTGAGCTATTCGACTATTGACAAATGCTTGCACTGACTGGACAGGTCCACTCAAATATGTTTGGTTCTTTCTTCAAAAGACCACTACAGACACTAAGCTGCATGGTCCTCATATAGAATAATGTGAATGCGAGAACTATGTATGTCGTTATACTCGTATTCATGTCGATTTTGTGATTGTCTCGCAGTTTGAGTATTTTTGCGGCCTACTCAAATGTCCTTACTCTGGTATTGTTCGTCGGTTCGTGGAGCACCTCAAAGTTCTGAGTTGAGCTTCGCAATGACTGACAAATGCTTGCACTGTCTGGACAGGTCCACTCGAATTTTGTGTTGCTTTCTTCAAAAAGCTCATCCCAGACATAAACGTACATGGTTCTCATATGATTTAACCAGTACACATTGTATAGATTTGAACACTTTAAAAGAGACTTTGACCTCTGAGTTTGTTTCGGTGTTTCTTCTCAGGGTAGTCAGCTAGGAAACACCGGCCTCATCTAGCTTAAACTGACAAAAAACATTGACGTGTAAAAGTGTTCCTTGTAACCTATTTACTGAATAAACATCATTTATCATTTATAGCATAATAGTATAATTATTCTTTTAATGTTCCCACTGCTGGGACACAGGCCTCTTCTCTTGTGAGTGAGTGTGGGCCGTAATCCAGCACGCGGGCCAAATGCTAGTTGGTGGATGTCACATGTCTTCGAAGTTTTGGTTCTAAGACGTACCGTTTTGAGAGCAGTTTAAGTATATTGTTAAAAAGTTTAATTACCATAGATGGTTTACTTTGCACTGTTAAACAAATAAGTTTTAAGTAACAATAACAAGTTACTGAAATAGGGCTAGCTACACAAACATTAAACAAACAGGTCACAGGGCTGGCAGTCGGTGCATTCCACGAAGTGTCCACTACAGCTAATTTGTAACATTTTTGTGCCTGATAACTTGAGGTGCAAATTGGGTTTTGGTATTGGGTCCAAGTGTCACAGAGTTGAATGTTAACAAAACGAAAAAGTCGGTGATGTTTTGGTCAAATAAAAGCTCAAGTATACACAGTAGCTGTAAATATCTTGTGTTGGAAAATGTATTTCTTTTTACACTGTGTCTACCGATAACTCATACTGTATGATCTCTTCCTAGGTGCCCCTTTGCTTTTCATTTAGGAAAAGGTAAATGTTCAGTTAATATATTAATATTAACTGAACAATTCTGAAAACGTACCATCTTCCTGTCGGCTCCCGCGCGTCTCACATCGGGGACGCAACAATAGGTTTTTAATTGTGTCTGTTAATCCGGTACCTGACAGATTAATGCACACATTATTATTTAACAGAACAGTATTCACTGTTATGCTGATGAGCATGTGGCTTTTCGGAATTTAATATGCCTAACCCTTTCCCAGTTGGATGGAGCTGAATCCTAGTTTTTCGGATTTCGTACCCGAAGGGTAATCAACGGGACCCTGTTGCTAAGCCTTCGCTGTTCGTCCGTTCGTCTGTCTGTCAGCGGGCCGTATCTCATTATCCGTAATAGTTAGACAGTTGAAATTTTCAAAGAATGTGTATTTCTGTTGCCGCTATAACAACAAATAATACAATAAAACTAAATTAAAAATGAAAGGGGAGCCCCCTTTCATTTTACTACTAAAAACATGTTTTTTTTTGGCATTTTTGCTCGATCTTAATAATGGCAGCAAGTAGACGCTTGAAATGCTAACAGAGATTATAGTTCTATATTCGCTAAAAAAAGTTATAATAACATACAATTTGATGGTACGGAACCTTTTATGCGCGGGTCCGACTCGCACTTGGCCGGTTTTTTCACACAAATGGATTATCTGATCTCCACAACCTAGATATTGGATATACGAGTATATAATACGGTACTCATTTGTAAAACTGGCTGTCAGATTTTCGGTTTTACTGAAAACTGCAACGGAATTTACATGATTAATTAGGTATTTTTTTATTTTATTTCATACAGTATAATGAACATGCAATCAGCTTCATCAACAAAAGTCAAACTCGACTCAAAGCATTTATTTTAATTAGATCATTAACAGGCACTTTTGAATTGTCAAGGTCGGTCACTCATAAAATAGATTAAACTATTTGCACGTTCCAAAGCGAAGATGTCAGTGACACTCTTGTCAATAATTTAATAGATACACAGTCATGGTTTCATCGTTGATGTAGAAGTTATGCATATACATGTGTGAATGACGTAGAAAGATGTGCATGTAAAGAGGTACGAAGTAAATAAAAAAGAGTGGCACACCGGGAGTGCCGAGAGAAGTGAAAACTTGAACAAAAATGCCCAACACGCTTAAAGAAGTTTTCACTTCAATCTGCTACGCGATGCGCTACGAGTATTACGAGTGCTACGTAGCACTTGTAGCGGGTCGGTGTCGCGCGTGTTCAATAGTATTTTCCCATCTCAAAAATGCCCAACGTGCTTAAAGAAGTTTTCACTTCGACAAATCGAGCAACAAATTATTGAAATTAACCGTGGCAATTTAGAGACCCAATTGACGGCGTCCGTTTAAGAACATGACTTATTGCTAAGTATCATTCAGCTCAACCATATTGAACGGAACCGAATGATCGAGCACATGCGCCTCCATCAGCAGGATATTTAAGTGAGCATGACTCTTTTAACCACTAAGTCTTATTCAAGTTAAAGACATAGCCAATAAATGGTAGATTAAGGTATATAATATACTCACACATTTGTGCTGTTAATGCATGAAAAAAAATGTATCTTTCTGACTGACCTACTCTTTGACATTACAAAAGTGCGTGTAAATGGTTTTGTCGAAGTTTGATATACGTATTACATTAAGTGTAACTTACAGTATTGTATATTTATTTTAATAATTTTTGCCCGTTCCCGTTCCTGGGTTAAACGATTGATTACTGGGATTCAATAAATAAACAGCAGGCTCTATAGAAATCATGTTATAGGTTAAATCCGTTTAATCAAGCGGATGTAGTTAATTAATTAATTGAGGACAACGTTTCTAAGTTCACGGAAGCAAATGGTAGCAAATACGTTACCTACTCAGTAAACATTTTGATTACATACCTACGAGTACAATCTTAATCAGTCCCTATTAATCTTTATGTTCTCGCTTGTGATTTTTACGGTGCACAATAAATAGTATTTCATCTATCTCACCGATTTATCTACAAGGAAAATGTAATAAAATGTTTAGAGCAGGGATGGCGAACCTTTATTGGTGATGGAGCCATTTTATAATTAATTGGCCAATTGGCTATGACGTGCGAAAATGAAAATTTTTGACTTTGGACTTTTTTCTTTGGGATCTTGACTCTTACTGAAGAAAGAAAACCTACCCGTAAATTCCTTCATTTGGTTTTTGCATTCCAGGGTCGTGATAACTCTTTCGAACAATGCCACGACCCAAGAATCGTGACTTGGTGTAAATCACCTCAATCGGCAATTGAGCACTGAAGATTATGAAGATATAAGGGTTGCAAACCTTATTTGCAACCCTTAATAAAAGTAAAAGTCATCAAATGTGATTTCTGTTCTTGCAAATTTCTTAGATACGAGAGCTTAGTAATTTTGGGTTGGTGCAAGAATTATCCGCGTGTCACCACTGCCACGTGTGCCATAAGTTCGCCGTCTCTGATCAAGAGGAAAAAAAAGACCGACAAAAATAGTTATCTAGGTTACTAAAAAAAACACTTTCCCGTATTGTATCTAAGGGTTGCTAGTAAATCTATTTAAATAAAATTCAGTTGCAATTGCAGTTGCTAATAACTCTATTTAAATAAAGTCCTGACTGACTGACTGACTGACTGACTGATATATCAACGTATAGCCCGAACCGCTGGACCTAGGGACTTGAAATTTTCCACATAGATACCTTATACATTGTTGGCATCCACTAAGGAAGGATTTTTGGAAATTCCACCCCAAAAGGGGTAAAATAGGGGATGGAAGTTTGTATGAAAAATCTTACTACTTCGGTTTTCAAACTTGAAACTTAGCAGAAACGTGTATCTAAGTAAATAAAAAGATTCGTCATAATTAGTTTGCCAAAACTACCCCTAAATGGGGGTTTAGAGGGTGTTAACGCGTGGTCCGATAAAGTTAAAAATCGGCAGGAATAATCTTGATTAAAAAATAAAAATAAATTATTTTAGAATTTTTGGAAAATCAAACCTCATATAGGGGTGAAAACGGGTTTTGAAGTTTTTAGGGAATCATTTTTTGCTTGCTTCAGATAACTCGAAAATTGGTATAAACAGTCTAAAAGTAAAGTAATTTTAACGGCTCCAAAGAATTTTTCATAATCAACCCCTATCGGAGTGAAAAGGGGAAAACCGGTTTTTGTGAAATTCTTATTCCTTCCATTTTAAAACCTTAAACTTGGAACTTATACTTATCTGAGTAAATTCATTCTAAAGCTCTGATGATGACCAGGTAAGTACTTATCTGTTCTCAAAGATGGAAAAAGTTAGGGTGCCCCAGCTTTCAGCATTTATCTTATTGAGCACGAGTGCTTCCACATGATACATTCTGAAGGTCTGATGATGACCAGGTAAGTGCTTATCGGTTCTCAATAACGGAAATAGTTAGGATGACCTAGCTTTCAACATTTATTTGAGCAGGGGTTCTACCACATTTTACAGTCTGAAAGTCTGATGATGACCACGTAAGTGCTTATTGGTTCTCAATAACGGAAACAGTTAGGATGACCTTGTTTTCAACATTTATCTAATTGAGCACCGGTGCTACTACATGATACATTTGGAAGGTCTGATAATGACCAGGTAAGTGCTTATCGGTTCTCAATAACGGAAATAGTTAGGGTGACCTAGCTTTCAACATTTATCTAATTGAGCACGGGTGCTACCACATGATACATTCTGAAGGTCTGATGATGACTAGCGGGGTAGTTGCTTAACACACTATCAGAAGCAATATTTTTCATTTTGGGAGTTGAACATCATTAATTGCATTATGGAAGTTGTAGAGCAGACAAATTTTTCGAACTTATAAAGCTATGGATTAACAATATCCATCAAAATGATTTGGAATAAAAAGGGCAGGAGTTTTGGGACTGTCTTTATGTAGAAGTTTGACGTTCAAAAAGTTCTGGCTCTCAGCCTACCTAATATTACTACTACTGCTCTCAGCTTAACATTAATATTGGTACTTAGGGTTTCCTACAGTGATTTTTTAACGTGCTACTCTTTAAATACCAGTCAAATTTATAATTAAACCTATCACGCGGGTGAAGCCACAGGCGGAAGCTAGTATCAAATGAGATTGCTATAATAGAAAACTAAGATCACCTACTAACTAAAAGTAAAAATATTGACTTAGTAGAGGCCCAAATTATCTCTGAACGTTGTACAGGATAATCAAATCATTGTTATCGGCCGTAAATTAAGAATACCCCAATCAACGCGTCTATAGGGAAATAAATAGGAACGTTGGAGAGGAATGTCGATAAAGTCAAGAGTGGACCAGAGCGGTGGAGAATAGGGTGTTACATAAGATTAATGCCTCACACATTTGTTTCACGGAAGAATTTGTACTTTTTCTTGCTCTGAAACTACGTATCTTTTTTGCTCCTCCCCACGTTTGTGTCAGCGATATCATTTACAGAAAATAATAAAACGATTTTCTAAAGCAAATAACAAAGAAACGTATTTTGCAACAAAATAATTTCAACATGTTACGTTGTATTTTAGACAAAGTATTTTTGTTGAATAAGAAATAACAAAATAAATTTACATAAATGACTTAAATATTATCTAAATTTTAACTAACTATTTATAACCTAACTGCATGGTAACATACATGCAAAACCAAAATACACAAAGTCGCAACGTTAGCCGAAAACGTGCTCAGAAGACTGGCAGCATTGCCACGTTTATTATTTATTATTTATTATATTCTTTATTGTACACCATGCATGACACATAAGTAAAGAAACTTAAAAACTAAAGCAAATACAATCGGCGGCGTTGAATGGCAATGTTATTTTTTTTTGCGAAGAACGAGCCAGCCCTCTAGTCACGCAGTGTGTGTGAGTAAATTTCAACTACGAGTATATCAAACTACGGCGCAAACTCGATTAAAGCCGGCTTAACCGATACCAGCTTCAGTGTACAACCACATATTACGATATGAATCACTCCATACAAAATGTTCACTACCAACTGCTTTAACGCGTCAGATAAATTCGAAAGAGTTACCTCGCCCCTGGGCATGTAGGGCAGGGAGGAACAGGGGTGGGTTTTAGTCAGTAAGAGTCTGACACGCCCTTCCGCTCCACCCTAGAGCGGAAGAAGTCATAAGATGATTTCCCACCCACCAAAAAAAAAAAACGCGTCAGGCCCCTCGCGTTACCATAAGGTTAATTCTTTATGTTAAACTTGAAGGTGCAGCTAAACATTATACTATCTATATTATTATTATTAATTAAGCAACTTTCTTCAAGTAAGCTATAGTAAATTCCCAAAAAAAAAAGAAATGGACCGACCACAATTTTGTACGGTCGCGACCGTACAAAATTGTTATCAGCTCATCAAAATTAACGTCCGAAATTAATTGTTCATTTTAATGGACAAAAGCAGTATTTAAAATATGACTACGCATTTTCTTTACACCCTGTGTGATGCCTTTTAATGTTCCCACTGCTGGGGCACAGGCCTCCTCTCTGTGAGAGGGTGTGGGCCGTAATCCACCACGCGGGCCCAATGCGGGTGGTTGGATGTCACATGTCTTCGAATTTTTGGTTCTAGGACATGCCGGTTTCCTCACAATGTTTTCCTTTACCGTTTTGAAAGCAGAGGTGACGAAATAATTTACACAAAGTTAAGTGCCTGACAGGGTTTGAACTGACGACCTACAACTTGTAAGTCGCGGCCGTTACCACTGGGCCACACTGCTCACGAACCCTGTAGGTATATCTCCCTAATATGCTTTTTATATTTCCTTAATCTTTCCCGCGTCTTATTAGCAGAAACAATAGATTTTAATTGTGTCTCGCCCACTATGTGTCCGCTAGACGTGGGAAAAGTATCATTCAAGCTGCGTCGAAAACCTTTTATGCTGTTAACGCGCTTTCAAATTGTTACTACTGATTTGAGGTTGACTGTAAGTTTATGTTTTGAGAAGATAGAATAAAGAAAATAAACTCAATTAAACACGTTAGAGTGGGTTTTTTTTTTTTTTTTTTTTTCTCTAATGTGTTTAAATTGAACCTCTAATGTGTGAAGTGGATACACCAGCACATTTGAATCGTTTTAGTTTTAAAATTATAGTGTACTAGCTGTTGCCTGCGGCTTCGCCTGCATGCTGTTCTGCAATTATCCAACGAAAACCTATCCAATACAAACTTTTATATTAACGGTGGAGTTTTCAAGAACGCTGGAACAGGTTTGTGTTTTTAGTTAAAAGCCTGAAAATAAAGGTTCATACTTTTTAATAGCTTCAAAAATGCTTTAAAACAAACTTTCATATCATCTCCTATTTCACCCCCGTACGGGCGGGTGGAATTCTCAAATATCCTTCATGGAGTTGACGTAATGAAAGGACTCTACTGGCCAAATTATGTGACTACTTTAAAAAGTTTACGCTCAGCGATGATAAACAAGTCAGTCATGGTATTTTATTAGTCACTACATATTCTAAAACAAAGTCCCCAGCCGTATCTGTCTGTTTGTACGATAAACTCAAAAACGACTAAATGGATTCGATGGTATTACCCAGTAACTGGGTTTTGGAAAACTTAACTTCTTTTCGAAACTTTCTTTCGATTAACTCAAAAATCGGTTTAAACAGTTTAAAAGTGAAGTAATTGAAATAGGTCAAATGATTTTTTCATAATCAACCCCCATCGGGTTGAAACGGGGATCAACGTGAAAAATCTCATTCCATCAATCTAAAAACGAGAAATTTAAAACTAATACTTATCTAGGTAAATAACAAAGATCACAATTATATAATAATTGTGATATTATAGCAAGAAAAAAAATGAGACTACCTTAAACGAGTCTGAATGACTTCTTAATTTTGTTTGAAAAAAATATAAAAATCAATGGCGGTTACAGTCTGATTAAACAAGCCTTCTGTTAAAATAAAAACCGGCCAAGTGCGTGTCGGGCCTCGCGCAGTGGAGGGTTCCGTAATCGCCCGTTATAATATGCGGACTTAGAAGGGCAGGGAAGGGTTAAAATTATTCCTTCATCCACGTTTGTACGATCCTTACATACTCTTTCTGCTTCGTTGACGTCTATAAATCTGGTCATAATACATGCATAACATATTTACTGAATGAAATAGGCATTTTGGTCTTTAGCCGTTTTATGTGTTTTGGAAAAAAAAAAAAATGTGAAAGTAAAATAAAATATGAATAAGATCCTTTCGGAATGCATTGCAAACACAGAATAATTAGTTTTATTTGTGTAGGTTTACATTTTTCACGCGGACGAAGTCGAGGGCAACAGCTAGTTTAATACATACTATCATCACGATTTTTTTAGATTTTTCAAGCCAATAATTTAGCCTTTAGAGGGGCAACGCTCAACTCGAACAAAAAATATCACTTTAAAGTTTAATATTTCGCAAACGAATCACTGAATCGAAGAATAGTCTTCACAACTCCGCAATGGTTTTGAAAGACCTATCCAATGATTCCTCACACTTTAAGATAGGTGAGAACTATAGGACTATAGGCGACAACTACACTATAGAAGAACGAAGAAGTTCAAACAAAGTCTGCGGTGCGCGCCAGCCCACGCAAATAATGAAGGTCAAAATACATAGACATGCCTGTAACGTGCACAAGAATGCAAGTAGCTTACATGCCATTTAAAAATCATAAGTGATTGTTGTCCAATGGGTTGGCCATCCGACACGACCAGGAAGAGATTAGGCGACGGACCAAAGGTTTAACTTTCAAACTCCAGGCTGCCACTGAAAAATTCCTAATGAGAAAACCCGCACTTCACCCGATCTGGAAATCGGATCCAGGATCACCCCGCTCAGCAGTTTTGCTCTCTACCCAAGTTCTTATCTACTTGGCTTCTGACACTAAACAAAATTATTTAAAAAAAATTGGAAACCAAATAAGTGATTTTGCGAAACTCAACCCTTATCTGCGTAAAACGGGGACTTGAGAAATTGGAAATTTTCTGTTATTTAGGTTAATATTTTAATATAATAGTTAATACATTACACAAAACTACCCTTTAATCGGGGTGGAAGGGATGTTAATATTCGTACAGGAAACTAAAAATCCGCGCGGACGAAGTCGCGGGCGAAGTACTATCGAATAAAGTACAAGTAAATCTGAAATACAAAAGAGACTTATTAAAGTTTGACAGATAGATTTCAAACACATTTTGCTTGGAGTTTAGAAACGGTGTTAATCAAAATCCCGTACAGTTTAAAAGTGTGACTTACGTAAACATTTTCCAGTCGGCGACATTTACGTAGCCGAATAAGGACTACATTTATGGTATTCATATTGTATACAACACAAATATGAGCACTATTGTATGTGTGTGGCTATTGGTGGCAACAGGATACCAAACTTACGCTACACTGACGATACAACCTTGTTTGCGACTAGTTCTCTATATATGGAAGAGCTATTTCTGAAAATGGAGCGTGTGAGCCTCGAGTTCTGACTAAAGATTAATCGCAGCAAAACCAAGACGATGATATTGTCGACAGAGCCAACAATTATTCGCCCGAAGTCACTCAGATTGCGAACTGTGAAGTCGTCCAATCCTACATTTACCTTAGAGCGTTAATCTCGAACAATGGAGGTTGCGTTGAAGAAGAAAAACGACGTATGGCCATAGCGTGAACTGCAATGGACAGGCTGCGGAATATATGGAAGAACCGAAACATAACGAAGACTAAGAAGATCCGACTCGTCTATACACTGGTTTATCCCATATTTTTATACGCTTCGGAGACGTGGACTTTGCGCCAAGTCTAGATAAATAAACTTGATGCTCTGGAGATGTGCTGGAGGAGAGTGTTGAGAGTCTCGTGGACCGAATTTCGCACCAACATCTCTATACTCCAGGAACTCGGCATTAAGAAACGTCTTTCGTCGGTAGTAGAAAATCGCATACTAAAATTCTATAGACACGTCTCCAGGCGCGAAAGCAGCTCCATCGAGTGCCTTGACGTGCAGGGAAAGGTGGAACGCGAGCAAGGTCGCCTATGCGATGGACCGACGATATTAGGTCTGCTGTAGGTGGTCCCTTGCACGAATGCACCAGGATGTCGGGCACCAGAGAAAAGTGGCGAGGGATCGTGGGGCGAATCACAGCGGTGTCTGCAGATGTCACTACGTGATGATCACGACCACTCTGACAAGAGTGTCACGACAAAGAATAATAATAAGAAGAAGATCTACTCCCAAGCCGAGTTTAAACTGCAATATTGTAGAATGTAGGTACATACAAGTAGGTATGTCATTCGTAGCAGTTAAGTGATGCGTATAACATTCTCGTTCCCACGACACATGATGAGTTACATCCACTTTTAATATTGCACTCGCTACATCCCGGATTCAGTTTTCATTAAATATATAGTGAATTTTATACAAGCTGAAATAAGCACTAGGCAATCTATACTAATATTATAAAGAGGTTAATTTTGTAAGTTTGTTTGTAGGAAGTAATCTCTGGAAGTACTGAACCGATTTTGAAAATTATTTCACCAGTAGAAAACTACATTATTCCTGAGTGACAAAGGCTATATTTGATTGTGATTAAGGACGCTAGATGGCGCTACGTGGCTATCAAATCATTTTGGGTATCATTTAAGCTATCACCAATTTAATTAGTTTTGTGTTTCTTAAATAATAGGGTTTGTCCTCCAAATAGTAGATCTGTCACCAAAATGTAGTCACCAAACAATGCAAAATCAGTTCCACAATAAATCACCTGAAATCCTGAGATATAAGGTCTAGTACCAAATAAATGTTTTTGTATGTATTATAATAGGTGTGTCCTAATAAGTATTTAAGCAAACTAATTTAAAGAGATCACCAATAAATCATATTATGTTACTAGAAAATTGCATTAAGTTCAAATAAAAAATTAGGGTTGTCATCATCGTTTCAACCAAAAGATTCTGCTACTTAACTAGACTCCCAAGGTTTTAAATTTCCACTGGTAGTATAAATTATATTTAAATAACATTTAACAACAAATTATCCACAACGATAATAAAATGCACCTACAACAATGAACGTGAAATCGCGAATGAAGTAAACTTGCATCTCTCTCGCACGCCGCCCGCGTCGCGCATCGTGTGATCGAACCTAGTTACCTACAACCCATCGTTGAGGCCGGATTGGTCAATTTTTAAAGCGCGCCAATTTGTCTCCGCCCCTTTGATCATTTTTTCATTAAAATTATAAATTGATGTATTAAATTGGTAACGAATACTATTAATTTAATATCTGAACGAAATAAAATGTTACTACTGTATTGGTGACAAAATATCAAATAAAAAGGAGTCGCAGTCAGGGATCGATAATCGATTTATTTGGTGACAGATCTACCATTCTGAGCACAGAGCTATTATTTAAGTAACAAAACTGTTATTATAAGAACGAAGTTTATATTCATGTAATGCAATATAATTTTATTGGTTATCGATCTCTTATTTTACACATATATTAACATTAATTTGATAATTCATACCTGGGAATAATTTTTGTTTATCTGAGAACGAAAATATTTCGTGGCGATAGATCTATTTATTAGGTGATACAACTTGATGACAAATATAAATTTTGGTGATAGAAAATATAGTTCCCAATCATTTTTGCTCCCATGCGAACACAGAGAGGCTCGCTAGTATGTATCCATTTGCGCGTCCAAATTAGCAGACAATAGATTTTAAATGTGTTTCGATCATGAGGTGACTGCCAGACTGCTGAACTAATAATATACTACTTAGCACATTGCCCGGGACGTCGTCCGCGTAGATTTCGAAAATACAGCCCATAATAAACACAATTTATAGCTCCCAAAAATAACATAGCTTTCAACTGGTGAAAGAATTTTCAAAATCGTTTCAGTAGTTCCAGAGATTATTTCCTACAAACAATCTCTCAAACTTAGATACTTAACCACTGTATAATATTGTATAATACATGAAAGCTGGCATAGGATGGAGGAGGCTTACACCGTTCTTAGATATATAACAAATAAATAAAATAAATTAACAATAACAATTTTAAGAATAATACACTACTAATACCACAAACAAACAATCGAATATACTAGGTTATTACAAATAAAGCTTATTATAATATATTATATTTAATATAAAGTGCAGATGTACTAAACTTAGGTCTTTTGCCAAAATGCTTTGCAGTGATAAATCAAATCTCGAGTTCGTAAGAGCTATTTGCAACAGCTGACGATAACTTGCTTGATCAGATTTTGCTAACTTTTTAGGGTTCCGAATATCCAAATATAAAAACGGAACCCTTGGAGGATCACTTATGCGTATGTCTGTCTGTCTGCCCGTATGTCCATCTGTCCGTCTGTCACAGCCCATCTATTCCGAGTCTACTGGACCGTTTCAGTTGAAGTTGGGTACACATATAAACTTCTGTAACCCAAACACGGACGTGTAACTTAAATAAACTTTCAAAATGGGTTCACATTTGGGAGACAAATAAAAAGAAGACCTATAGGTAGATTAACGATCATCATCACGTTTTCCTTGAAAAAAAATCTATACAATATTATGTTTTTTATAGTTAGATATGTAGTTGCAAGTAAAAATATTTTTATATGAAAACCTGATCTTTTGCGGACCTATGGTCCGTAAGTACCTATGTCCCCAGGGGTCCTCGGACTGCCCAGGGGTTGTGGATAAATTCGAAACAGGGGTGGATTTTAGTCAGTAAGAGTCTGACACGTCCTCCCGCTTCACCCAGAGCGGGAGATGTCAGCAAAAGACCTTTGAGACAAATGGATCTCTAGAGCAATAATTTGAAGTTTATATGGTATTTATGCCTGAGTTGAAAATGGTTAATTATTGCCTATTTTGAAATAAGATATCCAGGAAAAATAATATAAAAAATCTGGCACGTCTGGTTTTAGAAATATTTATTAGTTTTAAAACGATAGTTCAAAAATATGAAAAAAATAAAATGGTGGATTTCCATCTTATTATTACATTTTAACAGTTTCGTGGATTGGTTTCTCTTATAGTTGACCAACAGTAATCCCGCATCATGTTGTTATCCAAAAATCCTTGATTTAACGTTTTTGATTTAATGTAGCAATTTTTTAAGATTTACTGACTTTTGAAGATGCCATCTTCAAAGGACATTAAACAGTGGTGAAAGAATCCCCCTTTTCAAAAAATATCAACTGTACAAAAATGTAGCAAAAACGACCAGTTTTATTTCAGAACTACTTTTCTAACTTCTACTCGTCATTTTAACTGAATTAGAAACCAAATATTTATTAATTTGATCAGATAAATGAACTTCAAACTACAGCCCACATGTTAAGTAATTGGGATTATTTTTCCGACCCAAATATCGACCAATAGAATTGCACCATTCGACGTCACGTGGTACAACCTACATGGTATTATACTGAAAATTTTTTGAAAATTTTCTCTGGTAGTTGCTATATATAAAATAATCCCCCGAATACCACACGAGCTTCAAAATTATCTGGTATTTCCCGATAGGTTCCCTGCAAACAAATAAAATCGTCAAGTTTTTCAGGAAAAATCACTCGCGCTTCGCGCTCGTGATTTTTTAACCTGAAAAACTTGACTCCTTCATTTGTTTGCAACGAACGGAAATACCCGATAATTTTGAAGCTCTTGTGGTATTATAAGTGAAAAATGAACGTCAATAGAAAAAAAATGTGACATGATAGAAAATTTCTGCTGGCAATTTTATGTGTAGGTAGGTAGTTTCACAAAAATTTTTTTCGAGGTATATATTAAAAAATCTTTTTATTAAAAAATACAACAGACTTCCAAAAAAGAAAATACACTTAAAATTGAAAAATAACTTTAATTTCGGCAGTCGGTGTTTGAATTTTATTTCTTCGTTAATTCACACCGACTTTCGAAATTAAAGTTATTTTTCAATTTTGAGTGTAGTTTCTTGTTTGAGAGTCGGTTGTATTTTTTGTAAAAAAAAAATATTTTTTACTTTTTAGTTGTATCTAGGGTATACCTAGAACTATAACTAAATATTAAAGTTATGTCCGAATTGATAAGCCCAATAACATGGAACATGAATTTGAACATACTCGTAATTGGAGGACCAGAATTAATACTCATAAAGTATATCTGCTGTGCTTCGTTTAATTTAATCAGTTTAATCTGGTCTCCATGCAAGCGAATACCTAATATCGTACCTTCAATCAGGAACGTGCGGAATTAATAACAGTAATCTGAAACTGCAGAGTCTATAGACAGGTGTGGTGGAGTAATGGACTCATGTCAGATTGCTGCCATATAACGGCAACATTGTAATCTGCATATTAAAGCAATGTTTCAGAAAGGAGACCATGATAACTATAAAATGATTTGTATGACTCATGAGTTACTGAAAACCTATTGTGGATTACCTACGTAAGTGCGTTCCAGTATTTGCTCAGATTATCATTAGTAAATTACACTCGATTCATATCTCGTAATGGCTTAGATCGGTATTCAGATAATCTAAAGTTCACAAATGTTATTAATACTGCTATATTGTTTGTTATTATGGGTTTTAGTGGATATGGAGTGGGGATTTTAATTATGAAACTAGATTGGAATTTTACTCACAGTCCCTTGCCACAGTCGAGCAATCATTTGGTTTATAGAAGTTTTGATTAAAATACTTCTTTTGTGTCTTCTGATAGTACCTTTATATACAATAGGTAAGTACCTACATATGTAAAGAAAAGAAAGAAAGAAAAACATTTGTTTTGCGACAGTCACCGGGCACACACAAGAAAAATAAAATGAAAAGTGACAACCATTAACAAGAAAAAATAATATTAACATAGCGTGTGCCTCACGGCTGCGATCCATCAGGTTAAGCTACGCTTGGCGGAGTTGGTCCAAGGATGGGTGACCATGTTTACATACCGAGACTCCTCCGTGCCTCGGAAAGCACGTTAAACCGTTGGTCCCGGCTGTCAATCGTGGATCTTTGACAGTCGTTACGGGTCGTCAGAAGTCCGAAAGTCTAACAACCAGTCTTACCAAGGGGTATCGTATTACCCAATAACTGGCTTGTGGAGGTCAGATGGGCAGTTGCTCCATGTAAAACACTGGTATTCAGCTGCATCTGGTTAGACTAGAAGCTGACCCTAAGATAGTTGGGCAAAGGCTAGGCAGATTGACTATAGCGTGTGCCTCTCGGATGCGCCAAAAAGGTTCATTTCAGCATTGTTTTCAGACATAATATGCTTCCCGACGGTCTTCCAATTAACCTTTTGTGACGAGTGACGGAGCAAATCGTTTCAAACAAAATAATAATTATATATCCAATAAACAAATATAAATACTTTTAATAAAATAAATCACCTAAAAAAACAGATAAAAAGTAATAATATTTTTATGGCAAGTAGGTAAATATATTTAAATTATTATTTGTTTTGCGTGACATGGACGGAACAGTTAAGTGCGGTAGGCATTTTATGTGATTGAGACATTATGTGTGATCATATCTAGTTTCCGTTGCGCGTCTATTAATGTATAGTATGGCCATATGAATGTGGCAAGTGGGGTGTAAAAAAAAACCGGCCAAGTGCGAGTTGGACTCGCGCCTGAAGGGTTCCGTACCATCATACAAGATTGTACTATACATACAGTATTCGTACATAATTATACGCGTTGTTGCCATTATTAAAATTGAGCAAAAAAAGCAAAAAAAAAAACACATTTCTAGTAGGGGTTTATTTTTTAATTTTTTAATAAAACTTTGCCCTACTCTAGTAATTACTCCTGTATCGTGAGTGCGTTCACAGACACGTAAACCCACATACACAAGATACCCAGACCCGGAACAACTCTCTGTAGGTCATACAAATTTTTTTTCCGTGCGGGAATCGAACCCGCGACACGCAGCGCAGCAAAAAATTATTTTGAAAATCTGTCCACAAGTGACAGAGAAATCGGTGGACATACATAAAAAAAAACATACATACAGTCGAACATAGAACCTCCTCCTTTTACGAAGTCGGTTAATAAGAAATTTTCATGATTTTAGACGCCTGAAAATCATTCAGCCAAGTCGTATTTTTTCACAGTTCAGCAAAGCATCTCAGCAAACCCGGGCACTAAGGGCAGGAAGGAACCTCCCTCCCGCTCCCCCCAGAGCGGGAGAAGTCATTGGATGACTGCCCACCCCATAAAAAAAAAAGCAAAGACTTCTTTGGATGCAGAAAACACTCCGTTCGTAGCCAGTTACAATATTACGACTCGCTTTAAATTCTCGATGCGTTTCTCAAAGGGATTTTTAGCAAGTTTAATTTTGGAATGTGGAGCTTGATTGCATTTTTAACTGTGAGTATACCAGGACCAAACCATCGATTGAGGTTAACAACGTCACAATAGACTACGTTGATGAGTATACTTACCTAGGCCAGATAATCTCTCCCAAAAACCTAACGTCCAAGGAAATACAAAACAGAACAAATGTAGCATGGAAACGATACTGGTCTTTAAAGGAAATTATGAAAAACCCGTCAATACCACTAAAACTCAAAAGTAGTATCTACAATTCGTGCGTCCTTCCAACCATGACGTATGGATACCAAACATGGGCACTAACCAATGAAGACATCAACAAATTAAAGACATGCCAACATGACATGGAGAGAAGCTTACTAAGTATCAAGAGAAGAGATAGAATAAAGCTTAAAGAAATAAGGAAGAGAACAAATATCGCAGACGTGTCACACCATTAGAAAACTCAAATGGCAGTGGGCTGGCCATATGATACGAAGCAAACAAGAAAAATGGACAAAAATAGTAACAGAATGTTATCCTAGAGAAGGGAAAAGACGGAGAGGGAGGCCATGTCGAAGATGGAGCGATGATATAAAAGACACCGCAGGGGTACTGTGGAGTAGATTGTGTGAAGACCGTGATCAATGGAAGAGCCTGGGGGAGGCCTATGCGCAAGCAAAACAATCTGTACCGATGTCTTAAAACATATATATTTTTGTAATTGTAAATGTTTGTTAATAAAGGCTATTATTATTATTATTATACCAGGACCTGAAACAAATGAAAATTGCCATATTTTCTTATATAAAGTCGTGGGTAGATGTGGGTGGTATCACTTATCTACCGGCGTCTCCCATTTCAACCCAACCCAACCCGTGTCGAGGTGTCGAGTATCGGTGCAAACACGTGGACTTTGTCCTTGAAAAATATAAAGGCAGGCGTAGGCTAAATAACAGGCGACTGATTATATATTATGTAGGATAAGACAGCTATGAACAAGAACTGGTACTGTAGAAATCAATTTGCTAGTAATGAATAGAAAGCAATTATTTGCTATAAATACTTGCATATTCAGGGTTCCGTACCAAATATATGTAAAGTTACAAATTGTAAAAGTTTTGTTATTATTATAGGTTAAGTTTTAAACTGTAAAATTAAGTTTGCTGATAATAGAAAAAAAACCCGGCCAAGTGCGTGCCGGGCCACGCGCAGTGTAGGGTTCCATAGCCGCTCGTTGTAACATGCGGACTTAGAAGCGGGCTTTATGTTTATTATTATAAACATATTAATTGAGTTCACGGTTTAACGCACCTTTAAATTAAAAACGGAAAAAAATATTTGCCAGTATTTTACATGTTGTTTTGTTTTGTTTTCAGTCCATTGGCCTTGACTTTAACTACTCCAAATGTGAAATATTTCTTTGTGACAATACCGACAGACAATCGACCATACAGAAATTCAGTGCAATAGCGCCAGAGATCAAAATTTTAGAGAAAAGTTCATTACAGGTATAGGTTCTCCAATATTGGAAGACAGTTTTTCTTCATTCATCGATGACAAAATTAAACGTTTTAACGATATTTCAGACAGACTTTCCAAAATAAGTTTACATTCGGCGGTCACCCTCATCAGGTATTGCTGTTTCGGACCAAATTTCATATATTTTCTTCGCTCTTCCCTTTTATGGAAGCAGCCACATCTCTGGGACAAAATCGATCAAATTATTCGTTCCACTCTTACGTCCATCTTAAATGTGGCCCTGGATGACCGAGCATGGCTGCAAGCCACGCTACCTATTCGCTTTGGTGGGCTCGGCATCCGCAAAATTTCTAGTGTAAGCCTACCGGCGTTCCTGTCTTCGGTCCACAGCACTCGACAGTTAACCACACGAATTTTAACCACATCGCTGGTTAACTGTGAGGTGCCGAGCTTGACTGATGCTGTGAATGCCTGGAAAGCGGCTTCCCCGAACACGGCGTTGCCCGAGAACCCATCTTCCCAGAGACAGTGGGATGAGCCGCTCTGCAGGTTGGTACGGAATAATCTCATTAATACGTCCACCAATACTGCTGAGCGTGCCCGCCTACTGGCTGTGGGTGAATCGGAGTCGGGCCTTTGCCTACAGGCACTACCGTCACCCAACATTGGTACCATGCTGAGTGACGCCACTTTCCGGATCGCTACATGTTTGCGTCTGGGTGCTCCGAGTGGAGCTCCACATCGTTGTCAATGCGGTGAAGCAGTAGACCGCCTCGGACACCATGGCCTATCCTGCGGTAGGAGTGCTGGTCGGATAGCACGGCACGCCAGCATTAACACACATTCGTCGGGCTCTTGTCACCGCCGGGGTGCCAGCTGTTTTAGAACCCAATGGCTTGGCACGTGACGATGGGAAGAGGCCAGACGGAATGACCATAATGCCTTGGAAGTTGGGTAGGCCTTTGGTGTGGAATGCAACATGTGTCGACACCCTTGCGCCATCCCATCTTCTTAGCACGGCAGGCTGTGCTGGGGCGGCTGCTGCAGGTGCAGAAAACCTCAAACGGCGCAAATATAACAACCTTATTGGGACACTGGGATTGGGATTACATATTTGAGTCGTTTGGGGTTGAAACACTAGGGCCATGGAGTCCGAGTGCTCATCGAGTTTTCCGGCATATCAGCAAGCTGTAAGTCGACTCTTCACGTGCCCAGAGGGCTGGGCTTTTCTTTGGTCAACGAATCAGCATTGCTATTCAACGTGGCAATGCTTAGGGAGGATCCGGCAACTGGGACACGAGGTGGCATTGCACAAGTCCGAGGCCATGTGTTTTCATGGTCCTCGGAACGCGCCACCGGCGGGTTCCCAGATCACGGTAGGAGGGGTTCGCATCGGCGTCGAGGGTACGATGAAGTACCTGGGACTCGTCCTCGACAGCCGGTGGAACTTCGTCGAGCATTTTCGACGTTTGGCTCCCAGATTGGACAGGGCCGGGGCCGCCTTGAAGCGGCTCCTACCCAATCTGAGGGAGCCAAACGCCTCCTGCCGGAGGCTCTACGCGGGGATCGTGTGGTCCATGGCCCTCTACGGGGCACCGGTGTGGGCGCGTTCATTGAGGCAGCGATCAGCTCGCCAGATGAACGCGTCCCAGAGGGTCATGGCGATCCACATCATCCGAGGATACCGCACGGTCTCCCGTGAGGCTGCGAGCCTCCTTGCCGGACTGTCACCGTGGGATCTGGAGGCAAAAATCCTCGCGCACCTGTATGAGTGGCGCGAGGAGGCCAAACGCCGGGGCGAAACTCCGCTTCCGCGACAACTCGCGGCTCGGCGGACCGAGCTACGGCAGGATCTCATGGTGACATGGAGAGAGCGACTGTCGCAATCCAGCGCTGGGCACGCCACCATCGAGGCGGTAGTGCCCCTCTTTGAGGAGTGGCTGGAGAGGCGTCACGGCGCCCTCACCTTCCGCCTGACACAGGTGCTCACCGGACACGGCTGTTTCGGTAGGTACCTGTGTCGGATCAAGGCGGAGGTGACTCCCGGGTGTTTCCACTGCGAGGATCGCCCAGAGGACACGGTGGAGCATACGGTGGAGGTTTGCCCCGCTTGGGCAGAGCACCGCCGTGTCCTCATGGATGCGATAGGCGGCAGCGACCTCTCGCGCCGTGCCCTGGTTCAGGCCATGGTACGGAGCGAGAGGGAATGGGAGGCCGTCTCCTCCTTCTGCGAAGCAGTAATGCTCGCGAAGAGGGAGGCGGCATACGTAAGGGAGACTCGACAACAGCCGAGTCGCCCTAGCGCCCCCAGCCGCAGCCGTCGCATCAGACGCCAGGGGGTTCGGGCGCCGCGAGACGATCTCCGGCCACGGTAGACCCGGGCCTGCGGACGGCGAGTAGTGGGTAACTCGCCGTCCGATCAGCACCAGGTCCGAGAGTCGACGGCGCGTAGTGTTCCACGCGTGCCTCAAAGAGCTGTCAGCAAAGGACGGGACCTGCCACGGCCGATGCCTGCCCGGGGGTGGAGGATAAATTCGAAAGAGTTCACCCCTGGGCACTCGAGGCAGGGAGGAACAGGGGTGGGTTTTAGTCAGTAAGAGTCTGACACGCCCTTCCGCTCCACCCTAGAGCGGAAGAAGTCATAGGATGATTTCCCACCCCCAAAAAAATAAAATAAAAATGTGGCAATGCTGCTAGCGTTCTGGGCACTTTTTCCATTGACAGCGATGTGGATGAATTTTTTGATGCCCAGTGAGTTGTTTTTTCATACGCATTTGTACATGTTAGGTATTATTGTTAGTTTGTATATATATCTTTTAAGTTATTTCTATTGAATAAGTAGTGAAAATGTTGTTTTAGATATAAAACACGTAAGAACTTCACCTAAGCATTTTTTTAAAGGATTTTGTGTTTTTTTACGAAATTTTCCAAGTTTGTACATTTTATAAGTTGAGCGACTATTACCCTTAAACTAACAGAGCTAACTAGGCCCTGATAGTTTTCCCATAAAGTTCGTTATAAATACTACCATCAAGAATTTTTCAGATTTTTCAAGGCAACAGTTTAGCTTTTAGTGCCGATACTCGATTCGAACACACTTTAAAGTTTAACAGGTAATATGCAAATTACCGGGTACGATCTGTTAAATAATGAAATTTTAATAAAAATAGCAAATATCCGCACATTAACTAGTTAATCTGCATGTTAACGGATGCTACACCGTTAAATCGCGGAAGGCAGTAAACGAAACTCTTTTAACTTAATTTTTAACTCGCACTTTCTATTACCGGCCAAACCTTATTTAGGCCAAACTAGTTTATCCTAGGCCAAATCGGTTTATCCTAGGCGGGTCAGGATAATATACTAGTTTAGCTATTCTATATTTTTCCTAGGTATTCTATACAATACCCGATGATCAGCCGGCAAAGTGCTAACGACGGTCGTAAGTAAGGATAAGCCGACGGAGCCCTTACGGATTCGGGATGCCCTAAGTTCCCGAGCACGCTTCGCTCGCTCTTGGACTTATTAGTTACTAAGTACTAACCGTCTCTTAGCTATGCCTCGGACGGACAGACGGACATACTGAAACTAAGGGTTTCTTGTCATTGTTAAGACTGGGTCAGTAAAGTACATAAATAGTGTCCCGTGCAATAAGACCGCCTGTTAAATACTTGTTATGTAAATATTAGTCCTGTGTTATTATGAGGTGTACAATAATAGTGCAAATATGAAGACTGTAGCTTCAACGTGTTTTATGTTTTTTTTTTCAATGAAGGTGACAGATTTCAGTTTCGAAATCGAAATCGAATCAGCACTTCCAGAGGTTAATGTGACTGTTCCTAAATTATCCTAGGTTGATAAAATTATCCTAGATTTAGATAAGAGTCGGCTTCTCCTACGGGGAAGAAGCAAAGCTCCTCCGTCCGCCCACACATTGCAGCGGTTATTCTACATAGATACTTGGGCCCGCTCCCACCTTTTGTGAATTCCCATAACTACTGTCTTGTCCCTACTTATAAATATCTAAGGGACAAGGAGGGCTATAAGGTGAAGTTAATAGTGAGAATTCACGGTTAGAAAAACATATGTAAAAGAATAATAAAGTTTGCATTATACCATATAACGTGAGAACGCTGACAGGAGCGTTACACTTGCGCTTGAGAAGTCCAATATTTAAATTACGTTAATTTATATGTTTACAATTTTTTTTCTTTTTTTTTTTTAAAAACGTTGCCCCACACTAGGAATTACTCCTGTATCGTGGGTGCGTTTACAAACATATAAACTCACATACACAAGACACCCAGACCCGGAACAACTATCTGTAGGCCATACAAATATTTGTTCCGTGCGGGGATCGAACCCGCGACACGCAGCGCAGCAGCCGAAACGCTCAACCACTGCGCCAACCGTGCCGTCAACGTGCCGTTACAATGTTCTATGAACCCATCTGGTGACATAGAACGGTTGCCTCGAAGTACATGTACTGTTTGACCTGATGGCACAGAACCACTATCTGAACAGCAGCGATTCTAACAGAATATATTCCACGTAGACATTTAAATTGAGCTCATTATAAATGTCTTACGCAACCCTAAGACAGAGGTACTGCGAAGTCCAACTGCCGTTGAGAAGAACAAGGTTAGTTTTTAAGTGGCTTTAGATTTGTTTAATGTGAAATACCCTCTTACGACAGCCTACCCCTTTCACTAAAATTACATAAAACTAGCGTAAGCGCACCGTTGACTGACACTATGTAGCAGAATTCATTTATTCATTCAATCGTTCTTGGTGCTCGCCGAAGTAGTTCTGATAGTCACTTCACTTTTCCTTAATCTGCTCATTTCGTGGATATATGGTGCAGTTATGAGCGGCTTTCTTGGTGTTTCTTTAAATAGTGTCAATTCAGTAAAACGCCTATAAAAAGATATTGGTGATGATTCTCTTGTTCAATAACAAAACTAAAAAAACTTTTTTACAAAATAAAAACAACCAACTTCCAAAAAAAAAAATACACTACAATTTTGGCATTCGGTGTTTGTATTTTATTTCTTCGTTATTTGACACCGACTTCCGAAATTAACGTTACTTTTAATTTTTAGTAAAAATGTTTTTTATTTTTCACTTTTTAGTTGTATACCCCAGAACTGTAAACTCAAATAACATGGAACGTTTAATTTAAACATAGTCGTAATTGGAGAACACCAAAACGGCATCAAGGTATACGTATTTTTCGTTTTTGATCAGTTTTTCAAAAAGCACTGAAGCTATTTTGATAAAATTTATATGAAACTTCCTCGGGAGTATATTCTTTCGGATAAAAAAAGAATTTTGAAAATCAGTCCTCAATTGACAGAGAAATCGGTGGACATACATAAAAAAAAAAAATTGTGAATCGCTAACTTTTACTAAAAGGCAGTCCGAGAAAAGGACGGCTATAGCTATGAACTAAGTTAGAGAAGTCAAACTAGTTTACGCCTTGCGCTTCACCGTGTTTTTAATCGACATGTTTTTACGTGTACCCTTAATTTGTATGGAAATATTAGTTCAACTAATTTGTGAAAAAGTTTTTATTTTATGATCTTTTGTGGCTCGCGTCATATTTAATACCCTGAATACTCTGAGGCTAATTTGTAATCCATCATCATTCCTCTTGTCACTGAGCTGATGATGTAACTATCCTTCCTTGAGGTTCCCAGGATAATGACCAATTGATGTTACTTCCAATATTGTAAAGACGTCTTTTCTTTATTAAGTCTCTTATTACGTCTCCTTCTTATTTATTAAGTGGTTTCTGTCTCTAAAACCACAGTTTTTATATATTTTGTAGCTTCTAATTGTTTAGAAAAGGTATGGTTTCCATCATCCGCTCAGCTTCATGGTGTGATGATTCCTAAACGCAACTAACTGATTAAGATAGGAAAAGTAAATAGAAACACTATTCGTGCCCACAATTTTCGAGGGTTTCTCTCAATTATATCAAGATTACATCATCAACCTAAATTCCTTGATATGAGTCCACTCTTGAGGTATGTGCTATCTAACAAAAGAAGAATCATCAAAATTGGTTCATAAATAACGGAGTGAGGGCTGATCATACATACCGAAACACTATTCGTGTCCACAATTTGCCAGGTTTTCTCTCAATTTTATCAGGATTCCATAATCAGATCCTAACTTCTTTAACATGAGACCACCCTTGAGGTATATTCTAACTAACATAAAAAAAATTATCAAAATCGGTTCATAAATAACGGAGTGAGGGCTGAACACACATAAAAAACATATATATAAATACGGTCAAATTGAGAAACTCCTCCTTTTGTTTTTCGTCGGTTAAAAACATAAATGGAATATATTTTTAAGAGGTTCAACATTTTTTGACTAAGTAACAATCGCCATATATTTATAAAATTCTACATACTTATAAAATACTTAACGAATAAACATACACACAAAAAAAGTGTGTGTGTACTTTTGTACGTACGTAAGAAGTTATAATTCTTTGGCGTAACAAGACACATATTATTGTTATAATTTTTTAAATATAATAATAATCGTAATCATAATTGTAATGGTGGTAATCGTAATCGTAATCGTAATCGTAATCGTAATCATAATCATAATCATAATCATAATCATAATAATATTATTACATTCTTTATTTTTAGCATTCACTCACGCTCTCTCTCTTTCTATTCCCCCTCCCTAGGAGCGTTAAACGTTTAACGCATCCTTGTTGCAAGTCGCATAAGAAGTATAACTTCAAACAAAAAAAATAAATAAAAACCTATTTTCGTACCTGCATATGTACCTATATTCAAAACAAAACACGTTTAGGCGTCGAAGTACACCGCTGTCAACCGGAAACGTGGCCAGAATATTGGCAGCATTGCCATGTTTATTGGCAATGCTAATTCTTTGGACAAAGAACGAGCCAGCCCTCTGGTCACGCAATGTGTCGATTAGTCGGCGAAAAATATCCTTGAAAAGGAGACGCGCACTCGGACCCAATGACCCAAGCGTTTCGACCCCAAACGGTTACTTTAAATGAATATAATATTTTGTTGTTAATTACGGTAAAGTGTCAGGTTGTATAATCAATAAAATCAGGCATAATGTGTTGCTAAGAGGAAAAAAGTGTTGCTAAAAGGCTAAATATAAAATTTTGTTATTAAAATTGGAGTGAGTGACAGTCAGTCACAAACAATTTTCCTCTTAATTAAATTAGTTTAGATTTAGATTTCTTGACGATCCGTAAAATCAACCTTATTAAGTTTTATCTAATCTTTGTTGACCTCAGTTCTATGAAAGTGTGTCACTGTTTGTGTAATCTCAGCGGTAGACGACTGTCTTCCGAGAGAGTTGTAATCTTTTTATGATATTGACTTAGTGTTCTTTTGACTTGTAAGACTAACTTGAGCTGAGTGTTTTTTCCAGCTTTTGATTTGTTTGTTATGCTTGAAAAAACATTCGTGGAGCTCGGGCTCGATTTTTAAAGTTAGTCACAAAATTCATTGTATGCCGAGACTATTCATTATATGAGATACAGACTGTTAATAAAAGATCTTTGAAAGTCGTAACCGTTAGTCTGAAGCCAGAAAATCTGACATCAGTGTTGCCAAGGGGTATCGTGTTACCCAGTTACTGGGTCGTGAAGTTTAGATAAGCAGTAACTCTACGTAAAATACTGGTATACAGCTGTATCCGGTTAGACTGAAAGCCAACCTTAATATAATTTAGTTACCGCACCCCTAAGCACTCAGGCAGGGAAGGAACAGGGGTGGGTTTTAGTCAGTAAGAGTCTGACACGCCTTCCCGCTCCACACAGAGCAGGAGAAGTTATTGGATGATTTCCCAGCTTACAAAAAAAAATGTAATTTAGTTGGGAAAAGGCTAGGCTGATTTTTGCATGAAAAAAAAAACATAGTCGGGACGAAGATAGGATAAATTTTTTATTTAAATTTCGTACACCAAATGACGGTGACGGTTAGAATCCACCAGTAATGTTATATATCCAATATTTTAGTATACAAGTGTTGTCAAACATCGACGAAATGCATAGTTAAAGGTTGTTCCAAATAAACGTGCAATAACGGTCATTGACTCACCTACATTTATTGACATTTTTAATTTAAAAAACGGAATTAATGACTCAAAGCTGTCCCGAATCAACATCTCTCGTGATCCTTAACATTGTCTAATAATGAAAAATTATTTATATTTAATTGTTCAGGTACCTACGAAGAGTTATTAGGGAAAGGTCAATGTACTTTATTGCAAATTTATCTGAAACATAGTATAGCTTATCGCTGTTTAGTTTGGTTTATTTCATGGTTTCAAAATACCTCTGTATTCGTTGTTTGTTCTACACACGTTTTGCTATTATTGTCTAAGAATTTTGCTTTGAAATGTGACACAGAAGCGATTCGAGTGTGCTTCATTTGTTACACAACTCTTTTACATGAACTTTAATCTATGCCTACAATGGCGGTCTTATCGCTGACAGTGATAACCAGATAAACTTTGAATTTACTTAAAGTACTTAAAAAAACTGGCAAAGTGCGAGTGGGGCCACGCGCATAGTAAGGTTCCGTACTCGCCTGATAAAAGATGCGGACTTAGAAGGGGGCTTTATGTTTATTACTATGAATTATGTTAATTGAGTTTAAGATTTTCAATTTAAATTAATAAAAAAAAAAAACATGTTTACTACCCATTTGAAATATTAATTATGTAACAACTACATTACTGTGTGTGTAGGATTTTTTTTCTAAGGTGTTTGTGTTTTGTACAAAATTTTCAATGTTGGTCCATTAGGCGACGATTACTCGTAAAGTTCGTGAAATATACGATTACGATTTTTTTTTTAATTTTTCAAGCCAACAGTTTAGCTTTTAGTTGGTGCGCTCGATTCGAACAAAAATATCACTAATATTTCGCAAACGAATCCCTAAATCGAATACTAGTCTTTACAACCCCTCAATGATTTTAAACTACCTATCCAAAGATTCCCCACAATAAAGGATAGGCGAAAAAAATAAATATTATACAAACTTCACATGTAGACCATAAAAAAACCTTTTTCAATTTTCTTTTTATTTCTTTTTCTTGGCATGAGTAATATTTATATCCATGCAAAATTGAACCTTTCTAGTACTAACAGTCTCTAAGCTATGCCTCGGACGGACAAACGGACAGAGCGAAACTATAAGGGTTCCTTGTCCTTGTTAGAACTACGGAATTATAATAAAAGTAAATTCAATAAGACCAACCATTTCTAGTTTTATACCCACAATGTATTCACTAGGTATTCCACGAGTTACCTGAAATGCTTTTGAGACTGTTCCTAAAAGACCCCTGGCTGATTAAAATTTTCGATTTTCCTAAATATATTTATACGACAAGGCCAAACTTGGAAAATCCTCTACCATTTATTCGAAGTGAATTCCCATACTACAGCTCCTTTGTTCCGACTTATATAAGTAGAGAACAAGGAGGGGACACAAGGTGAGATTAATATTGGGAATTCACGGTTATTAATACATAAACAAAATAAAAACAAGGTATGAAGTTAATGAGACAAGAGGGATGCAAAGTGCATTATATAAGGTGAGCGTGTCACGCTTTATGCTTAGGAAGTCCAACATTACAGTTACGTTAAATTATATGCTTAGTGCTCTAGGAACCCATTCAGTGACATGGAACAGCTACCTCGTCATACGTGTACAGTTCGTGTTAATGCAACATGCCCACTATTTGGACACTGTAGCTATTCTAAATGAACATGTTCCCTATGCTCTATATAAATGTCTTACACAACTCTAAGACAGTGATACCGCGAAGTCCACCTGCCGATGAGGAAGACAAATTTAGGTTTTACGAGACTTTAAACGCGTACAAATGTAAACAATCCGCTTACGTTAGCCTACCCCTTTTCTAAGGTCACACAAAACTTGCACAAATGCTTCGCGGACTCAGTCTGTAGCAGAATTCATTGTGACGTCCTTGGTGCACACCGAAGTCGTTCAATCGTCACTCCACATTTGCTTAAACTCCCCAGTTCGTGGATTTTTTTTGGGGTGGTGGGAAATCATCCAATGACTTCTCCCGCTCTGGGTGGAGCGGGGGGGCATATCAGACTCTTACTGACTAAAACCCACCCCTGTTCCTTCCCTGCCTGAGTGCCCAGGCACACAGGAGGCAGTAACCATCACCAGCGTTTAATTAACCCTACAGTCCCACTTACGGGGTGGCCATTAAGCGTGAATGTCAACTGCTCACCCACCAGCTTCTCTATTTATTTATCCTTTATTTCAGGCAACTATGGCCCATAAAACACAATACATATATAAGTATAAAACAATAATTACTGTAAACTAATACATATTTTATACTCGTACAATAAACAAAAACTACTGTACACGAAGTAACGGTGTCGTGTTACGCTGCGAGGTGTCGCGTAGCTGGCCGCGGAAACGCCGATACGGCACACCTTTCGGCCAAAACTCTTCCTTGAGGAAGGTCATCAAATGGTGAGTCGGAACGCACACCACGAACGACTTGAAATTGGTGTTATGGCGCGCCTCCAACTTCTCCACCCTCAAGGTCCAGTTGGTCTTCACCCGAATGTACTCTACGATGTCCTCAGTCTTCGTAGAGTGGTGCAAACGGGACACATACAGCTGTGTCGTCGGTACTGCTGGACGTAGCAGCGTATTGGATCCTGCTGGCGCTGTCCCACACTGGTTGCAATAAGTAGGCTTCCTCTCCTTTCTCTCCACCTTGATGAAACCGTCCTCATCGCATGTGTTCTTCAGTGGACCCTGCTGTTTGTGGTCCATCACAGCGCTTTTAGTGGCGCTTGATGCTGAGCGACGACTATCTGCCCGGGTGTGAATTTAAATATATATGGGTACATTCGTTCACCATCACGGCCACCGATATTCACGCACATACCTACACTCTCCTTACTGATATTTAAAGCCTAGTATAAACTACACTCATATTATTTAAGTATGAACTAATACTCTCGCCTTAACGAAGACTTAAGAGACATACATTTTATACTAAGTGGGTCCAACCTGTACCTGTTATAATTAACTTGACATATTATTATATTACTTATTCTCCTACGAGTTATAACAGGGCATGGCTGATTAATCTGCCTAGCCTATTGTCTCTACAGACAGATTCCCCTACAAAAACAACAACACATCAGAAAAGGTACACATTTTAGCTCATAGACTAGTTAATTAACTTAGTTAACACTTACCAATTAGCTCCCTGAAGGGATTAAGAGAGCCAGCAGGGGCAGCGGGGTGGGGGGGGAGCAGGGATTGTGAGGCATTAACTCCGCCTTTGTGCATTTGTGTTGCATGAAGTTTTAATAAATAAATAAATAAGTCTACAAACCATTTACAAAGTACTGTACACTCTACAAGACTCGTACCCCAGCTCAGCAAGCATACCACCGTCTTGAACCGCTTACCACCACTGACTGTCTCTTTCCAGCTTCCGCCTACATCGCCCGCGCGAATACTATCGTTTTTTCTAGTGACACTCTTAACTACTTTGTCTACTTGAACTTTTACTGGGCAGGGAGTCGGCTCTGTGTTGCCAAGCCCCTTTTTTTACTGCATTTCACGTGCACTTTGCCCGAATGAGTCGCTAATGTTTCATAGAATTTGTTAGAACCTATGACATCTTAATTGTCATGAATAATTGCTTTCAAAGAGCGCTGACAGAAGTATCACCTTTTCTCGTAAAACAATTCATCTTGTGACACTATTTTAAACGAATAGATGTTTCATTTTTAATTGTGTGCCCCTGTCAATCCTAAAATTCGGATGGTAGTGTGTTTCTATTAAAACTCGACCATGTGCGCAAAGCTTTGGTTTTGAAATAAATATAATTTATATGAAATTAATTGAATAGCATTAAAGGTGGACGGTCACACTTTATAAAGTAAAAGAAAGAACACTTAGACAGAATAATATAATAATAATAATAATATTCCACAACTATCACACAACGCCATCTAGTCCCAAGCTAAGCAGAGCTTGTATTATGGGTACTAGACAACTGATAAACATACTTATATATTTCTAAATACATACATATTATAGATAAATTACACCCAGACACAGAACAAATGATCGTGCTCATTACACAAACATTTGTCCTGGGTGGGAATCGAACCCACGACCTCCGGCATAGCAGTCAGGGTCACTAACCACTAGACCAACAGGCCAGTCAATGGTATAAAAGAATCTTTTATAGACGTATAATTGAAACAAATTTGTCCCTAAAATAGTCTCAAAATATATCTGTGATGCTAAGTTGGACCGAGTTAAACTAAACAAACCCAAATAATGATGTTTAAATCAATGTTATGTTACATTTGCTGACTTGAAGAAGTAAAGCGGAAAATGGGATTTGCAAACAAATTTTTAAGAGGGCTTCGTTCGCTCGCTTTGCTCGCTCACTCTAGTCCCGTTCATCCCCTTCAAACCTAACGTGTCCATATCGTGCACTAAGTTCTCGAGCTCACTTCGCTCGATCTTGGACTAAATACTAAAAAAAAAGATAAACTGGCCAAGTGCGTGTCAGACTTTGCACATTTAGAGCGGTTTCGCACTACATCCGATCCGAGTTCGATCCAAATCCTTGAAAACATGGATCTAGAAAACTCGGACCGATTTCGGATATTGCTTTTCGCACTACGTCCGATCCAAATTCGTAATTCAGGGGCCCTGTTAGAGTCGCGGGTGTGTTTGACGTTAAGACTCACCGCGGCTCCTGGCATAGGCTAGGAAGGAACACGGGTTGATTTTAGTCAGTAAGAATCTGACACGCTTTCCCGCTCCGTCCAGAGCGGGGATAAGTTATTTGATAATTCCCACACCAAAAAGGTCCTCTTTTTGGCATACGTCATTTTACGCAGAGTCACAGCCAAGCGTTCACGTCGTTGATCATAAGTCCTTTCAATAGGCGTCACTCCCCGGCCACATACCCCGCCCGCCCCGCTGTCTCTCTGCTCGTATGCAGCTCGGATTCGGTTCGGACGCAGTGCGCGAGTGTTCATACAAATTATTAACGGATTATTGACGGACCGAAGTAAACATAGTATTTTATGGCTATTTCGATCCGTCAATAATCTTCTCCGACATGGAGATTCATGGATGACGGAAATCAGATCTAGTGCGTAAATTACCATACAAATAGTTCTATCACCAATATCAAGTTCATAGGTCAAAGTGTACTAAATACTCGTGCGTGAAAAGGAACAATCGAAGTCGTTCGCTATTCGGTCACACCAAGATCTCAGTAAAACGATTCTATCACTAGGGATGAATAAAGAACACTGTAATGTAGTGTTTATTTACTACTTTATTACTTTATCTTTATTGAAAATTTTAATGACACTTGACTTCAAATTGTATTTCTTTAAATGATCTTTTTTTTAAATATTTATTTTATTTAAAAAAAATAATTGGGGTTTTTGTCCAATAAGGATATGCCAACCCCATCATACCTTATAACAAAATAAATTCACCTAGTAACACACAAGAATTAATTATAGTAACACTAAAAAGCAGCCACTCACTGCTGAGCGACTAATACTAAATTACATAATTTTTTAGCTGCCTCCGACCCAGGGTTTGCTAATATGCTTTGAATCAGACCTACATCCAACCTATTTAACTTTAATTCATTCAGCAGCGAGTCGCGTTCACCTTTATTCCGGACACATTCCATCAGCAAATGCTGAACATCTTCAATTTTGTTACAAATTATACAATTGGGAGAATTAGATTTTTTCATTATGAAAGCAAACTTTGCTGATGGATAGTGTCCGGATCTAAGTCGAAGGGCTATTTTTACATATTTTCTACTCAAATTAATGCCATCGAACCAAGGGACACAAGGAAGTTCACCCTGTATGGTCTTATACCATTCGCCTTTATCTATGGATTTACTTTCAAATAGTTGTTTCCAATCATCAAAACATACCGATTTAAATCTAGGTACTAACTCCCAATGATCCGGCAAATAGTCAATTACCCTACCCTCTACTGCCGCCAACTTAGCTATACGGTCAGCTTCCTCGTTCCCTTTCAGACCAATATGTGCTGGAACCCATTGCAACTTCAATTCTGTACCCCTTTCATTAAAAATAATAATAGCTTTCAGGATATCATAGGCTATCGTTGCACCTCTGCGGCCAGAGGCGCATCGAGCCACATGTTGCAAGGCACTCTTACTACGAGTATCTGGGAAAATAACAATTTTATTTAAGGTAAGATTTATTCCGTAAGATAAGGCCTGGTATATTGTAATAAGTTTCAGCGTCATTATTGATATATCACCAATGATTTTAAGTCCTACTTCCTGTTGTAAGGTTTTGTCATAGAATCCAGCTCCTAGACCCAGATTACTTTTAGACCCTTCGGTAAATATTCTATGCCAGCCATTATAGCTCACGTTTAATTCGGCGATGACATTGTTCACTAATATATTTGGGTCATAACAAGTTTTGGAACCTTGAAAACTCTCAAGATTTACACAAATTATTTTTCCAGTATCAATTCCTGTAACCCGTACGTCTAAATTAAACATACTAAGAATACGACCAGAGTTAGTATTAAATTGGCAAACATCTCTGCAAGTTTTCACAAGCATAGGTTTTCTCTTGTTTTCCCAATACCTTTCATTACAAAGAACACTTAGATCCGAAATATCATTAACAGTTACATTATTGGCCCACGAAATTAATTTCAAAGTACGAGTATATTTATATGCCAAGTATTGCCTTCTCAAGTATAACGGAATTATATTTAACTCGCTTTCCATTACGTGGATCGGTGAACTTTTAATAATAATAATAATATTTTTTATTTATTGCGAGTAACAATGAGACTCATAAAATGTTAGTAACAAAAACAAACTTAAATAACTAGTTTAGTGACATAAAAATAACAAAAACATTGACACACAAATAAGTATCCATTGCTTCAGCATTCCAGCTGAAATACTGAAGCAACGATTCAACACAAGACAAAAACAAACAACACAACAAATTATTTATGATCAGCGGATCACCGTTGCGCCAACCCATGGGAGACGGCACAACAGCGACCCACGTACTCACAGTCCAGGCGACTTGCTATCATGCTTAGGATACTGTTAGTGCTGCCCCGCACCCTGCGCACCAGGGAAGTGCACCTCTTGCGCATTGTTGTGTAAAAACAATCAACATGCGCATCCGCGAACATCCCCGACGCACTACAGAAGCGGGGCAGCCCCACCAGCATCCTAAACGCGTTATTAAATTGCACGCGGAGAGCGCTGTACGATCTTTGCGTACATTTAGCCCACAAACTGCACGTGTAGAAAGAGGTACAGTAGGCTCGAAAGACCGTAATTTTAACGGAAAGTGAACAAAACCCCCAATAATCCTTGCTTGGTTTTGCAATTTATCTGACTTTAGAGTATGTGTTTTCCCACTGCAATCATAAATAAAACAACCATAATCCATTCGGCTTATAGTTAACGCGATATATAGTCTGCGCTTGTGAATTGTATGCATTCCAAAGGAGCTACCAGAAAGTACTTTTAATATATTTAAAAGTTTTGAGCATTTTTCAATTATTTCATTAATGTGTTTGCCCCAACGTAGACTTCTATCTAACCACATACCCAAGTATTTGATGCATTCCGAAAAACCCAAATTACATCCATTTATCTTTAATGTGGGTAATATTCTTCTGCGGCCCCTATCGAAAACACAGTAATTAGATTTACTAGGAGATAATTTTAAGCCCAGTTCACCTAACACCGCAACTATGGAATCGAGAGCACTTTGCATATACTTTTCACATTTACGGATATCCTTGTCTCTAATATACAGCACGAAATCGTCTGCATATTGCGACAAGACTACTTTAAGTGAAAATTGGAATACGCGATAAGTTATTAAATTAAAAATTAAAGGAGATAGAGGATCTCCCTCAGCTAAGCCTCTATTGGTCCATCTGGTAAGTATTGAGTCACTATTATTATATAACTTAAAATTTTTAACCGTCTTTCACTTAAAAATGACCATAGGTAATTAAATGATCTATTTTTTAATTTAAATGATCTATTTGTCGCTATCTGACAAGAGATGCTTATATAATTGCTCAGACTTATTAATTTAATATTACTGCTTCGTTTATACACCTAAGATTATGGCTGACAAATTAATAATATACTACCAAAATATTACGATTATTTGGCATTCGATTTGGCATAGTACACCCCCAAAATGGGTGTACTATGCCAAATCGAATGCCAAATAATCGAATATCAATTGATCGACCACTATACATCGAACGTCTAAATACTCGAACGTTCATAATATCGAATGGTTAATAAATCGAACATTCAATATATCGTACACTAAATACATCGAGTGTTCAAAGTATCGAATGTTTGTTTGATCGAGCGTTCAACGCATCGCGTATTCATTCTATCGACATATTAATATACTGTATAGGTATTTTTATTATAGAATACCAGAAAAACACAAAATTTACTAATAAATCCATGTTGTTTTTATTATTTAAATTTTCTTCAATCGCATTATCATCCCTTTTGCCTCTTTTTGTTGAGTAGGTTTTCCCAATCCCGCGTTTGCCTTTTCAATAGCTTGCTCCTTAACTAAGAATTCTATTTAAATAAAGACCCCGTTTGTGCTAATCAAACAACGTGTTCCATCTTCTGTGCCATCCTTCAATGTTGTTTTGAGTTCTATAAAAGCCCAGTGTATTATTTTGAAACACAGACCACAGTGAAGGTCTGCCCAGGGGTCGTGGATAAATTCGAAACCTGGGCACTCAAGGCAGGGAAGGAACAGGGGTGGGTTGGATGCATGGATTTATTAGTAAATTTTGTGTTTTTCTTGTATTCTATATAAAAGTACCTACCTATACAAGATATTGATATTTCGATAGAATTAATACGCGATGCTTTGAATACTCGATCAAACAAACATTCGATATTTTGAACACTCGATGTATTGAGTGTACGATATATTGAATGTTCGATTTATTAACCATTCGATATTATGAACGTTCGAGTATTTAGGCGTACGATGTATTGTGGTCGATCGATTGAAATTCGATTATTTGGCATTCGATTTGGCATAGTACACCCCCAAAATGGGTGTACTATGCCAAATCGAATGCCAAATAATCGAATGTTTAAACTTCTTCCATTTTGTTTATGAGCCTTCCACTCTCAACAATGTTCAGCAGCAAATCTTCGACGACGCTAAGAATAGTCGTCTCGTTAGCAATCTTGTAATCAGTATTGAACAAGTACACAGTGGTTTGGAAACCGTAGATTGTTCTAAAGGCCCAGGACATGATGGCATCCCGCCACTTTTCCTTAAAAATACCGTTGACATTGTAAGTCTCCCGCTATAATTATTTATAATAGATGTTTGAGACAAGGAACTTTCCCAGATGTAACGAGCCTAATTAGCCCTGTTCATAAATCTGGTTCAAAATATGAAATTGAGAACTTATGTCCTATTTCCATTCTGTCAATCTTGTCAAAGCTTTTCAAGAGGCTTGTCCACAATCAGCTATATCCGATTATTCATGATCAGATTATTAAGCATGGGTTCATTAAGAAAAGATCTACAACTACTAATTTGATTGAATATACTGATTATTTATTCAATCATTTTGACACGCGTGTACAGGTGGACTCTGTTTATACTGATTTCCGTAAAGTCTTTGACAAGATCGATCATAAATTACTTTCAAGCAAATTGATATTTAACGGCATTCGTGGGAATTGTTCCATTGGTTTACTTGCTAATAATAATAATTCTGAAGTACCGTACTATAGGTATGAGCCCGACCCAGTTCTCGAAAATGGCAAGATCACGTTATATTGGGATCGATCTATCATCACTGACAGGACTATTGTTGCCAATAAGCCTGACATAGTGGTGATAGATCGACTAGAGCGTCGCGTAATGATTGTTGATATAGCGGTCCCTCATGACTAGAACCTCGTGAAAGCTGAGAAAGATAAACAAACAAAATATCTTGATCTGGCTCGCGAGGTTGTCGACATGTGGGAGGTGGATACAGCAGTCATTGTGCCGATAGTCGTGACGGCCAATGGCTTAATAGCCAAGAGCCTCGACAAACACCTAAGGAGGCTCTCGTTAGGCGGCTGGATCAAGGGCTTGATACAGAAAGCGGTACTCCTGGACACGGCGCGTATTGTTAGGAGATTCCTTTCTCAGGAGCCCTGACCACCGGTAGCTTGGACCCTATCCCGATACCGGTGGGCTACTATTTTTTATATTTTTAAATGTTTTATATTATTTTATATTTGAATATTTAAAAATGTAAATAATATGTACATAAAGGTAAATAAATGGAATAATAATAATATTAGAACGCATAAAGAGCTAGTTAATTGTATCTATTCAAAATCCATAACTGTTTCATCAGGGGTGCCTCAAGGCTCGATACTGGGCCCTGTGTTATTTATTATTTTCATCAATGACAGTGTCATATGCTTTCTAAATTCTTACTTTTTGCAGATGATCTTAAAGTCTTTGGACCCATCAAAACTATGCTTGACTGTCAACTGCTTCAACAAGACCTCAACCGTCTTGCAGATTATTGCACTAAAATCAAACTCTAACTCAGTATTTCTAAATGTTTTTTTTTAGCTTCACTAAAATTATAAATAAATTTAAATATCCCTATGCCATACACAGTGAAACTCTGGCAAGGGAGAGTTTGATCCGTGACCTGTTATATATATTACTTGATGATAAACTACACTAAGAAGCACATTTTAATAAAATTGTTACTAATACTTTATCGCATAGTATGAAAGCATGGGAAAAAATTATTGAAAAGTGGCTGTGAGAAGAAAGTGAAATCTCACAGAACCAGTTCGGCTTTATGCCTGGTCGGGGTTCAACAGATGCTATTTTCGCTATCCGCCAGCTGTGCGAAAAATACAGAGCTGTGCATAAAAACTTGCACATGGTGTTTGTTGACCTCGAAAAGGCATATGACCGGGTGCCTCGACAGGTCTTGTGGTGGGCCCTTAAGAAGAAAGGTGTACCTGGAAAGTATGTGCAGTTGATCCGAGCGATGTACAGTCGATGCAGCACCCAAGCCTGGTCTGCAGTGGGTACCACTGACCACTTCAGTGTAGCAGTCGGTTTGCACCAGGGGTTTGCCCTCAGCCCTTATCTGTTCCTAAAGATAAAGGACGCTCTGACGTCGGTCATCCAGGAAGAGGCTCCCTGGTGTATGCTGTTTGCTGGTGACATTGTGCTGGTTGCCGAAAGCGACTTAGAGGTCCAGAGTAGATTGGAGATGTGATAGCAAAGGCTGGAGAGTGTTGGCCAGAAATTGAGCAGAACCAAAACAGAATACCTGTTCTGCGATTTCAGCGGTGTCTCCAGTCCTATGCCTGTAGCTCTCACCGGAACGCCTATACCGATCTGCTCCGACTTTCGGTACCTCGGGTCGCTTGTTCAGGGGGATGGCGATATAGACCTAGACGTAACGCAGAGAATTTACTTAGAATGGATAAAATGGCGACAGGTCACTGGAACAACTTGCGACCGACGGATGCTCCTCAAGTTAATGGGTAAAATCTATAAGTCCGTGATTAGACCTGTCGTACTGTATGGATCAGAATGTTGGGCTGTGAACAAGATGAATAAAAAAAAATTGCATGTGGCGGAGACGAGAATGTTGAGATGGATGTGTGAACTAACTAGAATGTATAAAGTGGGAAATGAGTACATTATAGGTAGTTTAAAAGTGGCGCAAGTGACAGAAAAGTAGAAAGGGAACCGCTTATCTTGCGTACATAGTCATTTGAAGAGGAGGAATGAAACACATGTAACTAAAAGAGTTATGAATATAAATGTGGATGGATGGAGAGGGAGAGAGAGGCCAAAGAAAAGATGGATGGACTGTGTGAGGAGTGATATGAAAGAAAAGAGAGTAAGTGATAGCGTGACGGCGGACAGGATAGAATGGAAGAAAAAACCGTGTTGCGCTGACCCCAAGTAACATGGGATAAGGGCAGGAAAATGAGGACTAATGCTTATCGCATGAGCAGCTTTGTGATGAGATCAGCCACAGAATTTAGGTACCTTAGTACATATTTATATATATATCGATCACTAGTTAGGACTTAATTGGAATATGCAGTACCTGTGTGGAACCCCTACTACAATAAATATATTGAGTGTATAGAAAGCATACGACGTAATTTTTTTAAGTCTATGCATTATCACTGCTTAAAAAGTTGCTGTCTCTCTTAAAAATATAATCTGCATTCTTTGAGTTCAAGGCGTAAAATCACATTTTTGTTTGACTTATGCTATAACATGTATGATTCTCTGGACATTGGTAACAAGTTGTGTTATATAGTTCCGAGACCATACCAGGGACGCGAGATGCGCGCACGACCTGTATTCGCCACTACTTCCTGTCGTACAAATGCCGGCTTGCGTGCACCTCTTTGTCGCCTTACGAGCAATTTTGATAAGAATTTCTGCAGCTTGAATCTGTTTTTTTACGGCATAGAAAGTTTAGACTCATATTACTCAATAAATTGAAAAATTGTTGATACTGTTGTCCTACATATGCGGCACTATTAACAGCTTTATGTTTTGTTGATACTTCAATATTAATATTCTTCTTTTTTATTGCTTTAGAACGCAAGTCTTAAAATTTACTAAATTGTCTCATTATATATCTGTGGAGAACGTGGTTGATTTCACATTTGTATCATTTCTGTATCCTATCTTTTAGTAAATTCTTAATGTATGTTTTCCCGAATAAATAAAAAAAATAAAGGAAGTTAAAAATTCATTGGAACAAAATTTTGTGACAGACGACGGACAGACAGACGTACAGACGGACATAAAGATAGACGGACAGACGGAGACGTAAGTGACAGCAATAGGGCTCCGTTAAGACCCTTCGGGTGCGCAACCCAAAAAAAATACTGCCGGTTCCCAACGGCGTTTTGTTTTGAGTGCCGCCACCGGCTACGGTGGCATGATTCTCATTGTAAAATGTGCACAGTTAGATATAATATTTGGCTTTAAGTTAAGCCGATCGACCAAGCCTTGTTAAATAAGTGCCAGTGAGATTATCGATTTCTGATTTACCTTATTAGTTTTGAAATTCCATATTCTCTAGCTTTTGCCAGCGGTTTCGTTCACGCTTAAGTCGAAAATAGTAACTAAAATAATATTTAATCATTTGTATCAAAAAGTAACATAAATTAAATAAGTTAGAAACCTTTCAAAGGTAGAAGGGGAAACTCAAGAAACAGAAAAGGAAATTGACATATGACGTCACCGCCATTAGAGTAAGCACGTAATAAAAACATAGCGAGATGTCCCCCCACACCCACACTCTTCCATAAACCAATATTTTAAATGCTAATTGCTGTTTTATTTAATAACAAATTATAATGCTGTTTTCAGAAAAATATTTCTTTTAGGTTATTTGTTGTTTCATATAAAACATTCTGCAAAATTAAACACAGGAAAAAACCTATAATACAACAGCACAGGAGGTATGTACTACTAGAGTCAGAAGATTCGACCTACGTCTTAATTAAGGCCATAGTCTACACGTATTCCAGAATCCTTTCAGCCATTGAGTCACGTTTGACAAACAACAACAAATCTAAATTCTAAACGTACAGATTTTCACATTTGTAATACCTTTTAGTAGGAAAGGATTCATTGGTATCACAGACACATTGTACATTTTTTTTCTCTGAAATAATCCTGTTCAGAAAATGATTTTCATTTTTACAACGTTCCGAGTTTTTAGTATCAATTAAAGTCACTCCCATTGGTACAGTAACTTGTTATTCGTATTGCAACACGAATGCGAAGTGTAATTCTGAACAAAATGAGTTTTACAGGCTTCGTAGATTTATAAAAAAAGGAAAATGTTTATTGAGCCAAGTACGTTCGTTAGTTTAATTAGAATGTCTTTGCTTCCATTACCATGCAGCTGATAGTTTTTACTAAGTGGTACTAACTAACTAGCCGATTTTGTCTCAGTGCTGGGCAAAGGTTTCCAGCCAACTCTTGATCAAGGACAGAGTTGTGTTCGTCTTCCACACAACTCTATCCTTTGCTAGTAATGACCAGTCTCTTCGGGAGGAGTCAAGCTCGTCCCGCAATCTTCGCCTTGATACACTTAAACTTAGCGGCTTTTTGGGTAAATTTTCCACGTATTTTTGAACCACATTATTTGAGTTTCAATTGAAAACTCAGCGAAAATGCATAATTGCATCGAACTCAAGTATGCACGTTCCCTCTTTGACCAAAATTTGGGGCAGTTCGCGTTTAGATCTCATCAGAGATACCACATTCTCAATATAATTTTACCCTATCAATACGAGAAAGGAGTGTTAGGTCACCATAGCGCCGAGCACTACTTTCTACTTGCATTATCGCTGACTGTTCGATTGAAATTGAAACACACATGTTTTTTATAAAACGCGACGTGCAGTATGAAATCCCGCGTCACGATTTTTGGTCGCACCTAGGGGCATGCGGTGGCTTAAACCTGCAGATTGGGTAATTTTTTGGCAAAAAGATTAACGACGTGTTTTTGTAAATGCGCTGCCCTGGTGTGCAGAAGATAAAATGTTTTTATTTTGCTGAAAACGGTATAAACCGGTGCAAAAACATACTGTGTTTGCACCGGTTAATAGCTCGACCCAACCTCGGGCTATCAACCTTTGAAACCATTTGATACGGACGCACAACGGAAGTAATTCTCGCACCAATAGCATCGACATCTCCTCGATTACCCGAGCTCAATTTCGCAAAGATCTTTAACATCAGCTCGTAGATTGCTAAAATAAATCGTTATTGTTGTTTTCTACATAATTAAATCATATTTGAGAAACTGTGTGAGTGCACACCTTTAATTGAGATAAACAATAAAATTAAGCTTTTTGTAAAATGTTTCTATGAACTAGGAGTTGGTGTGATTTAAGTAATCTATATAATCTCTCTATATATATAAAAATGAATCCCTATTTCCTTGATCACGGCATTACGCGTGAACGGTGGGGCCGATTTCGCTAATTCTTTTTCTGTTGTGTTTGGTATTTTCAGGAGAAGGTTCTTATGAAAAAAATAATAAGAAAGTTATGCGGTAAATTAGAAAAATCAGAAAAATTAACGACTATTTAAACTTCGCGCTTGACAGTTCATAGCTAAGACAGGAGAACGTCTATCGGGTCAGCTGGTTAATAGATAAATAACAAATTTTTACCTGTAACCTTTTTCATCATCATCATCATCAGCCTTTTATTGTCCCCACTGCTGGGGCACAGGCCTCCGCTCTGTAAGAGGGTGTGGGCTGTAATCCACCACGCGGGCTAGTGCGGGTTGGTGGATGTCACATGTCTTCGAATTTTTGGTTTTGAGAGCAGTGGTGATGAAATAATTTACACAAAGTAAAGTGCCTGCCTGGGTTTGAACTCACGACCTACAACTTGTAAGTCGCGGCCAATACCACTGGGCCACCACTGCTCTTCCTTTTTGCTGTACCTTAAAAGCATTAGAATTGTTGTTTTCAACTGATATACTTACCTACAAATAGAAATTGGCATCTGCAGTTGGAATACTATGATTAATCTTTCACGAGACGATACGAAAGAAGTACTTAATAAAAAATTGCGGCTTATTTAAAATAAACTTTAACTAGGCCGCAATGTTTTATTAAGTTAAGTTAAGTTACTTGTTCTTGTGTGGTGTAGTGCTGTGTAATAAATGACTCACGGCGGGGAATGAAAAGGGAAAAATTGTATTCAACCCTTTTTGAATTTCCGAAATATGTTTTTTAGTTAGAATCTGAGTAATATCAGACGTTAATGTAACCTTTATCATCCATTCGTCCCTGATGTCAATTTTACCTCTTAGCCGCTGTCAGTTGCAAAGATTTATTATCTCATCGAGTTTTTTTTTTTGACATAATTCATAACTTTGCAGAACAGTGTATACGACGGGACATGTTTGGTAATCTCATCACGCACATTTTTCGTTAAAATTACCTCGCACTCATTTTAACTTTGTTTTTTTTTTATCGGGTTATATAATGTATATAATTCTAAACCTACTTTTATCACAGAAATCCTTTAAGTACTGATAAATGTGTAAAATGTACCGGAGTTATTTTTGTTTCAGAAAATCATGAATAATTTTGAATGAGCATGTGAATGGTAGAAGATGTTCTACGATAGCGAAAATGTCTTGGAATACAACTATTCGTGCATCAACTGCCATAATGAGTCGTTTTATAATTATAACTATACTTATCCAGACGAACTCGTTTGTGTTTTTCATACCGACGAGGATATTACAACGGGGCTTTTTAAAATATTTGTGTACGTGATGTATATAGCAGTGTTTGTGGCTGCTTTGGCAGGAAATGGCTTAGTTTGTACTGTAGTGCATACGACGCCGCGTATGAAGACAGTGACGAACTACTTTATAGTGAACTTAGCAGTGGGAGACATTCTGATGACACTGTTCTGTGTGCCGTTTTCGTTTGTGTCCATGTTGTTACTGCGGTACTGGCCGTTCGGTGCATTTATGTGCAAGGCGGTGAACTTTTCTCAAGCAGTTTCGGTACTGGTCAGTGCCTACACTCTGCTGGCAATTTCGATAGATCGGTACATTATAATAATGCACCCGCTGAAGCCGCGGCTGGGCAAGACGGCTGCTAAACTGGTGGTCTTCGCAGTGTGGTTCGGCGCGTTCATCACAGCGGCACCCATACCCATCGTGTCTACACTGCAGAGGCCGTCGCTTTGGCACAGGGCATGTGAAGTGTAAGTCTAAACATTAAATATAACCCATTTTATTGCAGTTTAATTGCACTTAAATATGTAGATACCAGTTAAAAACAGAAACAAATTGTCTTTTATTTTTGTTGTTCCATAAATTTCGAGGTCATAGTCCTTGACGTGCAGACAGTTAACTCAACAAGAATCTGACACGAATGAAAAGTACTTCAACTTGTTGGGATTTGTTGGTGCGTTCTCTCTGCTCGATTAATTAACTTTGTCAAATATACGCATTGTGTTTAATTTTGTTTCCGTTTTGATATATATTTTCAAATGGAAAAGTGTCATGTAGTTTTATGGCGCGTGATGTTTGTACGTTTTAATGAATTTCGAGAACAGATGCCACACTAAATTGATGTATGGTCTGCAATAATAACGTTATTGAGGCGGTAAACTGTATTTTACCATACGTTAAATATATGCCACATCTAGTATGTTGCAACTTTTACTTTTGTATCCGTGTTTGCTCGGTTGGTGATAATTATTGTGTTATGTACCCGCTAAAAAATATTTTTTCTGTACGCTTGTTATACATAAATTGTAAATCTTGTTTCTCAGTAAGTGAATTATTGTTAGTTTTTATGAGGAAATAAAGTTCTTAAACCATAAAATGTCACAGGTGCCATTTCAAAGTGTCACTACATTAGGCGTTTTCCACACATTTCCGGGGCAGGGTCTTGTCAGTGTTCCATCAGAGACGGGAAAAAAATGCTTGCTTACGGGTTGTATGTACTTGTTGAGGCCTTCAGTATTCTGGCATTCTAGAAAGACAGCGGCGTAGGTACCATTTTACACAAACTGTGCTTTGTTTTTCTCAAAGCTTTTTTTGTAAAGAATGAACTATGTTGTACAGAGACATCTGTGGTGAGCAATGGTCCAGTCCGGAGAAGAGCCGGCAGTACACCTACGCGCTGTTGGTGCTGCAGTTCGTACTACCTCTCAGTGCACTGGTGTGCACGTATGTACGGATAGCGCACACGGTGTGGGGTGGGCGCCCCCCTGGGGAGGCACAGGATGCACGGGATACGCGCATGCAACACTCCAAACGAAAGGTTGGTAAATAACTGATCATTTTTGAGTAGAGTAATTCTTACGCCACCGCAGCTTTTTTAGGGTTAACGTTTTTATTGTTGACTTTTTTTACTCGATCTTAATAATGGCAACAAGTAGACGCGTATTATTTTGTACGATGGTACGGAATCCTTCATGGGCGAGTCCAACTCGCACTTGGCTGGTTTTTTTTCTGAGTTATTTAATTGATCGGTCATTCGAATGGTGTTTCTGGGGCTTTTCGAGCTATATTACCGCGGCGCTTCTCTGGTGGTAGTAACTGTTGATTCTGGCTATTATACGTTGCAGTGGCTGGGAATAGTAGGAGGGCTCGTCCCAAAAAAAAATTGAGTTACTCCTTCGTTGATAAGGCTCGTGGAGATTTTGACACCGACCACCAAATATGTATGAGTGGTAGAGACGACGCTATACCGGGTGTAACCTCTGCCCATGGATATGAACAACTTTCTTCAAGGAAATCATTTAATTAAAATATATTTTCACAGATTAAAATATATTATCACAGATTAAAATAAATTATCACAGATTAAAATAAATTATCACAGATTAAAATATATTATCACAGATTAAAATAAATTATCACAGATTAAAATATATTATCACAGATTAAAATAAATTATCACAGATTAAAATTTATTATCACAGATTAAAATATTCTTAAGGACCAGAAGCGGTTATTATTTAAATAAAAATAAATGACTCATCAACAAAGAAAGTTTTATTGCTTAAAAACGTTTTACAATAACAATTACGTTCCTACTTCTACAACATTATAAACACGACCCTTGAATAACATTATAACGACACTAAAATACGTAGTAGTACGTAGTACGCGTCAGTCGCGTCCGGAGCCAAACGAAGAAGAGCCCGTTGACAGCGCGCCATGCATTTTTATACACTTCCACTCGTTCCGGGTAGGTTGGAAGGGAGAATATCTAACAATATATTATCACAGATTGGAGCAGTGGTGGCCAAGTGGTATTAGCCGTGACTTACGAGTTGTAGCCCGTGAGTTCAAACCCAGGCAGGCGCTTTACTTTGTGTAATTATTTCATCACCACTGCTCTCAAAACGGTGAAGGAAAACATCGTAAGGAAACGGGCATGTCCTAGAACCAAAAATTCGAAGACATGTGACATCCACCAATCCCCATTGGGCCCGCGTGGTGAATTATGGCCCACTCCCTCTCACAAAGAGGAGGCCTGTGCCCCAGCAGTGGGGACATTAAAAGGCTGATGATGATGATGATGTTGATCACAGATTAAAATTTGTATGTTAAAGCAATATTTTTTTCGGAATTGACTATGACACTCTTAAGGAGAGTTGTTCATTTCGATGAGCAATATCAGTTTTTGAAACATGACCACACCTTTCCGTAACACCTTGTATAAAGCTGAATAGTTTCTAAAGCTCCATGTACCCGTATCACAGCCGGGTTCTGTATCAGTCTAGTATTCTACAGTGGCGTATTTACCCTTAGGCCAAGAGGGCCATGGCCCGGGGCGGCAGACTGCCAGGGGCGGGGAATGCTACCCACTGCCGTTTTTTCAAGTTGGATTAGCACTACTATTTCTACTTTTCTTGCCACCCCTTAACTTCTTGTCTATCACAAGGAAATCTTACCTATCCGAATCTTCTAGCTCAAATTCTAAATAAGCATTAAAAAAAATAGAATGTCCCCTTTTTTGTTAACTATGGGGCAGCAAAAATATTTAGCCCGGGGCGCCAAATCTTTGAATACGCCACTGGTATTCTATCTTTCAAACGGCCAGCCTCTAAATTTGTCCTGTTGAGAGGTGGATTTGCGAGGAGATAATACTCGTGTTATACTAAAATATACAGAATTCTACAGTGCTCCTTTATCCAGTCTCTAGGGGTCATATCTTATAAGCAGATTTGGACCATCAGCAGTCTAAGATCTCTCGAGTCAGGGTTTTGAAAAAAAAAAATGAAATTATATTTATTTCTGTAAGTAGATCTTTATGATACGTTAATGTTTTGATTGATTTAGCTTAACTAGAGTGCTACAAGACCTTTTGGTGCATGGCCAAAATAAAACAACGCCGCCATCTTGTTTTTTAATCTAATTTCACAAATGTTTACTAACAACGTCCTCTATCATTCACCTATTATTGTTATTTATTAAACACTTTAATAAACAAAGAAACAAGATACAAGATACATTATAAAATAAACTTAATACTAAAAGACATACAATGGGTGGCCTTATCGTATTCGATATTTTTATTTAAAAGGAACATCAAAAAGCTCCAGAAAATCCTTGCAGCACTATAGTTGGTGCCAAACACATACGTATTTATTCATAATAATAACCACACCAACAGCACTGTCACTTACAATTCAAATAAAATAACATCTAAAATCGGCATTTCAGTAACCACGCAAATAACACAAAATTATCTCACTGTTTGATTCAGTGCTCGTCTGAAACGAGGCAAAGTCGGCAAAGGGGTGTTGACCGCAAATTATTTTGCTTCGGGAACCTTTGATCAGCGGATTGGCGCCGACCCAGAGTACTTCGTTCTAATACGAGTACGTGTTGATGTTCTGACAGACGAGTATGTCGCCCCTCAGTCGTAAAAGTGTAATCAATTTGTCATTATCAATGGAAATTGATGAATCGAAATGGGCCGATTTTACGGATAGGCGCTTGATAGATTATTTCCACAGGATTTTTCTGACGCTTTTTATAATTTTTATGTTGAGCCTGGCAATGACGGTTAGTGACCCAACTACACACTAGTGTAGTTGGGTCACTAACTTGCCAGGCTTTAAATTAAAAAGATCACTACATTTAAATTAAGAAGATCAGAAGATCACTAGATCTTCTTAATTTAAAACAAAACGGAAAAAAAACCCAAACGCTGGGTTAAGCTCGCCTTTGTAATTAACTGTCCCATTGTGTTTTTCTGTATATGTTTTATGTGTACAATAAAGAATAATAATAATAATAAAAAATAAATAAAGACGCAACAACGACAAACACTATTGATAAACGATGCCAAGTTTATTGTCCTGGTTCCTACAGCGAGCTACGAGAAAAAAAAACCGGCCTAGTGTGACTCGGACGAAGGGTACCATAACATAAACTGAGAAAAAAACCAACAAAAAAAAAGTGTTTTTTTTTTTTTGGACTGTCTCTTGATCCGTAATAGGTAGTCAGTTAAAATTTTCATAGAATGTGTATTTCTGTTGCCGCTATAAAAAAATAATAATAAAGATAAATTAATTTATGTGAAAATTTCAACTGTCTACCTATTACGGATCAAGAGATACAGCCCGCTGACAGACAGACGGACAGCAGAGTCTTAGTAATAGGGGCCCATTGGTTAAAGCACTTGAATATTTTGGTTTCATGAAATTACTAAATGTTAGATTTTTTTTCTTTTGCGTAGTGAGCCCTATTTGTAAAATAAGTTAAACATATGATTAGTTTAAACACTGATTAGTAGATTCTTAATTCAACATTTTCTACCCGAGAGACGGATATATTTGGGTAGTAAAGTACTGACAGATCATTTGAAGGAGGGTTTGTACTTTTTTTTATTTATTTTTTTTTAAGTCTGAAAATGTTTATCTTTCTTGCAGATGATCAAAATGATGGTGACAGTTGTGACTGTGTTTACGATGAGTTGGTTGCCGCTCAACATTTTCCTTGTAAGTTGATTAAATAAGGTACTTATATCTATGTATTCAAGCATGTATCTACAAGAACATCGCGCGAAGTTACGCGAAGATTCAGAATTTTTGCGAAAATCCACCGCGTCAATACTTCGGTTCTCAGTTTAAAACTTTAAGGTAATAAAGATAAAAACCGGCCAAATGCGTGTCGGTCTTCGCACATTTAGGGTTTTGTACCAAATGTGTTTTTTACTTTTTGTATGGCTTTGGGTCAACAAGATGTTTCTGCAGTGAAAATTTGAATACTGTAACTCCAATCGTTTGGCTGTAAAACCCGTGTGACTGACGAAGGACAGACAGATGGACAGATGGACATGTGAGTTACAGCAATGGGGTTCCGTTTGGACTCTTCGGGTACGGAACCCAAAAAAACATATGTGATACATTAGTTAAAACTAAAATCTTTTTCGTACATTTTTAAGACCAGTTTGACGAATCGATATTTCACCATTATCAAGCATTCCTCGTACAATACGGACGGCGATTCGGACTTTCACGCAAAGGGTTCCGAACGAATCATATTTAATAACCGGTTTTTTTTTACTATATACTTTTATAGGTTTTTCTGTATGGAATTAGTAAAGAACTGCGTTCTGTACTATTTCAAGATTTTAATTTCAGTGGTTTCGGAGATAAGCGGGGATATATTTTCTTAAATTACTAAAAAAAATATTTGAAAAACATATATTATAGAACCTTACCCGCCGTTTCGTTTGTTATGTAGCAAGGTACAGTTTGAAAAACTTTAATTTTCTTGTTTGGCCCCCAAAAATGGGCTGTGGTGGACAGTTAGACAAACAGACAGCGTCTGTCTGTCTGTTACGACTTACGAGTGAATATGAATTTCCGAGAACTTTTCACAAGAGTAGAGATTTTTTTTTCTTCTTGCGGACCGCAGCCGGACGTGCAGACTGCGGGCTTAGTTTTTAAAAAGTATGGAATATCCTCAATAGGTCGAAATAGCCCAAGATTATTATTTCAGCGAATCACTGCGGTTTTATCATGGAAATGGCTTAGTGGATACTGGGTTTTAAATTCAAACTTTCCATAGAAGATTTTGAATAAAAAACTTGCTCAACAGTGACTAACTAATCACATCGTTTAACTTTTATATTATTTATAAAAGTTAAACGATGGCCCAAAGTTACAAAACCAAAAGTCATTTATTTAAATTAGGCAGAGAGCCAGCACGTTTTGAAGTCAAAGTTCTATATAAAGACAATCCCCCAAAATCGCCCGTGTTTTACCTGGGAAGACGAAGTGGCGCAATAACCCCCAGCAACACATCTGTCTGTTAAGTTATAATCAGAGGTCGGAATTAAGAGGCCGTACACGAAATTTGGCCGATTTCTCTGATTTATGTGATTTTACAGTTAAAATAATATATTTCTAAAAGTTTTAATGCACAATATGAAAGATCATTTCAATTATTATCAAATGTATGAGCTAGTTTTTTTATTTTTATTATAATTACGATTAATCGACCACAAACTGACGACGGTTATGTAAATTTTTGCTATAAGGGGTTTAGAATATCACATAATTACGAATCGTTTTGATGTCTAAACGGTTTAAAAAAAATAGAATGAATTGTTATAAAAGTCGTCTAAATAATGTATGAATCAGTTTTTAAAACTTTTATATAAAAAATTTGAGTAAAAAAATATTTAACTTAGTCAAATTTTTGAGAAAATGGGCAAACAATTGCTTTTGATTTTGAATATAAAGAACTCTCGTTCATAAAATTAAAACAGATAAAAATAAACTTCAGTTCACCATCAATCCATTTCTTGAGAATAAAATGTAAAAATTACAGAAATTTGGCAAAAAAAATCTTTTAAAACCACCCAAATCTCAACCTATATACGCAACGCAAGCTTCGAATCTAGCGCATTCATTAGATCATAATTGAAATGATCTTTCATGTTGTGCATTAAAACTTAAAGAAATGCATTATTTTAACTGTAAAATCACATCTGTAAAATCACGTAAATCAGTGAAATCGCTCAAAATTTCGGGTACGGCCTCTTAAGTAGAGTTATTTATGTACTTGCATCGAAATCTTGATATATATAATAATATCTTCCCAGAATTTCTAATGGCCAATCCCGCGTGGCCAACAATATTATTATAACTACAAATGTGACAACATCACGCGTGTGCGTATTGGAATTTTGCATCTTCGGACATCCGATGTCGTTGATGTAAATTTGACAACGTCGCGCGTGCAGTGGTTTGGATTGTGTAAAAGTAAATGGCTTTTTTATTTAATAAATCACAGGCTTTTTCTGCTCTCTAAAATTAATCTCGGGATTTGAGGCATATCCACTTTATTCTTTCGCTGTATGAAATCAATGAAAGTACATAAATAACTCTACCTAATTCCGACCTCTGGTTATAATTGACCAATACCTGGCTCTATGCTATGTCTCCCTCACACTTTTCAGCTCGTTTTATCTTGACAGCCAGACAGGGCATGCTTAGAACAGTTCTTTATTTTAATGGATTTTATAGCAAGTTGGTGAAACAGAGAGCACTGGTGGCCTAGTGGTAACGGCTGCGACTTACAAGCTGTAGGTTGTGAGTTCAAACCCAGGCAGGCGCTTTTTCTTTTTTGTTTTTTTTTTTTCACTTTGTGTATATTATTTCATCACCACTGCTCTCAAAACGGTGAAAGAAAACATCGTGAGGAAACCGGCATGTCCTAAACCAAAAATTCGAAGACGTGACATCCACCAACCCGCATTGGGCCCAACATTAAAAGGCTGATGATGATGATGATGATGATGGTGAAACCGTAGCAAGTCCGTCAAACTTTTTACTTGTAACCGCTCAAGTTTTGTTTCAAAAGGGCTGAATTGCTTTCAGCTAAACCTTTTAACAGGAATCTTAATTATTTATTTTAACAGAAAGCAAACTAACTAAATAATTACAAAGATATAATATATAGTTTGGAAGAAAATAAAAACCAGCCAAGTGCGAGTCAGACTCGCGCGCGAAGGGTTCCGAACGAATCACATATTTTTTGAATGGCTTAGAAAAAAGTAAAAATCTTTTTAGTACAAACTTTTACATGAACTTAAAAATAGTAATTAAAACTTAGATAGGATGAGGTGTCTATGTTAAAATTAGTATTTTTATTATAGTTGTACGCTTATGCGTACTACTGTAGTATTCATACAAGTTGTTCATCATCATCACCCTATTAATGTCCTCACTGCTAGGGCAGAGGCCTCCTCTCTGTGAGAGGGTGAGGGCCGTAAACTACCACGCCCAATGCCCAAAGCGCCCAATGCGGGTTGGTGGATGTCACATGTCTTCGAATTTTTGTTTCTAGGACATGTTGACAAGTTGTACACCAAAACAGTTATAAACTTGTATAAACAAGTTTATTAACTGTTTTGGTGTACAATAAAGTATTATTCTATTCTATTCTAATATTTTAGGCTTATCCTTAAACAGTGTAAGAGACGTTCACGTTTCAGAGAATTAGTTTTTATGTAAAATTGTTAGAGTTATTAAAGGATATTTGGGTAATTAATCGGTGAAAAATAATTTATCCTTATGGGATCCAACTCGTAACAATATTGTCAAACATTATACAAACTAATAAATCAGTTGTTAGAAAAATACATGAATGTAGGAATAAACCAAATGAAACGCATAAAAAATATCTAAAATAATTTATAAGCTTTCACATTCCATTCAAGTACTCATTTTTTGTGAACAAGTCTGATTCCTGTAAAAACTAGTTTCATTAAATTTCAAACATTCTCGGTATTTATATGTTCTGTTTTTGTTGTTTTCATTTTAAAAACGAACGATCGAGAGCCTGTAGCGTTTGTAATTACTGTTATAATTTGAAAAATGTATCAGTTTCGTTGAAATTCTAAATTTATACACAATAAAATAGAAAAGAGAGTAATAAAATTTTCAATAAACCTGACTGACAAAAACAACAAAAAAGTCTCTTTTCAAGCAGCCTTATGTTACCATCAAATCTATGATTAAGCTAAAATAAATTCCGCCCAACTTAGTTAGTTTTATTTGAACTAAGACTCTCCTCTTTCATTTGACATCCCACAAGATATGATTGCAAAACCAAATTTAGTTTGAGACCCCAACTCTTTTGGATGTTAGCTTCATTCGCCTGATTGGTTTTATTCTTATATATAAAATATAGCTTTCCAAAACCCCGGACCATAATAATGAATCGATTGACACCTCATTCATCAAAATGGCTTTAGTAGATTAATCGCTACATTGGAACATACATACGTACCCACAATAATACATATAGTGCTAAAATCATAATCCTTCCTTTAGTTAGGCTTTGCCGTAGTCGGGTAATAAAAATATTAATTTCAAATCATGTTTGTTTTTTGCGGGAGGAGCTCGTGGCTAAACTTATAATAGCCGCACGGGTCGATCCATCAGGTTAAGCTATGCTTGCCGGGGTTGGTCTATGGATGGGTGACCATCTTTACATACCGAGCCTCCTCCGTACCTCAAAAAGCACGTTAAACCGTTGATTCCGGCTCTCAATTGTGGATCTTTGACAGTATTTACGGGTGTCAGAAGCCCGAAAGTCTGACAACCAGTCTTACCAAGGGGTATGTCGTATTACCCAGTAACTGGGTTGTGGAGGTCAGATAGACAGTCGCTCCATCTAAAATACTGGTATTCAGTTGCATCCGGTTAGACTGGAATCCGACCCCAAGATAGTTGAGAAAAAGGCTTGGCAGATTAATTTTTGATTTTGTTTGTTGTTTGCGGTTGCTATGGGTTTCGTAGCTAAGATGCTACGCCGGCTACGACGTAGCCAGCAACTCGAGCGTCCCGCATAATCACTTATTACGAGTTTATAACGTTTTATTTTTCAAAGACGACACTGCAATTGAATCAGGTAAAGGTTGGATTAAAAAATCGTATGATGGAATTTCCGGTCAAGAGTTACTTAAATTTATTCGTTTATGACTTGCTGCACTTTGTGGACTAGTTTTTTTAAAGTAAAGTCCGAAGCTTTCAAAGAAAAACGATTTTGCACTGATTTGTCGGTTCGTTTTAATTCAGTTGAGGTGACCCGCATTTATTTATTTCTTTATTTAACACTTCATGCACACAAGTACAGAGGCGGACTTAATGCCTCAGGCAGTTTCTAGCAGTCAATCTTTATGTGATGCAGAGACAAATAGTGGTATGTGCAATATAAAAAACAATGCGATGAATATTTATTTAAATACAAAGTTAAAATATAAATATATAAGAAAAAACTCAATTCACAAATATACATAAACAATAGGCACAAACAGATAATTGGATAAAGCATTAGCGTTGTGATGATACTACTGCCAACTTCTCGCGAACTTCAACCTTGAAGGTCAACCGGTTGGTTGCCATCCTGATTTCCTGGGGTAGCACATTCCACAGAGAAATAGACTGAACGAAGAAAGAACAGTGAATGAAATCAGTACGGTGAGCAGGAAGTTGGAGAAGACAGTTATGCGATGACCGTAGATTTTTACTGTGATTTGCGCAAATGTATAGAAAGTGAGAGGCTAGATAGCTAGGAGAATTGGGAGAAACAAGAAATGAGAACAAAGTAGCAAACGCCCTTTGCTCTCTGCGCTGGCGTATTGGCAACCAATTTAAAAGCGACTGATTCACAGAGACATGATCATATTTGCGCAGATTGAAAACAAATCGAATGTAGTAATTTATAAGACGGTCAAGTTTGTTGAGCAGATCTGCATTCAGATCATAGTAGCAGACGTCACCATAATCGATGATAGGAAAAATAGGGTCTGCTCAAGCATTGTCTTCGTGTTCTATAGTAAAATGTTTTTCAAACGATACAGAACCCGCAGCGTTCCCGTAACCTTTTGACTTGTACACTAGCGAATTGAGTACCCCAGTTCAGAGTACTATCAATGTGCAAACCAAGGTCCTTTACATCAGTGCTGAAAGAAACGATCATACCGTCAAACAGAAATAGTGGCAAGGCCATCCACTTTGGCGATGCTTCGAGGACTCCCAATGATCATCTCCTGACACTTATTGGGATTTACTGCAACACCAAAATCTATCGGACCAGGCGTTAATGGCTATCAGATCTCTATTTAATTTGCATATTTACAACTGCAGGTCATCTGCATACAGACGAAATGCACACTGAAGTTCGGAATTACTTAATGAGATTAATAAAAATAGAAAATAGAAGAGGAGAAAGAATGCCGCCTTGAGGAACCCCACTGTTCAAATCGCACCATAAAAAAGAACGCAATCACATTATACTGTTATTACGTGTAACTAGCGCAAAACAGATTTAGTGTAGGGTATGTATGTATATCTTAGGTAACCTTGGGAGAAAATGACACATTTTCTGTTTTCGATATGAAAAATTTGCAAGATGTTAACATTAAGAAGATTTCATACTTTCAAAATAGGTTTATTAGAGTAACAGAGAGTTCACGGAGTCTAAATAGTTATGATCGTCATAATTTTCTTACTACTGTCTCAACCGTGGTCTCAAGTAACTTGGGGTTGGCGAAAAAAGTTTTTTTTTTTCTGAACAATGTTATTGTTTTTTTATTCCTTTTGTGTTTTTAGAGTCCGCGAAGGAAGATAGTTCATTTATGTTTTTTATTCACATTACCTAATTCAAACTGCCAGAAAGCTGCCAGCGTTCTGGGCACTTTTCTCATTGACAGCGATGTGGACGAATTTTTCGATGTCCAATGAGTTATACGCCTCCCCATTTTAATGCAGCTTGTACATATTTTACGTATTTTCTTGTAGCTTATTTATTCTATTAGGTTATTTTAATTCAGAACCCATAGAATTTATTAAAAAAAAACTTAGCAAATACTATTAAAATGACAAAGAGTCAGTTAATTATTCAGAAACTAGACCGTTCCAAAGACAGTGCAGTTTTACAAAGAGACAGGCAGAATGTTTTGCGTTTTGCGGTATTAACTACTACTACAATTTTACACTACTACATTTTTCTTTGCCCCCGTGTATTTTTTCTTTTAAATAAATTATTATTTTCGATTTTCTATCCTTAGAATACCTTTCGGCATTAATTTAGTTGGTACTTCCAGAGAATACCTAAGATTTATGCAACGAATAATTTTACCACTTAATAATATTAGTATGAACTAATTCAATGCGGGTGTTCTATAGGTGCACCTCTGTTACAGTTCTGGTGTTATGTTATATTTGGAACACTAACATCTATTTCTCCCATCAGGTGCTATGGACGGTGCACCAAGACAATAAAGAATGGAGCATGTGGCCCGGTATGCCGTACATGTGGTTCGCGTGCCACTGGCTGGCCATGTCGCACTCCTGCTACAACCCCATGATCTATTGCTACATGAACGTGCGGTATCGACGGGGGTTTAAAGAGGTACATAGATATTTTAAAGAGGCCTGTATTCCAGCAATGCGAACATTAACCGCTGATTAATTCATTATTCTATGCTATAGACTTATATAAATCCGTTGATATGTGAACCCTCCGAGCCTCTCGCAATAATAGATATCAATTTATTGTGTGTTATTTTATTATACTACTTTTTTATTATCTATAAAATTGGACATTTGACCACTATCCACCAGATGATATTCGATGATGTGTTGGCATTGGAACACGCTTGCCTACAATTCATTCTTGACTTAAAGTGGTAATAGCTTTCAGAATATACATCTATCAATAAGTTTAGCATCATTATCTAACTGGGGTCTCCTACCTGGTGTGATGATCTTCTATTGAATGATACCTAATCAGTGATGTCTGGAGTCAGTGTCAATGTTGCAAAACTACATCAACGCACAGAGTAGCATTGAAACATAAATATTTTCGGCAAAGGCAAGCCATTTTTAAGTTGCAGTGATAATGACTTTGAAAGACTACATCAGTAAAACATTGAAATAATTTGTGGTAGGTTTGACCACGTAAGGCGGAAGGCACGTAAGGTTTACGTGTCCGAAGACACCATCTAAACTTATCAGGGTCAAGTCCTTAAAGTGACCCCAGGCTGTCAAAACGTGACTTGCACTCGTTACGTTCGCGTTTAGGGAAAAAATTCAGTCATAACTCCAGTTATTCGAAATAACAGCAAGTTGAAGGCCACCTATGCCAATTAATTTGAAATTCAGATGTGTTTTCTTGTGAAATGGGACGCTATTTTAGTCCTATTACGTAATCCGTACAAGGTTATGTTTTGTTAGTCCATATCCAACTGTGACGATAGAACTAACCTGATTTTTTGGGACTGGGTAACAGGAAAAACAACAAAGAGACGGAAGAATAATATTTACCAATGTGTCTAACTACTTTTGCATCAAAAGATTATAGAAGGCAACCTAATTTAAAGGCAATTTAATATTTTATTTTTTTGGGTTGGGCAAGCCGTCGTGGTTAGATTAGAAGTAAAGAGTTAGAAGTAGACATAGGGCATAGTGGGTAGCTGGCCATCCGATCACGACCAGGCCGGAGAGTCGACGGCGCGTAGTGTTCCACTCGCGCTATCGATGTTGATGTCAGCAATACCAGACGTGGCCCGTCATGGCCAATGCCTGCCCAATGGTCACGGATAAATTCGATTACTGCGCCCCTGGGCACTCAGGCAACTGAAGGAACAGGAGTGGTTTTTAGTCAGTAAATGCACGCTTTCCCACTCCACCCAGAGCGGGAGAAGTTATTAGATAATTTACCGCCACCACAAAAAAGGTCCTTATTAATAAAAGTAACCATTTGTGATTAGATTAGACACTGATTAGCAGATTCTTAATTGAAAATTTTCAATCGGGCAAAAGAAAAGATATGGGTGGTAAAGCACTGACACATTTGAAAGAGGTTTTGTCCTATAGACAGCTGATTGTGAAGGATGAGGCGTTTGTATCTTGAATTTAGAATTTGCTAATCAGAATTTAAACAAAGCTTAAGGTTAGCGTCATGTTTCTGTATTGGAAACTAATACAGAAACATGAAAGACCAAAGTAAAACTGTCTGATATTGGTTCTTGTTAGACGTTTAAACACGATGTTTACTTCGTGTAAATAATTTCTATTTACGTCTAATTTTACACACTCATTTCCCGCTGCCAGCGTGAGCTCTCTTCTGGGAAGTGACGTGTTTTTCCCATACAATCTTCATGTTGAAGAAACATCACATTTTCCGATTTTGTATTTACTTTTACTCTTCTTTCGATAGATCCTCGGTGGACTGCTGTGTTTGAAGAAAAATGACTCCAGTAGGCCTTATCAGAGGTCAAGTATTTGTGTAGGCATTCCTTTATCAGGTAAGAATAATTAATACCTATAAAAAAAAAATGCGTGAATATAATATAATATTTCAGATAGAAAATTACCATCAGCTGATCAAAATTAGTATGAGAGGTTCTAATTTTTTTTCAGAATTTTACACTACTTACTTTCTTACTGAAAGGAGCTCGTGGCTAAAGTAATAACAGCCGCACGGGTCCATCACGTTAAGCTATGCTTGCCGGGGTTGGTCCATGGATGGGTGACCATCTTTACATACCGAGACTCCTCTGAGCCTCGGAAAGCACGTTAAGCCGTTGGTCTCGGCTGTCAATCGTTGATCTTTGACAGTCGTTACGGGTCGTCAAAAGCCCGAAAGTCTGACATCCGGTCTTACCAAGGGGTATCGTATTACCCAGTAACTGGGTTGTGGAGGTCAGATAGGCAGTCGCTCCATGTAAAATACTGGTATTCAGCTGGATCCGGTTCGACTGGAAGCTCCAAAGACTGAAGATGAAAACAGTCTTAGGGTGCACCAATTTTTTCACTGAAGTTCACAACCAATGGTAACGATTGGAACGATCATATATATTATCGAATTACTAATAGCGTGCCTTCGGGTCAGCGACGACTGTAGCAAAAAATGCTCGAGTATTTGATTCATTTTATTTTTTAATTTTCGTTTCATTCAAAGATTCATCAATTAAAAATTATGAAGTCAATCACAAGTTGCCATTAAAAAAAAAGAGTGGCACTCCGGGAGTGCGACAGAAGTGTAAACTTGAACAAAAATGCCCAAAGCGCCTAAAGAAGTTTTCACTTCAAAAAAATATAGTTAAGATTACCTAGATTATTATAAAAATAAAGTTATACAACCGCTACAACGCTACAACTATTACTAGCGATTTTTTATAAATTTAATTAATCAATTTTTACTTATTTGTTACGATCAGAACGCCAGAACAAACCGAGGACCATTAAAAATGTAAAACTGTCAAAAAGTTGGCGAGCCGCGTTGGGACCCTTCGCAGGCCGGAGCTCGCGTTTAGGACATACTGACATTATGAATTGATGATGGCCTTAAAAAAGGTCAGGTGCGTAGGACGCGTGCGGACCGTGTGTGTAAACGTGGGCGATAATGTAAGCCTAAACCTATTCAAGGTAGTCAGTCAAATCCAATAAAACTTAGATAGCTGTTATTCCGCACGAAAGATTACGGACCAAGACTTTTTACCACAACGCGACCGTGTTAAGATTTCTAGATTACTTAAAAACCACATACTGATATCTGCGAGGAAATTTTATCCGAACGGCACCTCCACCAGTTTTTCGCACCCGTTGGTCAGTGGCTGCGTAGGACATTGCAGAAGGTGGGTCACTATGTTACCCAATTTCTCACAGGTCGTGGCTACATAAGGGCCTCATCTCTCTGTCAATATTCTACAACTGATCGTGAATACGAGGAATCTGCACATCATATCTTATGGGAGTTTTCTCTTTGGCAAACTGAACGCTAAAATTATGCTAGATAATGTTCAGTTACGTCTGTAGTTGTCTACTACCCGGACCTTGTAGAAATTAGAACAATTTCCTGTGTGTTCAAGTATTTTTGCCATATTTTTTATTGGGATCAAATGCTGCTAAATCATTGCTAATTCAATGTTTAGGAACTACTCGTATTCTTAAGTATTTTAATCCGTGGTGCTTGGCAACTGGGCTTACCTCAATTGTAGATTTCCCTTGGTGCCTAGCTATGTTCTGTCTTCTGCTTGATAAGGTGGGAAATGAATACTTAAGTTTTTTCTTACTCCTCCGCTGTTCTTTTCTGATCCTGATAATTTCGTTGCGGGAGCCAATATCATTCTATCGTTTCCCCGCAACTCGTTGAGTTTCATTGCCTCGGCCTTTTTCTGGTGGTCGCTATTGTTGATTTTGGCTTTCAGGAGTTGCAGTGGTTGGGAATAGAGTGGCTGGGTGTGTCCCAAAAAAAAGCTACGTGGAATGTTCTGCAAAGCTAAGATACGTTTGCAGAGATCGATCAGTGGATGGGTGACCAATGACCCTCCATCAGCTACATTCCAATACTCCTTCTTGCCTTAAAAAAGCACATTAAGCCGTTGGTCCCGGCCGTCATTTGTATATCTTTGATAGCCATTATGGGTCTGCCAGTGAATCTAACACTAGTCTTGCCAACGGCTATCGTGTGAGCAAGTTACTGGAGGCCAAATAGCCTGTCGCTCCATGTACTATACTGGTTACATTCAGCTTCATCCAGTTATACTGGTTGCCAGCCCCAACATAGTTAGAAAAATGAATGAATTAATTAATTGAATGTACCATATAAATAAGAGCAATTATGTTTGTCTTTGGTTCTCCAAAGGGTTTAATTTAAATCCCGCACACATTTGATATGCAAATTGAAATTTTGATTAATTTTTGTAAAGGCAAAATAAATGTAAATATGTTTCTATTTTATCATTAAATTGGTATCGCTCTGTGTACAAGTGAAAAGGAAAGCAACTGTAACAGATATTCAATTTAATGTAAATTTTTTTTTGTAATTATTGTATCTGCAGCATAAAATGAATAAAAGATGCTGACCAATTTTTCCAACATTGGTCAGCCATCATCTATTGCCCAATTTCTTTGGGAGCATGTCTTCTCAGAATACATCCAGCGTTTCTTTGGTTTTTCTTTCATGTACTCGAATAGCCCTACTTTACCCATTGCTGGACATCGGTCTATCTTTTCTTGTGTCAGTTCCCATACTCCTGTGCCAACATCATGCAGATTCTATCCGCAATTCGAACAATGTCGCCTGCCCATCTCGACGCCATACGACCAAAACTTCATGTCCTTGGACGCTACTTCGCTCGGCTTTCACCTCTCTCCGATCTTGATGATTATTTTTTTGTTAGATAGGGTATACCTCAAGGGTGGTCCCATGTCAAGAAAATCACGATCTGATAATGGAATCCTGATGAAATTGAGAGAAAACCTCAAAAATTGTGGGCACGTTTAGCATTTCTGTACGTATGTTCGGCCCTCACTCCGTTTTTTACGAACCAATTTTGATAATTCTTTTTTTTAGGTAGGGTATACCTCAAGGGTAGTCCCAGGTCAAGGACATCCGGATCTGATCATGGAATCCTGATAAAATTGAGAGAAAACCTCGAAAATTGGGCACGGATATTGTTTCTGTTTACTTTTCATAACTTAATCAGGTATTTGCATTTAGGAATCATCACATCATGAAACTGAGCTGATGATGAACACCATACCTTTCCTAAACAGTAGAAGTTTGATATAAAAAACTGGTTTTAGTGACAGATACCACTTAATATGCTTTGAAGAAAAGACGTCTTTAGAATATTGCAGGTAACCTCAACTTGTCAATATCCTGGGAACCTCATGGAAGGATCCTTACATCATCAGCTCAGTGCCAAGAGGAATGATGAAGGATTAGAAATTAGTCTCAGAGTATTAAAAGATGATGCGAGTCACAAAAAACCATAAAATAAAAAACTTTTTAACAAAAAATTCAACCGACAAAAAAGCAAAAAATAAATAAACCTTTTAAGTCTTGAGTATTGAACTTATTTACCTACATAAAATATCAAATTTTATATAATTTAATTTTAAGTCGGCGCCAAATAATAAAATGATTAATTACCTAAATCTAGCCTTCTTCATTTCTACGTACATATAAGATTTAGATATTTAATAATCAGATTGTTGTTTGGCGCCGACTCAAAATTACTTTATGTAAAATTTGATATTTTATGTAGGTAAATAAGCTTAATACTCAAGACTTAAAAGGTTTATTTATTTTTTGCTTTTTAGTCGATTGAATTTTTTGTTAAAAAGTTTTTTTTGTATAATAGAAGTCATTTTTTACAAATTTTCCAACAAATGTAAACAGATGGTCGGTACCGTACCTAAAATATGCGCTTGGGCGAGTAATTGGCGACAACAGCCCGAATTACCATACAAGAAGACTACCAACTTTCACTAATGCTCATATACGAACGTGTACTCCAACTCAACTCTAATTCGAACTCCAAATAGTTTGTCGTAAATTTGACGTTAACTTTCTCAACTGGAGTCGGCACTCCGACTTCAGCAAATTAAAAGAACCCCGACTGGACTGGACTGGAGCAGTCAAATATCAAACATGAGTACACCGAAATCAACGTCGAAGCTGACATTGACTTGAGAAAAATATTTTGAACAGAAAATAGGAGAATTTAAATTTTGAAGAATACATAGACTACGTGTACGATACGCTGCATAATAATGCCCCACATATTTACGGGATGCTGAAAGCACATTCGAATTGTTTGACAGTGTCACTGTTAGCAATTCCAAGGAAGATTTTGGTTCTCGAAGGCCTCCGTTATAAACATTAAGTTACCTTCGGTGTTTGAAAGTACTGGCAGTAGCGATTGTGAAATAGATACCACTTCCCGCCAAACTCCAGCTGCTTGCAGTTGCAGCTTTAGCGTTTACGTTACTGGAAATTCCAAGTGAGATTAACAATAAACCACCCATAATCTGTATTATATAAAATTTAAAGTCCTGACTGACTGACTGATATATCAACGTAAAGCCTAAACCAGTCGTCCTAGAGACATGAAATTTGAAGGGTGTATTCTTTGTGAAGAGATGACTAATATAAGCCAGTCGACAATGTCAAAAATTATGGCTCTTAACTCAAACAAACTGTACAGGAGTATGTTGAAATAATTAATTAAATGTCCTGCAACCGGAGATTACGCAAAGGTCAAATAGATTTTTAACTACTTTGCTGGCTTTGCGGGTGTTGAATATTGATTGCATACATTCCAGTTAAAAAAACTGCTCGGTAAAAAACAGCACTTGAAAAAAAAAATAGTAACGTTCTATAGATATGTGACCATCCCAGTTCATGAAAATGTCAATATCACGTTTTATTAACATTTGTATCCAGTCATTTAACTTATAAAATAATGTTAGTGTAATGTTACTGCTTCGCTGGTCTAGTGGTTACAAGGCCGACTAGTGAGCGTAAAGTCCTATGTATGATGGGTATGAATCAGGTTGAATAAAGAAATATTGATTTTTGCCTTCTTCTTCTTCTTAGCGTCTCTGTTGATGGCAAATTTAATTTAATATTATGTTTGGCCCAGTATTCAGCGACGGCAATTGCATTCGCTGACGCAGCTATAAGATCCTCACTTGTACAGGTGACAGGGCATGCGGAGCAAGATCGAGAGAGAGGTGGGCCATGGTTTGCGGAGAGAAACGCCACACAAACACTGAAGATCGGAGCCATCCCCCACCTGTGGAGGTTGTCTGTACTGCAGCCAACCTGAGTATGGAGTTTATTGCCATTAATGAAATGGAAAATACCTCTTTTAATAAATAAATGCAACTTTACCTGGATAAAAATATGCACAATTTATTTAATTCCAACATTTCTCAAGACCCCAGAACTTTGGAAGGCGCCTAGGAAGCCGAAACCAACTCATAAGAAACCAATCGACAGTTGTGTCTGTATGTACTCCGCAAGTAAGCACAACCCAAGGATGACTCTCCGTTAGTTCAGGGCTATTCAGTGTGGAAACAAAGATACTAGAATGAGATTTGCCGGTTCAGTGGATTGATTACTAACACTGTTATTGATTTTATTTGGGTACGTTTAGTAAAGAGATTTTTGTGTGCTATAAAAATAAAACCAATTTAGATACTGAGTATAAAATCTAATCTTTTTTTATTCCTTTCTGACCTTCCTTCCTTTCCTTTTTGACTTTCTTTTTTTTTTCCTTTTGGCTTGAGCAAAGTGAAGCAGCACTTCGGCACTCTGTTTCGAACCTTGCCATTCTGTAGAATTCTTCCACTGACTTCTCCAGGCACTCCTTTTTCTTTTTTTTTTAACCTTGCTATTGGTTCGTCCGCTGCCGCCACCAGTCCACTCCCTCTTCGCCACTTTAAGCCAGTGGACCTCCTCTCATTCTTCGCTCCGCTTATAATTTGAAACAAAATGGATTTCTACGTAAGCCGCACATGCAGATAAGCTCCTGTAAGCATAGTTTTCTGAACCTAAATAAGTAGGCCTTTTTGACATCTTCCGTTAGTGGATTTGTTTTTTTCCTCAGTAAAAATACCGAAACCTTTGACAAATATTGACGACTTGCTGCTGACAACCAAGAGAATATATGGTAGAAATACAATTAAGCAGTACGCAATTTACTTATTATGTGTTTTTTTTTTTTTTAATTATCGATAGGCACGCGTTTGACCACCATCTCACCTGATGGTAAGTGATGATGTGGTCGAAGATGGAACATGCTTGCCTAGAAGTAACCTATTCACTCTTGACTTAAAGACTCCCAGGTTGTAGCTATCAGGAAACACAGACTCCGGTAGGGAATTCCACTCCCTAGCTGTACGGTCCCTACAGTACCGTCTCACCTTTGCGAGGATCCCCAACTTTTTGGCAGCCACTTGAGCCTTTGCCTCTATTAAGGGACCAAAATTGAGGGTAGATGTTAAAGTAACACCAAGAAGATCAAGTTGGTCGGTTATCGGCACGGTCACACCTCGGAAAGATGGAGCCGGGTGAAATTGGCTCCTCTTGGAGGAAAAAAGACACGCCTGGGTCTTAGCAGCATTGAACTTGACCAGATTGGCATCGCCCCATTCTGAGACAGCCTGTAAGGACAAGTTCAAGCGTCCAACCATAGCCTCTCGGAGAGACCGGACCTGAGACCCACTAGCTCGTGCGTCAGGCACGTATCTCTCGGTAACAGTGCTGTCGTCTGCATACCCAAAGGTACCGGGTTTTAGCAGATCGTTAATATGCAGCAAAAACAATGTTGCCGAGAGAAAGAAAAAAAAAGAAAGAAAAATTATTTATTTTGCACAGATTACAAAACGCACCGACCCCTGAGGAACACCGGCATTAATAACCAGCAGTCCGGACGAGCAGCCATCTATGACTACTCGGATAGACCGATCCCTCAGGAAATCTGAAATCCAATCACACAAACCAGCGGGCAGACCGAAGAAAGGAAGCTTGCCAATTAGGCTGTCGTGCCAGACCCGGTCGAAGGCCTTCGAGATGTCAAGGGAGACCGCAAGGGCTTCCCCTTGTTTGTCGATGGCCTCACTCCAGATATGAATGGCATACACTAGAAGATCCCCAGTTGACCGATTTCGGCGGAAGCCGTATTGTCGGTCACTGAAGATATCGTGAGCTTCTAGGTATGCCAGGAGCTTGCCATTCAGTATACGTTCCACACTCTCACAGAGTACGGAAGTTACCGAGATGGGCCTATAATTTGCTGGGTCAGCTCGACTACCCTTCTTGGGCACGGGTTGCACGTTAGCTTGCTTCCAAGCCATCGGCACTTTTCCAGTCTCATACAAAAGGCGAAATAGGCGTGTTAAGATCGGAGACAACTCAGGCACACAAGTCCTCAGCACAATTGCCGGTATCCCGTCGGGGCCACTAGCCCTGTTCACGTCTAGGTTACGCAGTACCCTTCGGACATCCTTCTGGTAAATGCGAATGTCTGACATAATCGACTCGCATCCACCAAGAGTACCAGAGGGCCTCGCGCCACCAGGATCTAGACGCGAAGATTCCGCAAACAGAGAGGCAAACAAGTTTGCTTTCTCCTCAGCGGAGTGGGCCAGCGACCGTCGGGTTTCAGCATTGGAGATAGTGAGGGGCGGCTGAAGTTCGATTCAACCAACTTAGCCAGGGAACAAAAAGCCTTACTACCAGCTGGGTAAGAAGCAAGTTTGTTCCCAATTCGGCTAATATGGTCAAACCGAACCTTTCGCAACACCTTCTTGCAGGACTTGGCTGCCCTGTTGAAGGCTCTCTTCTTCTGACTCACGTCATTTGCTTTACGCGTCCGAGCGTCGACCTATGCCAGGTAGGCCGCGTGTTTAAGCGCATCAGCGCGATTGCACTCAGCACCAAACCATGATCGAGCCTCGCCTGACATTGTTACGTCCGAGAATGGAATGTAGTACTCCATTCCCTGCCGCAGCACATCCGTCACGGCGTCCGCGCACGACGAAACATCAGTCGAAGAAAAGCAAGTAGGCTGCCAAGGATAACATGCGAAGAAAGATCTCATGCCATCCCAATCTGCTGACCTGTATCGCCAAACCCGCCTGGTGCCTCTTGGGCTAGGATCGGGCGGGGAGTAGACGGATACAGACTTCACCAGACAGTGGTCGGAAGTACCGAATGGTGAAGAAATTGACACCGAGTAACGGTCTGGATCTGTTGTCAGCAGAAGGTCCAAGCAATTGGCCGTGTGCGACTCAACATCCGGCACCCTCGTTGCCCCCTGGACCAGCTGGGTGAGATTTAACGCTAGCGCTAGCTTATGCGTCTCTTGTCCAGCATGATCTGTGCACTGGTATGGGAAGAGCCACTCCTGATGGTGGGCGTTGAAGTCCCCCAGTAACACCAATTGGGCAGAAGGGTACCGCTGCTGAGCCACATCCGCCGCCTCACTGAGGTGTTGTGTGAGCCTAGTTGTCTCCAAATCACCGCTGTGCGAACGGTAGACACTGGCATAGAGAATTTTATCTAGGCTTGTGTCCACTAGGACCCAAAGAGTTGAGAACCTGGAGTCCTCAAGGTTACGGAGACGCCGATAGCAGATGTCGTCCCGGGCGTACATGCAAGGAAGTGAAATAAGGTTCCATGCAGGCTACCCTCAGGCACGCACTGACAAGACGGTATCATTGGGGGACTAGTCTGGAGACTGCGGGGACGCCCGAGCCCCCCCGGGAATGTCCATCGGGCCCTCTCGTCTGGTCGCCAACCAGCACGATGGTGCATTCCGGGATTTTTCGACACACTACTTGGGCCCCCAACTACCTGCGGTCGGCCAGCGGTGCACCGTGCCTCGGATCCCGCTAGCCTCCGCGACTAGTCTCCCGATACATCCATATCAGCGCGAGCCCGGTCGGTCTGGCTGCAATGGAACAACTATTTCGACCCAACTCCTGTGGATTGGCTACACTGAGCATCGTACCGGAACACGGCCAGGCCGCTTGGCGGTACGTCTTTGCCCAGTGGGTGGTTGCAAGCCATCGGTCGAAACCTACCACCAGTTAGTGTCACCTGATTAGCATCACCCGGGGACCACATGTAGGGACTCAATGGGTATACTCCTACGGACGCGGGTGACTCGGCCCCTAATAAGTTTGGTACATATACGAGTAGCATGTTTTTAAGTAATTTCAAGCATCAAGGTTACTACAACGTAGCACAGTGTCTTGGGCTGGATTCCCGGGTTGGGTAAAATTGTATTCGGTTTATACTAAGCGAATTTTCTAGTAGTTGATGACAATAGGCTCACTCTACTTTTCATGGGTCTTTAAAATAACTTGCGAAATACAGATATCTCTCCTCATTTAAATTTGGTGAAGATCTGATAAAGAAATTCGGAGATAGCCAATTGGACTCTTCAATAAATGATAGAAAACCTGTCGGAATTTCTGCTATCGCTTGTCTGTTTATTGTTTACACCACTTCATAACATAATATCACGCTGATATGCTCTAATGGGGTACACAGATTTGTACAGTTCACCCTGATAAACCCTAATTTCACCAATAATTATGTTCAAATTCCATGTTTTAGAGTTCTCAATTCGGGCAGACTATTTAGTTTTAGTTATGGGGTACAACAACTAAAAAGGTAAAAGTAAAATTTTTTTTTCAAAAAATATAACCGACTGATAAGTAATCCGACCGAAAGTTATTGCTAATTTGGAGTTCAACTAGGAGGTGAATCGGAGCACACTTTTTGGAATATGAGCCTTATTCCTTAGACGTTTTGCGTCCGATTTCTACAAAATATTCACCCATCATAGCATAACATCAAACAACCAACCATCAACAACCAAACATAAATCAACCATAACATCAATAATCAACCGAAAAACATCGACTGCTGGACCTAGGTTTCTCTCAAGCGTCGCCACATCAACTGGTCCTGTGCTACTCGCATCAGCGGATTCAATATCCACATACATCAAATAATATCTTAAGAAACTTCTTCTTCGTCGTTTCGATAATTCCAAAATTAAGTATCTTTTGACAAAAATTCAGCCACGTCAATAGCGTTAGCACTTGCCTCGTTCAAAGTGCAGGTGTTGTTGCAAAGAGGACATGACAAGAGGTGAGGTATTTTTTGGGACTTAGCTCCGCAGTTGCATTGTGGCTCATTGGAGTACCACCATCCTTGACTTGGTTATGCCTGAAGCGGCCCTCCTAGCTTCGTAATCGATTTAGGGATGTCCTCAGGGCTCAGTGATAGGCCCGTACGTATGGAATTTAGGGTACGATGATTTTCTCGCGATTCCGCTTCCTTGCGATTGCTCATTAACAGGGTATGCGGACGATGGGCTGCTGATCATTCAGTCAAGTACTCGGGCTGGCCTTGAGAGTTTGGCTGAGACTTCCCTTCGTTTAATATCTCAGTGGGGTAATCGGAACCGTCTTACCTTCGCACCGTATAAAATCTATCAACTTATGTTGAAAGGTAACCTTAAGTCTTGGCCTAGTTTAAGGTTTAATAACGTTCCCGTTAAAAAAAACAGTCTGTGTGCTACCTCGGCATGAGCATGTAAAAACAGTAGGTGAAAAAGCTAAAAAGAACTTCTATGCGTTGACGAGGATTTCCAAGGCTACTTGGGGCCTATCACTCCTAACGTTAAAAACAATCTATGGGGCTACTTACCTGGGTTGTATGTGCTACGGGGCACCTGTTTGGGTTGATAGGGCCACCATTGGGGCGGTACGACGTAAATTGCTACAAAGTCAACGTTTAGCTTTGTTTTTCCTATGTAAAGCGTATAGGACGGTTAGCACTGAAGCCTTACCGGTACTTGCAGGTGTACTTCCAGTCGATCTTGAGGTGCAGCGACGTGCTGCAATGTACTATTCTACACGAAAGACTACGGACCCAGACTTTTTACCTCAACGTGATAGTGCCAAGATTTCTAGATAACTTAAACCGCAAACTGAAGTTTGGGAGGACCTTTTATCCGAATGGCAATGTAGGTGGGGAAGTTCCATCAAAGGCAGACACCTCCACCAGTTCTTCCCATCGGTTCGCGAACGGCTGGATGGGACATGGCTGGAGGTGGATCACTGTGTTGCCCAATTTCTCACAGGTCATGGCAACTTTAAGAGTAAATTATTTTCCTTCAAGCTTGTTACCTCACCTTTATGTCAATGTTCTACTCCTGATTGCGAATACGAACAATCCGCACATCATATCCTGTGGGAGTGTACTCTTTGGCAGGCTGAGCGTAATATTATGTTGGATAGTATTCAGTCTACGTCTGGAGTTGTCTATTACACGGACCTTGTGGAAACTAGAACGAATTTCCGTGCGTTCAAGCGTTTTTGCCGTACCTATTATTGGAATCAAGTGTAACAGCTCACAATTTTAGGACCCATTAATATTAGTGTTTTTAACCAGTGGTGCTTGGCAACTGGGCTTAACCCATTTGTAAAAACCACCATTTTGCCTAATGGCCTAGATTTGTTCTGTCTCCCGCTTGATTAGGAGGGAAGTGGAAATTATGTTTTTCTCACTCCTCCGCTGTCTTTTCTGATTAATTTCGTTGCGGGACCCAAGACAGTTTAATCGTTATTCTGGGACTCGTCGAGCTTCATTACCTCGGCGTTTTTTCTGGTGGTCACCACTGTTGATTCTGGCTTACAGAAATTATAGTGGTTTGGGAATAGTGTGGCGGGCTTGTCCCATATTTAAAAAAAAAAATCGATTTAGAAATTTTCAGGAGGTTAGACTCCGGCAGTTGTTGGTGCGTAGGGAGCTTTCCCGCAGGCTCAACAAGTCGCTTGGAGGCAGAGAGGAGCAGGATGTCTGAAGAGCCACCATTTTTCCTTTGCTTCGCTAGTCCTATTAAGCAAATTGCAAACTCAGCTACATATTCTCGTTTTTATTTTAGAACGAATCTGTATGCATAGTATTTGAATATCAACCAACAGGCCCATCTAATCAAATAGACCTTTCATATAAGTAATTTTGCAAGTACATTGATAGTGCGGCAATCATAGTTATGTGGATAGCCTCATCATTCTCCTTCCCTTTTCTCAATTTATTTCCGTCGGCGCAACATGTCTTTTTCTTCCATACTTCTCTATTAGTCGTTATCTCTGTAGTCACCCCTTTTTACCCATTTCTTCTTTCACACAGCCCATCCATCGTTTCTCTGACCTTTCCCTACTCCTATAGCCATCCACATTCATACACAAGACTTTCCTCACGACATTTATCCACATCACATGCCCATACTACGACAACCGATTTACACACAACTTTTCAGTCAGCGGTGCTGCTTTCAGACTTCCTTCCTCTTATTTACTCATTCCTAATTCTATACATGCATGTAACACCACACATCGCTCTTAGCATTCTCATTTCAGCTGCATGCAATTGCTTTTTAATCATCCTTTTTGTGGTCCAACATTCTGAACCATACAAGACAGCAGGTCTAACCATTGTTTAATAAAAATCTTCCCCTTAAGTTTAAGGGGAATAGTCTAATAGGGAGTCGCGGATAGGGACCTGCCGCCATTTCATCCATCCAGTGTTAATTCTGTGTACTTATATTTAAGTAAGCAGCTATCAATGTTTTTTTAGGTTTTATTTCTCTTAAATATGTTAATTTTTTATTCAAGAACATTACATCAAGTATGACAATATTTAAGTTAAATTTATAAACATTAGGTGTTTCTTTTTCTTTTTAATTTCTTACATCTTGGTTAAAGCTGGCTTTTGTTTCCTGTTTTTTGCTGACATTATACTCGTATGTTATCTAAACCTCCAGTTTGAGTTCTGAAGAATTTAATGCTTTTATTTTATTTAAAAGATATATTTTAATTTATTGCTAGTATCCCACTCAATGTGACTAAAGTATGATAGCGGTGCCCTCATTTTCTCATAACTCTATTTAGTAAGCTGTACGATGAACCATTTGAAAGGCAGTGTACACATATTACATTCAAATAGCCTGACATTATTATGTTTGCACTAGGTCTCATTGAGGTTATTAAAGTTAAAATTGCTTTTGAGAATAATATTAAAACTAATACGAGTTTACAACATACGATAAAACAAACCACTTTGGAGGGTCAATGACGTATTTCTAGTTTGATACAAAATTGTCGCCGAGTTGACAGCCTGTCAGTTTACTATCGGTTATATTTGGAGGAGTGTGCGTTGGAATTACATAGTTTAATTGTGCCAAGACTACGGTAATGCGCCACCGGTACATGGTGGGCATCCCACCCACACGCACAAAATGTTTTGGGAACACATTCATTGTGCGTACAGCTAAAGAGTGGAATTTTCTGCTAGTGTCTGTGTTTCTTGATAGCTATACCCCAGGTTATAGCTATTTTAAAGATAAGAGTGAATAGGTTACTTCTGATCAAGTTTTCTCCATCGTCGACAAATCATCGCTTAGCATCTCGTGAGATAGTGGTCAAGCGCGAGCCTATAAACGTTAAAAAAGAAATATGAAAGTAGCCACCTTGACTAGTAGTAACATCGCCAGAATTTGATATTTTTGCTTTTTTTTTACAAAACATCGAACATCCGATTTAATGAATGGTACAAACAGGATCGAACATCCGAATAAATGAATGGTACAAACAGGTTTACTATGTATAAGCATAAAACATATTGTCATAATTTACCTTGGCTTAACGAACTATGGAAGTGTTTAAAAGAGGATTAATGTTTGTGGCTGACTATACTCTTCAATAAGATAATGTATGAAGAAGTGATCCCACAATAATGTTACAATATTTCGCTAGTACAACTATCAATGTATATATCTAAGTAGCAACAACTATCGAGGGATAAAGCTCATGTCGCATAGTATGAAAGTATGGAAGAAAGTGATAGAGAAAAGATTGCGAGAGGAGAGTGAGATTACTCCGAACCAGTTTGGGTTTATGCCAGGTCGAGGGACAATGGACGTCACCTTTGCTCTCCGTCAATTGTGCGAGAAGTACAGACGTGTGCATAAGAACTTGTACATGGCATTCATTGATCTTGAAAAAGCGTATGATAGGGTACCTCGGGATGTGTTGTGCTGGGCCTTGAAAGAGAAAGGTTTGCCCGGGAAGTATGTAGAGTTGATTCGTGCTATGTACAGTAAATATAGTACCTACGTCCGGTCGGCTGCTGGCAACACCGACGAATTCAGTGTGGCTGTAGGCTTACATCCAGCATCCATCTCTTACTTCGGAAATACAAGAGGAGGCACCCTGGTGCATGCTGTTTGCTGACGACATTGTTCTTGTCGGTGAAGATGGCTGAGATCCAGAGCAGATTGGAGAAATGGCAACAAGAGCTAGAGAAATTTGGATTGAAAATTAGCAGAACCAAAACAAAATACATGTTCTGCGATTTTGACGGTCTCTCCAGTTCTGAAACTATAGTGCTAGATGCCGCGCTTCACCCAGTTAGCTCCGATTTTCGGTACCTCGGTTCACTCGTGCAAAGCGATGGTGAAATAGATCGGACTGTTAAGCACAGAATTAACTATGGATGGATGAAATAGCGGCAGGTCACCGGGACTATCTGCTACTCCTGCAGTCCCCTTAAACTTAAGGCAAAGATTTATAAAACAATGGTCAGACCTGCTGTCTTGTATGGTTGAGTATGTTGTGCCACAAAAGGGATAAATGAAAGGCAATTGCATTCAGCTGAGATGAAAATGTTAAAAGCGATGAGTGGTGTTACGCCCATGGATAGAATTAGGAATGAGTATATAAGAGGATGTCTGAAAGTGGCACCGCTAATTGAAAAGTTGTGTGGTATGAGCATGTGATGCGGAGGAATGAAGAAACAGTCGTGAGGAAACTCTTGTGTATAGATGTGGATCGCTATAGGAGTAGGGGAAGGCCAAAGAAACAATGGATGGACTGTGTGAAAGAGGATATGGGTAAAAAGGAGGTGACTACAGAGATGACGACCAATAGAGAAGTATGAAAGAAAAAGAAATGTTGCGCCAACCCCAAATAAATTGGAATAAGGGCTGGAGAATGATGACATTGGCATAACGAAATATAGCATAATGATCATTACGCATCATCATCATCAGCCTAGCCTTTTCCCATCTATCTTGGGGTCGGCTTCCAGTTTAACCGGGTACAGCTGAATACCAGTATTTTACATGGAGCGACTGCCTATCTGACCTCCACAACCCAGTTACTTGGTAATACGATACCCCTTGGTAAGACTGGCTGTCAGACTTTCGGGCTTCTAACGACCCGTAACGAAAGTATTTATAGAAATGTAGTTTAAAACTATTGCACTCCTTCAGTCGAAGGAAGCCACTGCATGATTTTGAGTATACACTAAATTAAAACCTAAACTAAAATATAAACTGGACTAGGAATCATGACTCATGATTTATAATCAAAATCAAAATCAAAAGTCATTTATTCAAACTAGGCTGAGAACCAGCACTTTTTGAACGTCAAAGTTCTACATAAAGACAGTCCCCCAAAAAACGCCCGCCCGTCACCACTTCCTAGTGTTTTAGCTGTGAAGAAGAAGTGGCCAACATACTCCCCAGCGACACATCTGTCTATTAAGTTTTAAGAACTTGAATCTATATAATTCTAAGCAACAATCTTAACATTATGTAAAACAGATAAATAAATATATGTCGTCTAAAATATAATCATAAAATTAAATAATCCGCCACTTGCCAGCTAGCACACTCAATCATGCCATTAAAAACAAACTCAAGCATAAACACTAAACCAAATTAAAGAAGCCTCCATACATAACTGGTGTGCCTGCTTACAAGAACAAAGATTGATACTATCAAAGGGCTGTGATTCGAAGCCACAAGTGATGAACTAGGGCCATCACACTAAAATTGGTAGACAATTATTATATGAACTCATATAATCTGTTATAACCATAAGCTAAATATGGAGAAAGAACATCAAGTGCAACATTGTCTTGCGTTCAACACAGCGACCAACTATTATTATCTTCTAAGTAGTCGTTGATGGAATAGTATGCTTTCGAACAGAGACTAGATTTAACTTTAGTTTTAAATGCATTAAAAGGCAAGTCAAGAAAAGAACGGGGTAGCTTATTGTAAAATTCGATACCGAGACCCTCAAACGAACCATGCACCCTACGAACACGGTGGGAAGGAACATGAAGTTTATACTTATTTCTGGTGTTAAAATTGTGGATATCTGGTCTTTTTGTACAAATGTATATTTTGTCTAATGTATAATATGTTTGCAAAAATGAATTGAGATGCCACCGTGAGAATTCCAATCTCTTTGAAAATTTCTCGTAAAGAAACTCTTGACCCTAACCTATAGATTGCTCGTACAGCACGTTTTTGTAAAACAAATATATTTTGTATGTCCGCAGCTTTACCCCACAAAAGAATACCATAAGACATAACACTATGGAAATAACTAAAATAGACTAACCGTGCTGTGTCAACGTCAGTATATTGTCTAACTTTTCTGACGGCGTAGGCGGCAGAGCTGAGCCTTCCTGATAGGCCTGATATATGTGCGCCCCATTGAAGTTTGGAATCAACAGTTATACCCAAAAAAACTGCCGAGTCCACAGTTTCAAGCACTTCTTTATTTAAGATGACATTAGGTCCTAGATTTATAACATTAAGTAAGGCAAACTTTATACATTTAGTTTTCTTAGCATTAAGAACTAAGTTATTTGTCGTAAACCAATCCGTAACCATTGAGAGAGCGCTATCTACGTTATCAAAATCTTTTCTATTCCTATCTACTTTAAAGATAAGAGAGGTATCATCTGCAAACAGTACTACGTCACAGATACCCTTTAAAAAATATGGTAAATCATTAATATACACCAAAAACAAGAATGGTCCCAATATCGAGCCTTGAGGCACACCTAAATGAACTAGTAGCCCGGAAGACTTAACACCATTGATATCTACACATTGGAACCTATTACATAAATATGAATCAATTACATTTAGAGCTTCGTTTTGGAGACCATAATGACGCAGCTTACGCAAAAGCGTGTCATGGTGTACGCAATCAAAAGCTTTGGAGAGGTCACAGAAAACTCCGATTGCATTTTGCGAGTTCTCCCATGCGTTGAATATGTGTTTTAGGAGAGCAACACCCGCATCTGTAGTCGATCGACCTTTTGTAAAGCCATATTGATCATTATGAAGGAGGGTATTTACATTAAAATATGTTAGCAACTGCTTCAGTATTAACTTTTCAAAAAATTTTGCTAAATGCAGGCAGGATGGAAATAAGCCTGAAGTTGCCTATATCATTTTTATTGCCTGATTTAAATAGAGGTATGACTTTACTACACTTCATGAGATCAGGAAAAGTTCCTGAGTCCACGCATTTATTAAAAGTTACAGCAAGATAAGGCGCTACGATGCCTATTATATCAACTAATTTTGGAATAGTCCATTTTTTAATAATTTAATAATAGTGGTGGCGTTACGACCTGATCATGTTTGCGGGGCAAACTAAGCCACAAATAGAGAGAGGTATTTTTTTAATATAAATATTATATATATATATATATATGTCGGATAGCCAAGATGTATCGAGCTACAATCAGCCATCAGGTGCATATCGTGCAATAAACAACAACGGCTAGGCACTTCACTTCTCTTGGTACAATAAAATACTAGTAGTAACAAAACGTAGGACAGTTCCGATGCATTTTCACTCCGTGACTCCCAGATTAAGACTGCCCGACTAGGTGGGTCGTCTCCAACTTCGAAGCCAAATGGAAACACACCGACTCTGTCAAAGCGCGCCAACTGTAGTGTTTATTGTTGCTGCAAGGTAGCGTGATTCGTTTTGTTGTCAATTGACTGCCGGATGCGACACGGCCATTCTGCGAGTATTGTGATTGAAACTCAAGATGTACGCAAAGTTTCAATTTAATCAAATTGATTATTTGATTACATTATACATAACTAAACTAATAAATAACTTAATGGAATTAACAGGCTAAAAGTCACACTAAGACTAAAAGACAGCATTGCCACGTTGAATGGCAATGCTGATTCTTTGGCCGAAAAAAAGGCCAGCCCTCTGGTCACGTGAAGAGTCGACTAAATGTTTGCTGATGTCACGGAAAACTCGATGAGCAAGGACGCCATAGCCCAAGTGTTTCAACGGTTCAAACATATAACTAAGGTTGTTATATTTGCGCCGTTTGAGGTTTTCTGCACCTACAGCAGCCGCACCAACACAGATGAGATGGCGCAAGGGTGTCGACACACGTTGCATCCCCTACCCATCCTACCCATCTTCCAAAGCATTATGGTCATCCCGTCTGGCCTCTTTCCATCGTCACGTGCCAAGCCATGAGGTTTTAAAACGGCTGACACACCGGCGATGACAAGAGCCCGACGGATGATGTCATTAATGCTGGCATGCGTGGCATACGACCCGCGCTCCTACTGCAAGATAGGTCATGATGTTCGAGGTGGTCGACTGCTTCACCACATTGGCAGCGATGTGGAGCTCCGCAAGAAGCACCCAGGCGCAGACATGTAGCGATCTGAAAGGTGGTGTCACTCAGCATAGTCCCTATGTTGGGTGACGTGCCTGTAGCCAGAGGCCCGACTCCCATTCACTCACGGCCAGCAGGCGGGCACGCTCAGCAGTATTGGTTGACGTATCTAAGAAATTATTCCGTACCAATCTATAGAGCGGCTCATCCCACTGTCTCTCGGAGAATAGGGTCTCGGGCAACGCCGTGTCTGGGCAAGCCATTTCCAAGGGTTCATTGCATCGGTCAAGCGAACCAGCCAGCCGGTAGCAGTCTGTTAACCAGCGATGGAGTCAAAATTCTTTTGGTTAACTTTTCAATGCTGTGGACCGAGGACAGGAACTAGGCTAGGCGTAGGCTTATACTACAAATTTTGCGGATGCCGAGCGAATGGGTAGTGTGGTTTGCAGCCACGCTCGGTCATCCAGGGCCACATTTAAAATAGTTGTAAGATTGCATCGAATAATTACATCAATTTTTCTCCAGGAGATGTGAATGCTTCCATAGAGCGGAAGAGTGGAGAAAATATATAAAATTTGGTCCAAAATAGCAATATATATTTAGGGTGAATGCCGAATGTAAATTTATTTTTGTGAGTCTGTCCGAAATACCATTAAAATGATTATTTTTTCCGTCAATGAATGGAGAAAAACTTTCTTCCAAAATGGGGGAACCTAGGAGGTGCAGTGAAATATTTCTAAAATTTTGATTTCTGGTGTAATTTTATTGAATTTATGAAGGGTCGATTGTCTGTCAGTTTTGTCACAAAGAAAAATTTCACACTTCGAGTAGTTAAGGTCAAGGCCAATGGATTAATAATTATTCTTCAGGAATTGAAAGTCTTTTAATACGGTATCGGCGTCACCTCCTAATGTTCCATCATCCAAATAAGATAAGTTAAATTTTGAAATTAGTTGTTGAATGACTGGATGTATTCATCCCCCCCGGGGTAGGTCCCTCTCGGGACTACTCGGGGCTATTGCCAAACTGAAAATAACAGGCCCGAGAGGGACCTTTTTGACATCCAACTATAGATTTTAAAAGCTGTTCTTTTTATAATAATTTAGAAGGGTGCTTGTAACATTGCTAAATAAAACCGAAAATTTCTAGCAGTTCTTTTTTTGCCTCGGCCAACAAACTGTCCCTGTTGACAGAGTTGAAGGCGTTCTTAACGTCAACGTTGAGAATGACCTCATCTTTTTCAGAATTTAGAAAGGAAGATAGTGCATGTACGGCCACCTCACAGTCTCCTCTGGATCCAAAGCCAATCCAGGGCTGGAATTTGTTTGTAAGTCTTTCGCCGTACAGTTTACAACAAATTTTGTCTGCCATACGCCTGTAGGTGCACCCAACAGCAATGAGACGAATGCTGCCGTCCTTCTTGCATATGGCACAATAGGTTGGCCGCGTAAAAGACATCGACGACGGCTTCGTTCACGCCACCAGAGAGCATTAGGTTGACTAGTGCCGCAAGCTCCTTCAAAAGGGACTCACCGGCAACCCTGCCGGTGAGTCCCTGCCTGCCTGAACTTAATAGGTCCTTTAAGTATTGCGGATTCAGGCCGTCGAGGCCATCGGCGGAACTGCTTCGAAAGGAGCCCACGGCAGCAAGCAATTGTGCGGCTGAAATGTTGAATACACATGAATCCGGAACGGGGGTCTCAGGGCTCAGGGAAAGTGAGATCATTCTCAGGCGCTGGATGTTTACTCTCCAAGGCTGACATTGTTTCTGGAGAGTAAGGCGCCAACACAACACTGCTGAATTATTAGCCTGGCCGCTCCCCTAATGTTACCTTCACTTATTTTGGACTCCACGTGCAAACATAAGCCTTTCTGTGAACGGTTATTATAATTATAAATAATTACAATTTTCTTTAATTTTTTAAAGATTTTTTAAGAACCTCAAAGATTTGTTTACATACATAGTTAGTTAGTTATTCCTAAAACAATTTCGGTAAATAGCAATACTTCGTTCAGTGACTGGGCCACCATTTTTTTTTTTTTTTTGGGGTGTGGGAAATCATCCTATGACTTCTTCCGCTCTAGGGTGGAGCGGAAGGGCGTGTCAGACTCTTACTGACTAAAACCCACCCCTGTTCCTCCCTGCCTTGAGTGCCCGGGGGCGAGGTAACTCTTTCGAATTTATCCTCCACCCCCGGGCAGGCTGGGCCACCATTGGTATGAATAAAAGTGGAGAACGGCTGTATGAGCTGTATGAGGAACGGACTTATATTAAGAGGCCGTACCCGAAATTTTACCGATTTCACTGATTTACGTAGTTTTACAGACGTGATTTTACAGTTAAAATAATGTATTTCTAAAATTTTTAATGCACAAGATGAAAGATCATTTTAATTATGATCTAATGTATGAGCTAGTTTTTTTAATTTTTATTACAATTACGATTAATGAACCACAAACTGACGATGGTTTTGTGAATTTTGCTGTAAGGGGTTTAGAATTAGAATATCACATAATTACGAATCGTTTTGACGTGTAAACGATATAAAAAAATTTGAATTTATTGTTGCAAAGTCGTCTACATAATGTATGAATTACTTTTTACCACTTTCATATTAAAAATAATATTTAACTTAGTCAAATTTTAGAGAAAATGGGAAAATAATTTCTTTTTATTTTTGCTATTTAGAACTCTAGTTTATAAAATTAAAATAGCAAACACTAAACGTTAGTTCACCGTCAATCCATTTCTTGAAAAAAAAAATAAAAATTACAAAAATTTGGCAATGAAAAATCTTTTAAAATAACCCAAATCTCGATTTATAATACGCAACGCAAGCTTAGAATCTAACTCATTCATTAGATGATAATTGAAATGATCTTTCATATTGTACATTAAAACTTAAAGAAATGCATTATTTTCACTGTAAAATCACGTAAATCAGTGAAACCGGCCAAAATTTCGTGTACGGCCTCTTAACACTGTAGAATTTAATTTATATGTTAAGAATTATTCTAACTTATTTAAAAAAAAGTTTGTTATTTGGCGAAATCTTGCTACTTAAGTTAAAAAATAGTAGTGATGTAATTCAAATGACTTGGGATATTATTAATAGCGCAACGGGAAGGTCTTGCAACCGAAGTAGTGATTACAGCCTTGCTATTGATGACAGTATCATTAAATCAGATTCGTAAGTCACTGCGGCATTTGAAAAGTTCTTTGCAGAGATTCCCGTATCAACTACAAAATCTCTAAATTCATCACCAACTGCTGCAAAAATGTTAATTAAAGAAAACGTTCCAGTTTGTGAATCCCAATTTAATTTCCAATATGTCACTTGTAATGATATAATTAAAACTTTTAATACTTTAAAGGTTAAAAAGACTGCAGATCTATGGGGTAATTCTGTTGATGTTGCTAGGTCTATTATAAACATTGTAGCACCTCATCTCAGCCTTTTAATGTCCCCACTGCTGGGACACAGGCCTCCTCTTCGTGAGAGGGTATGGGCCGTAATCCACCACGCGGGCCCAATGCGGATTATTGAATGTCACATGTCTTCGAATTTTTGGTTGTAGCACTTACTTTAGTAGTAATTTTTAATAATTGTATAGATTGTGGTGATCAGGAAACTCCTGATCTAATGAAATATAGTAAAATAATACCATTGTTTAAATCGGGTAGTACATCAAACCCTACTAATTACAGACCTATATCAGTGCTACTTACTTTTAGTAAAATTTTTGAGAAAACTATTTAAGACAAACACATACATTCAAAGATATTTTAACATACACAAATTATTACATAACAAACAGTTTGGTTTCACAACGGATTGTTCAACAACTGATGCTGGTGTTGAAATTTTGTGACACATTTATAAAGCATGGCAAGATAAATGCGATGCGTTGGGCATTTTTTCTGATTTGTCTAAGGCTTTCGATTCCGTTCTCCATGATACGAGTACATTGATCAGGAAGCTGCACTACTACGGAGTCCGGGGCGCCTCTCTGAATCTTCTTACTTCATACTTAAGTAATAGGATTGAGAGAGTTGATGTGAATGGTAAAAGGTCTCCCGGATCTGTAGTCAGAATGGGGGTTCCTCAAGGCTTAATTCTGGGTCCTTTTTTGTTTCTAATCTATATCAACGACTTGCCGTACCTCATATAGGATAAACATGATATAGTGCTGTTTGCAGACGACACTTCACTTTTATTTAAACTCAAACGTCAGCAGGTGATTGCTAATGATGTAAATAATGCTCCATTAACTGTAGTTAACTGGTTTAATATCAATAATCTTCTCCTTAATGAGAAAAAAATAAAATGCATATAGTTCGCACTACCCAATGTAACACAAGTGAACACTAGTATGTCAATAAAGGGTGAAGAGTTGAAACACGAGGATTCCACAGTGTTCCTAGGTTTAACTTTGAATGCGCAGCTTCAGTGAAGCCCCCATATAGATAAGCTGTCCAATAAACTTAGCTCTGCAGCATACGCCGTTAGGAAAATTCGTGGTTTAACTGATTTAGAGACAACTTGTTTAGTATACTCGTACTTTAGATATTTTCATAGTGTGATGTCGTACGGCATTCTATTGTGGGGAAATGCCGCCAATATTCCGACAATTTTTGTTTAACAGGAAACGGCTATTCGTGCAATTTATAAATGAAGTCCCAGATGGAAGTGTCTGAGACTTAAAGAGAAATTTAAAGAGATTAATATTATGACTGTTTCTTCTCAATATATTTATGAGAATCTCATGTATGCACATGAAAATATTAATCTGTTTAAAAGATACAGTGATATCCATAGCATAAATACTAGGAACAAACACAAATTTATTGTACCTAAAACCAGGCTCAAGAACAAAATAGGTGGTCCTTTTAGATGCCAATGTATACGTATCTATAATAAACTTCCTAGCCAAATTCAAGAACTTTGCATAAATAAATTTAAATCATTTATTAAACGTAAGCTACGCCAGAAAACTTTTTACACAATTAATGACTACCTTGAGGACTCAAAGGCGTGGGATTGGGCTGCTTCAATGACATTCAGGAGCCATTGTTGTCATATTCTTTATAGTTTCTAAACACTGATGACATTTTATTATTATATTTTTTTTGACATGAATATTTACTTTGTAAAGTGTAATATTTTTTTTGATTACTTTATTGTAAATGTGAGGACTGTATGGGTTATTATTATTATTATCTCCTCCTTTTTACAATAATGTTAAACGTTGTCTGACAGTTTGAGTACTTTTGCGGCCTACCCAAAGGTCCTTTCTTTGGTATTGTTTGTCACGTCATTGAGCTCCTTAGTGGTTTTAAGTTGAGATATTCGACTATTGACAAATGTTTGCACTGACTGGACAGGTCCACTCAAATATGTGTGGTTGTTTCTTCAAAAGACCATTACAGACACTAAGCTGCATGGTCCTCATATAGCATAATGTGAATGCGAGAACTATGTATGTCGTTATATTCATGTAGATTTTTATGATTGTCTGGCAGCTACTTTGGTATTGTTCGTCGGTTGGTTGAGCTCCTCAAAGTTCTGTGTTGTGCTTCACGATAACTGACAAATGCTGGCACTGTCTGGAAAGGTCCACTCGAATTTGCGTGTTGCTCTCCTCAAAAGCTCATCCCAGACATAAACGTACATGGTTCATATATGATTTGATCAGTACATATTGTATGGATTTGGACACTATAAAAGAGACTTTGATCTCTGAGTTTGTTTCGTTGTTTCTTCTCAGGCTATTCAGCTAGAAAACACCGACCTCATCTAGCTAAAACGTTCTTAAACTTTCAGTCCATCCCTATGTTGTCTGGTAGGTCCTAGATATCGCTGTCAGCGAACAGATCGCCATTGTATCAGTAGACTTAAGTTCATGTAAAAAGTTGCATAACTGTTTTGGTGTATAATAAATTATTATTCTATTTTTTTTTCCAAAAGTAAATCTGTTTAATCAATTTAATTTGAAAATTTTAATCATTATTCAGAGCTTCATTTATTTTTGTTCCCAGAACTGGTCGGCGTAAACGGCACTGGGACGGCACACCGCCGCGGGCTGTTCGTTTGCAGATGCCAGATGTCCAGGAGTGCGGGGATCTCCAACGGCAGCAAGAGTACCACTTGCACCGTCTGCTCATCGAAACAAGCCCTTCGTTTGTCTGGAAGCTCCTCGACTGCACCCGTTAGGGCCGCCTCAGTGCGCTCACAGTTTTTCTAGACAGATTAAAAATGAGTTCCTAGAAAAAGTCACACAACATGGGAACAATCTCAAACATTTTGGACTTTTGACAGCTGCTATCGCTGACAAAATGTCACTTTGTCTAGAGTCTTAAACGGATTCAAGTCCCAGACTTTATTCATCTGAGAAAATAATAATATAGAAATGTCAACGACGAATACATATTACTTACCATAGTTGTTATGAATTAAAAATTCAGAATTTATTGTGCTAAATCTACAATTTTTTCCCGTGTTTTTCTTCCTTGATTTATTTTATTCATCATTTTGTGTAACTTTTATATCATTCATACGCTCGCATTTGACCACTACCTCACCTGATGGTAAGCGATGATCTGGTCGACGAAGAAGCCGCCTTGCCTAGAAGTAACATCAAACGAGTAAACGTGTTTCAAAATGTAGACATGTATAACACCCTCAGCAGCATAGCAGACAATACGGTGAATGTAAGTATGTCCAAAAGCAAGCTACTGCATGGAGAATACTGTCCTTCACCTTTTTAATAAACTGCAATATGCAGCCACCGTACCAGATAATATAGCCAAGCTAGGCTAGCTAGGTATTGCTAGGTATTGCTAGGTACTCGTATGATACGCGCAGTTTAGTATATGAATACTAAACTATCATAGCAATACCTAGCTAGCCTAAACGGACTAAAGCATACTTGAGCATGGGCTCATGTATACTTTAGTCCGTGTCTTTGTCCGCCTGAAAGTAATAAAATAAATTATGCGACGGAAACGTAGTACTGGGATTAAAATGTTTTAATCTACGCTTTAGTCTATCTGAGTTATAAAGAGGTTCATTGTAAAATATTTGTATGTACATATAGTCCGCCATTTTAAAAAATAATTATTTTCGGCAAGCAGTCATGAAACGTGAGTCAATCGACAGAATAAGTGATCACAATCAAAAAGTATTCGGTGATGATATCTCTTGTATAGAGCGGAATAAGGGCTCCAGGGTCTTTGCAAGAGATCTGTCTATTGGGCAAAGCCAGCTCATGAAACTGAATACCGACGATGGCAGAACCATATCCGCCAAATCGGAGCTTCTGAGAGAGATCGAGACGATCTATGGACAGTTATACACGTCAACGACTAAACCCGCTGCGAATCTAACTAACGACCCAAGAGCTAGATTAACCCAACACTATACCGAAGACATCCCGGACGTCAGCCTGTATGAGATTAGGATGGCTTTGAAGCAGCTTAAGAGCGACAAGGCGTCGGGGATGGCGTAATCACGGCCGAACTTCTGAAGGCGGGTGAAAAACCGGTCCTTAAGGCCCTTCACAAACTGTTCGATTTTGTCATACTCGAGGGAAAAACGACACAGGCTTGGGGCAGAGGTGTGGTTGTACTTTTTTTTAAGAAGGGCGACAATGCCCTGCTTAAGAATTGCAGGCCCATCTCACTTCTGAGCCATGTCTACAAGCTGTTCTCCAGAGTCATCACGAACCGTCTCGCGCGCAGGTTTGATGACTTCCAGCCTCCCGAGCAAGCTGGATTCTGAAAAGGCTTCAGCACCGTAGACCACATACATACGCTGCGGCAGGTTATAAAGAAGACCGAAGAGTATAATCTGCCCCTCTGCTTAGCGTTTGTGGACTACGAAAAAGCCTTCGATTCGATCGAGACTTGGACTGTGCTTCAGTCTCTCCAAAGGTGCCAGATCGACTATTGGTACATCGAGGTGTTGAAGTGTTCGTGGAATCTTTTTATGAAGAGGAGTGAGGACTGTGTGAGCCCATTCCGAGGGCCATTTGCCTGTGAGCCAAATCTTGTTGCAAATGATGTGGAAGATATGTATGCCACGCTCTCCCAATGCTCGGATGGTTTCAATTGGGAACTCATCTTTTCCTGTGGCTTTCCCATTCTTGAGATGTTGGATAGCGGCTCTTACTTCAGACTCAAGAATATCCGGCTCGAGCATGTCACTCGCAGGCTGCGTGGGTGCAAAATTTCGTGACTGAGGATCTTGGTACAAGGACTGGCAGTTATTCCTCCAAACTTCCAAAATTTTGTCCAGTTCAGTGACTACTTGACCATTCTGATCTTCGATGGCCCTGGTTTTGGACGGCAGCGTTTTCGTAATGAGACGAATCTTGTGATACAAGTCTCTGGACTCATATCTGTCGGCATGATACTCAATCTCTTTGCAAATAGTTCGCAGGTAGGTATTTTGATCTTGTGTACATTTACATTGTATTTGTGCCGACATTTTATTAAGAGCCTTGATTTTGACTCCCGCTGCTTTCATCTGCCGACGTTTTTCGACTATCTCAAAGGTGCTATCAGTCATCCAATGCTGTCTTTTGTCATTTGCAATAGGTGGTGCGGTGTTCGAAACAGTTGTAGCTATAAGTGTTTTAGCTCTGTCCCATAGTGTATCGGGTGTTTCGTTGGCCAGATCTGCTTCAGACCACTGTGACCAGTTCTGCTCGACAAGCGAACGAAATCCCAGAACATCCTTTACCTTTCTTTTTTTGATGATTCTGGTTGAGCTTCAGTTTATCAATCAAAAGTTGGTGGTCAGACCCGCAATCAGCCCCGCAAATGCCCATACGTTACCTGTATGGGCATTTGTCATAGATGATCTCCACCTTGACCGAATCATGATGTAATCTATTTGGTTACGAGTTTTTCCATCGGGCGATACCCAAGTGGACATCCTTCGAGGGTGGTGTTAGAAAAGGCTATTCACAATCAGCAGGTCGTTTTCTGAAGTGAATTATATAAAGCGTTCACCTCGTTATTCCGCTTCCCGAGTCCAAATCTTCCCATCTACTGAGTTGATGAGCGTTTTCTCCGATCTTAGCGTTCAAGTCTCCTAGGATGATTGATAACTCTCTATTGGGTACCTTCGCTATTGTAAATTCTAACTCGGAGTAAAACTTCTCAATTGCCTCGTCACTTGCGGTAGAGGTGGGGGCATACACTTGAACGATGTTAAGATTCATTGGTGAAGCCTTTATCTTAACGCTGATAATCCGATTGCTTATCGGCTCGTATCCCATCACGCATTTTTTCATATGTTTAGGCATTAAAAAGGCCACACCGTTGGTACTGCTGATGTCGTTGCCAGAGAAGTAAACAACGTGGTGGTCTGTCAACAAGTGTCCGCTGCCCTTAAAATGTGTTTCGCTTAGACCGCAAATGTTCACACCGGTTCTAACTACTTCTTGTTCCAATATGGTAAGTTTTCCAGGTTGGTTTAGGCCGCGTACATTCGAAGTTCCTATCATCTGGTGACGGCGTATTTTGATGGAGTTTCCAGTAGTAGAATTTCCATGGAGGGCCTGGTTCCCTACCCCGCCATGGTCGGTAGCCAACTTCATACCACGCGCCCCGGACGCAGCGCAGCGCCGGTTGCTAATCGGTTCGCAGGGCGATCGTATCTCATTTATCTGTGCTCTCATGTGACTTTCTTGGGAATGTAACCGCAGTGGTTTCCCTTTGCCTTCTGCGTCAGACATTTTAGAGATTATTTAGATCCCAAGGCCGTTGTAACCTCTTCCGCCCGGTCGCTCGCGAGGGTTAGTGGTTATCCCGCCGCTTACTCGATCGCCAGAGCCACGTTCGTTGTCTAGTAGGGAATACCACGGAAGCCGATTGTCTTCCGTCGCCATTCGGCGCGTGCAGGTGAGGTTGATATTTGGATGGTAAAGATGTTGGTTCCCTTCCCTCCTTATTCCCCTTCTTCCCCCTTTATTCCCCTTATTGGAGACAACTGGGCTCACACAACACCTCAGTGAGGCGGTGGATCAGTCCTTCTGACCAAATTGGTTTTACTGGGGGAATTTAACGCCCACCATCAGGAGTGGCTCTTCCCATACCAGTGCACAGACCATGCTGGACGAGAGACGCATACGCTAGCGATAGCGTTAAATCTCACTCAGCTGGTCCAGGGGGCAACGAGATTGATCCGCACACAGTCATTTGCTTGGAACTTCTGCTAACAACAGATCCAGACCGTTCCTCTGTGTCGATTTTTTTCACCATTAGGTACTGACCGACCACTGTCCGGTGAAGTCTGTATCCGTCTTCTCCCCATCCGATCCTAGTCTCAGAGGCATCAGGCGGGTTTGGCGATACAGGTCAGCAGATTGGGATGGCATGCGATTTTGCCCACTTGCTTTCCTTCGTCTGATGTTCTGTTCTGAGCGGACGCCATGACGGATGTGTTGCGGCAGGGAATGGAGCACTACATTTCGTTCTCTGACGCGTAACAAAGTCCGGCAAAGCTCGTCCATGGTTTGGTGCCGAGTGTAATTGCGCTGATGCGCTTAAACACGCCGTGTTCCTAGCATGGGTCGACGCTCGGACGCGCAAAGCAAATGAAGTGAATCAAAAGAAGAGAGCCTTCAACAGGGCTGCCAAGTCCTGCAAGAAGGTGTTGCGGAGGGTTCGGTTTGACCACATTAACCGAATTGGGAACAAACTTGCTTCTTACCCAGCTGGTAGTAAGGCGTTTTAGTCCCTGGCTAAGTCGGTTGAATCAAACTTCTGCCGCCCCTCACTACCTCCACTGCTGAAACCCGATGTGTCGCTGGTCCTCTCCACTGAGGAGAAAGAAAACCTGTTTGCCTCTCTATTTGCGGAATCTTCACGTCTGGATCCTGGTGGCTCGAGACCCCCTGATTCTCTTGGTGGATGTGAATCGATTATGTCGGACATTCGCATTCATCAGAAGGATGTCCGTAGGGTATCGCGTAACCTAGACGGGAACAAGGGTAGTGGCCCCGACGGGATACCAGCAATTGTACTTAAGGCTTGTGCGCCTGAGTTGTCACCGATCTTGACACGCCTATTTCGCCTTTCGTTTGAAACTGAAAAACTGCCAATGGCTTGGACGCAAGCTAACGTGCAACCCGTGCCCAAGAAGGGTAGTCGAGCTGACCCAGAGAATTACAGGCCCATCTCGGTAACTTCCGTACTCTGTAAGAGTATGGAAACGCGTACTGAATAGTAAGCTCCTCGAATACCTAGAAGCTAACGATATCCTCAGTGACCGACGATACAGTTTCCGCCGAAATCGGTCTACTGGGGATCACCTAGCGTATGCTATTCACATCTGGAGTGTGTCCATCGAGAAACACGGGGAAGCTGTTGCGGTCTTCCTTGACATCTCGAAGGCCTTCGACAGGGTCTGGCATGATAGCCAAATTTACAAGCTTCCTTCCTTCGGTCTGCCCGCCGGATTATGTAATTGGATTGCAGATTTCTTGAGGGATCGGTCTATCCGAGTAGTCATAGATGGCTGCTCGTCCAGGCTGCTGGCTATTAATGCCGATGTTCCTCAGGGGTCATTGCTCTCGGCAACATTGTTTTTGCTGCACATTAACAATCTGCTAAAACCCGGTATCTATGGGTATGCAGACGACAGCACTGTTGCCGAGAGATACGTGTCCGACGCACGAGCTAGTGGGGCTCAGATCCGGTATCACCGAGAGGGTCTGGTTGGGCGCATGAGTTTGTCCTTACAGGCTGTCTCAGAATGCGGTGATGCCAATCTGGTCAAGTTCAATGCTGCTACGACCCAGGCGAGTCTTTTTTCCGCTAAAAGGAGACAATTTCACTCGGCTTCATCTTTCCGAGGTGTAACCGTGCCAATAACCGATCAACTTTATTTTTTGGGTGTTACGTTAACATCTTCCCTCAATTTTGGTCCTTTCATCGAGGCAAAGGCTCAAGTGGCTGCCTAAAATTTGAGGATCCTTACAAAGGTGTGACGATACTTCGCGCCGGAACAGCTGTTCAAACTTTATTAAGCGCAAGTTTGATCGTGTATGGAGTACTGCTCTCATCTTTGGGATGGATCTGCCAGATGCCAGGTTGATGCCCTTGAGACAATTGAGAAATGAGCCAAGAGGATCATCGGCAATGATAAGCTATTCAAGTCGAAGCTCCAAAATCTTGAGCATAGATAGTTGCAAGCCTGTCGGTTTTCTAACGGTTGCATTTTGGGGAGTGTGCGACGGAATTGCATAATTTTATGCCGCCAAGCCCGTTCCATCATTGGACCACAAGACGTACGACGATGTGCTACCGGTACATCGTGAACATCCCATCCATACGCATAAAACGTTTTGAGAACACATTCATTGTGCGTATAGTACTTACTTCTAGGCAAACATCATCGCTTACCATCAGGTGAGATAGTGGCCAAACGCTTGACTATTAACAATAAAAAAAAATAAAAAAATAGTCTGGAATAGTACATAGGCTATAATTTATAATGGGGGAAGCCACTGGCAGAAGCCAGTACATTTATAAGAAACAGTCTTCTTATGAATCTTCTTCTAGTCTTCTTATGACATTTTTCAGTCGTAGTCCGATGGCCGATTATTCTCTACTCTTCTATAGCCATAATATATCTCCACATATATTATGGATTTTGAAAGAGCACTTTTGTCATGACCTACATGACGTTTAGCCAATACATTCGTAACATGAAGGCTTGGGTAAAAGACATATTGCTGTTGGGTAACATGATATTAAAAACGTGAGAGTCACGTAATAAAGTTCAGAGTAACTTTATGTCGGATATATTAAGTAGGTATTTGAATTTTTTTATTTAAATTAGAAGGTTAAAAATCGGAGTCTATGACTTATCTCCTCCAAAATTATAATAGTAACATTTGGTAATATATGCATTTAGGTACACATTCACTATTATTGAGGTAATCGTTTTATATAAATACGAGTAGTAGATATGTATAAACTTTCGCCATGGGATCTGGAGGCCAAGGTCCTTGCACTGCTCTGGGAGTGGTGCGAGGAGGCCAAACGCCCGGGTTAAATTCCGCTGCCAACTCGCGGCCCGGCGGACAGAGCTCCGGCAGGACCTCATGGCGACATGGAGACAGCGACTGTCGCAAACCAGCGTTGGGCACGCCACCATTGCGGCGGTAGTGCCACTCTTTGAGGAGTGGCACTCCAGCCACTGACCACGCCGCCGCCACGCCGTGGCGTCTCTCCAGGCGTCACGGCGTCCTCACCTTCCACCTGACTCAGGTTCTCACCGGACACGGTTGTTTCGGGGGGTTGCTTTTTCGGATAAGGCGGCAGGCAACGCCCTGGTGTTATACTGCGCGGATCGCCCAGAGGACACGGTGGAGCATACGGTGGAAGTCTGCCCCGCTTAGGCGGAGGACAGCCGTGTCCTCGTGGATGAGATAGGCGGTAGCGACGTCTCGCGCCCAGCCCTTGTTCAGGCCATGGCATGAAACGAGAGGGAATGGGAAGCAGTCTCCTCCTTCTGCGAAACAGTAATGCTCGCGAAGGCGGAGGTGGGATAGGTGAGGGAGACTCAACAGAGTGGCCCTCACGCCCCCGGCCGCTACCGCCGCAGGAGATGCATTGGGCGTAGGACGTCGCGAGACGATCTCTAGCCACCGTAAAACCAGGCCTGCGGACGGCGAGTAGTGGGTAGCTCGCCGTCCGATCAGCACCAGGCCCGTGAGTCGACGGTGCGTAGTGTTCCACGCGCGCCTCAAAGGGATGATTGTCAGCCACCACTGACGGGGCCCATCATGGCCGGTGCCTGCATGCCTAGGGGTAGCGGATAAATTCGTAACAGAGTTACCGCTCCCCTGGACACTCAGGCAGGGAAAGAAAAGGCGTGAGTTTTAGTCAGTAAGAGTCTGACACGCCCTTCCGCTCCACCCAGATCGAGAGAAGCCATTGGATGATTTCCAAGTCCCAAAAAAAAAAATAGATATGCATAAGCCTCGAAAGTACAAACAAATTAAAAAAAAAAATATTGGGTCTGGCTGGGCCAGTATATGAAACCTGTAATATAAAAAAAAACAATAAAATAAGAGAATTGGATTGGGATAAAAATGAAGTTTTGGAAAACGCAAAACAATTAAATTTGAATGTTATGTCTTTACGTTTGTAATTGCCATTTTATTTTACTGGCCGCGAAGCAATGAATATAGAATTTTAAATCAAATTAAAATTTACAGTTCGAAGTGGCAGTTTAATAAAACGACAATTTCGTAGGTAAAAACCTAGTTAATAAAAATAATAAGGATTTGTGATGTTTTTATAATACAATTTTTACAATAAAAGATCAGCTACTCATAACAGCCAATTCTAAAATAAATTAAACGTTGTGTCTCTCAGTGGCATTGAGCGAGTTTATCTGGGATCGACTATACAACGTGGCGCTGCAATGGTGGCATTAATTTTGAGGACGTATACGTGTCAGATCATCTACCGTTATACGTTGAGTGTAATCTTGACATGGTAAGGCCAAAATTAGCATCACATAACAGTCCGCTTTCTGGAGTAATCTGGGGGGAGAGGGGGGAATCTCAAGTTGTAGAATATCGTAGGCTGTGTACCGATGGATTGCGTGACCTTGACTTTCCTCAAGAGTTCTCCAGGTGTGCGTATGGGGCATGTAATTTAATAGAGCACAGAATTATTTTGGATAACTTATATAGCGAAATTGTTAATACATTAGTCACCGCTGCAGAACAAACTAATCAAAAGAGCAGGCATAGGCCAAAGATAGGGAAAGTGCTATGCGGCTGGAATAAACATGTGCACGATTCTTACCGAGAGGCCAGGCTTAAATTTGATATATGGGTATGGAATAACCGTCCAACTTCTGGAATAATTTTTGAGCAAATGAATGAGGCACGGAGAATATTTAAGGGGCGCCTTAAGTGGTGCCAGAAAAATCAGGATCAGATCAAGATGGATATTATAGCTAAACAGAGGGCAACGAATAACTTTAGTAAATTTTGGAAATCTACAAATAAACTAAATACTCGGCCTGGCCTACCGGTAAGCGTTGGGGGAAAAGGAGATTCAGAGGGGATTGCTAACATGTTTAGGGAATTGTTTGAGGTGCAGTCTCCCCTTGGTCCCTCAGTTGCGATGTCAGGTGCTGGGTCCGCCAGTCCGGGGGTGCAACCTTTGATTTATGTTACAGCTGAACAAGTTAGAAACGTAATTAGAAATATGAATAGAGGTAAATCCCCCGGGCATGACGGACTCAGCATCGAGCATTTCAAATATGCGGGGGTCCATCTACCGAGGGTCCTGTCTCTATTGTACACAATGTGTATTAGTCATTCCTATCTGCCTGCTGAGCTTATGAGGACAATAGTAGTGCCCATTGTTAAAAATCGAACAGGTGACATCTCTGACAAAGGCAACTATCGTCCTATCTCTCTCGCAACTACAATTGCCAAAATATTGGACAGTATTCTTGATTCATGCTTAAAAGAACATCTGCATATGCACGATGCACAGTTTGGTTTTCAGTCCAAATTGTCGACAGAAAGTGCTATCTTGAGTCTCAAGAATACTGTCCAATACTATACTGACCGCAGAACCACGGTGTATGCCTGTTTCCTGGATCTCTCCAGAGCCTTCGACCTAGTGTTATATGATGTGCTCTGGAGAAAGCTGGGGGACAGGAATATACCACCTGGAGTTCTCAGAATTTTGCAGTATTGGTACGCAAACCAAACAAATACTGTGAAATGGTCAACAACACTTTCTGATCCGTATAGGTTGGAGTGCGGTGTGAGGCAGGGGGGTCTGACGTCTCCTAGACTCTTCAACCTATATGTGAATGATCTTCTGGTCGGGCTCAGCAGCATGCGAGTCGGATGCCGAGTGGGGGGTGTTACCATTAATAATATCAGCTACGCGGACGACATGGTGCTGCTGGGTCCGACTGCGGGATCAATTAGAGAGATGTTGAGAGTATGCGAGAACTATGCAGCTACACACGGACTCGTTTACAATGTGAAAAAGAGCGAATACATGATTTTTAAGGCCGCTGGTAAGGCCCCCGATTATGTACCAAGTTTTACTCTGAATGGCTTGAGTATAAGGCGAGTAAATAGTTTTAAATACTTGGGGCACATACTTACCGACGACCTTAAGGATAATGTAGACATAGAGAGAGAGCGCAGGGCATTGGCGGTCAGAGGGAATATGTTGGCGCGCAGGTTCTACCGTTGTACTAATCAGGTTAAAATAACCCTTTTCAAAGCTTATTGTCAGGGTATGTACACGGGGAGTCTGTGGGTCGGCTTTACCAAAAGATCGCTGGAGGTCCTGCGCATCCAGTATAATAATGTTTTCAGAATGCTGTTGGGACTGCCCCGTTTTTGTAGCGCATCTGAGATGTTTGCGCTGAATCGAACTGACGACTTCTATGCGGTCATTCGAAAAAAGATCTCGTCTTTAATAGCAAGACTACGGGACAGTGACAACAGTATTTTGAGGACAGTGTCGGAGAACATCTACTCTCCTATTCTGAGACGTTTTGTGGGGGTGATGAATGAGTGAAGTTATTTACTTTCGCTTGTGTGTCGCCCACATGAAACGATCTCAAGTAAACATGTTTTTTAATTATTATAATTATTACTTTACTAACATTAGTTATAAGAAATTTACTAACACAGTGGATCTATGTTGTCCGTAATAAAGAATTTATTATTATTATTATTATTAATTTAACACACTGGTAGGGCTAGCCCTAACATAATTAATAGGCACTAGTGCCCATTAATCATATACTCGTAAATTATGATAGGTTAAAATAATTAAAAACAAGAGGGCCGCGCCGTTGGGAGACTTGAGCAAGCTGTTCGAGCCTCCTGTAGTGTGTAAGACTAATGTGTGTGTGCACATCTGTATCTTAATATTAAGTATCATACATATTATAAGGACTGAATGTACGCTAAGCGCAGTAATATACAATACACCAATGAAGGCACTTGTTTCAATCATCTTCCCGAACCGACAACCTTACATGGCGACCCTGCCATCTGAGACGGGTGCCGAGTGCGGTCGCATAGTATGGTACAAGTGTCATTCTTTTTGAGTTTAAAAGTGGACTAATATTATATTGGTTAAAATGTGCCGGTCGAATATAGAAAAAGAAGACGTTATCATATCACAAAGTGCATCGGGTGGTTCAAATTCGGCGTGGCTCCTAACGGCGTGGAACCAGGGGGAATCTTCGTCGCTGCTCTCTGGTACGCATCTGTTCATCAGATGCGACCGTGAGAGTGGCGCCGAAACTGGGGGGGGGGCCATAAGGGCAGAGTGTGTGAGTGAGTGAGTGAATGAGAGAGAGTGAATGTGGACCATGCGAGATGTTAGAGGAGGGATAGGGAGGTAGAGAGGAGGAGACAGGGACCACACCCTTAAAAGGAAAAATTATGACAGACAAGATTATAGTAAATGACTCCCAGACACGCCCCCATTCGTATACTGGGGGGGCGGCTCTAATCTTTCGCACTCAAACGACGACCTGGATCCGTTTGTCGGGGACAATCCCGACAACAAGAGCCGAGGAGGCTTCAGATCATCTCCTACATTCCAGGAGATGATCTCCTTTAGCTTCAAGACGCCTGACAAGCCGCGGTCGGGTGATACAAGCCAAGGTGAAGTCGGCAAAGAGGCGGAGAGTGGTGCGGCGTCGGCGACCGACGCAGCATCACTACTCGCCGCTCTGAGCTCCTTTAGGAGGCTGGAGCGTGAGGAGGGGAGCGCTTCCGGAAGCGCCGTGAGTCAGGGCTCACGGTTCTTCCGGAACCAGAAGCGTTCCAAAGCAGGGGATGGCCGTGAGTCGTCCTCTGATGTGGAGGTTATGGCGCCGCCTCCCAAGGTTCCCACCAGCGTGAGGGGTAGGGGATCGGGGAGGCCGCCATCAAAATCAACAAAGTCTGGCAGGCGAGCCCTGAGGCTTGCCAAGGAGGGGCGCCACCCCGCCGCGGAGGGATCTCGGGTGTCAATCTCGGGGTCCTCAAGCTGCGGATCTGGCGCCGCTGTCACCTCCAAATCGGAGCGAGCGGCCAGGCTTGCGGGGGTCGTGGAAACCGCGATCAAGGATGTAGTCCAGAAGAAGCTGGCTTCTTCCAGGAACAGGGCCACATCCGCGGCCACGGCCTCCATTGTGGCGGCGGCGCAGGCGAGCTTCGGCGGGCCTCTGTCGCTGGACGAGACGTCCAAATTGCGGGTGGAGGTCGCCCGCCTGACCGCCACTACGGAGCTTCTGGTCAAGGAGAACCAGAAGCTCCGGGCGGACCTGGCCGAGCTCCGAGGAGCTGGCCCCCAGAGGGACGCGCGGGATGAGCGCCAGCACGGGCCAAGCCTGCCCCTGCCCACCGCGGAGAACCAGGTTCTCGACCTGGTGCGGAAGGAGCTGGCTGCCTTTAACAGACGGTTCACCGTGCTGGAGGGCATCGTCCTGCGCCCTCCGCTAGCGGCAAGCCAGCCGGCCTTGGGCCAGCGGCAACCGGGCTCGTTTGCCGCCGCTGCGGCTGCTGCGCCCAAACAGAGTTCGGCGGGACGGGCCGACAGCGGGTCTGTGCTGAGACCCGCGGGATCGGCCCCGCCGAAGGCGTCAAAGGCGCCGCCCAAACCGGGTGGAGCGGCTGCACGGGCGGCGAAAGCCCCGAAGGCCCCAGCCCAGGCGGCGAGACGGCCGTCACAGCCTGCCCCGACTTCCCAACCTCCTCCGGCCGAGGCTGCCGAATGGCAAGTGGCCGGGGAGAAAGAGAAGGCGGGAAAGGCAAAAAGGGCGGCCAAACGACGGGAGAGGCGGAAGCGGCGCAAGGAGCGGGCCGCTGCGGCTTGGCTCCGCGCCCCGAAGTCCGCGGCTGTAGTCATAACCCTACAGCCAGTAGCGGCACAGAAGGGCGTGACCTACCGCAGCGTACTCGCCAAAACCAAGGCGGCGGTGAGCCTCGAGGAGGTGGGGTGTGCCGACGGCGTCCGGGTGAAGGTCACCAAGACCGGAGCGTGGATGCTAGAGGTCCCCGGCGCCTCCAGCGGCCCAGCTGCTGACGCCCTGGCCGCGAAGATCAGGGCGTTGCTGGTCGACGAGGCTCGAGTGTCCAGGCCCACCAAGAGCGCAGACATGCGCATCATGGGCCTGGACGATTCCGTGACGGAGGCAGAGGTGGTGGCTGCCGTCGCCAAGACTGGAGGGTGCCCTGCCGAGCAGGTGAGGGTGGGCGCTCTTCGTCCTGACCTCACGGGGCTGCAAACCGTAACGGTGAGCTGCCCCGTGTCGGCGGTTAGGAAAATAGAGGGCCGAAGGCTCTTGGTAGGCTGGGTGTCTGCGCAGGTCAAGCTGCTGGAGCCCAGACCTCTGAGGTGCTTTCGCTGCCATGTGGGCGACCACGTGGCAGCTAAGTGCACCTCGGAGGTGGACCGAGGGAGCAACTGCTTCCGCTGCGGACAGCCCGGTCACAAGGCCGGCTCGTGCGATGCCGCGCCGCACTGCACAGCATGTGCGGCTGCTGGCAAGCCGGCCGATCACCGGGCTGGAAGCAAGACCTGCGCTCCACCCACGAAGACCAGGGCCAGGGGCAGGCCCTCTACCGCCACCGCCGCCACCGTCACCGCCGCAGCCGCCGCCGTCGCCGCTTCCGCCGTTGCCGCCCCCACAGCCGTCGTCGCCGCCGCCAACATCGCGGTGGCGGGACCCTCACAGAGGGCTGGAGAGGAGGAGGCTGTAATGGAATGCCAATAACGGCCCCATTACGCCTCCTCCAGACGAACATCGACCACTGCGCCCCTGCTCAGGACCTGTTGTTCCAGAGCATGGCGCAGTGGTCGATTAACGTCGCCGTGGTCGCTGAGCCGTACTATGTCCCGCCCAGGGATGACTGGGTGGAGGGCCTGGACGGCTCAGTGACCATCATTTCGTCGGCCGCCGCCGGTACCCCGACCCTTGAGGATGTCAGGAGGGGTCGGGGTTGCGTAGCAGCACGGTTCGGGGAGATAGTAGTGGTAGGGGTGTACTTCTCCCCGAACCGAACTCTCGTCGAGTTCCACAACTCCCTCGCGGAGTTGAGAGACGTCGTCGTCAGGTACCGTTCCCTCCCTGTGCTCGTCCTCGGGGACTTCTATGCCAAGAACTTGGCTTGGGGTTCCCGGTACACGGACGCACGGGGGAGGATGGCGGAGGACTGGGCCCTAGAGACGGGCCTGGTCAACCTGAACCGGGGTTCTGTCCCCACGTGTGTGCGGATGCGGGGTGAATCGGTGGTGGACATCTCGTTCGCCAGCCCCGCTCTGTCACCGCGTGTCGTCGACTGGCGCGTTATGGAGGGGGTGGAGACGTATTCCGATCATCGGTATATCCGGTTTGACGTCTCCGCCCAGACCTCGACCGCGCCGGTCCGACAGACCCCGAGTGGTCCGCGTTGGTCGCTGAAGCAGCTGGACCGGGAGCTACTCCTGGAAGCCTCGATCGTGCAGGCCTGGGTGTCATCACCGGACAGGCCTGCCGACATCAATGACGAGGTGGTGTGGTTCCAGGAGGACATGTCCGAGATCTGTGACGTGGCAATGCCCCGGGTCCAGCCAGGATGTGCTCGGCGCCAGATGTACTGGTGGTCGCCGGCGCTTACGGCTTTACGCCAAGCGTGTATTGCCGCGCGACGCCGGTACACCAGGTACCGCAGGCGGCTCCGTAACCGCACGCCGGATACGGAAGCCATCGAGGCGGAGCTGTACGAGGGGTACAGAGCTGCGAGATTCGCCCTCCGAGCGGAGATCAAGCGGGCCAAAGAATTGGCCCGCGAGGAGTCGCTGGGGACTCTGAACAGAGACCCGTGGGGGCGCTCATACAAAGTGGTGCGGGATAAACTCCGCCCATGGGCGCCCCCGCTGACGCAGAGTCTCCGGCCGCAGCTCGTGGAGGGCGTGGTGAGCGCTCTGTTCCCTTCGCGAGGGGCATTAAGTCCGCCTTTGTACATTTGTGTTGCATGAAGTTTTAATAAATAAATAAATAAATAAACATACTCCCCCGCCTATGGCTCCGCCTCCTCCTGTGGTGCCTGACGCGGACCAACCCGACGACGACGACGATGCTCCCGAAGTGACCGAGGTAGAGCTGAGAGCGGCGGTGCGTAGGCTGAATGCCAAAAGCACCGCCCCAGGACCAGATGGCGTGCACGGTAAAGCCTTGGTCCTGGCATTGCAGGAGGCTCTCGGGCCTCGACTCAGAGGGCTCTTAAGCGCATGCTTGGAGAGGGGCCAGTTTCCACTCCGTTGGAAGACGGGGAAGCTGGTCCTCATCAAGAAGCCGGGGCGCCCCGCGGACTCTCCGTCCGCATACCGGCCCATCGTGCTGCTCGACGAGGTGGGCAAGCTCTTTGAAAGAGTAATTGCAGACCGCCTCGTCGGGCAGCTGACGCGGGTGGGGCCGGATCTGGCGGAGAGCCAGTACGGCTTCCGCAGGGGGCGCTCTACGGTGGACGCCATCATGCGCGTACGAGCCCTCACGACGGGGGATGCAGTAGCCCGGGGTAGGGTCGTCTTGGCGGTGTCTCTGGACATCGCCAATGCCTTCAACACCCTGCCCTGGAGTTGCATAGTGGAGGCACTCCGGTATCACCGGGTGCCGCCCTACCTCCGTCGCGTAGTCGAGGCGTATTTGACGGACAGGGCCGTCATCTACCCCGGTCACCAGGGAGAATGGAACCGACGAGAGATGTCGTGCGGTGTTCCACAGGGATCGGTCCTTGGGCCGCCTCTGTGGAACATCGGGTACGACTGGGTGCTGCGCGCCGACCTCCCTAGCGCCGTCAGCGTAGTATGCTACGCTGACGCCACCCTGGTCCTGGCGCAGGGGTGGTCGCACGAGGCGGCGGCCAACATCATGACACGCGGGGTTGCGATAATCGTGGACAGGATCCGGCAACTGGGACTCGAGGTGGCATTGCACAAGTCCGAGGCCATGTGTTTTCATGGTCCTCGGAATGCGCCACCGGCGGGTTCCCAGATAACGGTAGGAGGGGTTCACATCGGCGTCGAGGGGACGATGAAGTACCTGGGACTCGTCCTCGACAGCCGGTGGAACTTCGTCGAGCATTTCCGACGTTTGGCTCCCAGACTGAACAGGGCCGGGGCTGCTTTGAGGCGGCTCCTGCCCAATCTGAGGGGGCCAACTGCCGGAGGCTCTACGCTGGGATCGTGCGGTCCATGGCCCTTTACGGAGCACCGGTGTGGGCGCGTTCGCTAAGGCAGCGATCTACTCGCTTTCTGAACGCGTCCCAAAGGGTCATGGCGATCAGAATGATCCGAGGATACCGTACGATCTCATGCGAGGCGGCGAGCCTCCTTGCCGGATTATCGCCATGGGATCTGGAGGCAAAAATCCTCGCGAACCTCTATGAGGAGCGCGAGGAGGCGAAACGCCGGGGTGAAACTCCGCTGCCGCGACAACTCGCGGCTCGGCGGACGGAGCTCCGGCAGGATCTCATGGTGACATGGAGACAGCGATTGTCACAACCCCGCGCTGGGCACGCCACCATTGCGGCGGTGGTGCCCCTCTTTGAGGCTTGGCTGGAGAGACCTCACGGCGCCCTCACCTTCCGCCTGACGCAGGTCCTCATCGGACACGGTTGTTTCGGGAGGTTCCTGTTTCGGATCAAGCGGGAGGTGACGCCCGGGTGTTTCCATTGCACGGATCGCCCCGAGGACACGGTGGAGCATACGGTGGAGGTCTGCCCCGCTTGGGCGGAGCAACGCCGTTTTCTCGTGGATGCGATAGGCGGCAGCGACCTCTCGCGCCCTGCCCTGGTTCAGGCCATGGTACGGAGCGAGAGGGAATGGGAAGCCGTCTCCTCCTTCTGCGAAGCAGTAATGCTCGCGAAGGCGGAGGCGGGACGCGTGAGAGAGCACCAACAACAGAGTCACCCTCACGCCCTCAGCAGCAGCCGCCTCAGGAGACGCCGGGGACTTCCGGCGCCGCGAGACGATCTCCGGCCACCGTAGACCCGGGCCTGCGGACGGCGAGTAGTGGGTAACTCGCCGTCCGATCAGCACCAGGCCCGAGAGTCGACGGCGCGTAGTGTTCCACGCGCGCCTCAAAGAGTTGTCAGCAAGAGACGGGGCCCGTCATGGCCGATGCCTGCCCGGGGGTTGAGGATAAATTCGAAACAGAGTTACCTCGCCCCTGGGCACTCAAAGGCAGGAAGGAACAGGGGTGGGTTTTAGTCAGTAAGAGTCTGACACGCCCTCCCGCTCCGCCCAGAGCGGGAAAAGTCATAGGATGATTACCCACCCCACAAAAAAAAAAAAAAAAAAGAAACAGCGATATAGATTCACGAACTACCAGGAAATCAGAATCACAATAAGACTGCCGCTGCTGTAGGCTGGAATCACTGATCACAGGTAGAAGAGATTTACAAACAGCAGAACACTTAATTATGAAGAAGTACGAGCAACAAACACCAGACAAACTACCAGGAAATCAGAATCGCAAAAAAAGTATGCCGTGGCTGGAATTATGAGAGGTAGACTCACAAATTACCAGGAGAACAGAATCATGAAGAAGTAAATTTTCGTGATATTGTTGACTGTTTTTTGTTTTAATTCTTGATTTATTGTGATACCTAGTCCTAGTATTCATTTATAGTATTGTTGATAATTATTAGGTAAATAAAGCAGTTTGTTACGAGGCCAACCTGCAAGCTTAGCACATCGTACCGACAAAGGGACTGATCACATTACGACACCGCGGTTCCCACATCGCCGACCATTGTCTTTGCTTTTCTCTACCTAATTTCGGTGGGAACGGACACTAATATATTAAACCAAAATAATAAGAAATCTAAATTAAAATTTTTTATGTGAAATTTGTGAACTTTCAAATACATTTCGTAACCTACAAGGACTTATTCATTGAAGAGTTTCCCGACACACGCCCCCACACATATCTGGCGCAGTCGGTAGCTCGTCATAGACTTAAGGTGTGGTGATGTGAAACACCTAAAAATCAGGGAAACGCCGCATCAACCGTCTCGACGAAGAACCTATTGGAGGCCTGTCGAGGAAGCTGTTGCTACGGAGATTGGGACATCCAAAACTCGATGAAACAACGCTCGCAAGCAATGCTACTCATGTAAGTATATAAGTCCTATTATTGGTTGCTATATTTTTAACGCAAGGTACTATAATTTTCCAAAATTTTTCACCCACGTAGTAATAGGGACCTTAGTCTTAGTAGGCGCAATCAACTCCGCATCGCGCGAAGTGACGCTTTTCGTAATTTAGAAGTTATAACAGAAAATTTAGAAATCATGACTGAATCGAGTAGTGGTTCCACATTAAATATGAGTCAAATAAATAGATTTATCAGATAATATTTATAAATCACTTAAACTAGTTCCTGAATTTGACAGAAATCCTAATGTTTTAACTAGATTTTTGAACTTGTGTGATCAGTTAGTGCTAACTTATATCCGTCCAGAACCAGGACGTCAGCTTTCAAATTTATCTTTGATCAACGGGATTTTAAACAAGATTACTGGTAACGCTGCACGTACTTTGGTAACTTTATTTATCAGATAATATTTATAAATCACTTAGACTAGTTCCTGAATTTGACGGAAATCCTAATGTTTTAACTAGATTTTTGAACTTGTGTGATCAGTTAGTGCTAACTTATATCAGTCCAGAACCAGGACGTCAGCTTTCAAATTTATCTTTGATCAACGGGATTTTAAACAAGATTACTGGTAACGCTGCACGTACTTTGGCAACTAATGAAATTAGAAGTGACTGGAATGGTATAAGATCATCCCTAATTAATACATTTTTAGATCACAGAGATGAATCGTCGTTGTATACTGATCTTTCTCTCTTAGTTCAAGGTACCGATTCGATACAATTGTTTTAAAAAAAAGTTCAACACTTATTATGCACAATAATGACGTACATCGAGTTATACGAACCTATAAAAACTACCATAGAATCCAAACGAACTCTTTATAAAAAACTAGCTTTACAGACTTTTTTGAAAGGTTCAGAAAAACCACTGGGTTCTAGCCTCTAGGATAAGATGTATGAGACCTTCAACCCTTGAAAGCGCTCTTGAATATGGTCAAGACGAATGAAACATACTGTACCTACAGAAAAGGAATAAATTTGTACCATCAAAAGAAAAACTCCAAAATCTTGAGCAGGTTAATCCTTCTACTTCTAGGTCATACCCTAATTTTCGTTCGGTTAGGCCAGAAAATCAAAATTCAACATTTCAAACATATCCGAGACCTACAAAGATTCAACAAAATTTCAGAGCATCTCTTATTAACATGTCAACTGGATTTCAAATACCAGTATGCCAAGCACCTCAGAATAATTATCCAAAACCTATGAGTGGCATTAGTTACCTCGTCGCGCGTACTCTACCATCCACGAATTACAATATTTCACAGGAAGCTAACTTCAATGAAACTTATAAAGATACTTATTGCTACCATGATTGCAATTTACAGAACAGTACTAATGTTACTGATACAAATACAAATTATCTTAACAATTTTTTGACCGACCTTGACAATCAAACTTATGATGTCCAAAACCATCAGAGTACAAATTTTTACCCAACCTTGGAGAACCTTAGAGGAAACTGCGCCCGAATAGAACTAAATTTGCATAGCAAACGCCATTTACCTTATATTCAAATAAATGACCCACCAATAAAACTTTTAATCGACACCGGAGCAAAAGAGTCCTTTATAATCCCGGAAGCTTACGAACAATTTTACCCGCATATCCAACTTAACTATGACCCTTTTTTGGTCAGAAATACCCACGTGACTACCCAAAATTATTACTCGTTAACTGTACCCTGTTTCGATGAAGTTAAAGATAAAATCCCGATAAAACTATATATATAAATACTATAACTAAGCAGTACAGAACTATCCCGTGCCTCGCAACTCAGGAGAAGTCAAACGTTTTGTGGCTTTCGCGAATTATTATAGAAAATTCATACCCAAATTTGCCGAAATAACTTATAGCTTGAACTTATTATGTAGAAAAAATAAAGCATTAATTTGGGAAGATAATTGTCAGAAATCGTTCGAAGCCCTTAAGAAATGCATGACAACACCGTTCTACAATATCCTGACTTTTCGAACACTAATCAGTTTATTGTACAGACTGATGCATCAGGTTACGCGATAGGAGCTATTTTATCTAATGCCGACGGCCGTCCAGTTTCTTACGCCAGTAGAAGTCTGAACAAAGCCGAACGGAACTATCCAACAATCGAAAAAGAACTCTTAGTTATCGTACGGGGTATGAAACATTTTAGACCATACTTATGTGATCGTACTTTCAAAATAATTACTGATCACAAGCCGCTGGTATACTTGTTTAGTCCGAAAGATCCCTCGAGTAGGCTACTTAAGATTAGATTAAGTCTAGAGGAGTATGACAATTTTATTGAATACATAAAAGGTAAAGAGAATGTGGCCGCAGACGCGCTATCTCGCGTTACGATGACCTCACAAGAATTGAAATAAATTTGCGAGTATTCATGTGTTATGACACGTGCGCAAAGAAAAAGATTAGAACCCAATATTACTGTCAGTAAAACAGATATAGATAAGGACAACTTGCCAAGTCAGCTGAAATTAGTAGAGTCCAATGTTAAACCAAGAAATGCAGTTGAACTAAGGTTTATAGACAAGAAGTATTTGGCCACGTTACAAAAACAGGATAGGATAAGCTATGCGAATGAAATATTTCTATATGACAGTAAACAATTGATGCTATTTATAAATCCATCTGTTCAATCGCAATTGACGCCAGCCGCATTTGTGAGAGAGATGTGTAAATTATTACATTTTGGGGAGTGTGCGACGGAATTACATAATTTGATTTCGCCAAGCCCGTTTCATCAACGGACCACAAGACGTACGGCGAAGTGCCACCGGTACATGGTGGACATCCCATCCATACGCACAAAGCGTTTTGAGAAAACATTCATTGTGCGTACAGGTAGGGAGTGAAATTCCCTACCGGAGTCTGTGTTTCCTGATAGCTACATCCTGGGAGTCTTTAAGTCAAGAGTGAATAGGTTACTTCTAGGCAAGCGTGCTCCATCTTTGACCACATCATCGCTTACCATCAAATGAGATGGTGGTCAAACGCGTGCCTATCAATAATTAAAAAAAAAAAAATTGTGACCAAATAAATATATATCAAATTTATTTTATGAAAAATAAGAACAAAACAATATTCCTACAAAAAATCACAAATGAAATTTAACATACTCCTAATTGGAAGGGGCCTAATGTAACTGTTTTAAAGGATGTAGAGAGAGTTGAAAATAAGGATGACAGGAGAGTCATACTAAATGACTTCCATCTTTTACCCACAAGCGGTCATGCGGGCATTAGACGCATGTTAAATAACATCAAAAATTATTATTTCTGGCCGGGACTAGAAATATCATTAATTTTGTGAAAACATGCCCAAAGTGTCAAAAGCACAAGTATAGGTAATAACCATAGGTTCTTTTATAGGTTACTGTAAAAGAACCTATGGTTAACCTCTACGGCCCATTCTACATTTGAGAAAATTTATTTGGACTTAGTGGGTCCACGAGATAGGGACCACTATAATTATAATTATATATTGACACTACAATGCGAACTGTCAAAATATGTATGTACTTTTCCACTAGCAACTAAAACATCAATAGAAACCGCACGTGTTTTTGTCAATAACTTTATTCTGCAATACGGTGTCCCGCGGGAGGTAGCTACTGACCGAGGCGCCGAGTTTATGTCGGAGACGTTTAAGGAGGTATGTAAGCTTCTTAATATTAAAAATTAAATTCAATAGCATATCACTATCAAAGTATTGGGGCGCTGGAGAATACCCACAACAATTTAGGGCATTTTTTAAGAATACACGTAGAAGAAAAACCGGAATCGTGGAGTGATTGGCTACCATTCTGGTGTTTCGCATACAACACAACAGTGCATGCGTCGACTAAATTCACGCCATTTGAACTTGTTTTTGAAAAAACATATAATTTGCCAAGCAACCTTGCCAATACTATAGAACCCTTATATAATAATGATAATTATCCTCTGGAGCTCAAATATCGGTTACAGGTCTCCCTATCATAAGCACCGAGAAATTTAATCAAAAGTAAATTCGAAAGGCAACTTAAGTATGATGAACACATAAGGCCGACAAAGCATAAAGTATATTGATTAAAAGTAAAACTGGTAATAAACTCACAAATCTTGTACGGGACCATACAAGGTAATTCAAGACTTGTCGCCTAACGTTGAGGTGAATATAAATGGGAATTCCGATATCATTCATAAGAATCGAACGAAGTTGTATCATGTATGATTATAACGTACATAAGCAAGAGCTACGCAAGCATTCTGAGCTAGACCATAAATATAGGAAGCAGTAACCATCAGCAGCGTTTAGTTAACCCTACAGCCCCATTTATGCTGATTGTACGTTCGCCGGGTAGTGATTTAGCGAGCAGTAGTAGTAATATTTATAAGAATATTGATAAGTTAAACGAGTGTGAACATCGATGTAAAGAGTGTAAGGTGGTGGTCAACGAACTATTGGCATTCGTGACCCATAAAATAGACACTATACCGGAGACTGGGATACTGCAGATTTGCCTCAGTACCTATTCTAATGAGGAGGTGGAAACAGCAAGATCTATTGTGTATAAGCTGTTAGCACCGACGAAAAAGTATATTGCCCGACGCAAAGAAGGTTCCGAACAAAAAAGCTTACAAGAAATTATAAAGATCTTAAAAGAATTTGAACCGGACTGCCTTCCAGCTTTTGTAGCGAAAAATCTAAATAAGCTGCCTCCTGTGTCATTTGACTATGTGGATGTGACTGCGTTTCTTAAAGAAATGGCTATATTGAAAACAGACGTGGCTTCTATTAAAGCCAAAAGTAGCAGTGTGACTGATATGACAACCTCATCCTCGGATATGGAGATTTTAAAATCAGAGATTGAACGAATGGTGACAGACCTTAAAACACAGAAACATAAAAGTAAACAACAAACGAAGACGGTAACAGCTAATTGTGTTGCAGATAAAGGGTGTGAACGAGTGAAGACGACATCCCCGCTCTCACTCGCACCTACGACAGAATCGGTAATGCGTACGATTTTAAGCTCGCCCGATAGAAAAACAACAGCTGACTTATCGCATACTCCGTTATACAGAGATATGGTAATAAGTACAGAGCAAACGAATACTGCTGGTAAATCTAAGACTGAGGATGATACATTTACGCTGGTGGAGAAAAAGAGACGAAAGAAGTTTGCAAACATGAGTGGAACTGGTCAAGGTTCGAACAAACTACAGGTTGTACAGGTACTCGTATCTTTAGCTGTTTATGTGTCACGCTTAAATAAATCAACTACCATAGATGACATTCGGTCATACATCAACGATAAGGGTGAAGACTGTGTTAAGGTGGAATTGCTTACACAGAAACACGAGACGGAATTTATATCTTTTAAACTGTAAACAGAAATAAGCTTGAAAGATTTTTAAGTGTTGACTTCTGGCCTGTGGGTTTCAGGTTTAGGTTATTCCGTGAGTATACGGCGAGAGGAATAAAGAATATTATAAAAAAAATTGTTATGGATTGTAAGTTATCTATATTATCTTACAATTGTAAATCAATTAAGCGATCAGAGCAATGTGTGCGTGAGCTCACGAAAACGAACGATGTCGTGCTGCTGCAGGAGACTTGGTTGCTTCCCCATGACCTAGATTTTATAAACGAAATCAACGTGGACTTTGGATGTGTAACCAAGTCTTCTGTCGATACATCAGCAGGGATATTAAGAGGTAGGCCATATGGGGGCTTAGCCATTATGTGGAACAAAACTAAGTTCCCGTGTGTGTCGCCTATTAGTTGTAGTAGCGACCGCTTAGCGGCTGTGCGAATAGCGACTGGTATGGGATATGTTATAGTTATAAATGTATACGAGTATATGGCCGGTAGATAATGCTGAAAACCTGACAGAGTTTATTGATTGTTTGGGTGCAATTAACGCAATAATAGAAGAAGGTGATGCGCAATGTGTCTATGTACTGGGTGACTTTAATGCACATCCTTCCGCGAAGTTTGGCCATGAATTGATAAAATTTCATTTCAGAGATGGAGCTGGAATGTGTAGATTATAATGTACTTGGACTGAACTCCGAAACTTTTAACTTTTGAGTGAGTCATGTGGGAGTCGGCGATGGCTGGATCACTGCATCACTACAAAGGCGGCATGGGATACTGTGATAGCGGCGGACGTCATATATGACGTCACGTGGTCTGATCACTATCCTTTGCGTATAGTTTGCGATATAACGTGCGTAACTCGTGAGACGGCCGTCGCCGGTTGCCGTGACGAGCTTAAAAATATCAAATGGGGCTAACGTACCACAGACCAAATAAAAGCATACCAAAAATATTGTGTTGATGACTTAAGTAATGATTTTAATATTTTTAAGTGTGATTGTGTAACAAACATGTCTTGTGAGCATTATGACAAATATTGTGAATCAATTAACTTGTATTATACTCACATTATTGATATATTGCAGGCCGCTGCTATACTTATACCACGTTAGGGACTACCATCAAACTGCTAGGTTCCAAGATTGTTGCAACGTCTCATTCAGCCCGTTGTGCAAAGGAATGTAAGAATTGATGATGCTCAGTTTGGTTTCCGACCCGGGCTCTCAACAGACTCTGCAATATTGAACCTAAAGAGTACAATAGCATACTACACCTGCAGAAAAACCTGTGTACGCTTGCTTTTTAGCAAGGCTTTTGACCTGGTGAATTATAAAATCCTCTGGGACAAACTTGAAAAGTCACAAGTACCTCACCAAGTTGTAGATCTGTTGAGATACTGGTACGGAAACCAAACCAATCAAGTAAAATGGGGTGACACTCTATCTAGTGAATATAGGCTGGATTGTGGTGTTCACCAAGGGGGGCTGACTTCTCCGGACCTATTTAACCTGTATGTGAATGGTTTGATCGCGAAACTCAGAGGAACCAGAGTCGGTTGTCACCTAGGCAATGTCTGCGTGAACAGCTTGAGTTATGCGGATGACATGGTTCTTCTGAGTCCCTCGATCAAAGGGTTGAGAAGGTTGCGGTCGGTCTGTGAGCATTTTGCTAATGCTCACGGATTGAAATATAATGTTCTCAAAACCGAAACTATGGTCTTCAGGTCTGGGGCCGGTCCGGAGAATATACCCAAGCTTACGTTGAACGGTGCAACAATAAAAATTGTAAAGCAGTTAAATATCAAGGGCACATACTGACAGAAAGACTCCAGGATGACTGCGATATTGAACGAGAGCGTAGGGCCCTCTCAGTAAGGAGTAACATGCTCGCGCGCAGATTTGTGAAGTGCACCAAAGATGTCAAGAACACTTTGTTCAGAGCCTATTGCCTGTCAATGTACACTTGCCATCTTTGGTGCAATTTCACAAAAAAGATGTACAGTTCATTAAGAGTACAGTACAATGATGCTTACCGAATTCTTATGAAATTACCGAGATACTGCAGTGCCTCGAGCATGTTTACCGAAGCGAGGGTCCCGGACTTTTACGCCATCATGAGGTCGCGAGTCGCGTCTTTTTGGCAAAGTTTGAGACGTTCCAGTAACAGTATTTTAAGAGCTGTTGCGTCCAACCTGGCTAATCCTGTATATAAGCACTGGATGTCTGTTCACCTGAACGAGAACAAAAAATGACGTGATGGCTATCATAGGCTAAGTGCTAATGGATAATGTTTTTTTAGAAGACCATGGGTACCTATACATACCTCCATGTTTTAATTTTACAATTTTATTTTATTTTTGTATATGGGTGTTTAGCCTGCAATAAATGATTATTATTATTATTTACGGGGTGGCCATTAAGCCTGAATGTCAACTACTTACCCTCCAGCTTCTTTATTGCCAAACGCCAGTGACAAATATATGCCAAGGTGTGAAATTAAATATATATAATAATAATAATAACGATTTTATTATACAACAGTAACTATACAATATGATAGAATAGAGAAATAGTGTCGCTACGCTAAGATAAATGGTTATTAATAAGCTGATGCTCGCATAAAACAGCCAAAACTCACCCATTCATTCACCGTCACAGCCACCGAGATTCACGCACGTATCTTTACACTCTACTTACTGATATTTAAATCCTAGTATAAACCACACTCATGATATTCAAGTATTAACCTTTATAGTCCCGATGACAACCCGGGCTGTCACCGGGCTTCTTCGACAACCCAAGGTTAACGTTTGCTTGGAAAAAAATTTAACCTCTTAGAATACGAAACTCAACTGAGTTTGAAAACAAAAAAAGAACCAGCCTCCTACCTCTTAAGATCCGCGGACAAACCCGGGTTGTCGAAGAAGCTAGAGAGACTATAAGGGTTAACTAATACTTTTGTCCTAATGATCTCTTCACAGAGACGTAGTCACACACACACTTTGAATACTAATTAACCTAAACTGGACTAGTCCACCTATCTTTATTTTGCTAACAACACGTTCTTCACATAGGCCTCACTCCATTTCTTAACTACTCAACCACGACCTACGCTTGTCCCCGTCTCCAAAACGACTGTCCTCTATCCAGCTTCCGCCTCCATCACCCTTAGTTGGAACATCCTGGTAACTTGATAAATAATGCATGTGATGCTGTACCATCCTGGTCTAAATAAATTTCATAATCTTTTTGCCATGCTGGTTTTCTTATTTCTCTCTTTTTTCTCCCTCTTTCTAAGGTCTCTGTCTTTTTGTCAGTATTATTATCCATTTCTTGTGTCTCTTATTCTTTACCATCTTTTCTTTTTCCTTTATTACTATTCTTTGATACTTTTCGCTCTATTTTGTCCATTGATACATTTTTATTATAGCTTTCCTCCTCACTTTCTTTTTCTTGTTTATTTTTTTATCTTCTTTCTCTTCTATTGTGTCCTGTGTGTATCTCACATAATTGTCACATCCGGCTTTTGGTTTATCAAATACTAAATGCCTTGCTGAGATTACAGACCTTGTTTCTGTATAATACAGCTTATATCCTGAATTTACATATTCAATAAAAATCATTTTCTTTCCTGAATTATCCAATTTATGTCGTAGCTCTCTAGGTACATGATTATATGCTGTACACCCAAATATTCGCATAACTCTCACATCAAGTTTCCTTCCTTCTCATGCTCTGATGGTGTTTGACGTTTTCCTTCAGTCGGACTTCTGTTAGTAACATAGGCTGCAAACAAAACTGCATGACCCCAAAACTCTTTACTAAGCTGTGACTCCAACAAAACTGTTTAGACCTTTTCTATTTATGTGCGGTTCATCCATTCTGCTACTCCATTCATCTGGGGATTGTATGGCGCAGTATATTGCATTTGGATTCCTTTGCTGTAACAAAACTCCTGAAATTGCATTGACACATATTCACCGCCATTATCTGATCCCAACTTTAATAAATTAGCATTGAAATGGTTGAAAGCCAATTACGTCGGCACGGGCGCGATCCACGCTCTGCTACCACTGTTTTTTTAGATTATTTTATCGAAAGATACTGCTATTCTATTATACTTTATTTTATCTCTTTACTTCTATTTTAGCATTTTTGCGTTGTTAATTAGGACTGCTATCAGGATTTTAGAACATTCTCTTAGCAGTTTATTTTAGAGCTATATCCGTGACAGCCAGCATGCCACAGATAATAAATTAAATCTTGTCATCCGTTTAGAAACGTTCAGTTGTGCGGACATTGAACCTCAACCTATATTAGATATTGAGTTGGTACTACTGTAAAATAGAATGAGATAATAATTTTATAATTTTACCTACCTACCTTTCACATTATAATGAATTTATGACATGACGTTTTTTGTGCAAACATTATATTAAATTATTGACTAACGCTTACCTTTTAATGTTCTCTTCTCCGTTTATTTATAGATGCAATAATTATCCACACCATAATTTTCTGCTATAATGTTCAACTACCTAATTTAAGTATTTATAATCTCGTTTAGTGTCGATCTATGATGCCAAACTGGCCGATGTGAATGGTCCGTCGCACTCGGCTGCTTGCAGCGTATTGTGGACGAAGTAACTTGTACTAGGTTAAATGTGCACCTGACTAGATATTGTTTCTAACAGGTTTCTCTTCTAACTCTGTTTCCCTCCACTAGTATATTTTTATTTTGCACGTTTTTTATTTTATTTTTTAATACATATGTATGTATATATATATATAATTTTTCTATTTCACGCTATGTATATTATACACATTCATTTATTTATTACTTGGGCTATTTATCCATACATACACACACAGAAACACACAAATAAAACTGATTTACGTCCGTGACATGTCACAATCCTCAGGTCCAGTTGAAAACCAGCGCCAGGCACTAGCTGTCTGTTGCTATGCTGATATGCTGAACTGGACCTATTTGGCGCAGCCGTTGGGCGCACACTTCTTTTTGTTTTTCTTTTTTTATAAATTGTTGTGTGCCTTTCGCCGTGGCAAAAAAAAAAAAACCTCAGTATAAATATGGACAGTAGGGAAACTACGTACAAACGGTCGAAACGGCACACTCACACAGACGCGCGCATCTACGCTAGCCCTAAGCGATAGTCGCGGTGCGCGCAGTTGCGGCTGCCGTGTCGAGACGAGTGGTCGTGTTATCTCTTGAGCCATGGACCGTTTTAAAATGAGAGAGTACGAACTTATTACGCAGTGCACTGTTGTATGAACTCGGCTTCTTCAAATCCGGAGCTTTCGTTTTTTAAACTCCCTGCTGATCTTGAAAGGTACCTAATAATGATTTAATTATGAAAAATAATGACGTTTTTTTAAAATGTTAATGGTTTTTCTTTTACATCACACGCGTTTTCAGGTTGAAACGCGGTAAGGTGCGCTGCCGCAGGGTTAACCCGATAGCTAGTTAACTAGCTATCGTCCGAGCGCCGCACATTTTGACTTCCCTTTAACACCCTCAAAAGCCATGAAAATTTTTACGACGTAAAAAAAAAAGGTACGGGCCTTTGTGGGATATCTTAATGTTTTTCAAATTGCGCGGCAATTTTGAAGCATCTTGCATAGATTTTTTTCCCAAACATTAACAATGACAACCCCAGCTCTCTAATGGAGCGTAGGTAATTATCTCAACAAATAGGCTTAGTTTCCATACTGTCCATATTTATACTGTACTTCAACACTACTTATCTAACTTACGACCGTAGTCAGCACATTTCCGGCTAAACGCAAATCAAAAATTATTTTTCGACAAGAATAAAGTGACATCAGCACCTCTACCGGTAAACAATATAACACAACACAACAACACACACACACACACACACAACAACACAACAACACAATCACACACAATTTTACTATATGATCCCTATCTAAAATTTGACTATATCAGCTAAGCACGGTTATTTTATGATACGCTCAAACATTAGAGATCATATCATTAAACGCCAAAGTGTTCATTGATTTGGCTAGCTCATATCATGAAATATGACCATTTCATGAAATGGTTGAACACATCATGAAAAAGTTTTCACTGGAATAGTAAATGCAATAAACGAGAATGGTGTGATAATTTGTACCCGAGCAGAGCCGAGGCGGTTTGTTAGTGAGAAATAATACGAAACTAAAATTTCCTTTTGAAGCGTGTAAACAATACTCATGCCAGTTCTAGTTGGTGGTTATGTCGATGCATGACTGCACGAGTCCGTCCGTGACCCAGTGAACGCTGTATAAGTCTGCGTCTGGAAATTCGTCACCCAAAATACTAATCTTTTGAAAAGAATTTTGTAAGGGTAGGTACTGTGACGATTGTAGTCACAGCCTAATATTAGCGGGTGTGTACTGGCCTTAACTGGTTGATGAGAATGTTCGAGAGTTATTGGAGAGCCGTTTGAATTTAGAAGGTCACATGACATTTGTTTGAGAGATGGAAGTTTAGCCCTGGAAAGTGGGCACCGATGTAATATTCTGATGAATCCCAAAACGGCATAATTTAAATCGTCCTCAGCTCGTTTCCTTATTCGACCGTAGCCAGTATCCCTTCGTATAGTCCTCTCGCGCTACGCCAGCGAGTCGCCAAGCTACGTGACATCCTCCGGGGCTTCGAAGAACGTCCCAGGATCCCTGCAGGCCGTACTTGGTGCCTTGGGGTCCTACATGTGGCGGCGAGCGCTGGCTACGAGTGCCAGGATAAGAGGAGTGTATAATCAAAGCTGAGTGGTTTTATTTATTATAAGTGTCACTCACATAAAAGAGTGGAAAATGCGGTACTTCTCAGGCCACACATATCAGGTGTGCCTTGAGGAATTCATCGACGAGTTCGTGTCGATGGCCATTGCCAATGGGTGGCGAAAGAGTGATTATGCTCTCATTTTAGGAGTGTGGCTCCAGGGCGCAGCCCAACATTTTTTTAGATATACGTTCAAGTGTGATATGGAATTTGAAACTCTGTGCGCAGAGCTTAGAAAGTAATTCCCATGCAAATGTGTTTCTTGCAAGGAGCAAAATAATCATTTTTTTATAATCTTGAGAGGCTGGACGTTGTGCCCGAGGCGGGTGTACAGTCCGAGGATAATGGGAGCAAAGATAATGATGCACAGTTACTTTCTAGCTCAATAATCGAAACAAATGAGGATGAATATGATGATGGTGACCAGAGCTGCGTTGAGGCCAGCCAAGTCAATGATGTGCAAGAACGTGAAGAGTGCGGCCTAGGCGATGATGACCTGCCCGGGGGTTGAGGATAAATTCGAAACAGAGTTACCTCGCCCCTGGGCACTCAAAGGCAGGAAGGAACAGGGGTGGGTTTTAGTCAGTAAGAGTCTGACACGCCCTCCCGCTCCACGCAGAGCGGGAGAAGTCATAGGATGATTTCCCACCCCACAAAAAAAAAAAAAGGCGATGATGACCGAAGCTGTGACGATAGCAGCCAGGTTGATGATGAGACGAAGAAGGATTACGTGGATGAAAATACAGAATTAGGTCAGTTCTTTCCAGTTAGTCCTGTAAATAATGTTTCTGAGAACCAAGAAACAACTTTATTAAAAGAAACAAATGGCAAGCACAAGTCGAACGAGAATTGTATTTATTTAGATGTGGTTTCGGCTGATGTCATCTTGATGGAAAGCTGCGAGATGGAAGTTCCGTCGGAGACACAAATGTTTTTTGTGACGATAATTTTGTTCAAGTAGGATGTGTTTCTGCTGATGTTTGCAAGCAGGAAAGCTTCGAGATGAAGGTGGAGTCGGAACAGCGATGCGTACCAATAGAAGTGATGCAAAATCATTCTATTATTGTTCCAATAGGTGATAATCCAGCGGATATCTTCCGGGGTGAAAACTGCATCATAAATGCCACTTCACAACGTCACAACATTCCACAGCAAGCGGAACGGCATTTTTCCCGGGACATTCTGGAGGAGGACATCTATAGCTTCCCGTGTTTTGCTAAGAGGGATGGTTTCCATTTCTTTGATAAAAATAAAGTTACTTTTGTGTCTATTTTATTTATTTTGGCTGACGTGTATTGTCAAAATAGATTAATAAACAAGTTAACGACCATAAATATAAAGTACGGATTTAGTAAATCCGATGATCCAAGTAAACCTATAAAAATAAAAATATGCGAAAGAATTCACGAACTGCATGTAAATAATTTTATAAAGCAGTCTTCTGTAAATAAATATAAATTTTGGAAATATAAGAAGAAATTTGAAAATTCTTTTGTTCTTTAGAAAAGAAATTGTAGAGAATAGACAGTGGTGTCAGATGTCATTTGACATGACAAATAATTGTCAGACATCTGGTACGTCAGCGTTATTACGTTTGACAATGTTAAAAAATGTTTAAATTTTAACCGACTTCAAAAAAGGAGGAGGTTCTCAATTAGACTGTATTTTGTGTAATATTAATCATTGTTTTTTGTGAGTTTCATGTAATTGAAATGGATGAGGTGCACGGACGTGACCGAAGACCGATGGGAGAAGTGACCACATACCATGAGCAAGGAATTGATCTTATTAGAAGTTTGTTAAAAAGAAATAGGTGTGGCAATTTTTCCAGAGTGCTATTTTAATAAAGATACTACTACAGGTAGGAGGGAGAGGGATTGCGATTCTCTCTCCTAGGGAAATGTGTCTGGGTTTATTGTCGGTTTATACCAGCTTTGTATATTGGGTATAGTGCCTTCACAAAGTAGGGTCGAGTTGATCCTATATGGTGTAACCGACACCATGACATTTTTATAAAATAATCAATTAGAGAATATCCCTCAGGTTATATTTAATTGGGCACTCCGGGGGAAGTTCAGGAAAAAAAAAGAAAAAGTAGGTGTTCATAACGGTGGTCGTTTTTCTCCTGGTCTTCATAAGCGTCCGGTGGATTTAAAACTATTACAGTTCTGACTTTTATTTTTGTGAACCCTTGCTGGGTAGATGCTAACTAGGGCATCTTAGGGTAGAAAATTAGCAGAGCAGTGTGGCTTTTTAGGGAGGTTTTTGCCTCATTGAAGCCAAGTGCGTTGCCGGGACATGTGGTGCGCCGAATGGCACAAGCTAATAATATTTAAAAAAAAAACACACACTACTCGGGGCTCATTTTGGGCTATCCATAGATGGGCTTCTGCTTCTTCGTTTACCTCCCATAGGTAGGGACTTCTGGTGAGGGTTAGGTAGGCTTCAACGGGCTCTACAAGGGTTCAATTGAATATAAGACGTACTAGCGTTTGCGCTTCTATTCGTAGGGGCGTAGTTAATGTGACGATTGTAGTCACAGACTAATATTAGCGAGTGTGTACCGGCCTTAACTGGTTGATGAGAATGATCGAAAGTTATTGGAGAGCCGATTGAATTTAGAAGGTGTAGGCATGACAGTTGTTTGAGAGATGGAAGTTTAGCCCTGGCATGTGGGCACCGATGTAATATTCTGATGAATCCCAATACAGCATAATTTAAATCGCCCTCAGCTCGTTTTCTTATTCAAACGTAGCCAGTATCCCTTCGTATAGTCTTCTAGCGCTAAGCCAGCGAGTCGCCAAGCTACGTGACATCCTCCGGGGCTTCGATGTCCCAGGATCCCTGCAGGCCGTAGTGGTGCTTTGGGGTTCTACAGTACCTAAGTACCTACCCTTACAAAATTCTTTCCGGAAACTGCTTTTATTGTTACTTTGAAGTAAGTACTTTAAAAGCAGTTTCCGCAAATTCCTATAGATTAAGTTTTGATGATGTGTGTTTGCAGAAACGGTTTATGAGTATAAAAAGTCAGCATAACCTCGACTGTTATGTTTGTTTTTAATTAATTCGCTTGTTTTCGCAAAAATCATGAATTAACTACAAACAGACTATGATGCATAGAACACACACACTACACACTATACACTATGCCTGACGGGTTTTGACGAATTGACGTTTTTTGCGCCCGGTGCCTCACAGGTTAATAAAACTTAGCGGGCGTGCGAGACACGGTTGGCCGGGTGGCGTGTGACAGTGCGAGCCAGCGCGAGGTAGCGATGGCCGGCGCGTGACATCACGAGACATCTTTCGATGTTAAAGGGTAAGCGTGATTTCAATTCTCGCCTATCCCATCCACGCCACGTTTAAAACTTGGTTTAAAACCATATTTACTTACTAACTTCTACCAGCGGCTTCTAAAGTCTAAAATTATCCCAGGGGAACATACTCCCGGGACAAAAAGTATCCAATGTCCTATTGCAGGACATGGCCTACAATGTGGCAATTTTTATCTTAATTAGAGAAAAGGTCGCCAGTGAAGAGGTAACTCTCCACGAACAAGCAATAATTGCGCTTTTTACTTTGTTTACGTACATTATAATATTTAGTTGACAAATAGCTGCCGCAGCGAATAAACCTCGGATTAGCATCCAATAGAACTTTCGTGTAACTTTTACAAATAATCTTAATATCGTGCATTTTGTTGGTTTCGTCAACTAACAACTAAACAATAACTATCTGGGTCCCTCTGAGCCATATAGGATAAACAGACAGTACTACTTTCACATTTATATACTAACTAGCTGACCCCCACGGTGTCACCCGCACAGATTTGGATTAAAAATAGTAGCCTTTGTGTTAATCCGGGGTATAAGGTATCTACATACCAAATTTCATCCAAATCGGTCCAGCAGTTTGAGAAGAAGTAACAAACATACAAACACACACACTCAACAACTTTTGCCTTTATAATATTACTAGCTGCGCCCCGCGGTTTCACCCGCGTAGACCAGGATAAAAGCAGCCTATGTGTTAATCCAGGGTATAAGCTATCTACATACCAAAATTCATCTAAATCAGTCAAGCCATTTGAGCGTGAAGAAGTAACAAACATACACACTCACAAACTTTCGCCTATAAAATATTAGTGTGATAATGTGATACGAGTATGTAAGCATAGCGCAACACGGGCCACCGGCAACCGGTGGGGACTAGCCATAGCGTTTTTTCCCGATACAAAATTTAGAGAAGATTGTCTGTCATTTTTTGCGGGGGGAAATCTACGCCACGCACAATTTCTCAGACTCCCACACAAAGACAATCGTCTGTCACTATGAAACTCACTTATAACAATTAAAACAAAATACTAAGATTTTCTCACACATGCACACACAATCTGTCAGTCTTAGCAGAGTGTTGTGGACTGTATTATAGATTATATTGCTGATTGTCGCTCTTGTTTATAAAGGCGACGCTCGTTTGTAGGTAATGATGAAATGGTTTGTCGCTTGTGACAATAAAACAACTGGAAGTCTCGGGTGTCTTGATTTTATTTCCCTGTTAATCCCGGAGATGTTGCTTGTAGGAGAGCTGGAAGCCGAAAGGACTGAAACCGGCCACCCAGCCCTCTTTTATTGAATGCGAGCGCGCCCCGCTACGGTCCGCGGCGTTACGCTCGCACCCGGCCGCTGATTGGTCAACGGCCAGCTTATGTTAGAAAGTTTCACATCTGGCTGTCAAATGTGAAACAGCGTGGCATTTTTACAAACTAACAAAACTTGAATATCAAATGAATCTATACAATTTCTTGTGGGAATCCAAATAGATCTTTTATTACAAAAATTCTTCAATTATGTCCCTTTAACTTGGATCTTTAGGAAACCTGCAATAAATAAATAAGTTCACACTTCATCATCATCATTTCAGCCGATAGACGTCCACTGCTGGACATAGGCCTCCCCAAGTGTCGCCACAATGACCGGTCCTGTGCCTCTCGCATCCATTGGCTACCCGCGACCCTCACCAGGTCATCGGTCCACCTTGTTGCAGGCCCTCTAACGCTGTGTCTTCCGGTACACGGTCGCCACTCCAGAACCTTTCGGCCAAGTTCACATTTAGTCATTTTAATATAATATTGTTAGGAATCAGAAGTGAAACAAAAATAAAAATAAAATAAACAATCTTTAATTGCTCTAAAATATTCTTAGAAAAAGTATAAAACACCAAAACACTGTAAATATTAATCGAGAAGTACCTACACGAATAAAAAATAACCGAGCACGTAACACGTTCGTTCCGAGCGCCGTCCAAGCAAAAAAAAAGGGCCGTTGCCACACCGCGTGCCTCCTTATATGGTCTGCCATCAGTTGACAGTTGGTCACCTGACATCTCTTAAGATGTCACCTCGCTTTCCGTTACCAACACGGCCTCTCCTGACGCTCTGACGTCCTCGTCAGGTCCAGAAGATGGCCCGGCCTGATCGGTAGTGGTGCCTTCCAGCAAGACGCTTGAGTCTTCACCATCCCCTGTAATCAGACAGTTGCATTAAATAAAAGATGACAGATGAGAACAGAGAGAGATGTAAAAACATCTCAGATACATATGCGCATTATGTATAAAGCAAGTCACGTTAAATTCTTAGCCAAGACTCGCATACCAAATAGGTAACTTGATCGCACTGTAGACAGAGGCACCTAGTTAGCGTGTCCCGCAGCGGCTGTCGGCATAGGCACCTAGTTAGCGTACCGCACAGACTTCAAACACTGTAAGCATAGGCTCTCAGTTTGCATACCTCCCAGTGGCTGTTGACATAGGCACATTGTTAGCATATCACCCAGACTTAAAAACAGTACTTGCCTTCGAAAAATGCAGCACATGTCTCAGGAGTCCACTCACCCTTCCAGGGTACCATGAACTGTGCAGCAGCATATGTGGTTTTACCATATGCACCAGCCAGAAGTTGCAGCTCATAGCGGTCATGGTCCAGGACACCAACTACTCGGTAAGGCCCTCGCATACCAGGATCAAGTTTTCCCGTGGACTGCGAATACTTGATAACGAAGACTAGGTCGTCTTTGCTGTAGACCCGTGGAGATTGTCGGTCTTCATTGACACGCCTGTCTTGATCGGCTTGATTTTTGAACAACCGTTCGGCCGTCCTTTGTCTCCTCATCTCCCGTAGGGACTCACGATTTTCACCAGAGGATTCGATGGCAACGTCTCGAACTAGTGTGCGAATAACTGGGGTAGTTCCTTCGGCACCGATAAGCAAGTTTAGCGGAGACTGCTGGGTGGTCTTTTGCTTTGTCATGTTGAGTATCAGCTGTAACCTCCACAACTGCTCAGACCATTCCCCTTTTCGATGGTTCACCTCAATCCTCAACATGTTAAGGACAGTGCGAACATAACGCTCCACCTGACCATTAGCGTGGTGCATCTCGGGGGTAATATAATGAATCCGACAACTTAAATCATTCATTAGTGACACAAAACCAGATCACTCAGACACTGCGTCGACAGCGCGTTGTACGAACTGGTCGTTTCACTAGACTTATTTCTATATACCTATATAATTGTATATTTCTAAAATAAATCAAGTTTTATTATCAACTTTAATACAACTAAATCATTGAAGAGTACCCGCAAAGTTCCTGACCTCACACAAGAAACACAATCACAAACATTTGGCTGTCCGTTACTACCCGATGATGACGTGAGAGGTTCCTGAAGAACGTACCACCGCTGCACTCCTTTGGAAGCGGGTGCTTCCAACCCGGGGGCCATGTTCACGCGCATACCCCGTGACACACGCACACTACAGCAACAGCGACGACAGGCGGGCGCGGGGAAGGCAAGGGCGCGGGAGCGAGGCGCGGGAGCGGGATATACGGCCCGTCAGCTGGAGAGCAGCGACACTGCGTCGACAGCACGTTGTACGAACTGCATGTAGAATAAAGAATTCTCTTGACTTTTGTTTCGATAAAAAACATCCTATAGTGTTATCTAGTAAACATAACTTCACAATATTGTTATTCAAATACGAACATCATCGTCTATTGCACGCTGGGCCTCAACTACTATTATCCACTTTACGAGAAAAGTGGTGGCCAGTGGGTGGCAGGAATTTAGCTAGAAAGATAACCCGTCAATGCGTCGTCTGTACTCGTATAAAAGGCAAAACAATAAAGGCTCAGATGGGCAACTTACCAGTTGAGAGATTAGAGTCAAAGTTTCCATTCTATCGTTGCGGTGTCGACTATGCTGGACCACTGCTCATACTTAGCCGTAAAGGTAGAGGAGCAAAACTAGAAAAATGTTATATTTGCTTGTTTATATGTTTTTCTACAAAGGCCATTCATTTGGAATTAGTCACCAGTCTTACTACCGATGCCTATATACTCGCTTTAAAAAGGTTCATATCTAGACGAGGTAAACCTGCAGAGATATTCTCTGATAATGGGACAACTTTCGTAGGAGCTTCAAGGGAATTTAGTTCATTCTTAAATAATAACTATAATTCTATCATCGCTTGCTACGTGACCTTCTGCTCCGCTTATGGCGGCTACGCGATCGGTTAGGACGCGGGGCACTACTATTCGAATGTGAACGACTCGTTCTATTCATTATTAACTACTTCTAACTTGTGGGCGAAATGAATCTTTATCCCACTTCTGATGTTAGGAATCAGAAGTGAAACAAAAATAAAAATAAAATAAACAATCTTTAATTGCTCTAAAATATTCTTAAAAAAAGTATAAAACACCAAAACACTGTAAATATTAATCGAAAAGTACCTACACGAATAAAAAATAACCGAGCACGTAACACGTTCGTTCCGAGCGCCGTCCAAGCAAAAAAAAAGGGCCGTTGCCACACCGTGTGCCTCCTTATATGGTCTGCCATCAGTTGACAGTTGGTCACCTGACATCTCTTAAGATGTCACCTCGCTTTCCGTTACCAACAATATATTAATACGTAAGTTTAATTGTATTTTATTTAATTCAACGCAATTTTATTAAAATATAATTAAAGCTCACAATACCTACATAAAATTATCTATACTATTATTATAAAGAGGTTTGTGAGGTTGTAGGGGCTAATCTCTGGATCTACTCAACCGATTTTGAAAATTCTTACACCAGTAGAAAGCTACGTTATTCTTGAGTTCTATAGACTATAAATATTTTCGAATTCCACGTGAACGAAGTCGCGGGCGAAGTGCAAGTATTAAACAAATCAGAAATCATAGCCTCAAAAATAGTTAATACCTATGTGGAGGCGATCGGCGGCAGCGACCTCTCGCGCCCGGCCCAGGTCCAGGCCATGGTACGGAGCGAGAGGGAATAGGAAGCAGTGTCCTCCTTCTGCGAAGCAGTAATGCTCGCGAAGGAGCAGGCGGAACGGGTGAGGGAGAGGCTGCAACAACAGACTCGCCCTCACGCCCTCAGCAGCAGCCGCGGGAGGAGACGCCCTGGGCGGAGGACGCAACTCTCGGTGTTGAGCCGAGCATTGAGAATCCAACTCAACAACAACAGAGTTCATTCCAGCGCGTCGAAAAAACACACTGTTGTATAAGTGTGCTAAAAAAAAAAATCGCCGCGATACGTTTTTATGTCTGTGCGAAAGTCGGCTTAAAGCTTTTGCGCGCATGGCGTCTTTATTTACATTACAATAGGGTTAAAATTCAACTGTTTTACACAAATTTGCGATTTGTAAATCTATTCCACGTAGGACATCCCTAGTAAGTAAAGTAAAAATTGTCAAAACATCTTTACCTTTTTAGGGTTCCGTACCCAATGGGTAACCAGCGGGACCCTATTATTAAGACTCCGCTGTCCGTCTATCTGTCAGCGGGCTGTATCTCATGATCCGTAATAGCTACAGCCACAGATCATGAGATACAGCCCAAAAAAAAAAACAAAAAAACGTTTCTAGAAACGTGTTTTTGTTGGTTTTTTTTTCTGTTTACAGTACGGAGCCCTTTGTGTGCAACTCCGACTCGCACTTGGTCGGTTTTTTGTTTATTCAGTCTTTGTAGAGCCAGCGATGACAACTTTTTATTAGTTTTGGTTTTGCCCACTTTGTTTTACAAAATATAAAAAAGAATAAAAAAATGTGTGTGTAGTTATACTTCTTTGGCGTAACAAGATAAAAAACCAAACTGTCACATAGTTTACAAAAGGAAAACAATAATTCTTCATGAACCACAGACCAAAGCTAACTTCAGGGTGTCGGTTCTAGCTAACTTCAACCTGTGAATTTTATGTGACAGTGATGCGCGCGCATCTTAAAATTTCACTCACATAATTTTTTCATAACGCGCTTATAGAAGTATAACTTCAATAAATTCACAATTTTTTGATTCAAATTTTAATTTGAATTTTCTGTTTTTTTTTTTTTTTTGTATGTGTGTGTACATTAATTGTTAAATAAATAAAAAAAAAAAAATTAAGAAAAAAAATGATCCACTATTGTGGATTCTATAATGAATGTCAGATTAGCAATCGGCACCCCCAAAAACCTATTACACGATACCCTTATCGAATGTTTGAGAAAAAGTTGCATTCGCCATCTTGGATTTTAAAATGAATGTCTAATGCCCAATCGGTAATCCCAAAAACCTATTATACGATACTCATATCGAATATTTGAGAAAAAGTTGCATCCGCACTCTTGGATTTTAAAATGAATGTCTAACTCGCAATCGGCACCCCCAAAAACCTATTACACGATACTCATATCGAATGTTTGAGAAAAAGTTGCATCCGCCATCTTGAATTTTAAAATGAATGTCTAATTCGCAATCGGCACCCCCAAAAACTTATTACACGATACCCATATCGAATGTTTGAGAAAAACTGGCATCCGCCATCTTGGATTTTAAAATGAATGTCTAATTCACAATCGGCACCCCCAAAAACCTATTACACGAAACCCTTATCAAATGATTTAGAAAAAACAATCATTCTTCGTGAAGCACAGACCATAACTAATTTCGGGGTGGATCGGTTCTAGCTAACTTCAACCTGTGAATTTTGTATGACAGTGATACGCGCGCATCTTAAAATTTCACTCTCATAATTTTTTCATAACGCGCCTAAAGAAGTATAACTTCAAAAAGTATTACAATTATTTATAACTAAACTCTCATATTTTAATGAGACTAAACTATGTCATCATCTGCCTAGCCTTTTCCCAACTATCTTGGGGTCGGCTTCCAGTCTAACCGGATGCAGCTGAATACCAGTATTTTACATGGAGCGACTGCCTATCTGACCTCCACAACCCAGTTACTGGGTAATACGATACCCCTTGGTAAGACTGGATGTCAGACTTTCGTGCTTCTGACGACCCGTAACGACTGTCAAAGATCCACGATTGACAGCCGGGACCAACGGCTTAACGTGCTTTCCGAGGCACGGAGGAGTCTCGATATGTAAAGATGGTCACCCATCCACGGACCAACCCCGGCAAGCGTAGCTTAACTTGATAGATCGACCTATGTACAGGTACTTATTATTATTTTTACAAACTACTAGCGACCCACCCCGGCTTCGCACGGGTGCATTTTTAACCGACTTCGAAAAAGGAGGAGGTTATCAATTCGGATGTTTGTATTTTTTTTAATTTTTTTTATGTATGTTCGGGCATAACTCCGTCATATATTGACGGATTTGCAAAATTCTTGTTTTGTTCGAAAGGGGTTTATTCCGAAATGGTCTCATATAAATTTCAAAAAGATCTGATGATGGGTTCCGGAGACAGACAACGGAACTCTTCAAAAATTGACAGCAAATCAACCGCGACTGCTGCTATCGTATGTCTATGAATTGTTAACACAGTTTAATGGGGAACCACAACTAAAAAGTGAAAACTAAAAAACTTTTTTACAAAAAAGTAGAACCGACTTCCAAAAAAAGTGCAAAATAACTTTAATTTCGGAAGTCGGTGTCAAAAAACGAAGACACAAAACAGGAACACCGACTTCCGAAATTAAAGTTATTTTGAACTTTTTTTGGAAGTCGGTTCTATTTTTTTGTAAAAAAGTTTTTTATTGTTTATTTAAATTCTCAAAATTTTTCTTTATTAAAAACCTTGTCCTGACAAACACGAACACAACAAAAAACAGTCTGGTCGTAGGCCTTGTTGTCTACGGTCGCGTTTACTTGAACCCGCTGTTTATTTTTAGCAACCAACCAGTGTTACTCAAAGTTACTGTCTTTAAAAATAATAGTTCGTAACAACGCAAATAATGAATGTATTAAAGAAGTGTGGTATCTGTGATGATCAGCTGACTGATGGAGTGCGTTGCTCAGTATGCGGAAATGAGTTGCATTTCCATTGTGCGGGCATCACTGAGGCTGGCCACCGTAGGCTGGGAGACAGGAATCTCACATGGCGATGCATGAAGTGCAAGCAGACAGGCGCCCTTCATCCACCTAGCTCTCCACTGTCTCTGAGGTTGGAACCGGAATCTGCAGTATTACTGGAGCTTCGAGCATTGGCTGCAAAGTTGGCTCCATTGGAAGGTATGAAGAATGAAATACTGCTTATACTTTTTAGTGCGTAAGATAATTTTGCTCGCCCTTTTTATTAAATGTTTATTTTATTCTGCCATAGTTTTTATTAGTGATGGCTACTCTTAATATATATTATCAAAATGTGCGTGGTTTGCGTACGAAGACGAACGATATGTTTAGTAAAATATCACTTGTGCATATGATGTCATTGTGTTTACGGAGACATGGCTTGTGGATGATATCTTTAGTAGTGAGATGTTTGATGATCGCTATTTGGTGTGTAGGCGTGATCGCGATTACTCTCGAACCTCTCAAAAGCGGGGCGGTGGCGTTTTGATAGCGGTAAAAAGTGAGCTTACTGTGGTAGAACGACATGATTGGCGAAGTTCTGCCGAAGACATTTGGGTCTCACTTATCTCAAAAAGGTCTAGGCTGGCGGTAAATTATAATTTGCACATTTGTGCCTTATATAATAAATAAATAAAAAATTGTAAAGAAAAGCTTGGCAATTCATATTATGATCAATTAAATAACTTTAGTACAAATACTAATCAATTAATCTTGAGCCATCCATTAGATAAATTCATTATTATGGGTGATTTGAATTTTGGTAATAATGTGGACTGGATAAATTCTGATGATAATGAACTGATCCCGCAAAATGTATCATGTAATTACTTAAGCGAGTTTTTTGATGGAGTACTCACTTCTAACCTGTCCCAATATAACGGTGAGAGAAACACCAATGGTAGATTATTAGATTTAGTTTTTTCTAATGACTCGGTCAATGTTACTGAGTGTCATGATCTTTTAGCATTACCTGTAGACCTACATCATAAACCATTAATGATTATGGCTGATTTTGTTGAGATTCACAAATTGGCTGATAAATTGACTACGATGTAGGTACGTACGGGTATGTAGGTATTTTCTAAAGGTTGACTACACGGCTATTAAATCTGAACTCGACCAAATCAATTGGAATGAGTTTTGACTTGCTGATTCGTTGGATAGTGCTGTGGAACTCTTTTATAATAAATTGTATGAACTTAGGGACAAGTATATCCCAATTAAATCAGTTACACAGTCATCTTATCCGCCTTGGTATAATTCTGCTTTGGTCAATGTACTGAGAGAGAAATATAAATATCATCGCAAGTTCAAAGCGTACGGTAATATGTCTGACTTTCACTCTTTTTCCCTTTTGCGGAATAGAGCAGCTAACTTGGAGAAAGCTTGTTTTAATACATACATGGATAAAATTGAATCATCGATCATTGAGAACCCAAAATCTTTTTGGAAATATGTGAAGAGTAAAAGAAAGTCGGGTACTTTTCCAAAAGTAATGTATTATGGTGATAGGACCGCGAGTACGGGTGAAGAGATCAGCAATTTATTTGCAACATATTTCCATTCAACTTTCCAGGAACCTGATCCTGTGCCCGCTACTTCCGGTGGCATTAACGTTGAAGATAGTGTGTCATGCATCGGTTCGATTGGTTTGTCTCATTCTCAAGTTTTAAAGTTATTGAAAACCTTGGACCTCTCCAAATCTGGCGGTCCTGATCTTATACCTCCAGTAGGTATTTATTGTAAATTGTGCCGACAGCCTTGTTACACCACTGTGTTTTTTATTCAGGCGGTCACTTTCTGAAAGTATAGTTCCGAAAATTTGGAAATCGGCATTCGTTACCCCGGTTCTCAAAAAAGGTAGTAAGTCGAATATATCTAACTATCGACCAATATCCAAGATATGTCTGTTCTCCAAAATCCTAGAACTTATTGTATTTAATGACGTATACGCTGCTATGAAATGCAACTTTGGTGATGAACTGCATGGCTTTCTAAGGAAGCGTTCCACTACATCTAACTTAATCTTATCACATGAATTTATATCCGAAGGTATGGAACAGGGTGCACAAGTTGACGTTATTTATACTGATTACAGTAAATGCTTTGATCGTATTGACCATAGACTGCTTTTGGAAAAGCTATTAAAAGCCGGAATACATGGAGATTTGTATCGTTGGTTCTCCTCTTATATTGACAACAGAACACAAGGTGTGTTACTTCAGGGGTACACATCTGGATGGAGTTCTGTCCCCTCTGGCGTTCCTCAGGGTTTGATTTTAGGGTCCCTTTTATTTACTCTCTTTATTGCTGACGTGAAGCACTGTTTTGAAACTAGTTATATTTTACTTTATGCTGATGATATGAAGATTCATAAGATTATCCGAAACATTTCTGATGCACACCTGTTACAAATTGATTTGAATAGATTTGAAGAATACTGTATTCGTAACAGGCTTGAACTCAATGTTTCAAAATGTTTTCACATGACTTTTTCTCGTCAGAAGTCTGTAATCGATTACACATGCAAGCTTCACAATGCCGATATAGGCAAAGTAAATAGTATTAGGGATCTTGGTATTATACAAGATAGCAAGCTACTCTTTTATCAGCATATTCTAGCTTCAAGGGCACTTGGTTTTATAATGAGAACCTCAGTATGTTTCCGATCACTAAAACCAACCAAGGTATTATATTGTTCATTCGTACGCAGCCACCTTGAGTATGCATCACAAGTCTGGAACCCTCAATACGGGATCTACAAGTCTCGTATTGAGGGCATCCAGAGAAAATTTCTTAAGTAAGTTGATTACAGGGCAAAGCAAGTATCTGTAGATTATACTCATAGATGCAGAAGGTACCATTTTCTACCACTTGACCGTAGACGTCATATTAATGATATATGTTACTTGTTTAATATCGCAAATGATTCAATCGACTGCCCTGAACTTGTATCAAAATTTACGATACGTACTAATCAGATGGGACTGCGACAGCGACCACTTCTACATGTACCTTATGCAAACACTAATTATAGGCGTAATGCAGTCTTTCTGAGAGCCAGTCGCAGTTTTAACAAAATCTCTTGCAAACCCGACATAGACCTATTCTGCACCAATGCAAGCACAGTTAGGAAACACATAGCAAAACATTTTTTGAGGCACCTACCTGCACTTGAGCTGTTGATTTTCCAAGTTTGTTATTATTTATTAACCTATGAGCATCCAATGGGCCGCAGAGTGCCCAAAATCGTAAATAACCGTCAACGTCCAATGGGCCACAGAGTGCCCCGCCGACTCGCGCGGTTTCAACCTCTATTATTAAATAACTAAAGGTCATATTCCTGTGGAAATTGTTATACACTCGAAGAGTAATAGTATCGTAGTTTTACAAACATTTCCATAGACAAATACTGTTTCGAAAAAATTTAAAAAAAGTTTTTAGTTGCATGTTTACGTTTGTGAATGGCGGACGAAATTTTGCTAGAATTGTGTGTTTTAAACAGTTTTCTGTTTGTTTATGTGTTATGTTAAGTATATATTTATTGCTGTGTTATTATTACGTCGATATAACATCGGTTTAGATAAATATTTTGAAGAAATATTACGTAATAACATTTATATCAAGGTCAACCGATTTTATTCGTATTGTTATTGTGAGCGTGAATGATGTGAGCTTGTGTGTGTTATTCAAAGTTTGAGGGTATGTATTTATTCTAAGGTAGTTATTACATAGTATTAGAAAAAAAACGCAACACAAAACGCAACGCAAACGCAGAAACGCAATTTGAAAAAGCAGTTCCTTTGTTTTGTTTCCGTAGTATGAAGTTTGAGTATGAATAATAGGAAAATATTTTATCGGACTGTACAAAAAAAAACAATGTTATTAGATTACTTGTCAAGCCATAGTGTAACATGCAAAATTTCGTGTAGATTGATACAGTACTTTTATCAGAAACCAACTTATCACGTGAACAGACACTATTCCCGCCAAATCGTTTATAACAGTATTTGATTAGAATTCAACTCTCGTAACACAAGTATTGTTTACATTTTATTCCGCCAAATCGTTTATAACAGTATTTAATTAGAATTCAACTCTCGTAACACAAGTATTGTTTACATTTTATTATAAGGTCTGTTTATTCAACAACCCAAAAAAAAATACTTCAAGTGCCTCGCACCAATAGAAGCGTCAGCGACCCGTTTTATGTAAACAAAGTCGTAAACATGTCAATGGCGGGAAACAGCGTGGATGTTGACGTATGGGGCGGTTTCGCGCGTTAGGATGTTTACAGGTATTGTTTTATCTATAGACTATATATTTTACTGTTCTACAATGGGATATATGGTTTAGGATGTAACTTATTGCTATATGGAGGTTATTATTTTTGTATTTATCTGTGGAGGCTTGTAATTAGCAATTTAGATATATATTATTGTTATTAAAATGTTATTAGTCTATAAGCTTCCCTAAAATGTAAATAATAAAATAAAAAGAATTATTCAATTTGGTGCAGTCGTTCGGCAGTTATGCGCGTACATACATTTCGGAGAGTTATTTTTATCTAAATAGATTTTTGGCTCAGCCGGTAACAGAACTTAGCGGGATTGACGGGTTTGGAAAAATTGGCACACGTCCGACCTCCAACACTTTCCGCTCGGGACTAAAGGACACGGAGCGAGCGCATGAAAAGAGGAAAACACTGGATTTTGGAATTAGTGATATAGGTATTTTGATATTTCTCATTATGTCGGCCGTTTTATATCCCATTTTTTATGACCTTTATTATGGTATTAGTTTTATTTTTCAAAGCCTAATATAACTCAAATGAAATAAGAATTTGATCATAATTTAGACTTGTCTTTGCGATTTAATTGGATGCAGTAAAGTGTAAGTAATTGTGTATCGCACGGCCGAAATATGTAGATCGAAGTGTAAAATATGTAACATTATTTTTTCAACATTTAAATCCGTGTTATCTACGAATAAAACACAACACAAAGCGACCTAAATACGGATAAACCGCCTTAACTACAGGTACTACCAATGTTCCCAACATGCAAATAACATGGACAATGTCCTGGGCAGATTGGGACCCGCGTATCGCAGGTGGTCAATGCTTAGGCCATCATAGCTGGGCGATTCTTCTCTAGACATTGATGATATACCATAGCTAGTACACCTCTGCTTTATCCTTACCCACTGCAGGGAATACATGCGTGATATAATATTATTTAAAAACTTAAATTTATTGAATAAACATTTTGGAACAATACAGAAACGTCCTATGTAGGTACCCAAGCACCAACAGGTAAAATAGAAAATGAAGTATCCAACTTGGTCACCTGCACCGCTGGGAAGGTACTAAGAGCAGAAATTTCCGCTGAGATTCCGTAATATCCGGTCATGGTTCTCTAATAAAAGACAGGTAAGTAGGTAGATACCTATTTCTGGTTATTACTTTATACAAGATGTTTTATGACTACGAAAATATCCATGAATTGAAGTATTGTCTATTCATCTAAAAGCATGCTACGAAATCACCGTTCTCATCATTTCAGCCGAACGCTGCTGCATTTCGTTGTCTTAGAGTGAAAAGCTCGGGCAAGCAATTTTGGTCATTTTTATTTATTACATTTTCGGAAAGAAAACCTCTCGGGACGCACGCCCTAGGTTCCCTCAAAAAAAGTTTAGTAACCTGTAACGCCATCTATGCTTCGTTAATGATAACCTCGTAAAAAGAAAAGCTCCCAAATAGCGTTTTATGCTTTTATGTATTACACGAATCTGTATCAATATTGAAAAGAAAAGACTGCACCCTGTAAAATTTTATCACCACATCCTATTCAAATATGTGTATCCAAAACAGACATATATATATATATATATTATAAGCTGTGGTGATAAAATTTTACAGGGCACAGATTTTCCTTCTTCCTGTAACCCTCTTTAGCATTTAGGAGATTTCCATTCCAAGGCGAATTTTACATAGCACAGTTTTTTCTTCCTCCTCTAAGTTACCTCTTTCGCATTATATATGAGGTTTTCACTCTAAGCCGACGATATAGACCTCCCCTAAGCCACGTCACCACACTGAACGATTCCTTATTTCTCTTCTTGCATTCAGTTAATAGCATCGACGACTGCTACCCTTCCGCTCCACCCTAGAGCGGAAGAAGTCATTGGATGATTTCCCACCCCCAAAAAAAAAAAAAAAAAAAAAAAAAAAAAAAAAAAAAAAAAAAAAAAAAAAAAAAAAACCGCTAGTTTTAAAAATGTGAAAGCACTCAATAACTTACTTATATATGTATGTACTTTCCCAATTTTCAGGTTAACAGAATCGTTGACGGTCCGAAATTATGTACGCTTTCCAAAACCGTAAACAGGTCCTATAAATTACAGTTAATAACGTGAATTTGATTATTAATAGAATTCGATTTCACGAGCCATCGTGCGTCTCAATGCAATTACGTTTTCATTACATTAATTAATTTTGTAGCCTGCTGAATTCTCACTGTATTTGAATATTTAAGTAACTCGTTACTCCGCGGTAACGTTCAATAGGAACGATTATTCTCCCACGGTTAATCCTTTCAACAGAACATCCAACATGTAGTTTAAATGTCTAAGGTAAAAAGGCATTTAAATAGTTATTATCACCCGAGAATTATTCTATTGATAAGGTAAGGTCTTTCATGAACCGTTTAGTTGCTCTACTAAATGTTTTAGATGTCACGTTTCGTAAAATTTCAATGGCGTTTCGTTTGTCTGAAAGTGTGAAATTCCAGTTCAAGTTTACGGATTTTTTCGAAAAGTTTTTTGGTAGCGGCCCAGAGCTTGTGAATATAAATGGGAGTACGTTCGCTTCCTGTCACGTTGGATTTAACACGTTCGTCTTCAAAATATGTATACGAGTAGAAAACAAGCTTATGCCTGTCCCACGGCGTCATTTGGGAGACATATGTAGGTATATAGGGGGACTTAGGTACGAGTAGTAAAGCTCCAAAATGGGCACGTGCGTGAAGTCGTAAACAACAGCCAGTCAGACACGTGTTCCAGTAAACTTAGTCGCATTTGGAACAAGTGATTTGGAGTTCAACATTTAGAACCGTTTGCTTGCATGATAGATTAATTATAATGATCAATTTAATTTTTTGAAATAGTGTTTAAACTTGTCTAAAAAAATTCTAACTTCCAAAAATAATCTTGCCTACGCGCCATTCTAGAATGAGAAGAACCTTCAAAAATATCGGTTGTTATGTATTTTTTAGGACTAGCAATTTACTTAAATAGTACGTATTACATCTAAAGTACAACTTTTCAAAGAAACGGTAAACAAAAAAGATAAGAAATAGAAACAAATGTACGACCTACCGATATCATAGTAGTGACTTATTATTTTATTTCCTCTGTCTACAAACGAAACCAAATAATCTTATTTGAATGGAAGTAATAGCTTATCCATTTGGATGACAATACACCTATAAAAACGTGACATAAAAGCCTCTTTTATGAACGGGCCAGGCCTTAACTTTCTTATCTTACGGGGTCGAGATAAAGTGGTATACGTCTATTTATACGAATAACTAATAATGTTTCAGATTGACATTCAGTTGTAAAAAAGAATACTTTTCTTTGTTCTAAAGGCACAAAAGGTGTTTCAAAGGTTCAACATGTTTCACAGATACCTACGTCCTAAAGGGCGTTATGCGCTTTTCACAAAGCTTTCTTAAGGAAATGAAAAACAAATTCGTAACAGAGTTACCGCTTCCCTGGGCACTCAGGCAAGGAAGGCTCCACCCAGAGCGGGAGAAGTCATTGGACTATCTATACAGCCTTATTTATAAAACTTACTAACCATATGCACATTTAAACACTGATTAGCGGATTGTAAACTCAAGATACATGTTTTCCATCAAATTCAACTGTATATAGAACAAAACCTCCTTTAACTGATTAATCAGCATTTTATCACCCACGTCTGTTTCTTCCGGGTAGAAAATGTTCAAATAAGATAACCTTCTTTAAACCAGTCTGTCTTTTAACTATTATTTTTTTATAAACACGTAAAGGTTCTAAAGGTATTACTTTTCACACCTTATCGGCTGAACAGATTCGCATAAAACTCGGTACACGGGTGCACCTATCAATTTGCCAAGGCTTATCCCAGCTTTGTTGGGGTCAGTTTCCACGGGTGGATCATGATCTGGATTAGGACATAGGATTCTTTAATCCGGGTAGAAAATTTATTTATTTACGTTGCCCATATCCGTGTTTAAGCCATAGACATTTATGAGTGTACCAAATTTCAAGTGAATCGGTCCAGAAGATTCGAGGCAAATTGGCCGTAACACACGAACATATATACAGACAGGCAGAAAGATAATTAGCTAGACAGACAGACAAACAGATAGACAGACATCCGCACAAGTGATACTAAAAGGGTTCCGTTTTTACATTCGGATGTTTGGAACCCTAGGTATGCAATATCAACGCGTTTTTATATTTTTCTAGCTTACGCTGTTTGTTCACCATATCGAATATTTGTGCTCGTTGTCGACACCAGTGATGGGGCGATTTTATGGGATTTATATTTCTATTAGATCATGGCTACTGTGATAGTAAAACAGTTTGTTATCTTTCATATAATGGGTGGCGCATTTATAAGTCGGCACTTATAGTGAGTAGTTTGGTGGCTGAAAATATAGCTTCAAATAACTTCTTCCGCTCTGGGTGGAGCGGGACGGCGTGTCAGACTCTTATTGACTAAAACCCACCCGTGTTCGTTTAGTTGCCTGTGCCAGGGACGCACCGCGGGGACTCCTTCGATCACTCTCGCGACCCTGGCGGCCCTAGCGGACCCCGTCAGTTACTGCTGACATCTCTTTGAGGCGCGCGTGGAACACAACACCCCTTGAACCGGGCCTGGTCCTTATTAGACGACGAGCTGCCCATTGCTCGCCATCCGCAAGGCCGCGCCTACGGGGGCCGGGAATCGGCTTGCGACTCCCGACGCCCAAGGCGTCTCCTGCAGTGACTAAGGGCATGTGGGTGCGAGGATTGCTTCTCCCTCACGCGTCGCGCCTCCTTCTTTGTAAGTAACGGGTGGCGCAAAAGTAGTGGCACTAAAGAAAATACCTTTTTTTTTTTTATATGACATTTTCTGTCATTCTGTTGTTGAAAATTGTGTAGTGAACAAATGTAAAATACACTGAAAATAAACATGGACCGTTTTACTCCGTCCGTTTTACCGTTTTACTCGTTTTACTTTAGTGAGGGACGCTTTTCCAGGCCGAGTTATCTCTCGTTTTGGCGATTTGCCTTGGCCTGCAAGATCACCCGATCTGACCAGTCCAGACTTCTTTCTTTGGGGTTTTTTGAAATCTCGGGTGTATGTGAACAAGCCACAGACTCTCGCAGCTCTAAAAGAAAACATTCGTCAAGAAATAACGAACATATCGCAGGAAGTGTTACGGCAAGTTATGCAAAATGTCATAAATAGGGCTCAAATGTGTATCAACTCTGGAGGTCACCATTTAAAAGACATCATCTTTAAATCCTAATGGTACGAAATTTAATGGCACAAATATACATTTAAAAAAATCTAAATCTAGTTTTCTAATTTAGAAAAAATGTTATAGCTGAACCAAATAGGGTCTTTACTTTTGCGCCACCCAGTATTAAGTACTGTTTCGCAGAAGGAGGTGAAAGCTTCTCATACCCTCTCGCTCCGTACCATGGCCTGGACCAGGGCTGGAAGTGAAACGTCGCCACCACCAATCGCCTTCAGGTGAACACGGCGGTGTTCCGCCCAAGGCGAATCCAAAACAGGAACCCATCAAAGCAACCGTGTCCGGTGAGAACCTGCGTCAGGCGGAAGGTGAGGACGACTCGGCGCCTCTCTAACCACTCCTCAAAGAAGGGACTTATTGCCGTAATTGTGGCGTGCCCAGCGCTGGGTTGGGACAGTCACTCTCCATGCCAACATGAGATCCCGGCGGAGGTTTATCCGCCGTGCTGCGATTTCTCGCAGCAGCTGTGTTACGCTCCGGTGTTGCACTTTCACACGCCACTCCCAAATGTGCGCGAGGACTTTTGCCTCCAGATCCCATGGCGGCAATCCGACAAGGAGGCTCGCCGCTTCACGGCAGATCGTGCGGTATACCCGAGCCAGCCGGATGGCCATGACCCTTTGGGACGCGTTCAGCCGGCGGGCTGGTAGATGCCTCAGGGAACGCACTCACATACGCATGGACCATACAGATAATTAGTGCTTAGCTGTTGGTAAAGTATGTTTTTCTACGAGAATGACCTTTCACGAAAGTACGAAAATCAAAACCCCTGCGAACGTATAGCTTCAACCTTTGTTTGGGTCAATGGCCTCTTCTCTGTAAAACTTTGGTCTCTTGGTCGGAACGCACAACGCTGCGGTATGCGGTGCCGCATCCTAATCCTCCTCAAAGCTTAAAATAGCTGGATTATAAATTCCACCCTGCATCCCAAGTACGGCGTGTAACAACGCATAAATTGTTGTTTTGTTTTTAAATTTTGCGTACCTTGTAAACAAAAAATATTAAAAAATATACGAGTACATGACCGCAGACCAGCCAGCCCTACCAGCCGTTAATAATATTAAAGCCATGAGATTAACGTAGATTAACTGAATTAATTCCAGCTCATTATAAATACAACGCAGGGATAATCAGGATTATGTAATTGAAATCTCTATGACTGACATAAAAGCTGCACGGTGATAATTATTGTTCTGAGTTATATTTTCTTTTAATGTTCTCAAATCTGTTATTGGTGTCTAAGGGTCTTTTTTAAATAAATTATTATTATTATATTCAATCAGTTTTACCTAGCAACGTTTGAAATTTTTGAACGGGAATACACTATCGGAAGTCCTAGTCCTATTTCGTAATCAAAGCCACGATCTCTTATTTCATCAAAATCCGATTTGCCGCTGCGGCGTGTTTGCTAAACATACAGATTCATGTATTTAGCTCACAGGAAATCCTGTCTGTAATTTGTCTGCTTCAGTAGCGCCATCCCTAATCGATGTTACCAGATTCTCGAGGTAACTGATAGACTTCATTATGGTTGAAATTTGACAGCAACAGGGCTTCTTTTTAGGGATATTAAATTATATCTAATTAATTTCAAAAAGCACCGTGATATATGCAGACTAATGGTCGCGTTCTCTGCTGATTTGGTATTCTTATTACAACTTTTTTCTTATCTAATCTAATTAGCCTGTAATGTTTGGACATAACAGGGTCATAGGCTAGGCTAATTGATTAGGGCTTGGCTTTTGCCCAGCAGTTGGTTCCCCTCTCCCTTTTCCAAACACGTCTGTCCTATGCCATTGTGGAGCAGTCTTTTCGGTAGGAAAAAGTTCAATCGTCATTCCACCTTCGTTGTTCATAAAACTCAATTAAAAAAAAAAAAAACTTGAGAGGTGTCAAGGGACACCCGGATGGAACGAAGTTCCTTTCGATTAATTAGTGAAGGAACTGTAACATAATTTTATTTTTTTAAATTTATAATATTTTTTTTATTATTAACTACGCACACACGCACGTGTTAGAATTTTTAGATGTGTATGTATAGATATGTAACCAGATGTATGTAAATATTTAATATTCGTTACTTATCTATCTATCTATTTACCTATTTATTTACTTATTTCCGTATATACCTTACGTATATACTTTATTTACTTATATACCATACGTATATACTTTATTTACTTATATACCCTACGTATATACTTTATTTACTTATATACCTTACGTATATACTTTATTCAATTATTTACTCTATTTTATTATTGTGAATGTGGTGTTTTAAGGAAGGGATTTATTAAGAAAAAGCACAAAGACAAGACTATGTATTTATTTCCAATAGGCTTGTAATCAATCGAAATCTAATTGCCTGTTCGCAAAACTAGGTCTTCGTGGAGAAGAACGGCAAGAAACTCCACGGTAGCTCTCTTTTATTATTGTATCGACACATCATAAATAATCGTTTATCATAATAAATCTAATTATAGGATCTATCACATAAGCCACATTTACAACGATAAATATCTTGTGGTATATAACAACCACTATCGTAGTAGTGTATATAACACAATGTTACGTTAATAAATAAGTTATTATGACCTGTGTTTTAAATACACCAATCATCATAACAACATTACATGACTCATAAATATGATATAAATATACCTCATCATCAACAATAAATCAACAATAGTCAGAATAATATCATACCTTAGATGTTAACGCCTTGAAAGCCGAACAGCAACTGAGCCGCTCCATTTTTTTTTTTTTTTTTTATGATGGACATCTTGCAGGTCAGCCTATGAGGCTGTCGTCTGCTTAACCGAACTTGCCTGTGAAGGCTCTAATTTATTAAAGCCTCCAGCCAGGACTTATAATTTTTTTACATACTAAGTGACTACGCTAAGGGCACTCCCTGCGGAGTACGGGCCTCGGCTTAGGGCGTCACTGAGGGAGGGGCAGCAAGGGAAGGCTGGATCAAGTTTCCATTAATTGGGGAATCAGTTGGCTCAGCGGCGCGTGCTGGCAAGAAACTGGGAGGGCATTGACTGGGTCTTCGCGACGGACCTCGACGGCGAGGGCGGAACGACGGCGGTCTGCGCTGAGCCGCTCCACTGAGGTTCCGCTCTTTTATACCCGTTAACAAACAAGTATGATTCACAAGTGACAGTTGAGTAATATCAGTCTTTGACTTATAGGAAAATAAGTTTGTTTCGAAAATTCATTTAGTAAATTCAATAATTAATCTTAACAATTCAATATAAATAGATAATAATTATATATATATTACGGCCAGACTGACAAGTACTTCGCTCTCGAAGTACATTATATACCCTTTTTCTAAAATTGTAGTTAAAGTTAGTTATATTAGATATGTTAGGGCTCCCACCTGCTGTACATGAGATCCAAACTAACAATAGGTTAGTAAACAACCAGCAGTAAATTATCAAAAGCCCCTGACCTTAGACATGTTAGGGCTCCCACCTGCTGTACATGAGATCCAGACTAACAATAGGTCAGTGACCAACCAGCAGCAAATTATCAAAAGCCCCTGACCTTAGACATGTTAGGGCTCCCACTTGCTGTACATGAGATCCAGACTAACAATAGGTCAGTGACCAACCAGCAGCAAATTATCAAAAGCCCCTGACCTTAGACATGCTAGGGCTCTCACCTGCTGTACATGAGATCCAAACTAACAATAGGTCAGTGACCAACCAGCAGTAATAAATTCTAAAATTTGTATTTTACGTTTGTTTTGCCAATTGCCTAGACGTGTCAAGTCCGCTCCACCCACTGCTAGTGGCATAGACTTGCACCAAACAATTGACCGACCAGCGGAAACAAATTTTACTTTCTTTTTCTTCCCCTTTTTTTTACATAAAGTTTTTATTGTAATATATCTCTACAATCAACAGTCCAATATTATATGTAATTATCGACCCGATTATCCGTCACAATATCCATACAATTAAATTATTAATTAAATATTTTTAATTAGAGATCACATAAAACCATTTCATAAATTATTTCGAAATTACACAAATTATAACATATAAAAAGTTTAAAGTTAATTATCTATATATATTAATTTAGACATAAAATGGCCATTCTGTGTGTTTTTTTTTTTTGTATATTATTGGCACAGCCACAGCCACAGTAAGAATCTCATGGTTTCAACACTAATTTTCGTCACAGTCAGGACCTCATAGCCTCATTGCTAATTTTGGTCACAGTCATAGTCAGAACCTCACAAAATTCTCAGCATTAAGACTCCCAAATTGGTAGCATTTATGAACTTGCTGAACTTTCCATAGTTCGTTCGGCCAATCTGACAATATCATTGCCACAGATAATACTTTAATTGACGGATCTTAAGAGGTTAATAAGTATTTATTATTGTACTTTTTTTTTACCTGTCATTTATATAAATTTCACCTTCTATATTGTGTCTCTGCACCACCTCATGGTAGACTGGTAGAAAATGTCCGCCTTTGTACAGTGTGTTTACTTGTACATAAAGTTTTTAATAAAAAAATTCTAGCTTACAGATGCCTCATCTCATACAAAGAATCGAGACTGCCGTAACAAAAGATTTCGGCTTGCAATCAGGTATTTTTTTTTTATTTTTCACTTCCTAACAGTGCTTTAATGTATCAAAATGTGTTAATATATAAATTTTATAGAGACAAATGGAAATCTGAAACTTCAAACAGCGCCATCTTTTGGTATAAGTAATATAAGAGTAAGAATTCGTTCCAATAATCATCTAAATTTGAATTAGGAAGCAATTACTCAGAAAGTACAGCTTTTACAAGCAATTTTTCAAAATATTAATATATTATGTAAACTTCAATAAGAAATCGATGCTTAACACGCCATCTCAATAAATTTGTCAAATTAAATAAATTTATTCGAACTAAATTTTCATTGTTCGAGATGAGTTCTGAACTTCAATTTTTTGTAAATATTTTATTTTAATAAAATGACTAGAATTTTCATCTGCTATTTGCGAAATCTGAACTGATATTGGGCTATTGATCAACTAACAATGACAAATATTACTTTTGATCATAATAAATATCACTAATAACTAACTGGGTCACTAATAACTGGGTTAACGTCACTTAGCTAGCTATACATTGTCATCGAAACTAAAAATGTGTGCAACATTTCAATTCAAATCGGAAACCGGGAAGTGGGTCAAAAACTTCTAAGATTTTTTTACATAATCAGTAGTGAAGCTAATAAAAGCGTGTAAAAAGTGAAATCGTTTGTTTGTAAGAGGCAATCTGTGGAAGTACTTACCTACCAGTCCAGGCCATGGTACGGAGCGAGAGGGAATGGGAAGCAGTCGCCTACTTCTGCGAATCAATAATGCTCGCGAAGGTGGAGGCTGAACGCGGGAGACTCAACAGAGTCGCCATCACGCCTCCAGCAGCAGCCAACGCAGGGGACGCCCTGTCGATCTTCGGCCACCGTAGATGTGGACCTGTGGACGGCGAGTAGTGGATAGCTCGCCGTCCGATCAGGATCAGCCCGAGAGTCGACGGCGCGTAGTGTTCCTCGCGCGTGTTAAAATTTTTCTGAATATGTATGTGTAGTTATGTAACCAGTGTGTGTGTGTGTTATTTATCTATTGATCATCTATTGAAAATCTATTGAAAGGCTATTGAAAGTCTATTGAAAGTCTATTGAAAGTCTATTGAAAGTCTATTGAAAGTCCATTGAAAGCCCATTGAAAGTCTATTGAAAGTCCATTGACAGTCCATTGAAAGTCCATTGAAAGTCCATTGAAAGTCTATTGAAAGTCTATTGAAAGTCCATTGAAAGTCTATTGAAAGTCTATTGAAAGTCTATTGAAAGTCTATTGAAAGTCTATTGAAAGTCTATTGAAAGTCTATTGAAAGTCTATTGAAAGTCTATTGAAAGTCTATTGAAAGTCTATTGAAAGTCTATTGAAAGTCTATTGAAAGTCTATTGAAAGTCTATTGAAAGTCTATTGAAAGTCTATTGAAAGTCTATTGAAAGTCTATTGAAAGTCTACTGAAAGTCTATTGAAAGACTATTGAAAGTCTATTGAAAGTCTATTGAAAGTCTATTGAAAGTCCATTGAAAGTCCATTGAAAGTCCATTGAAAGTCCATTGAAAGTCCATTGAAAGTCTATTGAAAGTCTATTGAAAGTCTATTGAAAATCTATTGAGAGTCTATTGATCATCTATTGAAAATCTATTGAAAGCCCATTGAAAGTCCATTGAAAGTCCACTGAAAGTCCATTGAAAGTCCATTGAAAGTCTATTGAAAGTCTATTGAAAGTCTATTGAAAGTCTATTGAAAGTCCATTGAAAGTCTATTGAAAGTCTATTGAAAGTCTGTTGAAAGTCCATTGAAAGTCCATTGAAAGTCCACTGAAAGTCCATTGAAAGTCCATTGAAAGTCCATTGAAAGTCTTTTGAAAGTCCATTGAAAGTCTATTGAAAGTCTATTGAAAATCTATTGAAAGTCTATTGATCATCTATTGAAAATCTATTGAAAGTCTATTAAAAGTCTATTGAAAGACCATTGAGAGTCTATTGAAAGTCCATTGAAAGTCCATTGAAAGTCCATTGAAAGCCCATTGAAAGTCCATTGAAAGTCCATTGAAAGTCTACTGAAAGTCTACTGAAAGTCCATTGAAAGTCCATTGAAAGTCTATTGAAAGTCTATTGAAAATCTATTGAAAGTCTATTGATCATCTATTGAAAATCTATTGAAAGTCTATTGAAAATCTATTGAAAGTCTATTGATCATCGATTGGTATTTCATTTTCCGTAATTATTAATTTAGTCGTAATTATTAATTAAGTATTATTAATTAGAGATCTCATAAAACAATTTCATGAATTATTTATATATGAATTTAGCTATAAGAGTAGGGGTAGGCCAAAGAAACGATGGTTGGACTGTGTGAAAGAGGATATGGGCAAAAAGGGGGTGACTACAGAGATGACGACTAATAGAGGAGTATGGAAGAAAAAGACATGTTGCGCCGACCCCAAATAAATTGGGATAAGGGCAGGAGAATGATGAGATATAAATATGGCCTTTTTTTTGTATATTATTGGCACATCCATAGGCAGAGCCATAGGCACAGCCACAGTAAGAAACTCATGGTCTCAACGCTAATTTTCGTCACAGTCAGAACCTCAGTCTTATCGCTAGTTTTGGGTTCAGTCACAGTCAGTTACATAAAATTTTCAGCATTAAGAGACTCAAATTGGTAGCATTTATGGACCTGCTCAACTTTTCATAGTTCGTTCGGCCAATCTGACAATATTATTGCCCTGTAAAAAAAAACTACAAATACTTATTAAGTAACTACTACTTAAGTATTTACTTAATAAGTATTTGTTATTGTATTTGTTTTTTTCTATTTGTCATTTATATAAATTTCACCTACCATTATTGTGTCTCTGCACCACCTCATGGTAGACTGGTAGAAAATGCCTGAGGCATCCTCTGCCTTTGTACAGTGTCTTTACTTGTACATAAAGTTTTTAATAAACAATATTAGCTTACAGATGCCTCATCTCATACAAAGAATTGAACCCATCGTAACAAAGGATTTCGGCTGGCAGTCAGGTATTTTTTTTTCTTTACTTCATAACAGTGTTTCACTGTATCAAAATGTGTTAATATATAAATTTTATAGAGCCAAATGGAAAAACTAAAATTTCAAACAGCTCCATCTTTTGGTATAAGTAATATAAAATTCGTTCCAATAATCATCTAACTTTGTATTAGGAACCAATTACTCAGAAAGTACAGTTTATCATATTTTTTCAAAATATTTATATTACATAAACTTCATAAAATCTCAATAAATTTGTCAAATTACCGTAAAATTTGAACTAGTTCTTCATTGTTCGAGATGAGGCGGGGCGCCAACTGCAATAGTTCTGAACATCAATTTGTTAATAATAGAATGACTAGAATTTTCATCTGCTATCCGCGAAATCTGTATGGCTAATCATCAACTAACAATGACAAATATTACTTTTGATCATAAGAAATATCACTAATATTCACTACCGAGAATTTATTATAAACAAGCTATTTCATGGTAATAAACCAAGTACTTATTCTGTTGTTTTTTTTTTTTTCATAATTATTGAGGTTTCCCTCAAAAGATATCGTAATAAAAGGATTTGTGAACTTTGTCTGTATTCTGTAACTGTACCTTTAATTTTCTATCATATATCTCCATTTCAATGTCAAAATGCAATTCTCAACCGAGAGAGCACTAGAATTCACAGTTCTTGGTAATAACTTGGCAAGCACTAGGATGTCAAGTCTTATTTTTATTTTCATTGACATTGTAGTGAATAACCACTCAGGGATCACAATAATTATAAGCACCGAAAATTTCAAATAAATACGAGATAAAAAAAAAGTACCTCCAATTCATTCAACTTTAAAATGCTCCGAAAATTATTTTACTACAAAAAAAAATCTACCAAAATACTGTAAAAAGGGTGTGAACATAGCTTCTCAGTAGGGGTCATCGTTTTTTCGATACCCATTCAAACCAGTATCCCACTGCGCTGAGTTATCAACATACTCTGAGTACCGGTTGTTTTTTGTTTTAACTGTTTTTTTTCTGTATGGAGTAATGAGTGTTTAGTCTCATGTATTAAACAAAAAAGCCGTTCCAAATAAAATATATGAAAATGGTGCAGATTCTCCGGTTCTACAACCAAACCAAAAGTAGAGAATCGCTATCCTTTACTAAAAGGCAGTGAGAGAACAGAATGTCTATACCTATGAAGTGGAACTAAGTTAGAGATGTCAAACTAGTTTACGCCTTGCGTTTTACCGTGTTTTTAGTTGACATGTTTTTACGTGTCATGTGACATGTCACAATCCTCAGGTCCAGTGGAAAACCAGCGTCAGGCACTAGCCGTCTGGCTTTTATGCTGAACTGGACTTATTTGGCGCAGCCGTGGGGCACACACTTTTTTCTTTTCTATTTTGTTACCTACTTATTTTTTCTTTTCTTTTACATTATTAACTTTTTTTATTTTTTTTGTCTGTTTGTTTTTGTAATTATTTTATTGTATGTGTGTGCCTTTAAAGTCAGTCTCTTTCTTGTTTTGTTGGAGAGAAAAAGATAGCAACAGCCCAAATCAAGCCTAGTTTGTAAACAACAGAATCGGCACCAATATTAATTTAAAGGTTGTGTTCTAACAGGCGTTGCAGAGAGGGGTTTTCGGAATGGTCTTTTCGGAGGTAAAGGGGTCCTTTCCATGTGTTGATGGTGATCATCGAGGTGGCGAGTACCCACAGTACCTGGTTTTTTACCCAAAAGTCTAGAGTCCAGTCTATAGATTCCAGATTAGGACAGTTCAAATTATCACTAAGAGATATAGTGTAACGTCATTTAAGGTGAGGTCTCAAGATAACAGCAATTACTAAGAACTCAAAAGCTCGTCGAACCGCCAAAATGCTCCGAAAATTATTTAACTACAAAAAAAAAATTCTACCAAAATAATGGATATTTAACTCTTACTTTCTTTCTCTCTCCTACCATTTCACTTTAAATACTTTTATGTTCTCTAAGAAAGTATTAATTCTCCCTTGAGAAACATACGTAAAGAATAGGTGAACTTATTTTCCGACTAAACAAAATTCATGCTTATGAAAATATGAAATTGATTGATTTATTTTATGGTTTTTAAAGATTCGCAACATTTAATGTTAATGTCATTAATGAATACGGACTAACCTTGAAAATATGAATTACTTCGTTATAGCTTTCGCCATAATTACCATTATTTTTTAACAAACACGACACCCAAGGAAACAGAACAAAAGATTTCTTGTATGTGTGAGAATAATACGCAATGTAAAATATATCCTATTTACATAGACTAATGTCGATTTTACGTTTATCCTTTGTAACGCATTACGAGTTAGGTACACTTTTATGAAATACCCTCTGGTAATCAAAATAACAGAACCTACATACTTTAAAAAAACTTTTTTTTTTTAAATGCAGACACAGCCCAGACTCAGAGGCAACACTGCTTAGTCTGGTGAAACTGTCAAACTCAGAGGTCGCAGAAAGTGGTTTGATCCTAGAGATTCAGGGACCCGTCCTAGACTTGGCTTGACTTGATTTGTTGTGTATCAACTAACAATGAAACGTTTCACCATCGTACAGCTTCTAGATCCTTGTAGTGCCGTTGTCTGGGGCTGTATTGCGGCATCGCGATGTCATCTTGGCGAGAGTGGACTCGGCGACCCATCATCTCAAACGGCATTCAGAAAACAGCCATTGCTCCAACATCGCCCATGAAAATAACAAAATTGAGATTCGTTAATAATCTGTTATGTAAGCCAGAGAACAATCCCACTTCTGATGTTAGAATTTTTAGATGTGTATGTATAGATATGTAACCAGATGTATGTAAATATTTAATATTCGTTACTTATCTATCTATCTATTTACCTATTTATTTACTTATTTCCGTATATACCTTACGTATATATTTTATTTACTTATATACCTTACGTATATACTTTATTTACTTATATACCATACGTATATACTTTATTTACTTATATACCCTACGTATATACTTTATTTACTTATATACCTTACGTATATACTTTATTTACTTATATACCTTACGTATATACTTTATTCAATTATTTACTCTATTTTATTATTGTGAATGTGGTGTTTTAAGGAAGGGATTTATTAAGAAAAAGCACAAAGACAAGACTATGTATTTATTTCCAATAGGCTTGTAATCAATCGAAATCTAATTGCCTGTTCGCAAAACTAGGTCTTCGTGGAGAAGAACGGCAAGAAAAACCACGGTAGCTCTCTTTTATTATTGTATCGACACATCATAAATAATCGTTTATCATAATAAATCTAATTATAGGATCCATCACATAAGCCATATTTACGACGATAAATATCTTGTGGTATATAACAACCACTATCGTAGTAGTGTATATAACACAACGTCACGTTAATAAACAAGTTATTATGACCTGTGTTTTAAATACACCAATCATCATAACAACATTACATGGCTCATAAATATGATATAAATACACCTCATCATCAACAATAAATCAACAATAGTCAGAATAATATCATACCTTAGATGTTAACGCCTTGAAAAGCCGAACAGCAACTGAGCCCGCTCCACTGAGATTGCGCTCCTTTATACCCGTTAACAAACAAGTATGATTCACAAGTGACAGTTGAGTAATATCAGTCTTTGACTTATAGCAAAATAAGTTTGTTTCAAAAAATTCATTTAGTAAATTCATTAATTAATCTTAACAATTCAATATAAATAGATAATAATTATGTAATAATTATATATGTATTACACGCACGTAAGAAGTCATCTCATCTCATCTCATGTCATCTCATCGCAGCTCAGCTCAGCTCAGCTCAGCTCAGCTCAGCTCAGCTCAGCTCAGCTCAGCTCAGCTCAACTCAACTCAACTCTTAATCTGGAGTTAGATTGTTCCAAGCTCCGCTAGATTTAACACACGAAATTGGTTAGATAATGCTTGATCTGCTTGCAAACTTTGTACCTACCCACCAAAAATACAAGAAGTTTTTATTAGATTGTTTTTCCAACACAATCTTTTTGGATGGACAGCCTCATTAGTGTCGTGACAACTTTTCGTAAGAATTTTTTCCGTCTAGCCCCCTTTCACAACGCGCGATAAGGAACTTCGTTCCAAAAACTGGCAGGTATCAGATTTCCACACAAATGGCCTGATAATTACCATTTTTACGCTTTTTATGACCGTATTTCTTTTGTGTCTCAGCAAAGCTGCTTAACGTTCGTCAAATGGAATATTAAAACTTATATTTTGCTAGCATGACGCTCGCAGGCCATGGAGAGCTTTGAAAATAAATCTAGGTTCCTAAGTACACAAAGAGCCTTGTGGGTTTCCTGTGATATATGCAGACTAATGGTCGTGTTCTCAGCAGAGGCTGATTTGGTATTCTTATTACAACTTTTTTCTTAATCAAAATCAAAAACAAACCTGTTTTTGAAATGTGATTAATTTGAAATTTAATATTAACTATCTTCGTTACTCGAATTTCCTGAAACTCTGCTCTTATTATATCTTTATCAAATGTTACCATGGCAGCCTTGATTGACATCAAATGAATAAATAAAACATGAACATTACTTTTTATCGTTTATGGAAACAGGGAGGAAAATCGGTTTTCCTGGTATTTATGTTTTTGTAATACATTTATCTCGTGCTTATCTGCTTGTAGGTACAAGATAAATATGTATATTTTAAAATAATTTTACTTTGATCTTTAACATCTGATAAAGATCCATTTGAAAGTCACCTCTTTATTATGTTACCAACAAATTAAAATAACATTCCTTGTAGGTATGTTTTTATTGAGCTTCCTCGTGTAAAGTGGGTAAGTACTCGTACTATTAGTGTACGAGGTAACTCATGGGTGGGCATACTAATATTGTTCAGTTCGTGTCGGCATCACACCGAAACAAAAACACAAGATTGGCATGTTTTGGGTTTTGGCTTAATAGCTTTTTTTTTTAACTTTGCCCCAGACTAGGAATAACTCCTGTATTGTGGGTGCGTTCACAAACATGTAAACTCACATACACTCTTGTGTCCTTCACCAATTCCCCTCACCCAGACCCGAAACAACTATCTGTAGGCCATGCAAATATTTGTTCTGAGCGGGAATCGATCCCGCGATACGCAGCGCAGCAGCCGAGCGCTCAACCACTGCGCCAACCGTGTCGTCAAAAGTTACCTATACGGTTTTTAAAAAACAGTAACTTTGATCATTAAAGTTATCATCATCTCATCGTGTACGCTGGTGCAGCATAGGTACCATCGCGGATCTTGGCACAGGCAACTGAAAGAACAAGGGTAGGTTTTAGTCAGAAAAGTCCGATACGCCTCTCCCGCTCTACTCAGAGCGGTAGAAGTCATTAGATAATTTCACACACTCCAAAAAAAAAACATAGGTAGTACCTACTCTGGTAATTTTTACTAGCAAAGAGTCTCGTTATTATTTTTTTACACCAAATCCTCCGAATTTACGAAGTAAAGAGATAGTTAGCACACTCAGATCATTACTATAGGACGGTTAACAAGCAGACCCCGGTGGAAAACATATCGCTACGTGGCATGTTCTCATTTTATCCAATTACAATTTTTTTTTGTGGGGTGGGAAGTCATCCAATGACTTCTCCTGCTCTGGGTGGAGCGGGAGGACGTGTCAGAATCTTACTGACTAAAACCTACCCCTGTTCCTTCCATGCCTGAGTGCCCAGGGGTGCGGTAACTCATGTTCAGAATTTATCCGCTACCCCTAGGCATATCCTAGCCCATTTCATCAACGGACCACAAGACGCGAAGCGCGAAGTGCCACCGGTTCATGGTGGACATCCCATCCATACGCACAAAGCGTTTTGAGAACACATTCATTGTGCGCACAGCTAGGGAGTGGAATTCCCTGCCAGAGTCTGTTACTTCTAGACAAGCGTGCTCCATCTTCGACCACATCATCGCTTACCATCGTGTAAGATAATAATCAAACGCGTTCCTATCAAGAATAAAACAAAAATCCAATTGCAATAACGTACACATTAATAACAAATCATAAAAAAAACTTTTTTACAAAAGAATAGAACCGACAAAAAAATAACAAAAAAAGTGCAAAATAACTTTTTCAACACATTTGCTCAAAAAATGCATTTACGAAGCCTGTATACATTGTTCGAAAGTTAAAAATTACGCACCCTATAATGGAACGGGCGGTAAAATAGGTACTCACACCTAAGTACCTATTTTACCGTACGCTCCATTGTATAGCGTGCGGTAAAACCGTGCGTATCTTTTATGGCTTTTTTTTATTTCCTTAAAAAAACATGTTAGAAGAATTTCTATTTTGTTTTTTTTTTTTTGTGTCGTTATTGGTTGTGGTGGTTGTTGTTGTTGTTAGTTCTGGTTTTTTTTGTTGGTTGTTATTGTTGCTTGTTGACGTTGTTTGTTCTTGGTTGTTGTTGTTGTTTGTTGTTGTTGGTTGTTGTTATTGTTGTTGGTTGTTTTTGTTTGTTGATGTTGGTTGTTAGTTGTTGTTGTGTTACTTTTTTCGCATAGATGTTTCTAGGGAGAAGGGAGTCGAGAGTAGGTAGCGTAGTGAGAACTTCGTGGCACGACGGCGTCATGCCGTCACGACATTCGAGTCGGTTTTACTGCCAAGCCGCGCCAATAGATGTTTCAAATCAAAAACATAAGTTTTTTTTTTCATCACCGTACCGAACCGTACCGGCCGGCCGTTTCATCCGTTTCAGTATCGTAGGTACTGTTTTCTCGCAAAAGTGTTGAAAAACGTTGTATGACACACGTGCGGATTGGTTTTTACAAACTCGTGACTATGGTAAGCCCTCGACTTCGTCTCGGGCTTACATTCATCTACTCGTTTGTAATAACCAACTTACCGCACTAGTATCATAAATAACTATAATTTCGGAAGTCGGTGTTTCTGGTTTTGTTTCTTCGTTTTCCGAAATTAAAGTTATTTTGCCCTTAGTTGTTCTCCATTAAATTGTGTTAACAATATATAGACAAACGATCGCAGTAATCACGAGTCATTTGCTGGTAGTTATTGAAGAGTTCCATTGTCTATCTTCGAAGATCTTCATAAAATAAATCCTTCCTTGAAAAATATGCATCTGAATAACGAAAACCCCATCCAAATCGGATCAGCAGTTTTCGAGAAAATTGCGGACAAACAAGCATACATACATACATACGGGTCGAATACAGAACCTCATTTTTTGAAGTCGGTTACAATAGAAGGATTTACAGCTTGAAAGTAACTCACTAACATTTCTTGGAACCTGTTAAACCAGCTCTGACATAAAATCCTACTTAAGTCAATTTAAAAATTAACCTAACGTAAAATTATTCACTTAAACCATCTAAAGAAGCTACTTGGCAACTATTCCCATAAAAAATACATATAATAGCTAACTAACGCAAAGGTAGTACGTCTCCCAGCAAGCGCTAGATCACGACTGAGCGCAAATCAAGAAATCCCGGTGACGTGACACAAGAAGTGTGTGTGTGACGATCCCCCGTTTTCAATTCTTTTCTGATCTAGGTATAAAATGTATTCTAGGTAGAAAAGAAAAGAAACGGTAGGTGTGTGACCACGTTAAGGCTTGGGCCACATTGCTGAGTGTATTATCTCCAGATGTAAGGTATTAGTGTCGATTCTCTTCTTCAATAAATAAATAAAATTAATTAATAAAGAAATTAGAAAATCGTGATCTTTTATTAAAAGGCAGTGCGAGAAAAGGATGGCTATAGTTATGAACTAAGTTAAGCTCATTTTACACACTGCTATACTATTCTGCTATATAGTACAACATTAATTTAATAACTATATAGCTATACTATATTGCATTGCGATCACATTATGCGACATAATCGCAAGCAAATATGTAATAAGGCAAGTGTTCCATTTTACAGCCATAGGTCCACCATAGAAAAAAATACGATAAAGACAATAACAATCTCTCTTCTCCACCTCGCAGCCGCCGGGACTTGCGCCTGCCGTGAGTCCAGTGATCCCGGCCGCTGCAGTTGCGTCGAGCTCGAGCGACGAATACTTCTCGCTGCCGACGATACCACCACCTGCGTGTCGACGGGGAAGAGGCCGACCTCCGGCCAGCTTAGGACCTCGAGGCCCACCAGCCTCTGATGGGGTCCCCACTGCCGGTGGAAGTGTGCAGCGCATGCGATGGACGCAATCCATAAACGAAAATGCCATGCGCTCATATTTTGGGACTACAGAGGGAGGTAAAAACCTGACCGCGTATCGTGTTCGGATGCTCTCTTTGTTCCTCTGAACTGAAATGGGTAGCCATGTCATTGCCCCTCCGTCGCAGACTATGGTACCAGTGTTGGTACCATCGTTCAATCATATCACCAGCCACGCTGACGAGGAGTGTAATGACATGGTTACAAACGTAAGTACCCAGTGCAATGACGAATTGAGGAGTGCTTTGGAGTGTCGGGAATATCGCAGCATACCGCTCGAACTTAGGCCACGCTTACCTCGTTTGTCTATGCATAACAAGAATTCCATAAACCTGAGACAACTCTCGGATTCCATAAACCTGAGAACCTAGCTAACAGTGAGTACTCGCATAGGCACAACATTGTAGCCAGGATTATTTATCAGCAACTTGCTCTGAAATACTCTCTTGTAGAATCGGAAGTGCCGTACTATAGGTATGTGCCCGACCCATTTCTCGATAATGTTCATATCACATTGTATTGGGATCGGTCCATCATCACTGACAGGACTATTATAGCTAATAAGCCTGATATAGTGGTGGTGGACCGAATCGAGAGGCGTGCAATGATTGTTGACATTACCATCCCACATGGCGAGAACCTCGTGAAAGCCGAGAAAGATAAACAAATCAAGTATATTGACTTGGCTCGCGAGGATGTCAATATGTGGGATGTGGACTCAGCGATCATTGTACCGATAGTCGTATCAGCCAATGGCTTAATAGCCACGAGGTTCGACCAACATCTCAGGAGGCTCTCGTTAGGCGGCTGGATCAAGGGCTTGATTCAGAAAGCTGTAGGTACTTCTGGACACGGCTCGCATTGTTAGGCGGTTTCTCTCTCTGGAGCCCTGACCCGCATTTTGGACCCTGTTCCCGATATCGGTGGACTACTATTTTTTATATTTTTAAAGGTTTTTTTTATTTATTTTTTATTGAAATATTTAAAAATATAATTTAATATTTAGACAAATGAATAAACGAAATAATAATTTTATTTATTTAAATATCTAACTACATAATTATAATCAAGATTTTCTAAAAGATATATATACAAACTAACAATAATACCTAACATGTACAAATGCGTATGAAAAAACAACTCACTGGGCATCAAAAAATTCATCCACATCGCTGTCAATGGAAAAAGTGCCCAGAACGCTAGCAGCATTGCCACTAATGATGTGATGTGTGTGGGTGTGGGTGTGTTGTGTGATGTGGTGTGTGTGTGTATATTATATTATAGCGTAATCTGAAATAAGCTTGTTAGAGATGTCAAATTAGTTTACGCCTTGCACTTTTAATCGAATTATTCACCTCGAATTACGAGTATTTCAAAATAACTACCTTCTCAACACTCTGCAGCTGTCTTGTCCGATTTTGTTTTATTTGCTTACTCACTTTTACGCGTGTCGCGGTCACGGAAATTCAAACTAAGTTAATACAAACTCGGTGCTATCATCTACTGTTGTTGTTTTGCCTTGAGGAAGTTTGTATCAATCAAAAAATAACTAAGAAATTTACATCGCAAAAAGTGCTTAATCACAGTGACTGAACCACGAGTGCAGCGGATTTTCGTCGTTAAACGCAAAGTACAAGTGCTATAGCGGCGTGCGTGGCACGCTCGCGGCGGCTTTGGCGGTGCAGTGCAGCATAAACCAGCGGGGCAGTGCAACAACATCCAGCGGTGCAGTGCAGCAGCATCCGGCAGTGCAGTGCAGCAACATCCATCTGTGCAGTGCAGCACCATCCGGCAGTGCGGTGCAGCAACAATTACCGCTGCTTTAATAATTCAAAAACAATAACGGTACTACCTACAGTTTCCTGTTTGTTTTTATGTTTTTGCGAGTGATAATAAAATTGCTGTTCACTTAAAATTATCTCTGCGGGGCTCGTAGTTACGTCCATCGATTGCTGATCCGGCAAGGAATTTGGGGATAATTGTGCTCTGCTTGCAATTCTCCTCATTCACGTCATCTCTGCTAGTTTATGAGAACCTGGTACTAGAATGCTACGCTCGCCTCCTATATCAAAGACCAACATCAATCTGTCGCGTTCCGAAACTGACGTAAATAAACTCTGTGAAGATGAGCTAATTGACGATCTGAGTTCATCATATGTTACACAAAGAGCAAAACGCTTCAGGTCTTCGAGTGCTATAAAACCAGTCGAAAAATGTAATTTTAAAACCGAACTGAGAGAAATGATGAAAGAATTTATTGGAACACATAATGCCCGGCTTGAAACCCTTGAAGCTCATATATTGGACCTCAAGCTACATTTCACTAAGATCGAGACCTCAAATACTGCTATGGCGAGCTCGTTGAACTACTTATCAGACCAAATGTCTTCCTTGGAATCCAAGATAACAGGTCTCGAAAAAGAGCGCGCTGTCACGTGTAGCCATTTATCAACTCCTGATGAAAATATCGACACTCTAGAGCGTAACTTGATTGAAACATGCGTAGAAATCAGAAATGTTCCACTACGTCAAAAAGAGTCCAAGCAGGAATTATATGACTCTGTTCATGTACTCTCTAATGTCCACGGCATTGATGTTAAATCAGACATTAGAGACATTTCTAGGTATCGTATTGAAAAACAAAATAACTCCTCGGCGTTGTTTATGGAATTTACAGACACACTCACTAAAAGCAGGTTTCTGGACTCAGTGAAAAGCTACAACAAGCGATTTCCCAATCAAAAGCTCAATTCAGCAAACCTAGGATTCACATCAAAAGCGGTTCCCATATATATAGCAGAGCAACTGACGTGCTGTCAGTTGCTCTGCTATATATATGTCCAGAAAACTGTTTTACTTGGCCAGAAACTTTGCAAAAGCGCATAAATACGAGTATTGTTGGATTTCAAATGGCCGTATTCTTATAAAAAAGATTAAGGAATCACCATATATTGTCATTTAAAATGAAGTTCAATTGCAACAATTATCCAAATCACCTGAAAAATGACTATTTGTACTAGCCTTAATTACATTTATTTTTGTTTTTTTGCTTGAACTATTTTGTAGATTAAGTAAATTTATAATCTGTGTAACTTACCGCTTAAAAATATCAATATTAATTTTGCATGTTAATCTTTACATTAAAATAAGAAACAGGTTTACTCTACACTTCAGTTCACACGTACTAATCTATACACACAGCAACTCAAACAATATCCTAATATCATTCACCACTACATCTCACAATAATATTATACAAATCACGCCATACTGTAAACCTTTATTACTGCTTCTCTTACCTGAAAACCAAGAATCACTTTCCGAACTGTCCCCTAAACCGTTATTAACTTTTTTATTTAAACATTCGATCACATAAACTTGTTGAATGATAACCTGGACGAATTATCTGTATCTAAAGTTTTTCAGTGCACACCAGAAGACTGTTTATCTGTGATTAAACTCCCGGATAACTACCTGAAAGTTCTTTCCCAAAATATAAGATCAATTAATCGAAACTTTCTTGATTTTGAAACACTTCTTTCCCGTCTTTCTCTTGAGTGTGAAGTAGCTGTTCTAACAGAATGTTGGCTACCTTGTCTAAGTAATACCTACCCCAGCTCCAAGGTTATTCACCGATTCAAACTACTAAACACCGTAATCAGAGTGACGGGGTAGTCGTTTACATCAATTCAAATCTTGCTTTCAAAGTACATGAACCTGAATTTCATGACTCTGCTTCTGGTTTAATCATTGAACTTGCGTCTAATGTTGCTATCCTCTGCGTTTATAGATCCCCCTCTAACGCTAGCACTGAAGTTTTTCTCAAATCTTTAAACGAAATACTATCTTCCTTGAATACTTTTCAAACTGTTGTGATAACAGGTGACATAAATATAAATATAAACATAGATACCATAACGTCGTCTAAGAACAATTGTTTGGACGAATACCTTAACTGTCTCTCTTATCACGGGTTTTTACCTTCCCACCAACTACCCACAAGAGGTAATAATTGCCTTGACCACACAATTCTAAAAACCAAATTACCCTCGTATACTTTTATTTTTGAATCCACTATTACTGATCACTTCTCAACCCTCCTCTGTTTAAATTTTAAGCCACCCCGTCATTTTTCTAATACCTCAATCCTAAAGACAGACTTCGTCTCAATCGACAAATCTATGCAAGGTCTGGAATTCACGCATATTTTATCCTTGAATGATCCGGACGTTGCTACAGATTGTCTGATCCAAACTCTATCGCAGGAGATAAACAATCACTCAACACTGAAGCGTACAGCTAAACGTAAGAGAATCCTAAAACCATGGATTACTCCAGGACTACTCCGATGCATGAGGAACAGAGACATTCTACACAAAAGATACAAACAGTCACCTGATAATGTAGTCCTTAAAGCTACCTACACAAGATACAGGAATTTCTGCACTAAGATTCTTAAAAAAGTCAAAAGACAGTTCGATTCAAACGAAATTGCCAAAGCTGGTCGTAACACAATGATGTTGTGGGAAACAGTCAAGCGTGTCACAAACACAACTAAAATTACTCACCCTCCCACGGAATTACTTTCCTCTTCGGAAACCCCTTATCAATCTCTTAACGATGTAAATTCTTTTTTTGTAAATATAGGCAAAGATCTTGCTGATCGTATTAAAAATGTACAGAAAAGCTGCCCTACGAATTACCGATTCAACACCTACAACAGGTTAAGTTCTTTCGTACTCTTGGAAACAAATCCTGATGAGATAGCTTCTATTATTGGATCTCTCAAAACCAATGCTGCAATAGGATTTGATGGCATTTCTACGACCATGATAAAGAGGTACTCTGCAATCCTCACATCCGTACTCTGCCATATCTTCAACCTATGCCTCGGCTCTGGTACCTTTCCATCTTCTTTCAAAAAGGCCATTATTCATCCCATTCTTAAAGGGGGGGACCACGCCTCGGTTACTAATTATCGCCCTATTGCAGTGCTACCTGCTCGATCCAAGATCTTAGAACGATTTATTAATAACAGGCTTACAACCTATCATGAAAGCAATTATCTATTGTCATCCAATCAATTTGGGTTCAGGAAGAAAAAGTCAACTTCTGACGCAGCCTTGGGATTGATAGATGGAATCGTTGATAAGCTAAACCAACACAAAAAATGCCTCACTGTGTTCATAGATTTTGCAAAAGCATTTGATACCGTTCCTCTCCCCTGCCTTCTATCTAAACTGGAATGTCTTGGCGTACGTGGTGTGCAGCTCCAACTTTTCAATTCATATCTCTCAGACCGTAGGCAGATAGTCAAAATCGACGGTAGCCTTTGCGGAGAGCTGCTTATCTCGTATGGGGTGCCTCAAGGCAGTGTTCTGGGCCCCACTTTGTTCTTGGTGTTCATCAACGACTTGTGCAACATGCAGCTGAGCTCTGGTAACATTGTCTCCTTTGCCGACGATACTGCAATTACCTTTTATGATGAATCCTGGGCTAAACTGCAAGCAACTGCTCAATCTGAATTTGATTTGATATATAGCTGGCTTATCTCACACTCGCTCACACTAAACACTAGTGAAACTAAACTCATAATATTCTCTCTTAAATCCACCACGCAACCATTGACACCCATTACTCTAAAAGCACACACCTGCCAAGCCAATTCGGCCTCTTGCAACTGCCACTGACACAATTAAATACCTCGGCATCATTCTAGATAAACACCTTAACTTTAAAGCGCATATCACCCACCTTACTGCTCGAGTTCGCAAACTCATAATATATCTTTTTAAAACACTCAGACACATTACGCACCGTGTATCTTGCCATGTATCAGTCGGTCATCTCGTACTGTATTACCAGTTCTGCCCGGGGGTGGAGGATAAATTCGAAAGAGTTACCTCGCCCCCGGGCGCGTAGGGCAGGGAGGAACAGGGGTGGGTTTTAGTCAGTAAGAGTCTGACACGCCCTTCCGCTCCACCCCAGAGCGGAAAGAGTCATAAGATGATTTCCAACCCCCAAAAAAAAAAAAAAAAAACTGTATTACCAGTTGGGGTGGAGCTACAAAAACTACACTCAAACCTCTGGAAGTAGCCCAGAGAGCCATTCTTAAGGTTGCTACTTTCCGGCCATTGCTCTACCCCACCTTTGATCTATACAAGAAGTGCAAAGTCCTCACGGTCCGGCAAACATTCATTCTCAACATTTTATTATTACAGCACCAAAAAGCTCCTTTTATAAAAACTCAGTCCTCACTTAGGCGAAAGAGCGAAATTTGCAAACTACCTTTCACACGCTTTGCTTTTACCAAACGTTTCTTTGGCTACCTTGGGCCATTTTTGTATAACAGAATTAACAAAACTATCCTTATACATCAATGCTCTTATGATATGTGTAGAAAACAGATATCGCAATTTCTAAACACTTTAAACTACGACGACACTGAGTGTCTGCTTACTTCACAGTCGTAATGACTTTTCTATCACTCCGTTTCTAAAACCCCACCTCCATTTTTTTCCCGTTTACACACACACGCCACACCTACATCATAAAACTCATACACACCACACCTACCTGACAAAACACACGCACATCACACCTACTCCACAAAACACACACATAGTATAAGTTATCATACGTTTACAAGCATTGTTTATTAAATTAAACCAATTATGCACCTTATGGTCCTAAGCAGTCTCTATTTCAATTTCAATTCAATGTACCCTTCTGTGGGAACCTGCAATTGACTGGCGAACCTTAATACAGGTTTCTATGGAACCTAGCTAGGACGCCAGATCCAATTCTGTATTGTTACTCTCTATATTTATCCCTAAATTGTAAAATTATATTTATTGTAACAGACGTATCACACTTTTTTGAATTAAATAAATTAAAAATTAAATTATAAAACTTTACCGTGTTTTTAGTCGGCATGTTTTTATGAGTACCGTTAATTTGTATTACAATTTGACAGTTCTAATTTATGTCAGTCTCTTTCTTGTTTTATTAGAGAGAAAAAGATAGCAATAGCATAGATTAAGTTTAGTTTATAGCACAAACTAAACTAATTTCATAAGGACAAAGCTGCAGGCAGAAGCTAGTATAATGCGAAGGTAACTCTGTCTATTTTCTATTACCTTTTCACGCCTATACCACCAAATTTGATGAATTTCGGTATAGAAATACATTAGATATTGCAGACAGATATAGGATACTTTTTATCCGGGACATAGTTTAGTTTGAACCTTACTGTATGTAGTTTTCTTTCTTTCTACCTTATAAATCTTTCACATAATGGTAAAGAAGAAAAAGCATTTCATAGTTATCCATGAAACTCACTGAAAGTTAGCAAAAAGGTGACGTAAAATATCGATGGCCGTAAAAAGGAGAGCGAACCAAGTATTGGTAAGTGTATGATATTATCGCTTCTTTTAAAAACCGCTATTTTATTAGAGTAAGGATTTATGACTAAATCACATTTGGGTTTATCACTCAGTCGTAACGTAGGGCGCACCTCGTGGCTATGAAGGTCACAAAATGGCTCTATTTTTACGAGCATTATTTACACGAAATACTTTCACGGTTGACTGTAAACTGTGCCTTATTAATATGACCTTAAAATCCATTTTGAACGTTAATTTCGACACCAGCTTCCCGAATGAAAGTTTTCATACGATTCAATGCATGTTGGACAACAACTTCTGAAGCATGTTCGTGCAATAGTTAGCTAACTAGTTTACGATAAAGTGACTTGATTAGGTTTAAAACAAGAACTGAACAGTGAAACCAAAAAAAAAAACTGTTCAGTTTTTGCTATAACTACGAGTAGGTATAACCTACTTGCAACACCTCTTACCGTTGTACTGTGTAAGAACACCTTCTAACTGTGGTTGATTAAATCTAGTGCTATATTTGTGCTTGAATAGTCATAGTTTTTTCGTCTTTTAGCAACTATTATGCAACAGATAAACAAAATTATCTGTGCTTAATTAATTTAAATTGAGAATATGGTTAACGGGTCATCATCATCATCAGCCTTTTAATGTCCCCACCTCTGGGGTACAGGCCTCCTCTCTGTGAAAGGGTGTGGACCGTAATCCACCACGCGCGATCAATACGGGTTGGTTAAGGGGTGCTTATCTAGTAACAAATGCTTATCAGTTAAGACTTTTTTTTTTTAGAATTGAGTATTTGGAGTTAACAAAATGTTGAGTCTGTGTTTGCAATAACCTGTGTTTGCTACAACCTGGGGGTCATTAAGTCAAGAGTGAATAGGTTACTTCTAGGCAAGCGTGCTCCATCGTCGACCACATAATGAAAGATGACGAAGATGATTAAAAGTATGTTCCAAACGGATGCAATCCAGCGTCCCATTAGAGGTGACCTTGCTTGATATCTTGACGGCAGGTGTAAATCGCCTGCACGACACGGTCGCCAACCGCGTCGTCGGCGCATAATGTCATCCACGGATCAGTGACACGAACACGAACTTATTAGTGAATTAATCGAACTCTGTAGATTCGCCACGCCTATGGGATATAACAATTATGGGAATTAATAGTTCCTTAAACCAGCGGTTCATCCACATTCTTTCTTTCTTTGTTTTTCGTATAGGCTAGTTTCCTAAAAAAATCTAATTAGTCCATCAGTTAGATTAAAAAATATTGGACATGTATTTTTTCTTTTGTCACGTAGACCAAAACAGAGGGCGATACAAAATTTTGAAATTTTACGTGTCGTCACGTCACGCTACACTTTGTAACGTTTAGTGACGTAACAAGCCCCATTTCTGAACTTTGAAGAGTTTTATCTTTGTCATTTTTTATTGGTTTGGTAAAGCAAAAAGTACGAGTCCAATATTTTTTGATAATCTAACTTTCGGACTAAACAGAATTATTATTTTTATACCCAGGAAACAAGACACCCGGACCTGGAATAACTACCTGCAAGTCATACGAATGTTTGGTACGTGCGGGGATCGAACCCGCGACACGCAGCGCAACAGCTGATTGCTCAACCACTGCGCCAACCGTGCCGTCTAAAAAAATTTTTTTTTTTTAAATTAGGAAAAAGCCGACGAAAATTTCCAACGCTAGGGGGTCCAGAATCATGTACTGAATCACTAGTACACGTATGTGCGTTCATGTACCTTACACCCTGTATATATTTATATTTAATGTTTCACAAACTAGTTGATATACATGCTTAGTACAAATTTATGTGCAAGAATGGACAGATGAAGTGCATCATCTGTCCATTCTTGCTGGTACTTAAAAAAGGAAACCCTGAGCTATAAGTACCAGCTGCCCTTAAGTGACACAGTGAGAGGAGTTCATGATATTACATGCAGACATGTTAGATGAAGTTGCCGTGACAATAATAATACATTTAATTAATAACATGGAATACATAATTTTTAAAGAGTAGAATCGCTTGACCTAGTAGTAAACTAAGCTTGTGGTTATTTGTGTATGTGAGTATTGCGTGTGTCTGTATTTATGTGTATGTGTAAAGGTGTATGTGTGCGTGAATATGTGTTTGTTACATTAGTTACTTAACTGGATGAAGGAGATTCTCTGTCCCATCATAGGTAAGTTTTAGTAGCCAATCAATCACAGTTTTTTTACAGTCATGTTTATGTTTATGATTAATATTTAATAATTTGTTTGCCTTGGCATACAAAAATCGTCCGAGGAAACAAACAAATCTCTGACTGAAGGAAGTCCTTAGAGTGACACCCAAAGGAAGTTTAAGCCTATGAGTGGACTGATTATGGGAGTTTATAGAAACGTGGTCGCCATTTGTGTTTAATGAATGTTGCGTTAGGATAATTTGCAGAATAAAGAGTTGACATTGTAGTGTTGAGTAGGCATGATGATGATGGAAGGGGAATAGCAGATATAATTTATTTACCATCACTAATGACAATCATCTTTTGTAGGAACTGAAATGATTGAACCAAAAGGTTTTTCAACTCAACATAAATTTCCTAAGGAGAAAGCAATATAGCGTTAGAACACCGGCATCGTACTGACTGGTTCTAAAAGTAGCCATTTAAGATGTTTACACCGTGACCCTTATCTAATTACGATGACCCGTAAAGGGACGCGCCAGAATGACTGGCTTTATTGCCTTGCCTTGATTTATCGTCCGATTAGGTACAGCATTCTTCGGTAGATTCCTGTATTCTACTTGTAGATTTTATAATAAAAGATAAGAAGATTGGGGGAAAACTTGTCAAAAAAAAGATAAAAACAAAAGAAACGATTGGAAAGAAGTTTTATCCAATTCCTTAAAAAAAAACATAAAAACTACCATTGTTAAACGAACGAGAATGCCCATCAGTTTTCGAAAAACACTGGCCGCGTGTGAAACAGTGCACTCAATATTTCAAATAGCGAAGAAACTCCAAAAGCGAAGGTTGTCGTGCAATCCTCTTCCGATCAAAATATCAAAGCTTTATCTACACTTTTAAGTCTAGCTCCCATTCACTAAGTGTCTGGAGAGTAACGTGCGGTAAGGAACTTATTAAAACAGCATAAAGATGACCAGTACTTCACCAGGACCCTTTTATGCAATAAAAAACTACATTCTAACTGGTGTTAGGGTTGTATACCACCCAAAGCGGGAGATGTCATTGGATGATTTCCCACCCAAAAAAAAAAAGATGTTGTAAACCAAACTTTGTGTTACCTGAAAACGTTAAAACCTAAAAGTGTACTATTAAATAGTATTTATGCACCAGTACTTGAACGCGGCTTCGCCCGCAGAGGAGTTTCTAATTATGACTACCGGTGGCCCATCTCTTTTAATATGTCGTAAATAAATGACCAAATGCAGGAATGAACGTATTCGATATCCGAACTGTCTCTCTCTCTTTCCTTCATTCCGCCTATACGCTTATGCTAAAATGTCTCCCGTGCGAACTAAATCTTTGACACGAAAATACATAGTCTTTCAACTGCCAGTTCTTCAAGCCACATAGCTGAAGACTGCATCCAATGAGTTGGATTGCAAAGAAATTTATAAACTGTGTCTATTACCCGCTTCGCGGATATAAAAAACAATTGTAGTAGTGTCGTGTAATGTGAACGCCGTAGCCATTTTGGAGTTTGAAGAATCACCAGCCTTCCCACCACGTAGGCGAGCTTCGATCATCAGGTAGGCGTACTATTCCTCATTTCATACCAAGAGCAAGATCACCCGATTCTAATCTGTGAATAATTTCTCGATTATTTTGACAACCATTGACCAGATCCTTCAGATATAGTAGTAAGGTTTCTCAAACCGCTGCAACAACAGATTTGTATTTGGGGTACGCGTGAAAACTCAGATATTGATTTTAAATTGAAAATGGCGGCCATTTATGTGAATCATGAGTTCATGGCTTCATATGTACGTTTGGATGCGAGCGGATCGGCAAAAATCGATTTTGTTATTAAACCTTGGGGTTGAATTTCATAACCTATGATTTCACAGGTCTTGGTTCAATCGACAACCTTGACCTTTAGTATTAATTTTTCACCCAAAATAACCCCTGTCAGGGTCGCGAGTGTGTTTGAAAGAGCCACCGCGCCCCCTGGCACAGGCAACTGAAGGAACATGTGTGGGTTTTAGTTAGTAAGAGTCTGACACGCCGTTCCACCCCACACAGAGCGGGAGAAGTTATTTGAGGATTACCCACCAAAAAAAAACTCAAAGTAACCCCAATATCCGTGTGAACGCGACTGGATGTGCGAGTGAGTGTTTTTAACTATTTGTTCCTAGTTCAAATACTAGGTATCTAATGTACTATGTCTATAACTTGGAGCTTGCCACATTCCAGCAATCAGGGCATAAAAATGCTATCTTGCTGCTGACACCACATCATAAAAGCAGACGTACGGTCTATTTTATAATATAATGGGGTATAAAATCGGTCTGTTTACTTTTCATTACAATTCTCTTTCAGAAGCGAAGTTTACGTTGGTAGGATATTTTAAATGGAAGCATTGTATTAATTGTATGGCGTCGGGTGTCTTTCAGAAAAAAGCAGATTCAGTGTTTTCCTGAGGGACACCCGACACCATCTAAACTAAATATAATATTTAGTATATATGTATTTTAATGAATTAAAATTATTATGTTGATTCTCACATCGCAAAATTCAATTATGAAATAAACAGTAACACACCTTATTAATTTATTTTGTACATTTAAAATAGAAAGTACTTTATAATACAGTTGGTAACGGAAAGTGAGGTGACATCTTAGAAATGTCAGGTGACCAACTGTCAACCGATGGCAGGCTACATAAGGAGGCACAAGGTGCGGCAACGGCCTGTTTTTTACTTGGATGGCGCTCGGAACAGACGTGTTACCAGACTATAATAGTGTGCTCGGTTATTAACCGACTTTCGAAAAAGGAGGAGGTTCTATGTTCGACTGTATGTATGTTTTTTTTTTTTTATGTATGTCCGCGCATTTCTCCGTCAGTTGTGGACCGATTTCCAAAATTTTTTTTTAGCCGAAAGAAAATACTCCCGAGGTGGTCCCATATAAATTTTATCGAAATTGCTTTAGCGCTTTTTGAGAAACTGAACAAAAACGAAAAATACGCATATCTTGATGACGTTTTTGTGTTATCCAAATATTTAAATTCCATGTTCCATGTTATTGGGGTTTTTGGTTCTGGGGTATAACAACAAAAAAGCGAAAAATAAAAAACTTTTTCCAAAAAAAAACAACCGACTTCCAACAAAAAAAATACACTTAAAATTTAAAAGTAACTTTAATTTCGGAAGTCGGTGTCAAATATTGAAGAAATAAAATACAAACAACGACTTCCGAAATAAAAAAGTTATTTTTAAATTTTTAGTGTATTTTTTTTTTGGAAGTCTGTTGTTTTTTTTTTTAGGTTATGTTTTATTCGTGTATCTACCGATTATTTATTTTGGCTTGTGTAATTCATATTTTTACAAACCGATGAAAAACAAGGAGGAGGTTCTTAACTCGACCGTATGTATATATTTTTTATTTTTTTTTGTGTATGTTCAGCCCTCACTCCGTCATTTATGAACCGATCTTGATGATTATTTTTTTGTTAGATAGGGTATACCTCAAGGGTAGTTCCATGTCAAGAAAATCAGGATCTGATAATGGAATCCTGATAAAATTGAGAGAAAACCTCGAAAATTGTGAGCACGTTTAGCGTTTCTCTGTACGTATGTTCGGCCCTCACTCCGTTGTTTATGAACCGATTTTGATGATTCTTTTTTTTTTAGATATGGTATAGCTTAAGGGTGATTCCATGTCAAGGACATTAGGATCTGATTATGGGATCTTGATAAAATTGAGAGAAAACCTCGAAAATTTGGCACGAATATTGTTTCTGTTTACTTTTCATAACTTAGGGCTGATTTTTCAATAGTCAGATAACTTTTAACTGAGGAATAAAAATGGCATTTTGACAGTTTTTGTATAGAAATTATGTCAAACCGCAATTTTTATTCCTCAGTTAAAAGTTATCTGACTATTGAAAAATCAGCCCTTAATCAGGTATTTGCATTTAGGAATCATCACATCATGAAACTGAGTTGATGATGGAAACCATACCTTTCCTAAACAATAGAAGTTCGATATAATAAACTGGTTTTAGTGACAGATATCACATAATATGCTTTGAAGAAAAGACGTCCTTAGAATATTGGAGGTAACCTCAACTGGTCAATATCCTGGGAACCTCATGGAAGGATGGTTACATCATCAGCTCAGTGCCAAGAGGAATGATGAAGGATTAGAAATTAGCCTCAGAGTATTAAAAGAGGATGCGAGTCACAAAAAATCATAAAATAAATAGTAATAATATAATAATATTCCACAACTATCACACAACGCCATCTAGTCCCAAGCTAAGCAGAGCTTGTGTTATGGGTACTAGACAACTGATAAACATACTTATATATTTCTAAATACATACATATTATAGATAAATTACACCCAGACACAGAACAAATGATCGTGCTCATTACACAAACATTTGACCTAGGTGGGAATCGAACCCACGACCTCCGGCATAGCAGTCAGGGTCACTAACCACTAGACCAACAGGCCAGTCAATAAAAAACTTATTAACAAAAAATTCAACCGACGAAAAAGAACTAAAAAGTAAAAAATAAATAAACCTTTTAAGTCTTGAGTATTGAGCTTATTTACCTACATAAAATATCAAATTTTATATAAACAAATTTTTAGTCGGCGCCAAATAATAAAATGATTAATTACCTACATCTAGCCTTCTTCATTTCTACGTACATATAAAATTTAGATATTTAATAATCAGATTGTTGTTTGGCGCCGACTCAAAATTAGTTTATATAATATTTGATATTTTATGTAAGTAAGTAAGTAAGCTCAATACTCAAGACTTAAAAGGTTTATTTATTTTTTGCTTTTTAGATTTTTTCGTCGGTTGAATTTTTTGTTAAAAAGTTTTTTTTATCTGTCTGTATCTGTTTCGTTATTTTGTTCCTAATAAACGATTATTATTGTTATATCCGCTAGCTGATACAACTCAAAATAACAGGTAAGGAGAATTTTTTTCCGCTTCAATGTGTTTCACAATTGAAATCCAATATCTAATAAGGGGCGACCAGCTATACCATCCCGCCTTTTGTCAAGAATCTAATAAACTATTGCTGTAAAAGTTTATTATAATATTCGAGCTTGCAACGTTCATACATGTTTGGTGAACAATCTTTGGCATCCAACCAGACAACTATTTTGATTTTGACCCGACTACGGCAAAGCCAAAAGTAGGGTTGTGATTTAGACCAGTATGTATGTTTATTTGTTTCTTCAAAACTACTTACTCATCATAATTTGACATATGAGGTATCGTTGGAAGCGTCCTGATCGCCCACTGGTTAAAAGCTATGTGCTGTCACACTAAATTTAATATCCTTAAAAGATTATGCAGTCTTGAATTTTAATACAGTGCCGTGTTAGGTATCAAATGAAGCCCAGAGGACACGGTGGAGCATACGGTGGAGATCTACCCCGCTTGGGTGGAGCACCACCGTGTCTTCGTGAAGGCGATTGGCGCCAGCGACCTCTCGCACCCGTCCCTGGTCCAGGCCATGGTACGGGGCGAGAGGGAATGGGAAGCAGTCTCCTCCTTCTGCGAGACAGTTCCTAATGCTCGCGAAGAATGAGGCAGAACGGGTGAGGGAGACTCAACGGGGTCTCCGTCACGCCCCCAACTGCAGCCACCGCAGGAGACGCCCTGGGCGTCGGGGGTCACGAGACGATCGCCGGCCCCCGTAATGAGATGTCAGCCAACACTGACGGAGTCCATCATGGCCGATACCTGCATGCCAAGGGGTCGCGGATAAATTCTTAATAGAGATACCGCGCCTTTGGGCTCTCAGGCATGAAAGGAAAAGGGCTGGGTTTTAGTCAGTAAGAGTCTGACACGCCCTCCCGCTCCACCGGCTGCTGGAGAAGTCAGAGGATGATTTCCAAACCCCAAAAAAAAAGGTTTTCAGATGAAAGGGTAAGTACCTACATTTCAGACATGAAAATAAAAACCCAAAATAATTAAACAAGAAATAATTTAAAAAACTAAAACCCAACTACAATATGATCGTGCTGTTCAAGAAAATATTTTGTTAGACAGTAATGTTTCAAGGATAGCCGTGGTCGTATGCCACCTTGTCATATAGATTGCTTACTACCTTTATACTGACCTGTACTGTTTTGTTAACATTCCGCAGGTGGCCAAGATCATAACAAATTTTCAAAAATAAAACAACCGAAAAGCTTTGTGTGTGTCAGGATGAACTTCAAGAGTTCTTGGTATGCAGTTAACGACGCCATCCTAATAGCATTTATTGTTGGCCCAACCAAATGCCAACACGAAATGCTATTAGGGCATAGACGGACTGCTTGGAGCAGTCAGTGCCAACAGCTCCCAGCGGTCGCTGTTAGAAGAACTGCAGTTTCAAAACAAAAAGATATTTGCCATACAGGGACCGCTCAAGCAGTTCATTTGTTTTCGTAGCTGAAAATGCAATAAATGCCCTAAGCAGTCCGTCTATACCCGGGCCTGCGGACGGCGAGTAGTGGGTAACTCGCCGCTTGATCAACACCAGGCCCGAGAGTCGACGACGCGTAGTGTTCCACGCGCGCCTCAAAGAGTTGTCAGCAAAAAGGACGGGGCCCGTCATGGCCGATGCCTGCCCGGGGGTTGAGGATAAATTCGAAAGAGTTACCTCGCCCCTGGGCATTCAGGGCAGGGAGGAACAGGGGTGGGTTTTAGTCAGTAAGAGTCTGACACGCCCTTCCGCTCCACCCTAGAGCGGAAGAAGTCATAGGATGATTTCCCAACACCAAAAAAAAAAAAAAAAAAGCAGTCCGTCTATGGAGGCCCAACCAGAACACGCATGCTCTCGTGCAGTTGATCTCGAGTTCTAAACAGTCCGTCTATCATATGGACCGCCTTAGATCTCACTTTTTTTATAGGCGAAACCGTTACAGAGAACGTGGCAATCTTTCACATATATGTTTTCGATGGGATAGAACTAATAATCACAATATTTTCAGTATTCATTTAAAATATTGTTTTTTTTATATACAGACAGTTGCATCACGTAAAAAAAACCGGGTAAGTGCGTTTTGGGGTCAGTAGTCACCCGTTACAACATGCGGACTTAAAAAATGGCTTTAAATTATTACTATACACAAATTAATTGAGTTCACAGTTTCACAGCCAATATCGTTTGAAAACGGGCCCACATAGGACGATGGTAATTAAAGAAAGAGTTATAAAATCCATGTTCATTGCACTGAAGCTTTGAATGTTGGAACACCCAAGCGCTTACTTATGGGGCTTCTCTGACCACCCCATTTGGGATAAAGTTTGTGACATTATGTTTGTATGATGAATTTATTTTTCCACTTCACACCACGTTCTGTCAAAAGTTAATAGTAAAAATTAAATAAATGTAACGTTTTCCGAGTGATCACTGTATTTATATCTCAAGAATAAACAAAAATATGTTTTCGATTTTGTAGACTACAATACTTTATAAACTAGATGATACTCATTCTAATGTTTTATGGTATACAATATTTTTTGTTCGGTTATTTGGCGCGTAAATAAATAAAGCTGACGGTTCCCAACGCGGGAGCAGGCAACATACAACTGTCCATGAGAGAAGCATGGATTTTCCAGATTAACGCCGCAAATACTTAAAGACTGACCCTGTGATTTATTTATGGTCATTGCGAAAGCAAGCCGCAGTGGAAATAATTGCAGTCGTTTAAATTCAAATGGTACGTCAGTTGGTATCATTGGGATGCGGAGTATCAACACTTCTTCGCCCTTATATTTTCCGTTTAGAATTGTTGCTTCGACTACATTGTTAAGTAAATTTTTCACTGATAGCCGTGTGCCGTTACAAATACGCGGTGGGTTAATGTTTCGTTACATTATGACTACCGATCCTACTTTCAATTGACGGTTATGGGGTAGCAATCCTGGAAAATCCAATGAGTTTAAAAATTCTGTTGGATAGTTTACGACATCATCTTGATTAGTTTCGCAATCAACTGATTTGTATGTCTTTAATTCACCGACAATTTTATTTTGAATTTTGAAGTTTATTTCATTTAATCTGTATTTTTGGAAGCTAATATAGCACGTTCGCTCAGCCAAAAATGATCTTTGTAATTTTGAGAGACGTTTGGGAACACCTTTTATATGAGCTCGGTTGTTGTTTCAATAAACTGACAAAAATCGACAGGAACAACACCTAAAAATAGAATAAATTTAGTTTCGTGGAATGAAGCGTTGTTTTGCGAGTTGACAGATGACAGATTGTCGTTTGACGTAGCTTTTTCCAAGTTGATCTGGAGCGAGTCTGCCACGTTAAACTTTATTTATTAGATAAGTTCTTAAAAAGCACCTATGATGTCTCGAAAGGTAGCTGGAACCAGAGTTAAGTTCAAATGCATTAAGCATTCGGATGTTGGACGCTGTGAGTATCTTTTTTGGGTTTTTTTCTGTGCTGATGCTAAGTCTTAAGCGCGTGGCATTCAGGAGTCTCATCAAATCTTTCTATTTGTTGGCAGGGTTCCTACGTTAGATTTATTTAATAACTATGCAAAAACCTAATAAAGTGGTCGGATCATAGGATGGTTTCGAACACAAGCATCCACGTGTCCAGAAATGCCCAGGTTTAGATGACCACGGCATAGATGCCGTTTGAGGACCTCTGAACTGGACCCATAATCATCGAACGATGTGGTAAAAGTGTTTCGACATAAATTGTAAGTTGAACATACAATTTTCTGAGAACGGAGTGCTATATAGTGTGGTGCAGTTTGAAAATAAACGTGATATATGTGAAGACCAAATCTAAGGACTCTTATTTACTGCATGCATACCTCATGTACAAAACCCGAAGATAGGTAAAAGGGTCTCAGGCCAAAAGTATCTCTGACGCTAGCCGGTGGAAGAAATATTTTCTTTACAATGGCGCCCAACGTGGGGCATGAGGTTTGTTTGAGGTAATTTATCTAGAGTTATGGTCAAGCTTATTAGCTAATTCTTATTTACTTATTTTCTTTAAGGTCAAACATTTTGACACTATTCTGGTTATAAGGCACATTGTGGAAAATTTAAAGTTTCCAATTTTAAGCCTTTGTTTATTAGTTAAAACTTAAATAGTGTTTAACTTACTTTGTAAACATGTTAAATATTAATTTATATTGCTGTGACAATTTTTTCACTGATTTGATAAGCACATGGCAAAATTTTAGGTTGCCTGTCTTATGCCTTATTAATTAAGGGTTAAACTTAAAATAGTGATTAACTTAATTATTGGAGTTGTTCAATACCTGATATTATTGTGAAGGTACTTAATTTGAGGTTATCAGCACATGGTCTGTTGAGCCTCATCCTTTGTAATGTATTCTTGAATTTTATGATTGTAACAACTCATTTATATTAGATTCACCTATGAGTGTCTAATATTAGCTTCTTATGTTCACTTAGTGAAACTTAAACTATAATTTGTATTAATCACTATTGTACTCATGGTAATATTTTTTACACTTAATATTATATAATATTAACTTGTTTATTAACTTGTATAATATTAACTTGTTAATTTAACTTAAGTATAGAAACTTAAGATTTCTTTTGTTCAGGATGTATAAATTGTGGATTGATTACCTTCTTAGGTAGGAATTTGTACATGAATTGAATTATTTTAATGTTTCAGTCAATCCAAATGTATCCTGGGATGAGATCTGCAAGCGGTATCTGGGTCTGTGTGGCAGTTTTAAGTAAGAGGACTATCTGGCACCTACGGTGGCCAATCAGGTACGCTTGTGTTCGGAACCAATTGCTGACCAATTTCTGACTTGTACCGTTTACTTGGATAGTTGACTGTGGATTGATAGTGAAATAGTCAAACGAATTTTAACTTGGTCTCAATATTTAATGAGAATTTCTCGGATGACTATAATACTTCACCGGAGTTATTAAAACTTTAAAATTTAAACTCACTTTACTTAATTACTTTATTAGTATAAATAAACTTCTCAAATCTCTTAGTAACTAGTGATACCAACTTTTATAAATGTGGGATATTTACTCAAATTTATTTATTGATGATCCCACAGGCGCCCAACTTAATTAAATAAAACTCAATTTAACTTTTACTTATTTAATCCTTTTAATTGGATTCACTTATGGAATTTTATGTTTAATTCACATATTGAATTGGTTATAGGACATCTTATGGTTTGTTCACTGAAAGATACATGATAAATGTATCTGGTATATTGAATATCCAAATTTGTTTAGATGGACAGTTGAACCCCAATTCGTTTATTTTATTAACAATTGGCTAGGATGCTCGTAAGTCTGTCCATTAAAAGATACACGATAAGTGTGTCTGGTATATTGAATACCCAAATTTGTTCGGGTGGGCAAATAGTCCTCAATTCACTCTTAGATAACTAAATTTAACTTTTATTTATTATATTTATAATTAACTTTTGGAATTGATTATAGGACATCTTAAGATTTGTTCACTAAAAGATACATGATAAATGTGTCTGGTATATTGAATATCCGAATTTGTTTAGATGGATAGTTGAACCCCAATTCGTTTATTTTGTTAACGGTTGGCTAGGATGCTCGTAAGTCTGTCCATTAAAAGATACACGGTAAGTGTGTCTGGTATTGCATACCCAAATTCGTTTAGATGGGCAAATAGTCCTCGATTCACTTTTAGTTTTTGGCTTGGGGTTCATGCTTGAATTGCTCCCAAGCCAATACTTATGAAATTTGATTGAGCAGTTTCTGATAATCCTGTTTAATTAAATTATCCTTAATGCTTTTGAATTTCAAATATATAGAATATGACTTTTGTAAATTACTTAACTACAAAGTTAAACTCAATACATTGATAAATCACAATCACTTAGATTTGTGATGTGATATTACTTTCTTTAGGAACTTGTTGTTATGGTATTACTGTTACTTACTAGGATAGGAGATTGAGGGTAATAAAATAAAACTTAATACTTACTCATTGAATCTCAATTACTTGAATAAGAGATTAATGTTGTCAAAACTAAATATTTATTTTTTATTAGTTTTGAAATAATTACTTGTGAATACTTGATACATCTAGTATCATAGTTATTTAGATATAAAATTTATAGATCCTTTGGAATAACAATACTCTGTGTTAAGGAGTATTGATTATTTAATTATACTAAACTTATTAGTAATTGTATATCACAAATACTTAGATTTAAAATAAGTAATTGTGTGATACATTAAACTTAAAACTTTATTTAAATGTGTGCATACCTACATACAGACTTTTGTTAAGGAGTATTGGGGGTTATGCATACCTTCTCATCCTGTTTCTTGATTTTTATTTGGTACTTAATACTTAATTGAAAACTTAAATTGAATTGGTACTTACTTATATAGTAGTAATTTAATCTTTGTGTCTGAGGGGAATCTTGATTCGGATTTGGTTCGAGATGCCTCAGCTTCTGCCGAGGGTTTTGGTGAGATTCTAAATGTACATGGCATTGTAGTCTTTAAAAAAAAAAAATTTTTTTTTGAGTAAAAAAAATTTTTTTAACCGGGGTAAGGTGTATTGTAACACCTAAAAATAGAATAAATTTAGTTTCGTGGAATGAAGCGTTGTTTTGCGAGTTGACAGATGACAGATTGTCGTTTGACGTAGCTTTTTCCAAGTTGATCTGGAGCGAGTCTGCCACGTTAAACTTTATTTATTAGATAAGTTCTTAAAAAGCACCTATGATGTCTCGAAAGGTAGCTGGAACCAGAGTTAAGTTCAAATGCATTAAGCATTCGGATGTTGGACGCTGTGAGTATCTTTTTTGGGTTTTTTTTTGTGCTGATGCTAAGTCTTAAGCGCGTGGCATTCAGGAGTCTCATCAAATCTTTCTATTTGTTGGCAGGGTTCCTACGTTAGATTTATTTAATAACTATGCAAAAACCTAATAAAGTGGTCGGATCATAGGATGGTTTCGAACACAAGCATCCACGTGTCCAGAAATGCCCAGGTTTAGATGACCACGGCATAGATGCCGTTTGAGGACCTCTGAACTGGACCCATAATCATCGAACGATGTGGTAAAAGTGTTTCGACATAAATTGTAAGTTGAACATACAATTTTCTGAGAACGGAGTGCTATATAGTGTGGTGCAGTTTGAAAATAAACGTGATATATGTGAAGACCAAATCTAAGGACTCTTATTTACTGCATGCATACCTCATGTACAAAACCCGAAGATAGGTAAAAGGGTCTCAGGCCAAAAGTATCTCTGACGCTAGCCGGTGGAAGAAATATTTTCTTTACAATGTCAACCAGTCGAATCATCAACAGGGATTTTGCCATTACCAAGGTCAATGAGTTGTTTAGAAAATATTTCTCCAGATTGATCATTTTGCAATTCAACATGCATATTCTTGTTTAAATTTAGTATCTTGACGTATTTCCACAAAAAGGAGGACCTTAAACATGCATTGCAATAGTTCATCCGCTGGCGTTGACCGAGGAATCACTGGTAATATTTGACAAAAATCTCCTGCTAATAATATCATCGCTCTACCAAATCGGTTTTGATTTATTTTATTTACTTATCAAAACAAGATTTTTGTTACAAAACTTTACAAGGCACACTATTAGACCTCTGGTCTGTCTTAGCATACCATGACCAGAGTTGAACAACGCGCCATTACACAGTCTTTAAATAGTAGTTATTAAGTTGTATAATTTTATTTGATTTTAATATTTATTTAATTTTGATGACAAATTTTAATTGTTTATTTTATTGTTTTGATTGATTATTTGATGTGAATGAATTTGAATGTTTAATTGAAAATTTGATTTATTAAATATTGAATTGAAAATATTGAATCTGATTTATTAAATATTGAATTATGTCACAATGGAGTTCACCTAGTAATTTTTTAGTTTGCGCTTTATGTTTTTATTGTTCAATGATTGTTTCGCAGATCTTTCATCGTTCTGTCTAATGCCTCTAAAGACTTTTTATGTGTCATCGTGCATTCATCCCACACTATCAACTTACATTGCTGCAAAACCTTTGTCATTGCTGAGTTCTTCGAAATATTGCAGGTCGTAGTTTCATTGTTTTGAATTTTCAATAGTAATTTTAGCGCTGAATGGGCTGTTCGACCGCTTTCCAATAACGTGGCTGCAATTCCAGATGAAGCAAGTGCGAGTGCAATTTCATTTTGTGAGCGAATTGTTGTTAAAATCAATGAAAGCAAAAAAGTCTTTCCTGTACCATCTGGAGCGTCCAAAAAGTAAATTCCTCCAGTTCCATCATTTACAACTTTCATAATTGAATTAAAGACATATTTTTGTTGTTGGTTCAACAGCGGAATATTTATTCTAACTGATTCCCTTAAAGCATCGAGATCATACAGTTTTTCACGTCGCAACTCTTAATTAAAAGCGTACGAGCATTGGGCGATTTGGCACGGCCAAGCCTAATTGAGACAATACTTTGTTTGACATCATCAAGCACAGGTCTTCAATTATTATCAATGCCTCATTGTAAATTTCTTCTGTGTATTGTAAATGCATATTCCCTGTTCTAGTGCGCATTTGATGCAAGATATCGTCACACATATCATCTTTGTATTTGATCCATAAATCAATTGGTTTTAAGGGCCGCATGTCGATATAATTATAGAAAACAATGTTCGTATTTGCTGAGGTTTTGCAGAAATTACGGCATCATTTAAGGTTTGATCCCAATGGGAATCATTTACTAACAGTTGCAAACGCTGACAGGCTTCTCTGTAAGAGTCACATAATTCTCCATTTACAGTTGGAATGATGTTGGGCCCCGAACATTGACTAACAGTAATCGCAAACAGAAACACTCATTATTGCTTGGTTGAACTGAATAAATTCGACCAATGTCATTAGTGGAATATATATTGCAGTAGCCTGGAACTGGATTTCCTTGCTTCCGTTGTTGAAATATTTTTGATGATTGATTCCAAGTTCGGGCAAAATCATCATTCTGACACATATCAAAAAAAACTGGTCAAGGTTGTAGATGGTGGTTCAATAACTCGTTGTAGTACATTCTATGCAGTAAAATATACTCTTTGGCCATTTTCTAAGTGGACTGCTAAGTTAACTACAGTGAGGTATCTTTCATGAATGGGAAAAGAAAAAATGCGCCAAATTGCTTCATTACTGCTAACGTAACGGCCCATTTGGTATTGGTTAATTTCATCAATAGAATTCTCAGCACTAACTCCAATCACAGCCATATCACTTCCTTTTGCTATTTGCAAATGTATTTTATGGATTTTACGGAATGGCAAGATTCAACATTGATGTGCGCCTTGAAAGTCTTTGATAGGATTGGTGAATAAGGAACAATCCAACGATTATCAATTTCGATATTTTGTTGATTTATTTTTTAACAACTGTTGATCTTCCTTTATCTGCAATTGATCGGCGACGATATAGCGGATAGCCATCGTTCCCTGTAATTGTTTCTGCTACTAATTCCCGTGTATACCGTTTCGAACATTTACCATCATACATGGTGAATTTGGGTTAAGATTTCCACATGGGCCATGAACCATGTTTTTAATAACAACTTCATGTAAGCCTGGATCGACTTGTACATCAGGAATTTCAGCAGATATGATTTGATCAACTTCATTTGGTCTTATTTTCTCAATTTAACCAAATCAAGATATGAGGCAACCCACGTTTCTGCCACTCCACAGAATACATTCAGCAGCGCGTCTCACCAAACACACTGTGTATCACAATCAAGTACATTAAAGATTTCAACTTTAGTCGGAAGACTCGTGCAGTAATATCATGGCAATCAATCGGTGATTGGCCAGGTAGTAACTCCTGTTTGATTTCTATCCACTTTAGGATTGCATGTGAATGTGATAAATAAATTTGCGGTGCCATAATGACGAACATATGTCATGGCATCTTGAGCATATTCATGCATGTGCCGAGGACTTCCTCCAATATGTTGCTGGAAGAATTGTCATCCGGCCGACATTGTTTGGATGTCCATGAGTAGTAATTCCATCTCGAAGGTGAATATACTCTTCAGAACGTAGTTTGGTCTGGATCAATCTGATGAATGTTAATATCTCGGTTTCTATTTTGACATACATGTCATCAGCATATTGATGAAATAATCGCCTACATTTCAATATGTGACTGTCTTTATTTTCACGAACCATCAGGCGGTATGAGTAAAAATTCATTGAACTAAAATTTTTATTACTTTCAGCACCTGTAAATAAAATAATATTCTGATGACAGTTATTCAACAATAACATAATTGTAAACAGAAACAATGTAATGAAACAAATTTCTAATTGCCTGTATTTGGATTTATCATCTTGATTGAGAAATGAAAAATCTCTCCTTTCCAAAATAATATTGGATATTGTAACGCGTCATATGAGCGATATGTTTTATATACACGCTGTTACTGATAATTTCTGCGATGTAAAACAATATCACGGGCTTCCAGATTTAAATTGCAACTTCATCAATTGTTGGTGCGTTGAAACGTCTTGCATGTTTGCGACGTAACGGGAGGCTACGTGGGAAGTAAAAAATGACAACACGTACCTCGGTTAACATTAAATATATATATATTAAATAGAGAAAAGGCGTGGGAAGGTTTGCAGTCACAGATTTCGGCACTCCCTGGGAGATGGCACGGTACTACCCTGGCTCAACCCGGTGACGGATGATTCGGGGGACCCACGTTGCGTTCGCCCCGGAGATGTTGGCTGGCAGGTGGTAGCGCCGGCTTGTAGGGTCAACAGGAGCCAGGATAAATCGGTCGGCAGGTGGTCGGGCCGGCTTGGAGACGGCTAGCAGAAGCCACGCGGGTAAATAAGTACCCGGCGTGGAGGCCGCCGTTGTGGAAAGTGGCCTAGTGGTGACGGCACGAGGCACTGCGGCAGGATGGCCGCGATGGATTACGATATAGGTGCGTGCTCGGAGCGTAGGGCTCCAAGTCTTCCCCCTCCATATTCAGGTTTGATCTGAGTGCTTGGACCCGGGTCTCGGAATCAGGGACTCCGAATCTGGGACCCTGGAAATAATGTCCAGCGTGTCTTAAAGATAGCTGTTGATGTTCTCCGCTGATTCTGACACTCAGGCATGAGCAAAGCGGCTGTACGTGCGCTAATAAGTGTGGTTGTCAAAATCAGACGGAGTTTACAAAGGTGAGGTGAAAAGCACGAGGACATGCACATTTGAGCGTAGCAGCATGCTACGCACAAGTCAAGATGCGCATAGCAAAGGCCTTATAAAGTTAACCACGCGGAAGGCGTGATTACAACAATACAATAGTTTTGTTGTAGGTTACAAACCTTGATTTTACAATGCAAAGAAGAGAAAAATGCAAGACAGAAAAAACATGTTCTGGAAAGAATTTATATATAAAATTAGGAACACAGAATGCACACAACTATTTGTATGCTGACTCAACACTCACCCAATTAAGGGTAGTTTTCACACAATTTATTAAGGTTGGCAAATATTTGCCAATGTAAATTGCAACTGAATTTGGCGGAAGGTTCACGGGTGAAGTCTCAGAAGTGTTCGACAGAACAAGAGAACGTGAATCCACCGCCAGCAGTTGGAATAAAAAAGAAAAAGGACTCCATGCTGCCCAAGCGGCCTTATATATCCACGCCGTCATTGACAGATGTCAACGAATCCAAAGACAATAGTGTTGTCAGCAAACTAATATTGTGTATGATTTTTCAAAATTGAGTTAGTGGCTTTTGGTCTCTGTGGCTTTTTCCTTATGTTTAATTTTAATTGAGATTTTAACGCCACTACGTTACATGTTTTTCTACAGGAGTTGTAGCAGCTCTGATTATAATTTTATGATTACCAGATGGCATGTGATCCAATGCAGTTTTAAATAATGTAATCAACTGATTATGTTTATGAATCAAATTTTGTAATTCTTCTACAATAGACCTCCTCACGGATCTTTTATTGGCACAACGCTGACAAAAAGTTATAGCTTGTAATCAAAAATATAAACTAAACCAAACAAACATAAAAAAAGTCGTGTTACCTTAAAAGTTGGCATGAAATTGTTTCAAATTATAATTGTTGCCCCAAAAGAAGTCATTTGGAAGCAGTTGTTATAATTTTTGTATGTTTGTAAGGAAATGTATGGAATTAGTTCCAATTCCTGAAACCAATGAGTACAATCTGGCTCTGGTGGTGGAACCAATGGCATTAATTTCACTTTTCCATTTGCGCAACACAACCATTTGCTTCATTTTTGTATTTCAATGCCTTACAATATGGGCAGACTAATTTCATAGGTCCAATAGTAACGCATTCATAGGAACTGTGTAGTCAATTGAAACATGGTAACTGAAAGCCGCTCATGAAAAATTGAAAGCAGTACGAAGACGAGGCGTTGCACGTAACCTAATCCTTTCATTTTCATTTCGCTCTTGACGTTCTTCTGTGGTCCGATTATATTGAAAATTTTCTTGGTTTGTAGCATTTCGAGATCTTCGACCCAAATTACTGTTTCTTGCTGTATGCTGTGTGTGTATTTTTTTTTTGTAAAAAGATTTTTTTTATTTATATAGATTAAAACCTTCCGTGGGCCATAAGGAACATACAAAAAAATAAATTAGCTGAATTGGTAGAGCCATTCTCGAGTTATGCGCTTAGCTACATTTATTTTTATTTATATAGATAATTATACACGTGTACTAACCGTTTCAAACATGTAAAAACTTCACATTAGTATTTTTTCTAAAAAAATTGTATTCGTACAAAATTTTCCAAGTAGGTACATTTCATAAGTTGAGCCACTAGTAGTCTTAAATTAACAGAGTTAACTTAGCCGTGACAGTTTTCACTAAGCTAAGCCGCGGACGGATATACGGACACAGCGAAACTATAAGGGTTCCTTGTTAGGATTACGAAATCCTAACAAAGCGATTAACAGTTGATTGTCCTTACTTTGAAAATTTTATCTGGTGACTCTTTAGTCTGTAGTAGTAGCCTACAAATAATTTACATAGATTAGTATTCAATTAAGTAGTTGTGTAATAAATGTGTGAAGCTTTTACCTCTTTTAAATCTAATAAACATTATTTGAGTACCAGTATTGAGATCTTTGGCAACTTTCAGTGATCTCAGACAGACGTCTAATCATATTTTATTTATCTCAATTTCTACAATGTTCAGTCAATGTGAGCTATCTTTCTTTATAACTTTTCTTTTGTCTCACATTCATCCCCAGAGAGCTTTAACTTTTACCGTTATCTTGATATATTTACTGAAATGTGTTTGAGCCCTGAATCTTGTTAACTTGATATATATCTATTTAGAAATATTTATTTAGTATGTAGTCGTTGTATAGGTAAATACTACACCTAAGACTATGAACAGCTATACTAGCTAGCTAGCTCCTCCATTTTAAATCTGTCCAAAGCTTGACTTTAAAATAAAGCTTTGTGAGAAAAATGTTGCCTAATGAAATGGTTTCTACAGTTGCATCTTCTGTAATGAATATTTACTTTGATATGTATTCAATTTTTTTAGGTTTTTTTTATTACTTTATTATTGTAAATGTGGGTACATGTTGCGACGACCCCAAATAAATTGGGATAAGGGCAGGAGAATGATGATGGGTACTATGTATGTTTTTAACGTTGTCTGACAGTTTGAGTACTTTTGCGGCCTACACAAATGTCTTTGGTAGATCGTCGAGTCATTGAGCTCCTTAGTAGTTCTAAGTTGAGCTATTCGACAACTGACAGACGTTTGTACTGACTGGACAGGTCCACTCAAATACGTGTGGTTCTTTTTTCAAAAGACCATTACAGACACGAATCTGCATGGTCCTCATATTGTGAATGTGAGAACTATGTAGGTCGTTTTATTCACGTAGATTTCATGATTGTCTGGTAGTTTGAGTACTTTTGCGGCTTACGCAATTTCTTTACTTTGATATTGTTCGTCGGTTCGTTGAGTTTCTTAAAGTTCTGAGTTGAGCTACACGATAACTGACAAATGCTTGCACTGTCTGGACAGGTCCACTTAAACCTGCGTGGTGCTTACTTCAAAAGCTCGTCTCAGACAATGACGTACACGGTTCTCATATATTTCACCAGTACATATTGCATGGATTAGAACACTTTAAAACAGGTTTGTTTTGTTGTTTCTACTCAAGGTAGTCAGCTTGGAAACACCGGCCTCATCTAGCTTAAACTGACAAAAAATAATGACGTGTAAAAGTGTTCCTTGTTATTTACTGAATGAACATCATTTATCATTTATAACTGCAACGGCACGTTTGGCGCATTGTTTTACATACATTCGTTGCACGAGCTTTTGTTATGTGGCGAACATTAATTCGCGACGTTTTGCGAATGAATGTTCGCCGCATAAAAAAAAAACTCAGCTGTATTCACGAATACCAATGTCACGAATGCGAAGGTAGTGCCTCCGCAGTCATCACCGTGTCCCGAATCTCCTGCCGCCGCTGACTTTGAAAAAAAAAGCGGAAAATAGGGTTTGCTTAAAAAAATCTTAAAGCACAAGCAATAAAAAATAATACTGTTCAAAATCCAAAAAGCAAGCTAGATTTGAACTTGCGTAGGTATACGTGCCACTTGATCCGACCACTCGGCTAGGCTCACATGTAACATAACAGGTGAAAAAGAAAGATGTGCTTTGTTCTATGGAACAAAGTTTGTTTGTTTGTTTTGATAGACGGGGTAGGCAAAATTATAAAAACAGATTCCGAATGTTCAGCTGGAAATGTGATAACGACGGTCGTAAGATAAGCCGACGAATTCCACGGTTCTATTTCTGTTTTCAAGGTTTAAAGGAATCTAACACGAAGGGGATGAATGGGGCTTTGTTCGCTCGCTCTGCTCGCTCACTCTAGCCCCTTCGAACCTAACCTGTCCGTGTCGAGGTGCCCTAAGTTCCCAAGCTCGCAACTAAATAGTGGAAAAAGTTGTCGGGGTCGAGGTTGCCCACTCGCTTCAAACAAGCAACCGTCGTAAGTAAGGTAAGCTGACGGAGCTGCCGACAACGGCGTTATTTCTGGGTGCCGTCACCGGCACTCAAAAATAACGGCGGCGGCACGCTATGCACGTTATCGTTCATTCGTGAGTTAGTATAGCTAAGTATTAGAATTATTTTTTGTGATAAACGTACTCACCAAACTGTAAGTTTGATGCAAATATACCTTGATGAAAACAATGTTGGCATGTGCATGTTAATTTTCAAAGAGTAATAACCAGTCCATAAGAAAGACTGAGTCTGCGCATAGCCTAATAAGGGGTCACAAATTTAAACCACACACGATTTAACAAGAATATGTGTGAATAATGTGCCACCCACGTTGCCATATCAGTAACATTTTATCTCACAAATACTTCGTTCATCTCGATCAATCAGCAATTTATATCAACAGCTCCCGAATTATACCACATCTATGTTTAATTCTAAATAGTACTATACTACCTACACGTAAACAGTGAAATTGTATGATAGACATGGTTTACCATCAGTTCCGTGTCTGTCGGCTCATTTCTTTTAAGATTTCAGATATAAATAGAAGGCGTTGTGAGTAAGATGCAAGAAAAGACATGAATCAATATGAGTAATTATATTTGGAGATCGTTATAATAACATAGTAAATCTATAGTTGAATTTCTTGTAAATATTTTCGGTGTTCTGCTTTCGAAAAGCATTAAAACCTTTATGGGATCACTGTGACGGCGCTGAATGCTTGAATTACGAAATAAAAGAGATGTTCATGGGATTAAAATGTTTATCCGTCGAGTGAAATACGATTGAAAGAGGATCTATTGGATAATACTCAGCTGAAATAATGTGGTGATCTGGTTATGGGAAATATCTGTAGGTAGTTGTAACCCTTCTTCTTAACTTAATCTACATTATATATAAAAATGAGTCCCTATTTCCTTTGGTCACGGCATCACGGCGTGAATGGTTGGACCGATTTCGCTAATTCTTTTTTGTTGTGTTTGTTATTATGATAGAAAAAAATAAGAAAGTTGCGCGGAAAATTAGGAAATATCAGAAAACTTAACGACTATTTAAACTTCGCGCGTTTGACCGTTTATAACTGAGACAGGACAACGTCTGTCGGATCAGCTAGTAAATATTACAAATACGAAAGTAAGTTTGTTTGATTGCTACCTTTTCGCGCCTATACCACTGCACCAACCTTTATGAAATGTTGCATAATTGTACAGGATGTAACGGAAAGGTGTGGTCTTATTTTAAGAACTGCATCTGCCCATTGATATGAACAACTTTATTCAAGAAAACAAGACGAAACTGTCAAAAAAAAAAATTACCTCCCATACAAATATTGATAAGCTGATGATAACTTTTTATGGAAATTCGAACTTGTTTTTGAAAATTTTCTATTTTTTTAATAAATGCCTGCATGGTAGTGACAACAGCATTCTAAAATTGATCGATGGCAGAGCTTCAGATTGTCCCTTTCAGATACACTGGGTGACAGTCTTAGGTCTGCATCAATAAATAATTAGGTAATTTGCAAAAACTAACAGTACTAACATAAGCACTATTGCTACTAACACCAAAATACTAACCAAATTATGGACATCGTCTGAAATAAAGTTTTTTTTTTTTTTTTTTTAAAGGATAAAGGGTACCTTTATCTTTCCTTATCCTTAAGGGTACATTTTATTTTTTATCAGAAAAGGGTAAAGGGAACCTTTCATCCAGAAAAAAATACTGTTCCTGAGGGAAAGAACAATAACTACGACGGTCACAATTGCTTTAGGATAATAGATGGCGCTATGTGTCTTTCAAATAATTTTGCACCTGTGCTAAGTGGGTCGCTAGTATTACAATATAAAATTGAATTTATTTTTCCTAATTTAGGTTAATAACAGCGATACATAAAATACGTTACAGTTGTACCTATAACATTTTCTTTAAAACTTGAGGCGTGACGTCTCTCACACTGTTTTAAGGAGAAGATTAAAATGTTATAGTTGTACGCTTATTTAAGTTTTAATTATTATTTTTAAGTTCATGTAAAAGTTTTCTTAAAAAGAATTTCACTTCTTTTTTTTATAAGCCCTAAAAAAAATATGTGATTTGTTCGAACCCTTTGTGCGCAAGTCCGACTCGCACTTAGTCTGGATGTTTAGATGTTTGTAAATCCATCACGTCTCAACAGCTGAGCGAATTTGGAACAGAAGTAGACCAAGGCTCGTTCTTTGTGCTTTATCTTGGGTTATCCCATGGTAAACTGAACATTTGGTTGATTAACAAACATATAATCATCGACTAACAAGCGAGTGAAGTCATTGGAAAAAGCTATTAGAAAGTAAGACAGCAAATAAGACAAGAGTTTACCACTTATGAAGGCATTAAAGTACGAACAAGCATTTTCCCACGTAGCTTCTTTTCAAAGTTTGTTAATTATTAATCTCTACGATCAGTTTAGTTGTATTACTAAAGATAACAACTGGCGTTTCGGGGTAATTATCTAATGAACTTCATAATTATCGCCAATCACTCCGTGTAAGCTTATGAGTGCTAACTTTACAGTTTAATTAAGTTCCTTAAAACTTGAGTAATTTTGAATAAAAAAAATACTTTGATTATGCAAAGGATTTTCTTTTTGTTTTTTTTTTTAATTATTAGGTTATCCTAATAATTCTTGAGCCTTTCAATACTATAATAAAACTGTAACGGGATTCTTTGTCGAAAAGTGTAAAAGAAATGGACTATTGGATAAGTCAGTCCGTCTAATTGTCTTTTACCGAGAGATGCAAAACCCACTGAATAAAACAAGGCAACGTGAAACTTCACACTTCAGTTTGCATAGCGCGTTTGAAAGATTTTTTTAACCCGTAACTAAAAGCAAAAGGTTACACAAAAAACCGCATCTCCGACATAGTGGTAAAACCTTTACTGATTGAAGATTCTGTGATGTAACTTAGCAGTCAACTTCACGGAAATACCGCTTCGATTCATTTATTCCACTCTACATAGTATTTTTAACAGACTTTCGAAACACGAGGAGGTTCTATGTTCGGCTGTATGTATTTTTTTTTGTATGTCCGCCGATTTCTCCGTCAGGTGTGAATCGATTTTTAAAATCCTTTTTTTATCCGAAAGAATATACTACCGAGGTGGCCCCATACAAATTTTATCGAAATTGCTACAGCGCTTTTTGAGAAACTGAACAAAAACGAAAAATACGTATACCTCGATGACGTTTTGGGGTTCTCCAAATTGTTAAAATTCCACGTTCTATGTTATTGGGGTTTTTAGTTCTGGGGTATAACAACTAAAAAGTGAAAAATAAAAACTTTTTACAAAAAAAAAACAACCGACTTCCAAAAAAAATACACTAAAAAATAAAAAATAACTTTAATGTCGGAAGTCGGTGTCAAATATCGAAGAAGTAAAATACAAACACCGTTTGTTTTTTTGTAAAAAAGTTTTTTTTTCTATAAGTAACTCTTATTTGTTACCTGCAAATTTTTTGACCTCTAGATGTTTGGCTACGATATTTCAAAGTGATCACAAATACACTTCTCATCAAACAAATCGAAACAGTAATGCAATTACTATTTAGGCATCATTTAAATAAAAAGAGAACTGATATCATTAAAAAAATACTCCAATCAATAGCTGGCAGTTTAGTCTACACAATGGTGTACCACAATTGCAAATTTGAATTTAAAGTTTTGAATTTTCAACCAATAAATGAATGTTGAGATTAAATATCGTTTTTTTAATAGTCATTGCTAATTAAGATCTGTGACCTACCAAAGAAATCTTTTTCCAACAATCACACATTCATAGGTTGAAGTTACCTAGAACCTATTCACCCTGAAGTTAGCTATGGTCTGTGGTTTACTTGTTCTATTTTTGTGTTTTCTAAACTATAATCTATTTTTAATGGCGCTTTTTGATGGGGGTGAAAAGTAATTACTTTAGTTTTTGAAAAATTTTTTTTCTACATTATGTTTATCCATCCAGTTGATTGCTGTAGAAAGAAGGGAGTCAATTTTGTCTTTAATATTTTTACTATTTTGGCAAGAGGTGAGTAGCGAGATGTCGTCTGCAAATAAAACACACGGTCCGCTTATAGTCTTTGGTAGGTCGTTTATATATATAATGAATAAAGGGCAACCTATTACACTTCCTTGGGGGATTGACGCGTTTATTGCTCTAGTACTGGATCTTACTTTTTCTATTTCTTTTGTGTTGCTATTATAGTATTGAATCTCGACCAGTTGTTCCCTATCTTTTAGGTATGATGAAAACCAGTCATGGGCTTTTCCTCGAATTCCTATTCCATGCAATTTCTCTAATAGTATTTTAAATTGTACCTTGTCATAGGCTTTGGTCATGTCAAGTAGTATACCTACGGCGTAGTTTTTTCTGTTTATAATATTTAAGGCTTCTTGTACATATTTATAGATGGCTGAAGTAGTTGATCTATTTTTTCGGAAACCGTTTTGGCAATCATCACATATTTTATATTTATCGCAGAAGGTGTAGAGTCGGTCACACATAGCCTTCTCAAAATTTTTTGATGCTGTTGGTAATAATGCGATAGGGCGGTAGTTGTTAGGGTCTGTTTTATTATTTTTCTTATGAATAGGTTTTATTAAAGCTGTTTTGAGTTGACTTGGGAATGTTCCTTCTCCGAATGACTGGTTTATTAGTTTGTAGAATGGTAGGGTTAGTTCATCTGCACATTGTTTCAATAAAAATGGAGGTAGTTCGTCTACTGCGTAGCTTTTTTTGGTTTTCAGGTTCTTAATTATTCGATTTACTTCATACCCAGTAGACCCTCTACTGGGTTGAGAAATATGGTGTTTTCTGTAGGGTTAACCACAGAGGATCCCTTCGCTCTAGTAGCCTTCTCCGCGATGGATGCAAAAAAAAAAACTATTGAAAATATTGGCTATCTGTTTCGGTTCACTTACCAGGTCATTGTTCATTTGCAATGTTATATTACTTTTGTCATGTTTTACTACTTTATTTATTCTCTCATTTATTATACTCCACATGGTTTTTATTTTATTCGTTGCTTTTTTCATTCTATTTGTATATTGTATTTTTTTTGCGGTGGTTATGGATTTTTTTTTAAATTTTTTCATATTTTTTATAATATTGTGATAGAATGGGATCGTTTGTTTTTAGTATAAGGGTTTTGAGTAGTCTTTTGTTCTTACAGGATAATTTAATGCCTTTGGTTAACGAGTACTTTTTTTGTTTCGTTTGTAGTTTAAATCGTTGTAAGGGGACGCATTTATTTAAAATGTTCCTTAATTTATTACTAAATGCGTTATAATTATCGTCAATGTTTTTGCCTATTGTTATTATGTCATGCCAATTCTGTTTATATAATTCGGATTTAAATTCTTGAATATTGTGGGTATTATATAATCTTTTTTTAGTATACCAGGTTGTTTGCTTAGTATTTTTATGTAGTTCCATATTGAAAATAGTTGCATTGTGATCTGATAAACCTAATTATTCTTCAACGATTGCATAATTATTTTTATCGTAAAAGTTTGTAAATATTAAATCTAAACATATTGAGATAGTGTCTGAAATACGGGTGAGCTCTTTTATGTGTTGTATAAATTTATATTCCAACATTAGATCTAGGAATAGTTTTGCTTTTAAATTTTTATTTAAAATATTTATATTAAAATCACCTCCTAATATTACATTAGATTTTACAAATTTATTATTAATGTAAGACAATATTTGTTTTAACTGACGAATAAATACGTTTTCAACACATTTGCTCAAAAAATGCACTTACGAAGCCTGTATACATCGTTCGAAAGTTCAAAATTACGCACCATACAATGGAACGTGCGGTAAAATAGATACTCTCACATAAGTAGCTATTTTACCGCACGCTCCGTTGTATAGCGCCGTGCGTATCCTTTACGGTTTTTTTTTATTTCCTTATAGAATAGAATTCCACCAAGGAGTTTCGCATTACGAGAAAAAAAATATTAGCCGTCATGGGACGCCCGGAAGATGTGAAACATTTATTTTGTGTGTTTTGTTTTTTGTTTTGTAGTTGTTTGTTGTTTGTGTTGTTGTTGGTTGTGGTGGTTGTTGTTGTTGGTAGTGTTGTTGTTAGTTGTGGTTGTTGTTGTTGGTTGTGGTTCTTGTTGGTAGTGTTGTTGGTTATTGTTGTTGTTTGGTGTTGTTGTTGTTGTTGGTTGTGGTGGTTGTTGTTGCCGGTGGTTGTTGTTGTTATTGTTAGGTGTTGTTGTTGTTAGTTGTGGTTGTTGTTGTTGGTTGTAGTTTTTGTTACTGCTTGTTGTTGTTGTTGGTTGTTGTTGCTGGTTGTTGTTTGTTGTTGTTAGTTGTTGTTGCTGTTTGTTGTTATTGGTTGTTGTTGCTGGTTGTTGTTTGTTGTTGTTGTTAGGTTTGTTGTTGTTGTTAGTTGTAGTTGTTGTTGCTGTTTGTTGTTGTTATTGGTAGTGTTGTTGTTAGTAGTTGTTGCTGGTTGTTGTTGTTGTTTGTTGTTGGTTTTGGGTTTGTTGTTGTTTTTTGATGTTGGTTATTAGTTGTTATTGTTGTGCTACTTTTTTTCGCATAGATGTTTCTAGGGAGAAAGGGGTCGAGAGCGGTGGCGTAATGGAGGCATCGTGGCACGACGGCATCATGCCGTTTTTCGTCACGACATTCGAGTCGGTTTTACTGCCAAGCCGCGCCAATAGATGATTCACATCAAAAACAAAAGTTTTTTTCATTGCCTACTAGGTACTGTTTTCTCGCAAATGTGTTGAAAAACGTTGTATGACACACGTGCGGATTGGTATTTACAAACTCGTGACTATGGTAAGCCCTCGACTTCGTCTCGGGCTTACATTCGTCTACTCGTTTGTAATAACCAACTTACCGCACTAGTATCATAAATAACTATTTCCTCTTTTTTATTCCAATAAATAGTTACTTTAACAATATTTTCCTTTGGTAGTTCAATTGCGCATGCTTCTATAGAATATTCAATAGACTTATATAACTTATCTCTTTAAAGTCGATATGGTCTTGCAATAAGATGCAGACACCGCCACCTCCTCGATTATGGCGACAAAATGATGCTGCTATGTTGTATCCGCTAAAATGTAGGTTTTCTATTTTTTCTTGTGAGAGCCAAGTCTCACTTAGACATATAGCTTCATTTATTGGTTTGTCATGAATAAAGGCTTCTAGTAAGTGTTGTTTATTCCAAATGCTTTGCATGTTTTGAACGTTCCCTAAGCTCTGACATGTCTTACTCAATCCTAAGACAGAGGACTGCGAAGTGCCTATATCACACCTAGATTTGTGCACTTGCCCTTCACTTTACTTCTACGACGACGACGACGGCACGGTTGGCGCAGTGGTTGAGCGTTCGGCTGCTGCGCTGCTTGTCGTGGGTTCAATTCCCGCATGAAAAAATATTTGTATGGCCTACAGATGGTTGTTCCGGGTCTGGGTGTCTTGTGTATGTGAATTATACATGTTTGTGAACGCACCCACGATACAGGAGTACGTACCTAGTGTGGGGCAAAGTTTTTTCAAAAAAAAAAAAAAAAACTTCTACTAATAAACTTCTTCTTCTACTAAATACAGTCTGAACTACAATTATATTATTAGTAGTGTAGAATTGGGGGTCCTATATCATGCAGTTCGAGCGAAGCGAGAACAAGTGATACACCAATTATTTCGCCGTCGGTCTACTATACAGTTGTACATTGAATATTATGTTTCATTCGCTGGCGCGGGGTCAAACTTTATAAACAACAATATATATCATGTTCGATCGCTGCACAGCGTTGCATCTAAACGATGTGGGAAGGGGTGTTTTGTTTTCATTTAATATGCTACTTAAAACAGTCCAAGTAATGACTTATGGGTATCAAAATAAAGATTATATAGTCTAGTTTAATAAAAAATAGGTTTAAAAGACACAAACTACAAAATTGATAGTAAAAACTTAGTAAGAACAAAAACTTTACTGTTTTTCAACCGTAATCTCAAGTTTAACATTTTTTTTAAGTACTGAGAACTAGATGTAGTGTTACTAATTAAGTTATTACTTATATCGGTTTTCTATAGTATCAGCTATACACATGTATTTTTTATTTGCATGTAGCTACAGTAGTTTACGAGATATTAAGCTTTAAGTCGGCAACGGGACGGGGAGCAAGCGCGGATAAATCACCAAGCGAACGGGTTGACGGTCAAATTGACTGCGAGGTTTCCAAGATGACGCGCCAGTGGCCACTGGGTTTATGGGCCTCAACAGATCCAATAAGCGGCTCAGGTCTGTTGAAGGCCTGCCTGGGGAGCTGTTGGGAGAGTTCGGCACGGTGTCCGCCTCTGGCGTACCTGGCTCATGATCTGGTGCGATTGCCACCACAGCTTCGGGTTCTTGAACTATACAATATCCACAAATAATAGGCAACTTTTTTTTTTTGTTTAATGTAAAAAAAACATAAAACTCATACAAAACCAAACTTCAGATGTGTTTCGATTTTTTTGTTGAGAAGTGTAGGTGTAGCCTTAAACATAGAGAATGGACTGACGGTTCCGTATTCTGACATGAAGTGAATCATTTGCCATCATCTGCCTAGCCTTTTCCCAACTATCTTGGGGTCGGCTTCCAGTCTAACCGGATGCAGCTGAATACCAGTACTTTACATGGAGCGACTGCCTATCTGACCTCCACAACCCAGTTACTGGGTAATACGATACCCCTTGGTAAGACTGGATGTCAGACTTTCGGGCTTCTGACGACCCGTAACGACTGTCAAAGATCCACAATTGACAGCCGGGACCAACGGCTTAACGTGCTTTCCGAGGCACGGAGGAGTCTCGGTATGTAAAGATGGTCACCCATCCATGGACCAACCCCGGCAAGCGTAGCTTAACTGACATGAAGTTAATATGGACACAAAACTGTGAGAGAGATAAAGTGATCCTGTGGCCAGTAGTTGTCTTTTCTAGAATTCTGATTCAGCCACGTCACAGACTTGCAGGAGCGGCCGAGTTCTGCACATAGATAAGGGAAATGTAAAAAAATATTTACAAAATAAAAATAGAACCGACTTCCAAAATACAAACATTAAAAAACTGTGTTTACTTTTATTTCGGACACCAGTGTTTATGGGTTTGCTTCTTCGTCATTTGATACCGACTTCCGAAATTAAAGTTATTTGCAATTTTTAGTGTTTGAATTTTAGAAATCGGTAATATTTTTTGAGTCAGAAGGTGGAACCCTGGAAGACGGCAACGGGAACTCTGTAATAAAACGACGCTACTCCATCAAATTTGGGCGCATTCGACTAGATAAGTACTCTGGTTCTTAACTAACCAGTAAATAACTCATGTCTATGGCAATATTACTTAACCATAACTTAAAACGATGATTCCAATCACGTAAGATAAAAAATTATGGGGGTTTTAAAGTCCAATTATTAAAATACATATAAGTAAATGAGATAGATATTACTAAACTACATATATTATGGAACATCAACATACTAAAGATTAAATAAAAACAAACGAAAAAGAATATATGTAACACGCGTACTTAGTACTTAGTGTTAATTATGAATACACCCTGTCAAGTAGTTTATCCTTAGATCATCTATATAGTAATAGTCCCGCCAGACGCTACGAGATGGCGCTGTACAGATACGTGACAATCCTGAATCGCAGTGTTAAGATTCTTCGCGAATTAGTGACCCACGACAGATTGATTATAGCTCCTTGACGCTAGATAGAGCCGTGCAATAACGTCATGATCCTGAATCGTAGTGTTAAGATTCTCCGTAACTTAATGACCCACTAAGGAAATTGTAAATCTGATCAAGCAATTTCTTCTGCTATCAGCGAGGTGCATCCGCGGATCTCGTCCTACTTGGAAAGGTCACGTAGAACACTCCTGATAGTTTGGTGGAGTAGCCGAACCCTTGTATTTTTTGAGTTAGAGGACTACGTCCCCAGCCCTCATCCGAGCGGACTTGGCTGTGTGGAACTCCGCCTATTTTATTATAGTGTTAATCATTGTTTAAGTAAATACTGTACCATCCTGCTGCTAAATTGCAAGTCATCTTCAAGTTTTCTTCGCAGACAGATGCGATTACATATATTATTAAAAACAAGCAACAAAAAGTTGTTAAATAAAAACTTGTTTTTAAAAATGTATATTGGAATAACAAGATGCCCAACAATCTACACAATGATGCTGTTGGAGAAACGAGGCGTGGTGCCATGTTACGAAATAGTGTAAAAAATAAACAGACATGCTATTGCAGCACTCCCAGAAGTATTGCTATCATTAATTAAAAAGTTTAAGCTATCTGTCTACGAGATTCTCGGGCAAATGTTCTTCCAAACAAGGAAATAATAAATCGATCCACAATTGACGGAGAAATTGGTAAACATACATACAGTCGAACAAAGAAACTCCACCTCTTTTGAAGTCGGTCATAAACGAGACAGGTCGCACAGTCGTGTTGTCTATTTTCTACAGAGTGGTCAATTTTGTGAGTGATTCCGTCCATTCTCTATGTCTGTGGATGAAATTTCCGAAAGTATTATTTTCCGGCTGTCGGCCTTATTATTACATTAGTTGTTTATATATAAGACATGAGGTAATATTTTTGTTTCCAAACTTTACTTGTGTTCTCGCTTTTCCGCCAACAATTTTGGTGTACCTATAATAAGGTAGTTAGTTATAAATTTGTTTGCAGAACAGATAGTCGTTGGGGCCGAAATGTTCTAGAGTGGCGACCGCGTACCGGAAGACACAGCATTGGAAGGCCTCCCCACTAGGTGGCCCGATGACCTGGTGAAGATCATGGGTAGCCGATGGATGCGACCAGTCGTCGTGGCGACACTTGGGGGAGGCCTGACCAGCAGTGGACGTCTTTTGGCTGAATCATATTAAACAGCAGAATATCTTGTAGGTATCACAATTTTTTGTTTTGCTGTTAAGTAATCAAATAAATTCTCCCGCTCTGGGTGGAGAGTGAGGGTGTGACAGACAATTACTGACTATGGGCCGATTTCACCATTCCCTCTATAAACTAAGTTTTACGAAACTAAGCTTACTAAGCTAAGAAATAAAAACAATAAAAAGATTATAGTGAGTTAACCTTAAAAGATAGCCATAAGCGGTCGCGATTTTTTATTATGATCTCTCCTTTAAAAGGAGAACAATTCCGTCATACATATTTTTTGCGTAACTTTAACCGTTTACGCTGCGCACGCAACTGAAGCTCTGAAAAGGATTTTTTTTGCCCCGTTCTTGCCACGTTTTTCAATGATGCTACGCTCCTGTTGGTCGCAGCGTGATGTTATATCGCCTATAGCCTTCCTCGATAAATGGACTATTCAACACAAAAATAATTTTTCAATTCGATTCAGGTCCGCGTTCAACCAAACAAACAAAGCTTTATGACTGCGGCTAAACGCGTTTAAGCGAGCTTAAACGTCGAAAACTGGGCGTTTAGAATTGGTGTTAGGGTGTGATCGAAGCGAAAGTCATTTATTCTTAGTTTCAAGTTTAATTTCTAGATTTAGAACAGGTGTAAACAAAAGTATCACATGGTAAAAGAAGTTTAACAAAGTATAAAAATCATCAGCGTGACAAAAGGCGTCCGCGCTGGTCGTAGTCGTAGAAAAAGGGAAGAGTCAAGATGGCCGCCCGCGCCGTCCAATCATTCGCCGCGCCGCGTTCCATTCTCGATCGCTTCGGATGCCGGCTCTTGAGCATGACACGGCGTTTCAGCTCCGTTGCAAACATCCTCCCCCCCCTTGGGGACATGTTCCCCAAGGAGCTCTTGGGAATCTAGTAGGGCTAGTCGAGAGACGGGCCTATGAATGACGCCGTTCTCTGTTTCTACGTCCACCACCCTGCAAACGCCGTCGGTTCCCGGATACAGCTTCAGGATGCGGCCCATGAGCCACTTCATGGGTGGCAGTTGGTCATCCAGGATAAGGACCAGGTCGCCGACACGAACTTGGTGTTGTGCACGTTGCCATTTGACGCGTTGCTGCAGAGTGACTAAATAGTCCTTTGTCCATCGGGACCAGAAGTGCTGTCTTAAGCGTTCAATCAGCTGATATCTATTTATGCTGACTCGTTCGATAACGGGTGAAGGCAGTGAGGTCAATGGTCGACCCACAAGAAAGTGCCCAGGTGTAATGGCTGACAGATCAGATGGATCAGCAGACATAGAAGTAATCGGACGTGAGTTCATGATAGCCTCAATCTGTGCAAACAGTGTAGTTAATTCTTCAAAGGTTAAACTAGAGTTACCCGCGATACGCTTTAAGTGATATTTAGCCGTTTTGACTCCGGCTTCCCAGATACCGCCGAAATGCGGTGCGTACGCAGGAGAGAATTTAAATGTTATACCCTCTTTGCTCGCGCAGTCGCTAACTGACCGTTCACTTTCCTTGAGCAGTCTGTTCAGTTCACTATTAGCTCCTACAAAATTTTTACCATTATCACAGTATATAGTAGAAGGTTTACCTCGTCGTGAGATAAATCTACGCAAGCATAAGATAAACGCATTGCTACTTAAGTCGCTCACGACTTCCAAGTGTACAGCTTTAGTACTGAAACAAACAAATATGCACAGATAGCACTTGCAGGTCCTAGCACCGCGACCCTTTCTATTTAAAATTAAAAAAGGTCCTGCAAAATCAGTACCACAAGTCGCAAATGGTGGAGCAGGAGTTACACGAGATTGCGGTAAATTTCCCATAATGGGGTTTAAAGGCTTAGCTCTAAGTCTCTGACAACGAACACACTTTCTAACAGTAGTCGCAGCTAACACTTTCCCACCTGTAGGCCAGAATTGATCACGAATAGTATTTAAAAGTTGCTGGGGGCCACAGTGTAGGAGACGAAGATGTTCTTGCTCAAATAGAAGTTTAGTGAAAGTGTGTTTGGGGTCTAGTAGTATGGGATGTCTTTTACCATAGGGACAGTGGGATGCATTATCGATCCTTCCACCGACACGCAACACACCGTGTTTATCCAAAAACGGATTCAAAGAGAGAACTCGCGACTTAGGATTTAATATTTTCATAGTTTCAAGGGCGTGGATTTCCTTCGAAAAGCATTCTCTCTGTGATGCTTTAGCAATCAGTACGAGCGAGTTATTTAACTCAGAACAGGTAAGTTCACCATTTAATTTAGTATTCGTTCTTTTTATGTTATTTATGAATCTTAGTATGTAAGCAAATATTCTTTGTAGTTTGTATAGCTTAGAGTATCTTTGAAATGGTACAATATCAGAAAGCAGAGTTTTTATATTTAAACTTATTTTTATTTCAGGTAAGGTTGAAAAAGTATATTCAGATTGGGGCCACTCCTGGTCAGGCTTAGCCAAAAAGGAAGGACCATGCCACCAAAGAGTATTACCATAGAGTAGCCGTGGTTGAATGCCCCTGGACGCCATGTCAGCAGGATTATGTTCGGAAGGTACATGACGCCAAGCAGTTATATCAGTCAATTCCCGAATCTGTTCAATCCGGTTGCTTACATACGTTTTCAGAGTTTTTGGTGGAGTGTGCAACCACCCTAAAACTATGGTCGAGTCTGTCCAAAATATTGAGCGTGAAATCTTACTTTTTAAAGAGTGAAGTATTTTAGAGTGTAGTTTAGCACCGAGCAAAGCGCCTAACAATTCCAGACGGGGAATTGTTTCAGATTTCAGAGGAGAAACTTTAGTTTTAGCACACAATAAATTGCATTTAACTGTACCTAAACTATTTTTCGATTTTAGATAGATACATGCACCATAGGCATCTTGCGAGGCGTCAGCAAAGCAATGAGCCTCTATATAAATAGGAGAATTACAAAAAATGTATCTAGGTATCTGGATATGAGCAAAGTGTTGCGTTTCATTATAGAATTCTATCCATGAATTTTCAATGTCCTTAGGAATTTCATCATCCCAGTCGCATTTAAGTAACCAGAGCTTCTGTAGTAAGATTTTAGAAAATATAGTGCATGCAGATAAGAGACCTAATGGATCAAATATTCGACACGAGTTTGACAATATTGAGCGTTTCGTAATTTTAGGAATAAATTTATTTTCGACTGAATAGTGCAAAGTATCAGAGCTAGGTGTCCATTTTAATCCTAAGACAGAGGATTGTTTACTAAAGTCTTGAGATTGGTTAGTCGTCGGTATGTCATCAAAAATATCAGGAGAATTTGTCCTAAATTTACGCAATGGGAAACAGCCTTCAGCAAGCTTGTCAATTACTCCTAAAATGTTGGCCTTTAATAAAGATTTTGAGTCTGAACCAGTATTCAGGTCATCTACATAGAAGTCATGTCTTAAAATATTAGCAACAGCTTCATCAGTACACTCCGCTGCAAGTTGAACAAGACACCTAGTGCTCAAATACGGAGCTGAAGCTGTTCCATAAGTGACAGTATTTAGTTGCAAGGTTTTCAGTGGTTGACCTTCGTTTTCCCTCCAAAGTATAAGCTGTAAGTGACGTTGTGATTCATGTACCATCACCTGTCTATACATTTTTTCCACATCACCAGTCACCACATAAGTGTACTGACGGAACCTGAGCAGAATTGCCATTAAATCGTCCTGAACTATTGGTCCAACAAACTGAATGTCATTTAGTGACTTATTTGTAGAAGTTTTACTAGAGGCATCAAAGACTACTCTCAAGCGAGTGGTTTCACTACTTTCACGAATTACTGCGTGGTGAGGAATATAATATCCAAAGCTAGGAGGGCTTATTTCATTTAAGTGTCCTAATCTTTGATATTCATTAAGAAATTCGATATAGTCATCTCTAATTTTAGATTTATTAAGTTTTCTTTCTAGATTAAAGAAACGTTTTTTAGCAACAAGATAAAAGTCCCCCAGAGCCTCACTGGGGACTTCACGCAATGGAAGTTTCACACAAAATCTCCCATCTGTCAGGCGAACAGTGTTCTCAATAAAATGGTTTTCACAATATTGTTCGTCAGTAGAAAACTTAATATTCTTAGTTGGCAGAGTAGGAATATCTTCAACTTCCCAGAATTTAGCCAGAGAATCCTTAATCTCCTGAGAAAAGTTAGAATGAGTAGAAGTAGTAGTAGCCCTACGGCTCACACCGGTTGGGCCTGACACAAGCCAACCCAGTTTAGATTTTTGTAGAGTAGGTCTATTTTTTCCTAACTTAATTTGATTAGAATCTACAATTTCCCAATAAACGTCAGCCCCTAGCAGTAAATCAATTTCAGAGGGTATATAGTAGGTAGGATCTGCTAGTTCTATAGATTTGGGAAGATTCCATTCAGAAGGGTTAATCTTTGAGGTGGGCAACATCCCAGTAATATTAGGCACTAAAAGACATGAAACATTCATCTGGAATAAGTTAATCCGTGATTTAAGTTTTATGTTACACCTTTTAGTAGTATTAGTTAGCTTATTATTTATACCAGCAATTGATATATGTGTATTAGAACAGGACAGATTCATTTTTCGTTGCATTTTTTCAGTTAAAAATGAAGACTGGCTTCCATTATCCAGTAGTGCTCTAACAATGTGTGTTTCAGAAGATCGGCTATCAATTAGTTCCACCTGAGCAGTGCATAGGAGAATCTGCCCAGGCATTGCCACAGAGAATGCTAGAGGATTGAACATAGCAATAGTGGAGGATGTCTGAGAGGAACTAGCCTCTTGAGGATGTGATGTCGCAGAAGAGGTATCAACAGGTGAGTTTGTCTTATCATTATTGGACAGTGATTTATGCAGTAGTAAATTATGCCTTTTGTTGCAGAGCTTGCAAGGATTATGTTTACAGTTGGCAGAGAAATGACCAGAACGCAAGCAATTATGACAGAGTTTATGCTTGGAAACTTCCTTATATCGAGCGTCCAACAACATGTCCTTGAATTTATCACACTTATAAAGTAAATGATCTTGTGAACATACAACACAGTTTTTTCCACTTGTGTTAGAAGAAGAAACAAATGATTTTGTTTGTTTATAGTCTTTAGAGTAAGAGAGTTTTTCAGTTTTAATAGTGTTATCTTTTTTGCTATATTGCAAAGTTTCCAAAACGTCAGCACGATTTCGCAAGAAATTATAAAACTCCTCAATTGTAGGAGAAGCGGCAATAGTACTTCTGTGTTCCTCCCATGTGCGACCTGTGGCGCCATCTAGTTTTGACACCATAATATATACAAGTCAAGTATCCCAGCGGGATTCAGGATCATTTAAAGAAGATAGGGCTCGAATATTTTTAGAATAGTAGTCTATCATATTGCGAAGAGAATTGCAGTTTTCTTTATGTATTGTGTCAAAGTTTAAGATAGCCTTTAAATGATTGTTCGTAAGGATCCGCTTGTTATCAAAGCGTTGAGTAATTAACTTCCAAGCTAATTTATAATTGGCAGCGGTAAACTCTATTGACTTGATTATATTAGATGCTTCTGCCTCTAATGAAGAACGAAGGTAATGAAACTTATTTATGTCTGGAATAGTATCATTGTTGTTGATTAAAGAATCGAAAGTGTCTCGAAATTCCATCCACTTTAAATAGTTTCCATCGAAGGAAGGCAGCTGAATGGTAGGCAACTTAATGTTATAGCTGCGGCAATCTTGATTAATATTCTGACAGCTAGATATAGAATTACAGTTAGTATTTTCAGGTATTACATCACTATGAGTTAAACTTTCAATTAACATTTGAGCTTTAGCAATGTTTGAGCAAAATTCACTTTCAATTGTGTCATTTTCTTCTAACTGATCAGGATCCAAACCTTCAATTTTAGTTTTTAAATCATCAAACTGTGTCAACAACTCTCTGAATCTTGAAAGTTTTATCTCAGTTTCAACAAGGATTTGTTTAGAAACGCTGTCAGCTTGTATCAGTTTTACAGTATTCAAGTATTTTGAAAATATAGTTATTCTAGCCTTTATCGTACCACGTTGCTGAATGAGTGATTTCATTTCAGCAGACATTGTGAAAGCTTAGCGACACTGAACAGACCGTCAAGAAATTAGTTATCCCGGTATCAGATACCGCATGTAATAGTTAAGAAAAGAACAGCCAAACCGTGCAAGTCGCGCAATGGCTACGACAACAGCTCGACAGTCAGCAATTCACACACGAGCAAAGCTGGTCACACAGCACAGGATGCAAGCAGCAGCTGTGATGAGCAGGGTAGTTCTAAAGCAGCGCATTCCAGCGGGAACCAAGAAGCAGGTGCACACGGTGAGTCTGGAAAATGCCAGGGTGGTTCCGTAAGCGAAATGCAAGTAGAAAGCAAGTAATTGAGTAGGTGGGTATGCTTGTCAGTTATTCAGTAGGTACCCACCCACTAAGGAAGTATCATTTATCAATCTGATTCACAGAAATCAAGTAAAATAGCAGGTTAGGTAGGTATGCTTGTCTTTTCTTTAGTACCTAGTACCTACCTACCATAAAATTATCATTTATCTGACTCTAAGTAGAAAGTAATTAGGTAGGTGGTTGTCATTTAATAGTAGGTACCTACCTAATTAGAATAATCATTTGTCTGAGTCCATAGAAAGCAAAGTATTATAGTAAGTGATTAGGTAGGTGTTCTTGTCATATCATAGTAGGTACCTACCTAATAAGATAGTATCAATTTATCTGACTCCATAGAAAGTTAGTTGTGGAAACTGATGCACAGAACTCGGCTAAGCTTTATTGATTTAGGCTAAGAAATAGAATACTAGAATTGGGCGTACTTCCCTGTCAGCCAACCAAATCACTCACTACACATGCACTCGAGGTAGGTGAGTCATCCTTGGAGTCCGGAGTCCCACTTCGGCATCAGCTCGCCTCACGTATCGCAGCTTAGTAGACACAGCAGAGTTGGTTGCCTCGCTGGCTTGTCAGGCACCACGCGGTTGCGTCGCAGGCGCGGGCATCGTCGTCAGATTTCCATGCTGCGTGCGTGCTTCAGATCACGTCGGGGTCACCAAATGTTAGGGTGTGATCGAAGCGAAAGTCATTTATTCTTAGTTTCAAGTTTAATTTCTAGATTTAGAACAGGTGTAAACAAAAGTATCACATGGTAAAAGAAGTTTAACAAGGTATAAAAATCATCAGCGTGACAAAAGGCGTCCGCGCTGGTCGTAGTCGTAGAAAAAGGGAAGAGTCAAGATGGCCGCCCGCGCCGTCCAATCATTCGCCGCGCCGCGTTCCATTCTCGATCGCTTCGGATGCCGGCTCTTGAGCATGACACGGCGTTTCAGCTCCGTTGCAAACAATTGGTGAAATCTTTTTTCTTATTTAATTGTGACAGGTTACGCATACCACAATATACGTCATATAAGCTAGTTATTAGCTTTGCCTAAAATCAAATCGGTCACACTGCTTTTTGGAGCTATATTCAACTATGACGAAAATAAAACTAATATGTACGTAAAAGTTACAGGTTTACCTAGTTCGCGTCTATGAAATATTCATCGTGTCTGTCCTTAGAAGCTTCAGGTGCTGCTTGGGAAATGTGAAGGGCACACAAACGTTCGGGTACCTACGCAGGCTTGAGATTGATCACTTACCTTCTATTGCATTTGTGTATTTTGATAATATTATGAATATTTACAAGTAACATTTGAATAATGTTATGAATAATATTCATGAATATTCAAAATTGATTTATTTGTACGAAAGTTGGATTGAATGATTTATTGTTGCTATTTTTAGTAGGTACCTCATCTTGTACATAAAAGAGTTCCTACTAAAATAACAAATATATTTATTTACGGTACGTCAATGGGGGATAATACCCAAGGCTGAAAAGATATATTCCAGTCTCTTCACAAAATAATATATTTTTATTTTATTCGTCTAAATCGTTCATGTTGTTGATTTATGTTTATCCTTCAGGAAGATTTAGATATACAATTTACTTGAGACCCGGAAAGTCTTTGAAAACAATATTATTCGACAAACAAGGTTTTGAAATAAGGAGGATTTTAAATGCCAATTTGTTTTGACAGGATGTTACTCTAAATTAGTTTTCTTTGAGTGATTTCAAAATAAGTGTTCTGGATTAGTAGTTTTTTGGTATTGCGTTTACCCAACGGATTTGCGGACGTATACTGTGTTAATTAACGCAATATTCAGCGTATCATGTTACCAATTTTGAGACACAGGCCTGCTTTTGTAAGAGCAAGTGCGTGGTATCCACAACCAACGTGAGCTTACTGTGCCTTTAATAGTAGGTAGATGTCACATGACTTTCAAAATGTTAACCGAATCGTGCTCACATTTCCAAGAAAAGCTCTATGACTTTGCATTTCATTTTGGATTGAAAATAATTTGAAAGCGTCACACGTTAGTTTAAATATTCAAATTGACTCAACAGTATCTTGGTTCGACAGTAGCAGCTTCTACAAAAATTTAATATTCATGGTTTTAATTACACGTAAGTTTGTTTGTTGTGTCAACAGCATACCAGATTTACCTTCACATTAATCTATCCTTGCCTATTTTTTGCCCGGAACAATTTGAAGTACCGGTTTTCCAAAGATGCGTATTTAGTTTGTATTTAGCATTATTTTCTGATTTTCTTTGCAGGTCAGTATCAGGTTGTATGGTGGTCAAAAGATGATTCGCGGCCGTAGTAAGTATGTACGTATTTACAGAACTGTAATCATTAAAATCATCAATACAACTCTTTCAGTTAGAATTAATGCCAAATGTCATGTTTCATGAAATACTTACCTGACACTGACCTGCAAATTGCAAAACATAAGAAAATATGAATTTTGCGGGCTACCCTGGCGCTTCCACTTTAAGCATGAAGGTTTGTCTAAATCTTCTACGGCTGTGATATATTAAGTCTTTACCTTTGAAGTTGCCGTTTTATAAGACAGGTCACTTTTAGCTGTAAGTTCCTAAAAAGAAAAACTGTACCTACATAGTTTAAATGTGGCATATTTCTGCTGCTACAAAAAAACTGGCAAAGTGCGTGTCGGATTTAGCACATCAAGGGTTCCGTACCAAATATTGGTATTTGTTAGTAAAGTATACCGCTAACCGGCCCATTGTGCTGCTCGACGAGGTGGGCAAGCTCTTCGAAATAGTAATTGCAGACCGCCTCGTCGGGCAGATGCCATCACGCCATTATGCGCGTACGAGCCCTCACGACTGGGGATGCAGTGGCCCGGGGTCAGGTCGTCTTGGCGGTGTCTCTGTAGATCGCCAATGCCTTTAACATCCTGCCCTCGAGTTGCATAGTGGAGGCACTCCGGTTTCACCGGGTGCCGCCCTACCTCCGTCGCGTGGTCGAGGCGTATTTGACAGACAGTGCCGTCATCTACCCCGGTCACCAGGGAGAATGGAACCGGCGAGAGATGTCGTGCGGTGTTCCACAGGGATCGGTCCTGGGGCCGCCTTTGTAGAACATTACGCTGACGCCAATGGGGAGGTCGGCGCGCAGCACCCAGTTGTAGGTGCTGCGCGCCGACCTCCCCATTGGCGTCAGCGTAATGTGCTACGCTGACGACACGCTTGTCTTGGCGCAGGGGTGGTCGCACGAGGCAGCGGCCGACCGTATGACACGCGGGGTTGCGACAGTCATAGAGAGGATCCGGCAACTGGGACTCGAGGTGGCATTGCACAAGTCCGAGGCCATGTGTTTTCATGGGCCTCGGAATGCGCCACCGGCGGGTTCCCAGATTACGGTTGGAGGGGTTCACATCGGCGTCGAGGGGACGATGAAGTACCTGGGACTCGTCCTCGACTGCCGGTGGAACTTCGTCGAGCACTTCCGACGTTTGGCTCCCAGATTGGACAGGGCCGGGGCCGCCTTTAAGCAGCTCCTACCCAATCTGAGGGGTACAAACGCCTCCTGCCGCAGGCTTCGCGGGGATCGTGCGGTCCATGGCCATGGTTCATTGAGGCAGCGATCAGCTCGCCAGATGAACACGTCCCAAGGGGTCATGGCGATCCGCATAATCCGAGCATACCGCACGGTCTCCCGTGAGGCTGCGAGCCTCCTTGCCGGACTGACACCGTAGGATCTGGAGGCAAAAATCCTCGCGCACCTGTATGAGTGGCGCGAGGAGGCAAAACGCCGGGGTGAAACTCCGCTGCCACGACACCTCGCGGCTCGGCGGACAGAGCTCCGGCAAGATCTCATGGTGACATGGAGAGAGCGACTGTCGCTACCCAGCGCTGGGCACGCCACCATTGCGGCGGTTGTGCCCCTCGTTGAGGAGTGGCTGGAGAGGCGCCACGGCGTCCTCACCTTCCGCCTGATGCAGGTTCTCACCGGACACGGCTGTTTCGGGAGGTTCCTGTTTCGGATCAAGCGGGAGGTGACCCCCGGGTGTTTCTACTGCGAGGATCGCCCAGAGGACACAGTGGAGCATACGGTGGAGGTTTGCCACGCTTGGGCAGAGCACCGCCGTGTCCTCGTGGATGCGATAGGCGGCAGCGACCTCTCGCGCCCTGCCCTGGTTCAGGCCATGGTACGGAGCGAGAGGGAATGCGAAGTCGTCTCCTCCTTCTGCGAAGCAGTAATTCTCGCGAAGAGGGAGGTGGTATGGGTGAGGGAGACTCAACAACAGAGTCGCCCTCACGCCCTCAGCAGCAGCCGCCGCAGGAGGCGCCAGGGGCTTCGGGCGCCACGAGACGATCTCTGGCCACCGTGGACCCGGGCCTGCGGACGGCGAGTAGTGGGTAACTCGCTGCCCGATCAGCACCAGGCCCGAGACTCGACAGCGCGTAGTGTTCCACGCGTGCCTCAAAGAGTTGTCAGCAAACACGACGGGCCCCGTCATGAGGCGCACGTGGAACACTACGCGCCGTCGACTCTCGGGCATGGTGCTGATCGGACGGCGAACTACCCATTACTCCTCGTTCGCAGGCCCGGGTATCATGGACTGGTAAGTTTTGAACTGTGTTTAATAATAGTTTGATTGTGTATTTAGAATAAATTCCGGCAGAAATATTTATTTTAACGAACATCATCCTTCATTTTTCGTGCCAAACTCAGTAACCGTTTTTTTTCATGTGTTACGAGTATTATTTATGCCTAATGCTTATCAAACTGTCGTTATTAACAATACTCTGTTAATTAACAAAGTCTGTTTTGCATTTAAGTTTAGTGATATTGTCAGAAATTTGAATTTCATTGAAAACAAAAACACGCGATCCGGTCATCGACTCATTTTGATCGATTGACTGCTGACTATTTAATCAGCGTGTACTTGAATGCAAAAAAAAAAACAAATGCGTCTGTCGATGTTTTCGAAGAGGTAATTAAAATGATAAGTAGATTAGAGATAGTTGACTGCTGCTGAATGAGCCCGTGTTGTTCTGGGATGATAGCGTTATCCAAGATTGGATCAATTTCATTGTGTACGAGACTTTCAAACAGTTTTGACAAGACCAACAGAATTTTAATAGGTCAATATTTCTCTATATACTGCTTTGAGAGGATTTTAAGTATGGGTGTAATGTAAACCCGTTTCCATACACCAGAAAGAAACACCATCGCCTCAACACTTCACTACATATTATAAAACAAAGTCCCCCACCACATCTGTCTGTCTGCCTGTCTGTTCGCGATAAACTCACAAACTACTGAACGGACTTTTATGCGGTTTTCTCCAATAGACAGAGTGATTCATGAGAAAGTTTAGTTGTATAATTAATACCTGTGCGAAGCTGGGGCGGGTCGATAGTGTTATGGATAACTAGCTGCACCCCGCGGTTTTTCCCGCCTAAACCGGAATAAAAGGTAGCCTATATGTTAATCCGGGCTGTAAGCTATCTACATACTAAATTTCATTTAAATCGGTCCAGCCGTTTGAGCGTGAAGAAGTAACAAACATACACACTCACAAACTTTCACATTTATAATATTAGTAGGATATATGTAGAGTGAGGCGGCAGCGAACTCTCGCGCCCGGCCCTGGTCCCGGCCATGGTACGGAGCGAGAGAGAATGGGAAGCAGTCTCCTCCTTCTGCGAAGCATTTATGCTCGCGAAGGAGGAGGCAGAATGTGTGAGGGAGATTCAACGGAGTGGCTCCCAGCCGCAGCCACCGCAGGAGACGCCCTGGGCGCCGGAGTTCGCCGGACGATCTCCGGTCACCGTAGACGCGGGCCTGCGGACGGCGAGTAATGGGCAGCTCACCGTCCGAACAGCACCAGGCCCGAGAGTCAACGGCGCGTAGTGTTTCACGCGCGCCTCAAAGAGAATATGTCAGCCACCACTGACAGGGCCCATCATGGCCGATGCCTGCATGCCAAGGGGTAGCGGATAAATTCGTAACAGAGTTACCGCTCCCCTGGGCACTCAGGTATGGAAGGAAAACGGGTGGGTTTTAGTCAGTAAGAGTCTGACACGCCCTCCCGCTCCACCCAGAGCGGGAGAAGTAATAGGATGATTTCCCACCCTATAAAAAAGAGGTGAACTTAAAGAACAAAGCCGGTTAACCATCGGGGCCCGCTTCTTTGGGCGGATCAAGGCATTTCAGCTCCTTGAGAATTTTAGATTCTTCATTATGCAGGTAATCAACCAAAATAGCGTAAAGATAATAGTGTGTTGGCGGAGTCCACGCCGTCAGTGACTGCGATTTAGGTTTGAACACATATAAGTAAAAAATAGAAAACATGTTGCAGGTCATATCTGTCACAAGTATTCAATATTAAAGGTGAGATTATCTTCAACGGACTTCATATAAGTTTTGTACGGCTTTTTTAGAGTTTGTTAGATAAAGTAAGTAGTGCTTCTTGTTTAAAATGAAAACTAGATACAGGTAATATTTTTACACAAGGAAAATAAAAACTATCCTAATTATTTAAATACAACTTTAATCAGCCAGTAACAAAATCAGTAAATAGACCGGAAGACGTTTTGGATTATACCCAATTATTATCGTTAGATATTTAACTTTTTTATCATTACAAGTTCCAAGGAAGTAGTGTCCTTGAGATGTTTTTCGGGAATATAAATCAACAAAAGCGAGCTGCACGCTTGTTAGACAAAATTAACGATTGATGTCGGCGACGGTTATTCCGCTATGATGACTCACTCAAATGGGTATATACGAGTATACAATAAACCCGGAAAAGTATATCTCCTGAAATCACGAGTTTATTGTATAGACTTTATTTTTGAAGTGAAAACTTCTTTAGCCACGTTTATGCGATTTTTGGTAAGGACCAAATTTATGGGTTCGTGTCACCGACATGCTAGTGACGCGTTGCGCCAGACTGGTGACACGTAGCGACCTGTGTACATGTATCATGTGCGTGTTGGGCTCTTTGAATGGTTAAAATCTTGTGAGTTCGCGTCACCGACATACGCCACGTGAAAAGGTCAATTTGTGTATACTGTGCCATGTTTAAATTATTGTGTTTTAAATAATCACTATTTTAAAGTGTTCACTTCTGTCGGCAGTCCTCATGCCACGGCCTAATATTTTTTACAGTTTTTTGCTCATTATCAAGTGCTTAAAAGTTTTAAGTATTTAGACAGTAATTAAGTATGCACCTACTGATATATGATGGCAGGTTATAGCTCTGTAAAAAGTCAGTATTAGTGTCCTACAGAGAGTGACCTAAGTTTAGCTACCTAAACTTAGGTCACTCTCTGTAGGAAGACGCACCAAACTCGAGCATTGTTTAAAAGGCTAGCGTTAAAAATACGCTAAATGCGTATTTCAACAATAGCAACCAAACCAACCAAAGGACTTTATCGAAAACAAAACTTTTTAACAAAAACATCAACCGACGAAAAAGAACTAAAAAGTTAAAAATAAATAAACCTTTTAAGTCGTATGTATTAAGCTTATTTACGTACATAAAATATCAAATTTTATAAAAACTTATTTTGAGTCGGCGCCTAACTATATAAATTATATCACCTAAATGTCTAAATTATATATGTACGTAGAAATGAAGAAGGCTAGATGTAGGTAATTAATCATATTTTTATTATTTGGCGCCGACTCAAAATTAGGTTTTATAAAATTTGATATTTTATGTAGTAAAAGGTTTATTTATTTTTTGCTTTTTAGTTCTTTTTCGTCGGTTGATGTTTTTGTTAAGAAGTTTTGTATTTTATGTTTTTTTGTGACTCGCATCATCTTTTAATACTTTGCGGCTAATTTATAATCCTTCATCATTCCTCTTTGCACCGAGCTGATGATGTAACCAACCTTCCATGAGGTTCCCAAGATATTGACCAGTTGAGATTACCTCAAATATTCTAAAGATGTCTTTTCTTCAAAACATATTAACTGGTATCTGTCACTAAAGCCAGTTTTTTATATCTACGAGTAACTTCTATTGTTTAGGAAAGGTATGGTTTTCATCATCAGCTCAGTTTCATGATGTGATGATTCCTAAATGCAAATACCTGATTAAAATATGAAAAGTAAACAGAAACAATATTCGTGCCCAATTTTCGAGGTTTTCTCTCAATTTTATCAGGATTTCATGACCAGATCCTGATGTCCTTGACATTGGACCACCCTTGAGGTATACCCTATCTAAGAAAAAAAGAATCATCAAAATCGGTTCATTAACAACGCAACGGAGTGAGGGCCGAACATACGTACAGAAACGCTAAACGTGCCCACAATTTTCGAGGTTTTCTCTCAATGTTATTGGGATTCCATTATCAGATCCTGATTTCCTTGACATGGGACCACCCTATCTAATAAAAAAATAATCATCAAGATCGGTTCATAAATGACGGAGTGAGGGCTGAACATACACAAAAAAAAAAAACATATATATGGTCCAATTGAGAACCTCCTCCTTTTTTTGTCGTCGGTTAAAAAGTACTGGTCAGTGCGTTCAAAAAACCAGTGACGCCATTAAAATTTAGTTTTTAATTTATTCTTTTGAATGTTAATGGCTTTTATTGCTTTTTTATTGAAAAAACAACCCGTAGCAATTTATTAACTTTATAAACGAACCTTTTTGATTTTCATTTGCATCTGTAAAATTTATTTACGGACTTAATTAAAACTTGTGGAATCAGATTAGGCACAATAATAATGTGCTGATAGCAGCAAACACTTGAGTTTATTGGTATTTATTTAATTTTATTAAACTCCAAAGCTTTTATTGTTGACTGCTTTTTATACCACTTGCGAAGAAACACAAACAAGATAAACTTTACGACGCAACAAACATAAACTAAATTTCCCTCAATCCCGACTCAAAATGCACTCAACCATCCCTTTATTTATGTCCATCAAAGTTTATAATAAGGTACCAGAAAATATTAAAGAAGTAAGCAAAACAAATATATTTTTATTAATAAATTGAAGCAATTTCTGGAATCAAAGTCATACTACACAATAAAGAAGATTTCAGATGATAAAGATAGATAAAATATTTTTTTTCTCTCTCTACACCAACATTGTGCAGAAAAAAAAATCCAATAATAATACCATAATAAAATTACAATATAACAATTTAAAATAGAATAAGAATAATAATAATATATAAGAATTTCATAGTAATTTTACAATTATTATACATATATAGCAATATATCCAAACCTACATCCAATAAAACCCAACTAATAATTCATAACAAAATTAAATTGCCTGAATACTACTTAGCCCCCTTCATCTCTCCTACTTTGCTGATCCCGACAGGGTCCATATTGATCTTTATTATGTTATACCACCCTATTTCACACCATTTTTTTTTGCGGGTGCGAAATCATATTACAATGACATCTCCCGCTCTGGGTGGAGCTGGAGGGCGTGTCAGACTCTTACTGACTAAAACCCACCCCTGATCCTTCCTTGCCCTGAGTGCCCAGGGACGCGGTAACTCTGTTTCGAATTTATCCACAACCCCTGGGTATACCTATTTAACACCTAAGGAATGCAATAAAGTATTGAGTATTGCTTTTTTTGCTAACCTTATGCAGCTCATACCTACGTACTAACAAAATATTTTTCACAAATCACAGATCGACTCTATGTTTTTATCCTTCGATTTTGCTGACGAGTCTACCCGGCTGTAAGGATTGATTCACCTTATTGTTAAATCTACTGAATATTGTTTTCCACAGAACAAACATCGCAGAAAAACAATAAAATGTATTCAATAAGAAGGTAATGTTTACTTTCGCTCAATTACCTACTTCTTATGTGATTTTATTTACTTAGAAACACGTTTTACTAGTGACATTGAGAGTGGTAAGGGAGCTGAATATATTTATCATACCAATATAATAAATGTGAGTGTCTGTATGTTTGGATATTTGTTATTAAACTCTTAAATGCAAAAGTCTGGATGAATGGATGGATGATGATGTTACTCAATCACGCCAGAGGCTGAACGGATCTGGATGAATTCTGGCACAGGGATAGTTTATAGTCTGGAATAGCACATCATCTTCCTGCCCTTATCCCATTTTACTTGAGGTCGGCGCAACATTTTTTTCTCTTCCATTCTGTCCTGTCAGCCGTCACGCTATCACTAACTCCCTTTTCGTGTATATCACTCCTCACACAATCCATCCATCTTTTGTTTGGCCTCCCTCTCCCTCTACATCCATCCATATTTATATTCATAAATCTTTTGGTTACATTATGTTTCATCCCTCCTCTTCACATGACCATACCAAGATAAGCGGTTCCCTGTCAACTTTTCTGTGACTGGTGCCACTTTTAAGCTATAGTCTGGAATAGCACATACGCTATAATTGATATCGGGTTATGTACTAATTCCACGCAGGTGAAACCGCCGGCAGATGCTAGTTTGTTATTAAATCACGCGTTCACACCTCAAAAGCTATATGGATTTGGATGGAGTACAGATAGATCATAATTATCCTAGATTAGGACATGGGATACTTTTATCCCGGAAGAATGTTTCCGTTGGATAATTTCAACGTGCGAATGAAAACATTATTCACGTTTTCATTCACACGTTGTTGTTCGTGTTGTGTTGGAAATTATGTTTTTTTTCTTACTTCTCCGCTCTTTTCGTTGCGGGATCCAAAAACGTTTAATCGTTTTTCCGAATTCGTCGAGCTTCAGTGCCTCTGCGATTTCTGGTGGTCTTCACTGTTGATTCTGGCTTTCAGGAGTATTTTTTTTTTAAATTTTGACTTCGCACTGTTTGTGCATTTAGCCATTGTCAAGTTAAGAAAGTATTTAGTTTTAGACAGAGTACGGTCACTTTTTTCCCGTTAGAATGCAGATGTAACACATTCTAATGTTTTTGCAGTATGGCAGCAAATGAGTCGAGTCAGCCTTCTTTCTTCGTCAATACTACGACAAAATTCGCAGCTTTATTTTACCGAGATTGCGCCTTTTTCAATGATTCCACATAATGTCCAGTTACTTAGACACTTGAGACATAAAACTGCACCAATTTTACATCACATTATCAACTGAGAATCAATTTGCGAAAAATTAAAACAACCATTGAACTACACTCGAAAAAATCCCGCCAAAAACTCCTCTTTCAGGAGTTGCAGTTATTGGGTACTTGGGAATAGTGTGGCGGGCTTGTACCAGTTCTCATTTTTATTTCAGTGGTACATTGTTTATATACAATCATGCTGTTTGTGCCCAGTAGGTGGCCACGTTTATTGCTTCACTGGAAGCTTTACTTGTACCAATTCAAATAAAAAAAGAATTATTCATGCTGGCGAAACCGCGAGCATCAGCTAGTTTTTACATTTAAGCAAAGGTCTACGTTGGAAAATAACTGTTGTAGAAAATAATGTAATATGCTAAGTGCTCATGTTAGATCAGCACCCTTTCTATGAAAAATCAACGCCAACATGATTCCGTTGTGAGGGAGAAACGGAGCTATACCGGACGAATAACTCTATCTCTTTTAACCAACTACCCCAGAAGGAGGGTAATGTTTTTTGAGAGTATGTATGGATATGTATGTATGTCTATTTCTTTGGCACGCCCTGTATCCTAAATGGCTGAATGGATTTCAACAAATGAGGTATCATTAGATTCGTCGTTCCGTTAAGTGGCTTCGTATTTTTTGTATGACTAAGTCATGAGAGGTATCCATGGGGTATCAAAATAACGGGCTTGAGGAGAAAAATCAAAAACTGTAATTAAAAAAAAGATAGGAAATAAAAAAAATTACTTGCGTCAAAAAACCCGCCCGCAAAAAAACGACTAAAAAGTTCTAAACAAGTCACTTTAAGCAGTCTGATGCAGTTGGTGTCGTCTATGACTGAACTAAAATAAATGCCACAAACTACATCAGACTGCTTAAAAAGTGACATACGTGGAACTCTTTAGTCGGTTCTGCGGTCGGTTTTTATTCGCAACGGGATCGTGATGGTCATTGACACAATATCGTAGAAGTGGCTGATTAAAGAGGCAGTAGTTTCACAGCGTCTTTATAGTGGTTTATAATCGAAACGCATTAGAGCTTAAAAAGCTAATGGCATTCATCGATCTATTACATTTTCAACCTTGAACTCATGTAATAACATCGCTTATTACAACAAACAAGCGCACAACAACAAGCCTGCTATGATTATTGTTAAAGACAAATCTTTATCAATCTTAGAACGTTGGGGTTCCGGACCTTTGACAGGCGTACGAGGGGCCGAAAACGACATTTCAAATGGAATGGGAATAACACCTTTTTTATTGGGTGGAACATCATCAAATAACTTCTCCCGCTCTGGGTAGAGCGGGAGGGCGACTCAGTCTCTTACTAACTAAAACCCACCCATATTCTTTCAATTGCCTGTGTCAGGGTTACGGTGACTCCTTCGATCACTCCTGCTGACATCTCTTTGAAGCGCGCATGGAACACTACGCGCAGTCGACTCGGGCGTTGTCCCTATTGGACGGCGAGCTACCCATTACTCGCCGTCCGTAAGCTCGTGCCTACGGTGGCCGGGAATCGACTTGGACTCTCGACGCCCAGGCCATCTCCTGCGGCTAGGGGCGTCAGGGCGCGAGGATTGCCTCTCCCTCACGCGTCCCGCCTCCTCCTTCGCGGGCATTACTGCTTCACAGAAGGAGGTGACAGCTTCCCATGCCCTCTCAATCCGTATCATGGCCTGGACCAGGTTAGGACACGAAAAGTCACCACCGCCAATCGCCTTCACGAGGACACGGTGGTGCTCTGCCAAAGCGGGGCAGACCTTCACATAAATTAATATAAATATCTACTATTAAGATAGGATGTACTATTAAGATTGACGAGCAGTGGTGGCCCAGTGGTATTGGCCGCGACTTACAAGTTGTTGGTCGTGAGTTCAAACCCAGGCAGGCGCTTTACTTTGTGTAAATTATTTCATCATCACTGCTCTCAAAACGGTGAAGGAAAACATCGTGAGGAAACCGGCATGTCCTAGAACCAAAAATTCGAAGACATGTGACATCCACCAATCCACATTGGGCCCACGTGATGGATTACGGCCCACACCCTCTCACAGAGGAGGCCTGTGCCTCAGCAGGGGGGACATTAAAAGGCTGATGATGATTAAGATAGGATTAGGGACTTCTAGGCAACCATGCTATGAAGCGTGCTTGCCTAGAAGTCCCTAATCCTATCTCACCTATTTTTAAGCGATGAATAGGCCGAGTATGGACTCGGCCTCTGGCTTTTCACAGTATAAGCATCTTGTTGACCCAAAGCCATATAAATAGTTAAAAATACATTTGGTACGGACCTCTATATGTGCGAAGTCCAACACGCACTTGGCCGATTTTTTTTTAACCATAGACTTTTTTGGATTCTACTTTGACAAATTATTTCAAAATACAGGCGAACAGACAAACAGACGGACGCCCGAGTGATATTATAAGGGTTCCGTTTTTACAATCGGATGTTCGAACCCAAAAAATAAGTTGCGTTTCTAAATCCTCACGAAACCAAATTGTTTTGAGTCACCGTTTCGAAGAAATCCAATTACTACACTACAGTCAATGCCGTAATTCACAGAAATAGTTACTAAAAATATCTGTTTCAAATCATCCATCACTCCATTAGAATTTAAATCAAACCCAAGTCTGATTCTGTCCAGATTCGTGTTTATTTTATCGTGTGTTCAGTCGACTCTCGTTTATTGTGAAATATTGGAGTGTTGTTTTTATTTTATAGTTTCACTACTTACTTTAATTTAAAGTTTAAAAGCATGTTTTAACCATTGATTGGCCCGCGTAAAACTGTGGCGCCTCGCATTGATCAACCAATTTGGTCAAAAACCAGCCATGTATGTATTTTGGAGGCATTTCGTGTATTTGTCGTGGACAGATTGAGTTTCTGATTGAAGTTGTGTTTGGCCGAATTTTAATTTCAAAGGATTTTTTTCATTTGTTTAATTTTCCGTTCATGATCTTTACACTTTCATTTGAATGACTCCAGCGTCCCCAGTTCTTTCTTTGCTTAATTTTTTCCTAACAATTTGTATTAAAATTGCCGACTGGCACCGGTTTTCCTCTGTGACGTAGCAACAACAATAAATAATCGGCTCAACTTTACAATATGGGATGTAGAATAGACTCTTCAATTTTTTTGTGCCACGTTCTTGTTATCTTGACCAATCTCACGAAGTTTCAAGTTTAGGAAAAATACTTTCGGAAATAAAAAATATCAAACTTTGGTAAATTAATCACAATGATTGCACTATTTTATATATATATTTTTTTAGTATCCCTTAAGGGAAGGCGAAAGTCTTTTGACCATATTGCCTAGTCTTACGTAGTGTATTTATACTTTTTTTCCATTAGAATGCAGATGTAATAAATTCGAATGTTTTTTGCAGTATTTGGCAACAAATGTGTCGAGTCAGCCTTCTCAGCAAACTTCGCTGAGGTAGTCAATACTACAATAAAATACTCAGCTCCATTTTCCCGAGATCGCGCCTGTTTCAATGATTCCACATACTGTCCATTTGCATTGACACTTGAGGCACAAAACTACACCAATTTTACATCACAGTATCCACTAGGAATCAATAAACGAATAATTGAAACAGCCACTGAACTTCATTCGACAAAATATCGCCAAAAACTCCCGTTTTATAAATTTTGACGTAATTATGACAGCTGGTGTTTTTTTTTTTTTTTAATAAATTCGTTCCTGGCGGAACAGGCTAAGGTCTGTGACCATGCTGCCTAGTCATTAGTTAGTATTTTTCTTGAGTAGGGTAGATCTAGTTCAATTCATCAGTATGTCAGTTAGCACAGAGTTTCACAGAGTAGGTACGTAGTTATTTATACTTTTTTCCATTAGAATGCAGATGTAACACATTCTAATGTTTTTTTTGCAGTATTTGGCAACAAATGTATCGAGTCAGCCTTCTCGGCAAACTTCGCTGAGGTAGTCAATACTACAATAAAATTCTCAGCTCCATTTTCCCGAGATCGTGCCTGTTTCAATGATTCCACATATTGTCCATTTGCGTTGACACTTGAGACACAAAACTACACCAATTTTACATCACAATATCCACTAGGAATCAATAAACGAATAATTAAAACAGCCACTGAACTTCACTCGATAAAATCCCGCCAAAAAACCCCTGACAGCTGGTGTTGCTATTTTAATTTTTTTTTATTTACCCCGAAGGGAAGGCTAGTCTTTTGACCATATTGCCTAGTCTTACGTAGTGTATTTTTATTTTTTTTTCCATTAGAATGCAGATGTAACACATTCTAATGTTTTTTGCGGTATTTGGCAACAAATGTGTCGAGTCAGCCTTCTCGGCAAACTTCCCTGAGGTAGTCAATACTACAATAAAATTCTGAGCTCCATTTTGCCGAGATCGCGCCTGTTTCAATGATGCCACATATTGTCCATTTGCGTTGACACTTGAGACACAAAACTACACCAATTTTACATCACATTATCCACTAGGAATCAATAAACGAATAATTAAAACAGCCACTGAACTTCACTCGACAAAATCCCGCCAAAAACCTCGTTGCTATTTTAAGGAGTTTGAATAATTCATTTTGATTATGCAAATAATAAGGTTGACGCGCAATTTTTTGTTTTTTCCTAATTCGCATTTTAATTTGTTATTTTATTTTTCATCCGGCTAGCCTCGACCGCTACGGCACGCACGGATGCCTATCCTTTGTCACGCAAGGGCAAAGGAGTTGCACTTTCCGCAGCACCGGAGACGTTGTAGAAGCAACTTTTGTGTTTTGAGTAATTTTCAGTGAAATTTTTACCTAAAAAATTAACAAAATATAAGCTCAAAATGACATTTTTAACAATTCACAAAAAAATAACCATGCATTTCCTAAACTTCCCGCCAACAGCGGGGGGTCTACCCCCCTCCCCCCTGCCCCAACCCTCAAATATATATAATATATATACCCTTACTGTAAAGACCCTCCATGGTCGCGCAGCCGCGGCTATACCTACTCACGGTGACGTGATTCTTCGTCCAGCAACATCAGCAGCTTCATGCAGGAATTCATAATTCCTGCACCGGACGAAGAATTACGTCTGTTCACCTGATCTCGCATCACTTGTGACCTTACATACGCGGTCTTTGTCATCTTCTTAAGCCTAAAGCAGGCAACAGTTTTTATTGACTCATATTAGTCAACGTTATTAAATTATGTGTATTTCGTAACCCCATATTGAGTAAGTGTTGAACAGCTAATTATGTTTTGGATTTTGTAATTCCTCCCTAAATAACTTATGTACTTTCATGTTTCTTTAATTACGCCTTCAACGTTATTACTATCACTATTGTTTTTTACTCTGCGCATTTTGACATATATGCAGGTGGTACTCCGTTTCTTCTCCTAAAATTGTTTATCCGAAAATCATTATCCATAAGCACGTTTGCTATAAACTTCAGTAACCATAATGTTCAAAAATTCGAAATTTTTGTTTTTTTATTATTACTTCTAAAACTATTCTGTCATAATATCGAATACTATAATAATTGAATCTCCTAATTTTCTCTTCCTTTATTCAAAATATTCATTTATACTAAAATTTTTAGTCCTAAAACATTTGCTAAAATTTTAGTAACAGAAACGTATCGCTGTAAATCCGACTCCACACAGTCTTGTCTGCCCTACCCCTACAGTGTAATTTAGAATCGCGTAGGCACGGAGGGGTGAGGCGGCCCGCGAATTTAGAAGCAGTTGGTCCACCGTAGCTTCGTCTTGCTGGCCGGCTTCATCGGCCAGCCTGAGCCGCGGCCGCGAGCGTTAAACCATCTGCGACGATAAGCTCGCGTGGGACCGCCGCCGCGCGCCGGAGCCTCACAGCGGCGGAGCCGTGACAAAAACCATGCCTGATGCATTTTGCATGCTCGCTTGCAAGCTGCATGCTTATTTTCATGCTACATGTTGCACGCTTGCTTGCGTTCTGGATGCTTGCTTGTATGCTACATGTTGCATGGTTGATTGCATGCTTGCTTGTCTGCTCGCTTGCATGCTGTACGCTTGCTTGCATGCTTGGTGCACGCATGCGTGCATCAAGCATGCAAGCAAGCATTACAGGGAAATAAGAACCACATGTTCACACAAAGTCAACTGTTTTATTGAGTGATATATACATACATGCGGCGCCGGAGCCGTGACAAAAGCCATATTGCTTTTGCATCTTTATTATTTATGTATTGTATCAGTTGGATTTGGTAAAATAATAAACAATTGTAATACAAAATCAGCTAATATTTAATTACAAATAAATTTTTACTTAAACGTAGTTACATTAATTCAATCATTGTCGTAAGTAAAGCCGTCACAATTGTAATATTAAGCCACCCTTGTTTGTCCTTAAAAGTTCACATTGCATTTTCAATAATTATTTTTGCTACGAGTACAATTTATAACAAAAACGTATCTAACCAGCAAGTTTAGTGAACTATCTCAAAACAAGTCGGTAGAAGAAAAAATATTTCCCGCTGTCTTAGCTCGTTTCTACGTAACGCCTGAGAGAAGTTCATTGCAAAAACTTTGTTATAAAAAGTTTTAAAAATATTATTATGATAAATAAACATTATATAATTTTAATTTAGGACTTATACCTATTATTGAAAATAGTTTTAAATTTTTTGTATATTATTGATTGTAATATTTATGACAAACGGATTTAGGGCATAGTGTACTTAGGGATTTCAATTTTATGCCATGTGATATTATGTGACATTAAGTTCGGGCAAGTTATCATTCGGACAAATGATGAAATTATTTATATTAGGAAAAATAAAGTTATGGCACTTTAGATTACGGATAAAAAAGTTAGGTAACACAATAGAGAACCAGTGTAGGTACCTATTTACCACTTTGCTCAAAATGTGCAAGTCATTGTTTTTTTCATTTCCATCTTGTAAACTTCACCCTGATTGTGACAACCACACACCACCTTCATTAGCGCACCAGTATATCTCGCTTTGCTTACGCTTTGGTGTCGCAATCAGCGGAGATAATCTTCGGCCATCTTGTGACACGCTGGACTAACATTCCAGGGTCCAAAGTTCCGGCTGGCCACCTCCCGTATTTTTTATCTGTGGACATCGAGGCATCCCAAGCTCCACCTTCCTTTTGCCTTAAGGCAAATCGTAGTGACCATAAACCTACCTACCCCCTTTCTCTGTATTTCTTTTTATTATTGAATTTTTATGTTAACGGGCTTACGTCTTAGTTCTTTTATTTTTTAACACGAAAATCTTTTCCATCACAAGATCTCAGACTCAATAGTAGTAGTAGTTATACATACGCTTACCAAACGACTAGTTACGTCTAGCACAGATAATATAATACTAGCATACCTCTAGATAGGAAGATTTAAAGCGGAAACTTAAAGCAAAAGACTCTTGACTTGGAATTTTCTTCCGCAGTTTTGAAACCAACTAGGTTCTTACGTTAAGTCGGGATAGCGGTGTAAATAAAACAAGTCTAGTTTGCAGATTCCTCTGGTGCTCGTCAAGGACTCAAGAATAAAAAAAAATTAAACAAATTATTCCATAGAATAACTTTTACTACCTGTTTGGAATCATAATGTAGAACCTTCTGACTCAACAGAAAGTCAAATATATTTTGCGTAACCCTAACAGGGTAAATGTACAAAAACCGACCATCATGGTTATCTTCGTGTTGAGCAGCTTGACTCCCTCGCTTCACTCAGGACTCTACATAACTCCCTCGCTAGTTAGCTTACCTGACTGTGTAAATTTATATATATATATATATAAATACACACAGAGCTATTGAATTTTCAGTTACTTTCAATTAGGTAATGAGAAAAGAGTAGCCAATTCCACTTGACTTTGCAGTAAAGAGTGGGGCACAAATACTAACGAAATAACTTCAGATATCTGTAGCTGAAGTTTCAGTGCAAACTGGCTGAAAAAATAAAACTCTTGTTTTCATTAAACTGTATCAAGCTCGAGCCAGCAGGAGAGTTTTAAAACCACAAAGCCATTCCAAAAACCTGTTCGTTTCATCCAATCCATTCGAAATTTCAAAGGTAATGGGAATATGAATGCAATCGTTTTTGCCACGCGGTTGTGTTTGGTTATAATAATTTTAAAAAATCTCTCTGCTTAATCCCATTATCTCAGTCGGGCCCCGTCGTCATTCTTCTTTATAATAATATAATCAGCACAGTCACATATCTACGATATGGTGGTTCCAGGACATGCCAGTTTCCTCACGATGTTTCCTTCACCGTTTTGAGAGCAGTGGTGATGAAATATATTTGAGTGGACCTGTCCAGTCAGTACAAGCATTTGTCAATAGTCGAATAGCTCAACTTAGAAACCACTAAGGAGCTCAATGACTTGACGAACAATACCAAAGAAAAGACATTTGGGTAGACCGCAAAAGTACTCAAACTGTCAGACAACGTTAAAAATTACTGTAAAAAGGAGGAGAAAATAATAACTTTCCGCTTCCGCTTCCGCATCCGCTTCCGTATCCGCATCCGCATCCGCATCCGCATCCGCATCGGCATCGGCATCCGCATCGTCATCGGCATCGGCATCGGCATCGGCATCGGCATCCGCATCCGCATCCGCATCGCATCCGCATCCACATCCGCATCCGCATCCGCATACGCATCCGCATCCGCATCCGCATCCGCATCCGCATCCGCATCGGCATCCGCATCCGCATCCGTATCCGCATCCGCATCCGCATCCGCACCCGCATCCGCATCCGCATCCGCATCCGCATCCGCATCGCATCCGCATCGCATCCGCATCCGCATCCGCATCCGCATTCGCATACGCATCCGCATCCGCATCCGCATCCGCATCCGCATTCGCATCCGCATCGGCACCCGCACCCGCATCCGCATCTGCTTGTGCTTGTGCTTGTGCTTGTGCTTGTGCTTGTGCTTGTGCTTGTGCTTGTGCTTGTGCCTGTGCTTGTGCTTGTGCTTGTGCCTGTGCTTGTGCTTGTGCTTGTGCTTGTGCTTTCTAGTTCTAGTTCTAGTTCTCGTTCTAGTTCTCGTTCTAGTTCTCGTTCTAGTTCTTGTTCTATCTCTGTTTCTTATCTCTATGTTTGTTCTAGCTAGTCTTTAAGCCTCAGAATATATTTTGTGATTCTGATCTCCTGTAGGTTGTGAATCTATACCGCTCAGGATTCAAGCCCCGGAACAACTTCTTATTGATTCTGGGCTCCTGGTGAGGTGTGTGAAGCTATACAGCTTAGGATTGTAGCCCCGAAAATACGTATTCATGATTCTGGTCTCCTGGTACGTTGTGAGTCTTTACCGGTCATGATTTCAGCACTGGAAATACTTCTCATTTTTCTGGTCTCCTGGTAATTTGTAAATCTCTATCTCTCCTAATACCAGCCTCGGAATATGTTTTGTGATTCTGATCTCCTGGTAGTTTGCGACTCTTGTGTTTCTGGTCTCCCGGCAATTTGTAAATCTCTACCTCTCTTTACACCAGCCTCGAAATATGATTTGTAATTCTGATATCCTGGTAGGTTGTGAATCTACACCGCTCAGAATTATAGCCCCGGAAATACTTCTTCTTGATTCTGGTATCCTGGTGGTTTGTGAAGCTATACAGCTTAGGATTGTAGCCCCGAAAACACCTATTCATGATTCTGGTCTCCTGGTACTTTGTGAGTCTTTATCTCTCATGATTTCAGCCCTGGAAATACTTCTCATGTTTCTGATGTCCTAGTACTTTTTGAGCGTGTGCGCTCGTGCAAGCCTGACTTTGGATTTCTACTTCCACCTCAGCCTTCGCTAAGTCTTGTCATTTACCGGGACAAAAAGTAGCCTATGTGTTAATCCAGGTTATGACCTACGTGTGTGCAAAATTTCATTGTAATCCCTTCAGCCGTTTTTGCGTTACCTTCAGCCAAACATACAAACATACAAACATACAAACAAACATACAAACTTTCGCATTTATAATAAATATTAGTAGGATTAACTTTTTCACCACCTTTTACTTCCAATTTACCTTTGGCTTCATCCGCGTGCAGGTCTGAAATTTCTCTTCTTCATGATTCTGTTTTCCTGGTAGTTTAAGGATCTATACCGCTCAGGATTCCAGTCCCGAAAATACTTATTCAAGATGCTTTTTTTTTACCTCTTTTGATCCCACCCTTATTTTTGGTTTGTTTTTTGTGATTCTGATCTCCTGGTAGTGAGTGAAACTATACCGCTCGGAAATTTTACTTCTTCACATTTCTGGTCTCCTGGTAATTTGTAAATCTCTACCTCTCCCAATACCAGCTTCGGAATATGTTTTGTACTTCTGATCTCCTGGTAGGTTATGAATCTATACCGCTCAGGATTCCAGCCACATCCCTGGAGTTTGAGAATCTATTCCACTTAGGGTTTCAGCCCCGGAACACTCTTTGTGTTTCTGGTATCCTAGTATTTTGTGAATCTATACCGCTTAAGATTCTAGCCCCAAAAATACTGATTCACGACTCTGGTCTCCTGGTAATTTTAGAATCCATACCTCTCATGATTCCAACCCCAAAATCACTTCTTCATAATTCTGGTCTCCTGGTAATTTATGAATCTCTACCGCTCATAATCCCAGCCTTTTGGTAACATTTGTAATTCTTCTATGTCTTGGTTGTTCGTGAATCTGTACTGCTCGGAAAACTTATTCATGATTCTGTTCTCCTGGTAATTTGTGAATCTGTACCTCTCATAATACCAGCCACAGAATATATTTTGTGATTTTGATCTCCTAGTAGGTCGTAGGAATCTATACCGCTTAGGATTTAAGCCCCAAAAATACTGGTTCATGACTATGGTCTCCTGGTAGTTTTGGAATCTACACCTATCATGATTCCAGTTCTGGAACTACTTTTTCGTGAATCCTGATCTTTTCGTAGTTTTGTGAGTCTTTATCGCTCATAACTTCAGTCCTTGAAATACTTTTCATGTTTCTGGTCTCCTGGTAATTTGTGAATCTCTACATCTCATAATACCTGCCTCGGAATATACTTTGTGATTCTGATTTCCTGGTAGCTTGTGAATCTATACCGCTCAGGATTCAAGCCCCGGCAATACTTCTTCTTGATTCTGGTCTCCTGGTGGTTTGCGAAGCTATACCGCTAGGGTTGTAGCCCCAAAAATACCTCTTCATGATTCTGGTCCCCTGGTACTTTGCGAGACTACCGCTCATGATTCCAACCCCGGAAATACTTTTCATGTTTCTGGTCTCCTGGTACTTTGTGAGCGTAAACCGCTCGTTCAGCCTAACTTTGGATTTCTACTTCCACCTCAGCCTTCGCTAAGTCTTGTCATTTACCGGGATAAAAAGTAGCCTATGTGTTAATCCAGGCTATGACCCACCTGTGTGCGAAATTTCATTCAAATCCCTTCAGCCGTTTTTGCGATACCTTCAGCCAAACATACAAACATACAAACATACAAACAAACAAACATACAAACAAACAAACATACAAACTTTCGCATTTATAATATTAGTAGGATAATCAGCACAGTCACATATCTACGATATGGTGGTTCCAGGACATGCCAGTTTCCTCACGATGTTTCCTTCACCGTTTTGAGAGCAGTGGTGATGAAATATATTTGAGTGGACCTGTCCAGTCAGTACAAGCATTTGTCAATAGTCGAATAGCTCAACTTAGAAACCACTAAGGAGCTCAATGACTTGACGAACAATACCAAAGAAAAGACATTTGGGTAGACCGCAAAAGTACTCAAACTGTCAGACAACGTTAAAAATTACTGTAAAAAGGAGGAGAAAATAATAAAAATAACCCACATAGTCCTCACATTTACAATAATTAAGTAATAAAAAAAAATAAAAAAATCCCTTTACAAAGTAAATATTCGTGTCAAACAAAATAGTAATAATAATAAGTCAATCAAAAAATAAAAAAACATATAAATAAATAAATAAAATAAAAAAGCCTTTTATTTCATGCAGAAGAATACATATCATTTTTACATGAGTGTTAACATTATTTAAACATCGTAATAATTTAAAAAGAGTTGTTACATTTTTTTTTTCAATTTTTATTATTGTTTTATATTTTTCTTAACATTTAAATTTTGATTTGTTGATTTCAATAAAAAAATATATAAATAATATAAAATATAAAAAATAATAAAAAAAAAATAATATATATTAGTTAGGTTAGGATAGTTCGCTCACTTTGCTCGCTCACCGTAGCCCTCGTCATCCCCTTCGTGTTAGGTTCTTTTAAACCCTGCAGACAGAAATAGGATCTCCGCGCAGCGGGGCTCCGTCAACCTACTTTACTTACGATTGACGTTAGCACATTTCCGGCTGAACATTCGGCATTATGGAATGCCTAGGCACATTTTGGGATAAATATAATATTGCCACCATCTCCAGTATCAGCAACACTCCTTTTCAATTAATTGCGATGCGTCACAAACTCAAATTATTGCTAAAATAATAACATTTTGAGGTAACTATTTTGCTGTGCAATCAGTATTTTTGATAAGGATTGGGATTTTTTCTTTAGTAAAAGTAAGATTTTTTTATTTACTGTTAAATACAAGCCCTTCAGAAATAGGTTTCTAGAAAATTCACTGAATCCCATAATTTTGTTTCTGCATAAATAGATTAAACTAAAAAAAATACTTCGTTTGAAAAAAACGTTACCCTCCTGCTGGGACAGTTGGGTAAATACACAATGTATGGCCAATTTTTTGATGGTACAGTATGATGATCTAAATATTAAAATTCAATAATATGCCTAGCCTTTTTATCAATGTTTGCGTCAGTCATTCAACGGGTAAGACTGGGCGTCTTACCCGATGTCGAATACTTGATCCAATTATTAAAATTATATCTACTCGTGAATGTTTTCGGATACAAAAGAATCTCAACTAAAATGCATCAGCTGTTAATTTCCCACCATGTCGGAGAATTATAGTCCGCTTCTGTGTAAGTAGGTAAGCGGTATGGATTAGCACAAATCTGCACCCCTTAATGGATTTACTGTTTAAACCCGACTCATTTCTCATTGTTGTGAAAATGACGATGTTTATGCATTTGAGAGTACCTACTTAAACATAATAAGATGATTATAGAAATGTGGTACTTTTAATAATAGTAAGTAATAGTTAGCCTTTTTTTGGAGGGTGGGAAATCGTCCAATGACTTCTTTCTTCTAATTCTTCTTTTACTGACTAAAACCCACCCTTTTTTTTGTGGGGTTGGAAATCATCCAATGACATCTCCCGCTCTAAGGTAGAGCGGAAGGGCGTGTCAGACTCTTACTGACTAAAACCCACCCCTGTTCCTTCCTTGCCCTGAATGCCCAGGGGAGCGGTAACTCTGTTACGAAATTATCTACTACCCCTAGGCATGCAGGCACCGACCATGATAGGGACTAAAACCCACCCTTGTTCCTTCAGTTGCTTGTGCCAAGGGCCACGGTAACGCTATTATGAATTTATAATACCCAGGCAGTTTAGAGCAATCAACGACCGGATACCCAAGCAATTTGTCTTTGACAAAAAATACAAGATCCAATTGCATGAGGACCACCGCTGTGAGGGGCTGTGCCCCGCAGAACTGCGGATCTTCACTGATGGACCCGAAACAGGTACTGGCACGGGTGCGGGGATCTTCTCAGAGGACCTCAATATCCATATAGCCACGCCACTGGGGGTCCATAACACAGTCTTCCAAGCAGAGTGCTTGGGAATTTCCCTGGCAGCCTCAGCCATCCTAGCTAGGGATGTTAAGGACCACTCGGTACGTATACTTTTGGACAGCATGGCAGTCCTACAAGCGCTAAACAGCCAGACAGTTAACTCTGGGCTGATATACGAGTGTCACCAACGCCTAAATCAGGTAGGTAAACACAACAAAGTAACCATTCAATGGATTAAAGGACACAGCGATTCCCGTGGCAACGATGCAGCGGACGAACTCGCCAGAAGGGGGTCGAGTATGGCAGCGATAGGACCTGAACCCATTGTGCCTCTCCCCTTTGGATACCTACGCAATCTGGTAAGAAAACGCACCAGAGATCAACACAACAAGCTATGGGCTGAACATAGCGAGTGTAGGCAGGCCAAGGAGGCGCTCCCCTCCATTAATGACCGCTTCACAAAGCAAGCCCTACGACTGACCAAACTTCAGTTGCGGAAAGTCACGGCCGTTGTAACTGGCCATGGGTCTTTTAATAAGCATCTCTCTGTCATAGGAGTCACAGACAGTCCACTCTGCAGAGCCTGCATGGAGGAGGACGAGACAGCGGCCCATCTGCTGCTGAGCTGCCCAGTAGTTGCTGCATACAGGGAAAAATACTTCGGACATCCAGGTAACCTAAGCGGGATGGTCAGTAACACCAGGGTGCTGCTGGCCTTCCTCGAGGAGCTGGGGTGGATCGAATGACAATGCAGGCCCACCTGTACGCAAAATACGCGCCTTGGGCGTGGAGTTGCGGAAACCAGCCCGACATACATACATACATACATACCCAGGCAGGCATCGGCCCTAACAGGCCCCCTTAGGTACTGCTGACATCTCTTGCGCGTGGAACACTACGCACCGTTGACTCTCGGGCCTGGTCCTTATCGGACGGCGAGCTACCCACTACTCGCCGTCCGCAAGCCCGCGCCTACGGTGGCCGGAGATCGGCTTACGACTCCCCGACGCCCAGGGCGTCTCCTTTGGCGGCTGCTGGGGATGTGAGGGCGTCTCTGTTGAGTCTCCCTCACGCGTTCCGCCTCTTCCTTCTCGAGAATTATTGCTTCGCAGAAGGAGGCGACTTCTTCCCATTCCCTCTCGCTCCGTACCATAGCCTGGACCAGGACCGGGCGCGAGAGGTCACTGCCGCCGATCGCCTCCACGAGGACACGGCGGTGCTTCACCCAAGCGGGCCAGAACTTCACCTTATGCTCTACCGTGTCCTCTGGGCGATCTACACAGTGGTGACACCCGGGCGTTTCCTCCCACCTTATCCGACACAGGAACCTCCCGAAACAACTGTGTCTGGTGAGAACCTGCCTCAGGCGGGAGGCGAGGACGCCGTGGCACCTCTCCAGCCACTCCTCAATGAGGGGCCTTACCGCCGCAATTGTGGCATGCCCAGCGCTGGGTTGCGACATTCGCTCTCTCCATCTTCTTCTTCGTGTCGCTGGCACGACAGTACTTTTAAATTGTTTTGGCCCAAAACGTTGGTACTTCTACGGCGTCGTCGGTGGCAGCGCAGAGGTCACTTATGCTACATGTTTTGTGGCACAAAGGAGCAGGACAGCAAGTGCAGCATAGTTTGAATCTCGGCTCTACATCCACACCCTGGTGCCGTTCCGTCAAGATATGATATATAGATGCACTTTGCGAGTTGCAAGTGCAGTCGAGAAACAAAAACAGGTGTCTGATACTAGGCACCTACTATTTGGTGCACAACTACCACCCCAAAGGCTGTAAAGCAGGCACAGTTTCTTGAAAACTGCTGTTCCCCTGTCAGGAAACGCTGATTCAAATTGCATAAATTTGTCTGTATAATTTCTCAAGTTGGGAGTAGCGGTAGCAGACGGCATAACTATGGTGGTCTAACTTTAACAAGCAGAGAAAAGTGGTACCTGATTCTTCCTTGTCTAGTCTTGACAAGTGGGGAGTCTACACAGGTGGCCACCCGATCCTCGTGGCAAGCCGATCACCTCTGTTTGTTCTTAAGCACAAATTACACAGACGCTGTAATATATGATTATTATTAGTTCCCGGTAAATCCCCAATGCTTACGGGATAATACTCAGGATTTTAATGTCTTTGCGGGGGGGTAAAGTCTTACTTACATACATTAACCGGACACATACACACACCGTGATACTACACACCAGTCTACTTGAAACTGAGGGCCGGTACTCACCACACCAACCTCAATAGCACAAGCTAAAATAGATTTCAAATTATTTTAACCACGTCTAATTTTCGATTGCTACCGAAAAATAAAACGTCTTTCTGATTTATTTTCAGGCAATATACGAATACGAAACTCAATAAAATTCTCGAACTATTTACATACCCGCAAGCTTGTACGGAACTCTTGGTGTGTGAGTCCGACTCGCACTTGGCCGGTTTTTCAATGACTATCCTACTTTTTCTCAGGAATTCGGTATCAATCAAAGACACGATTATTGCAAAAATCAACCATCAAAAAAATAAGAAAAAAAATCATCTGTACTGTACCACAGATAATATAATACTAGCGTACAGATGCCTCATCCCATACAATGAAACGGTACCGCCGTAACTACGTGTTAACGACTTGCTATGGCAACTTTTGTTCTTCGTTCGGGGCCGTCCTCTACACCTCGCTAGATGGTGTTAGCAGCGACGGCTTGCAAGTTGAATGAATTGACATAAAGTCTTATCAATATTTTCTCACACATTGAGGAATTACTATATAGTATTTTTGGCACTTCATAACAGTTTTACTGTTTCAAAATTTTATCTATAGGTACAAATTTTAAAGAGGCGAATGGATAAATTCTAAAACTTCAAACAGCGCCATCTATTGGTATAAGAAATATAAATGCCTAACGAATCGTTCCAATAAACATCTAAAGTTTAATTAGGCGCCAATTATTCAACAATTTTATGCTTAGGGTAGTTTATTAAATAAGAAAAAACAGTTATAACCATATTTTATTTCAAAACTAGCTGTGCCCGCGACTTCGTTCGCGTGGTTGTCGAGAACAAAACAACGTCGTTTAGATAAGAGTATATCACCTTTTTGATGATTTAGATAAGAGTCCTGACTTTGGTATAGTTGATTACGTTAATGCTTCTCTATATACTATGTTAGCGGTGGAATTACCCGGAGCATATACAAAAAGGTTGTTTGGGTTGCTAACACGTGATAGAGAAACATAGAGTTGGCCGTGTGAAAAACAATCAAAAGTAAGGTCTACACCCGCAACGGATAACGTCTGGCCTTGGGCTTTATTAATAGTCATAGCGTAACAGAGGCTTACAGGAAATTGCACACGTTTGAAAGTAAACGGAAAATTATTGGGGATAATGGGTATCCTGGGAATGAAAACAACATCACCGGAGCCGCAACCTGTTAAGATTTCGGCTTCGATGACATTTCGTTGGAGATTTGTTACTCTCAACCGAGTTCCATTGCATAGTTTTGGTGGGCTTAAATTTCTGAGTAGAATGATTGGTACTCCGACTTTTAAATAAATTTTGTGTGCTGGAAGACCTGGTGTATTTAGAGAGTCTAAAAACTCTACTGGATAGTGGGTGGCATCTCCTTCTTCTAAAACCGTGTTAATAGATAAATATTCCCTACTTTCTCCAGAAACATGTACCAATATTTGAGAATTTATTGCTGCTGCTTGGTCGTTGCGAGGTGCCAAAATAGCTCGTTGGCATAGCCAAGCAGCGTCATGGTTCGAGATCTCTGATGGATCTCCGTATACAGAGGAAATGAGTTCCTGCTGTGAGGCAACAGAAGAACACAGGCTTTCGACTAAAGTTACTTTACCTCCTTCTTGAGTCGGGTATGTGCCGTTACCAATTTGAAGTAGTAAATTTGAGAAAACCCGTTTGCGTCACCTCCCAAATATGCTCGCATATTAAAGCTCAAATTAGTTAATATGACACTACGCCATAAAATAGAGCTCTTTAAACAGGCACCTATTTCATCGGCCCTCGTTCCTCTGGGTATTATAGGGAGTGTCTGCCTGAAGTCTCCACAGAATAGCACCGTTAAGCCTCCCATCGGTCGGTCATTTTGTCTTATATCTCGCAACGTTCTATCTACAGCTTCCACAGCTTTACGATTTGCCATCGTACACTCGTCCCAAACGATAAGGGCGCAATCGCGTAAAACCCTTGCTTTATCACTATTGCGAGACACGTTGCAAACAGGGTTTTCTGTGCGGTCCAAGTCGATTGGTATTTTAAATGTTGTATGTGCAGTTTTTCCTCCTGGTAATAAAGTGGCAGCTATTCCTGAGGAAGCGACGGCAAGGGCAATTTTGTTTTGGCTCCTTATTTGAGCCAAGATAACTTTAGTGAGGAAAGTTTTACCTGTTCCACCAGGTGCATCTAAAAACAGCATTTCTCCTAATGAATGTTCTACACTACAGCATACTCTATCAAAGATTTGACGTTGTTCTGTCGTCAAATTTGAACAGCCATTTCGCAATATTTCTGCTAACTCTTCGGGGTTGTAATTTATTTCAGATGTATACTCCCTATTAATTCGTTCCCCACCAACTGTCGGTGTCGGCAAGCCGTATTGACTGAGGGGGTTCCCTCCTATACTTGTAACTATATCTTGTATAGCCAGCAAAGCCCTATTATGGCAGCTTTCACGTACTTGGTCAGAAGTTTCACTATTTATATTTTGCTGTCTCAAAAAATCTTCGGCAAACGCGTCTTTATATTTTTGCCACAACTGCCCAGCGTCCGATAGGCCACAAAATGTCAACAAAATGGCAAATAAATGGCGCAAACGATGTGGACTATCACTGACGCATGCTTCGGCTAAAGCATCATCCCAATGCTGATCGCCATCTAATAAATGCCGTGCGCGGCAAGCAGCTTGAAATGTGGGATATTCTATATCGTCCACTTTGCGGAGCTCAGCAAAAGAAGTAGGTCCTCGCACTGTGTGAAGAAGAAGGCGTAAATAATAACACTCTGCATTATTTGGGTGCACCGTGTATACTCTTCCAATCACGTGTTCTTTAAAAATGCCGGACTCGCCTTCTACAGCAGTTCCACGTCTCCTGCGATTAAAAACACCTTGCTGCTTGTTATAAGTATAATAATGTGGCACTTCATTGTACAACAGAGACTTAGCGAAATTGTCTCTTTCGCAAAGGCGAAAGAATGCGAGCAAGGTGGTTTGTCTTGGGTTGTTCATTCTTTCTGCCACATTTTCTGGCTGAAAGTAAACTCGCTGCCCGCCTTCCAGGTGCACGTCAAGATGGATGACTGGCGGATACCTTTCATGAATAGGGAAACTCAAAATGCGCCAAACTGCCTCCGAAGAGCTTATGTATCGGCCAGATTGATACCTTGTCACTTCATCAAATTGGTTGTTATTTCTTAGTGCTATCATGGCTTGATCACTACCTTTATTAACATATTTACATATATATTTTATAGATTCGACGCTATTACAAATTTCAACATTAATGTGTGCTTGAAAAGCGTTTGACAAAACTGGAGAATACGGTACCACCCAACTATTATTTAGAATTATTTCTTGTCCACGGAATCTGACAGTAGCTGTGAAACCACCTTGTGACGGTGATCTTCGCCGGTATTGCGGATACCCATTTTCCCCAGCCATAGTTAGTTCTTTCAGTGCTCTGGGGTATTTTTTTGAGCATTGACCATCTTTCATGCACGGTGATTCCCTGTTTAAGAGGCCACATGGCCCGTGAACCATATGTGTTTTTACTATGTCATGCAAAATCGGATCTGCATTATAGTCCGGAAATTCTGCACTTATGACACTGTCTATAGCATCGGGACGAATTTTTTCTTCCAGCCACAGAAGAATGTGCGCGTGGGGTAAACCACGCTTTTGCCACTCGACGCTATACATAAAACAAAGAGTTGAACCGAAAACTTTCTCCTTTGTAAGTAGATTAATCAAGACTTTGAGTTTTAAATGAAAAATCCTAGCAATAATGTCATGTCTGTCGTATGACGCCTGTCCTGTGAGAAGTGCCTGGCAAATCTCCGTCCACTTTGGATTTGTTGTAAATGTTATAAAAAGGTCCGGCCGGCCGTATTTACGGACGTAACAAAAAGCATCTTGCGTTCGTTCGTGCATATACCGCGGACCGCCTGTGAAACTGGATGGCAAAATAACCAATCGACCCAAGTTTTCGACGTTATTATCTGATTGCATGGCGTCCCGCAAGTGCACGTATTCTTCAGCGCGTAACCGTCGCTGGTTAGTGCGAATATACACTAAACGTTCAGTTTCTATTTTTGCGTACATGTCCACAATAAATTGGCTGAACAAACCACGAAATCGTTGCAAATATACGAAACTGTTTTGCCTTATTTGTAAAAGGTAGGAATAGTATTGTTGAGCAGATATTTTTTTTTGATAATTAGTGACTCTCGTAGTAGGGTTCACTTGGTACAGCCCAAAATTGTACCCATCTTCACCATGACAATAAATTAGTGGATATTGCAGGGCGTCGTAAGCTCGGTGGGTTTCCAAAATGCGTTGAAGGCGATCGTCGCGTGTACGCAACACGATATCACGTCTCTCACACTCCTGGTCGACTAAAACAACTGCAACTTCATCTGCGACGGGTGCATTGTGTCTTCCACGGTGTTCACCCACAGGACGTCTATCGGCACTTATAACAATTTTGAAATCATTGCTGCCTTGTGGAATTGACTCCAATGCAGCTTTGAATTCACGAACGTACTGGTTAACGTGATGCAGCAATTCTTGAAGTTGACCCAAAAGCTCAGCATTGAGCTGGGGAAAATTGTGATTTCTAACATTGAGCTGTTGCGTGTAATCGGATACAAAATAAATTTGGAGAAATTTGGGTTCATTTTCTGGCAGCAAAGATCCAATAAGGTGATAAACTTGACCTTGTACTTTGAAGGTTGGCATGAACGGTCCTTCCGTTATTTGTTTTGCCCCAAAGGAAGTCATTTGGAAAGCACTGTTATATAAACGAATATTATCCAAAAAACGGTTCGACTGGGGATGATCGCCATTCAGGAGACTTTTAAGTAAGTGTGGTGGATCTTGGAAATTTGGAAGAACAATTTTTCCATTTGAGCAGCACATTCCATCTGTCTCTTTCCTCCATTTCAAAGCATGACAAAAATTACAAATTTCTCTCATGTCACCCACGAAAGTAAAGCCAGCATAATTAATTCTAGACGAATATGTGAACCCTGATTTTTCCCTATTGTCCCAAGGTAATAAAATATTTGCATCGTCATTTTCCATGGACTCATCAGCTCCGCTATTTGTTTCTCCATTCATATGGTATCGAGCTCGTTCTATTTCTAGGCGAGATTGACGTTGTTCTGCTGTTTCTGCTCGTCTTAGTTCATCTATTCTTTCCCTTTCAGATGCAAGATAACTTTCATTGTTTCTTTGTACACCTACATAGTTATGTCTAGCTATTTGTAATCGTTCTTCTCTTTGGGAGAGAGATTCAGACTCGCGCGAGAGAGCGTGTCGCTCTCGGTCAGATGACAGACGTGCTTGGCGTTCCTCGATACTCTCTTGAGAACGCAAAGTCGCGGTCCGAGTTCTTTGCGAACTTAAGCGCGACTCCCTTTCTGTGAAAGTCTCTGACTCGCGTGAGAGAGACTGGCGCTCCCGATCAGCAGACAGCCGAACTTCGCGTTCCTGGATATTCTCTTGAGAACGCAAAGTCGCGGTCCGAGTTCTTTGCGAACTTAAGCGCGACTCCCTTTCTGTGAATGTCTCTGACTCACGTGAGAGAGAGTGGCGCTCCCGATCAGCAGACAGCCGGTCTTCGCGTTCCTGGATACTCTCTTGAGACCGCAAAGTCGCGGTCCGTGTTCTTTGTGAACTTAAACGTGACTCCCTTTCGGTGAACGTTTCCGATTCACGTGAAAGAGCGATGTGCTCTCGGTTAGCAGATAACCGTGCTTCACGATCTTCTTCCGATTCCTGAGACCTACAAAGTCTCATCCTTTTCGCATTTCGGCTACGCAGCGAAAGGTTAGTTTTTTTTCTTTGAGGCATTTTCAAGGAAAATTAAAGCAATAAACAAAACTAACAACACTTATGACTGAATAGCCTACAAACTTAAAAGATCGGTGCGTCGAACAGTCTAGTGTGACAACGTATCGTCTGTTCGTGGTCGTGACTCAACGAATTGGCAACACTAACTTACTGTATAACGATTGGCACTATTGGATTCAAACTACGAAGTAAATCAAATACAATCTTTACTTCGTACTTCAAACCAATGACCAAAGTTGACCAAACGAAACCAATAAGATAAGCAAATACTTTTTTTTCGACCAATTTAGAAAATCGATAAACCAAGCAACCAAAGAACTTTTACGACACACGCAAGAACTTTTAAGACACCTAACGAAACCCAATTTGCCTAGTAAACACGGTGGACGTCATCCTCGCGCGGAAAATCTTAACACCGCGATTCAGAAAATGACGTCATTTGCACAACGCCATCTATCGGATTTAGATTTCAACTATCAACATTAGTTCTATTTTTAGTCTTAAGATGTCGTTGCAAGTACTATACTTAATTGCGTAACGTAATATTTTACTTCTTGAACTCACTAAATTAATCATATCATTTGATAGAGTGAACCGATTTCGATGAAACAAAAACTAAGTTAATCCTCAAGTTGCGTATAATTTTTGTATATAAACATTGTCAGCATTGAATTCGTAGATTTTACGTGATGTGCGCACAAACAAACAGACAAACAGACAAACAGACAAACAGACAAAAATTTCAAAAATGATGGAAATGGGTTCTGTTACTTATCTTTTCACACGCTGGCTATTTTTTGTTTCAATTTCTTCAATGTACAAAAATGACTTTTCTACAGATTTATTATTTTATTTCAAAATATTAATGTTACCTAAACTTCAATACGAAATCGATGCATATTACGCCATCTATTGTTTGTTTGTTTGAACTAAATTTTCTTTGTTCGAGATGAAACCCCGTGACTGTACTTATATTTTTTGCGTAACTCACAAAAATATAGGGGACAGCTGTTTTTGTTTTTTTGCTGGTCATTGAAAAATAACCCTGTATTTTTAATGGGTGTGACTGAACCATTAGTGAGAACAACAAACACCACCGAAGCCTTGCATAATGGTACACAAGATTAATGAGCGCAGTAGAACAACAATTAAAAGAACATGTGTTTTGCAGTCATCTGTAAAACTCGATGACTATTCAGTTTTTAAAAACAGAACCCAAAAGCAAACCCAAACGTAAATTGGGTTGATTTATGTTGACTTCAACAAGTAGGTCAGTTGAAATTGACATAATGAATGAACCTTAACGTAAATAACCAGTGAAGGTATTTAGGTATTCCCCGGAGTATTTAATTAGGCAGAGATGTACTTATAAGCCACGAAAAGGTTGGCGCAGTGGTTGAGCGATTGGCTGCTGCGCTGTGTGTCGCGGGTTCGATCCCGTACGGAATAAATTTGTATGGCTTACAGATTGTTCCAGGTCTAGGTGTCTTGTGTATGTGCGTTTACATGTTTGTGGACGAACCCACGACACAGGAGTAATTTCCAGTGTGGGGCAACGTTTCATTAAAAAAACTAAAAATATTGTCATGTTCCTACGTTCCTTAAATTGCTAACTATTACTCCGAAGGGATTCCGATCACATACCCCAATAAGCATTGGACTGGAATCCCGAAGATGAAAGAAAGCGTGGCCGTTCCCGTCAAACCTGGCGTCGCAATGTGTTGGCAGAATTGATGAGCAATGGTATGACGTGGAGCGAGGTGAAGCATGAAGCTCAAGACCGTTCGCGATGGAGGACTACTGTGGATGCCTTCTGCCCCATCTTGCGGATATAGGCTATTAAGTTATTGCAAACTAGCTTTTCCCGCGGCTTCGGTCCCGTCAAAGGAACCATGAATTTTAGGGATAATACATACGCTATGACACTCGCTGATAGTGTACCTTTCTATTAATAACAGAGTTTTTTTAATAGGACCAGTGCTTGGAATTTTTTTACAAGCATTTATGAATAAACAATCAGTTGAGATCAAAACCACTCTCAACATTGGACCATACATCGAGGCAAGGGCTCAGCTGGCTGCAAAAAAGTTAAAAATCCTAGCAAAGGTGATACGGTACTACACGCCGGGCAGCTGCTTAAAATTTAGCAAGCGAAAGTTCGTGTGTAGAGTACTGCTCTCATCTTTGGAACGGATCTGCCAGCTCTAGGTTCTTACTTGCTTAGCTGTGATCTAGCTTGATGCACTTGAGTCAATTGAGAAACGAGCCAAAATTGTCATTGGAATTGATGCACTCGTTAAGTCAAAGCTCCAAAGTCTTGAGTATCGACGCTAAGTTTTAGCTTGTCAATTTTCTGTCAGTTACATTTCAGTATATTATAATGTACTCTGTGCATTTCAGAGAATGGGCGTCGGAATTGCATAATTTAATTCTGTTTTACCATCGGTCACCGGTACATGGTGGACATCCCACTCAGACACACAAAACGTTTTGGGAACAAATTAATTGTGCGTACAGTTAAGTAGTGAAATTCCCTGCCGGAGTCTGTGTTTCCTGATAGCTATAACCTGGGGGTCTTAAAGATAAAAGTGAATAAGTTTCTTCTAGTTAAGCGTCATCGCTTATTATCAGAGGAGATAGTGGTCAAGCGCAAGCCTAACAATGATAAAAAAATGATAAATCTGATTGAGTATTAAAATATCCTATTACCCATCATAGTATCGTCATTATCCTGTAAATAAAAATAAAAAACGAACCATTCAAATACACAATTTATTTCACAAAAGTCTTGAACGTCACTTTGTCCATTAGTTAAGGTGGGTTCGCACTGACAGGGCGCGGACGGGCGCGGCGGGCGTACACGAGCGGGGTGCCGTCAGTCCACGCCGGACTGACGTGCACGACGAGCACGTCGGGGCTCGGTTCAGACGACTGAGGCAGCTGCTTGTCGTGCCACGACGCGTCATGCCGTTCACACCGACGATCTCTGCGAAACAAAACAATTATAGTGTTTTTTTTTTTCAAAAAATATACATATGTTACGTCACCGTCGAGTCAGCGATCAATCACAGATCGCAGTCGTGCCGGTCGTGACGTGACGTGACTGACGTATGGCGCCTTTTTCTTGCGACTGCTAAAAAACTATTAGGTATAATATATTTCTGACGTGACTGATCGGTGACTTTACGGTGTTGTGATTGATGTGTAGGTATGAAACTTAAGGCGTATATATTATATATCCGCCAAGTGGCGCCCTCATTGAATAAAAAATCGTAGCAATGCGTAGAAAATAAAGATTATAGAATCCTATGTTGCGTTTATTACAAAGAGGATATTAAGGTATTTTTACGTGGTTAAAACAATACTCAAAATATTTCGTATCCAAAGTAGTAGGCAAAAGAACCAAAAACGGCCGTTTTTGACACTTTTGCTTACTACTTTGGCTACGAAACATTTTGAGTCCTGTTTTAACTATGTACATAATATACCTTATTCTATTTGTAACAAACGCAACATAGGATTCTTTAATCTTTATTTTCTATGCTAAGAAACGAATTTTTATTCAATGAGAGTGCCACTTATGGGGAGGTAGGCCCTTAAGGGTTCCGTTTTTGCCATTTTGCTAGTCTTGCAATCTGAGCAAAGCTAGGCCATAGTCTGGTCTAGGTTTCAGATTGAACTTTTTGTTCCATTCCTAAAACCAGTCTAGCATCTCACAGATTGGATTAGGTAATTTTTATAACATCAATTCATTAGATGCTTCAACACATCAAACAAGACGTGTTTGATGCTTTGCACCTTTCTTATATATTAGTACTAATAACACTTGAAAGAGAGCATTGACGTGCATTAAAGTAAAACGCGATTTCCAGTGCAATAAAATATTTTTCACCTCACAACCTCGGAAAGATTCTGTTTGTCATTCGAAATCTGAGTGCAAAAGTGCATTTTATCAGCTAGCGGGAAAGAGTTTTTGAAATTCGAATTTTTATATTCAATTATTTTCCATACCGCTAGTCCACTGAAAATACATACTTTTTTCATCTCAGTGCGCCAATCTCATTTTTAGAATAATTGAACTGGCTAGCACGACGGTTGCATGAAAAAAAAAACCGTTTTCAATCGCCTGCCAATCCGTCTGTGTCTCCAACATTCACAATGGAATCCAATGAAATTGAGCAATTTTCCGCGCTAGAAAATTTACCTAGTATTCATTAATATACAAGTGACAAGCATAATTATTCCAAAAAAAAAATAACGTTAAATATTAACATTTGTAGCAATTTTACTTTTTAAAATAAATTAACACTAATTTTGTATGCTGTTTTTCTTGCACCTTACATTTTTATCGCTGTAATGAGGTGAATGCCTGAAATGGACAGAAACTACTAGTAGTCCTTAATTCTATTTAGAATAAAATAGGTATAATGAAATAAATCTTTTAAGTTTGTTTAACTAGGGTAAAAATATAACGATCTCTAAATATATTTAACTTGATATCCGCTTATATTTATATGGAGGTCGTGTTTATTTGACGTGAGTAAGTGACTTTCTTTTTAAGGGGCCTTTTACAGTCCACTAGCGCCCCAATCGAAAAAATGTCATAACTCGTAAATAGAATCAAAAATACAAAATGTGGTCTATTATTAGTGTAGAAAAGGCAATAACGTAATTTTATAACACATTGTCAACACTTGAAATATAGCTGTTTAGCTAAATCGTGCATTTGTAACAAAAACGGCCGTTTATGTTTTGAATGCACGATTTAGCTAAACAGCTATATTTCAAGTGTTGATAAGGTGTTATACAATTACGTTATTGCCTTTTCCACACTAATAATAGAACATATTTTGTATTTTTGATTCTATTTACGAGTTATGACATTTTTTCGATTGGCGGCGCTAGTGGACTGTAAGAGGCCTCTTAAGCGGATATCAAGTTAAATACAATATTAAGTGATCGTTACATTTTTACCCTAGATAAGCAAACTTAAGAAGAATTTCACTACACATATTTTATTCTAAATAGAATTAAAGAATAGTAGTAGTTTCTGTCCATCCCAGGCATTTTTTTTATGGCAGATTGGCATTCCCCTTTGTGTGTTGCACTCGGCAGCAAAGTTATTCTGCGTCTTGTATCATTGAAACCCTCGCTACACTCACATTTCAATACTCTCTTTGGCGTTAAAAAACAACTTTGAGTCTTGTAAAACAAATAACAATTTTTCGTTAATCTAGACATAATTATAGGAACTTTATTTTCAGGTTTTACAGATAATTATATAATATTAGTTCCTGAAAAAAAAGAAAACAAAACATCTCATTTTTTTCATTAAAAAAAACTCGCTCAAGTCATTAATGTGAAAATGACAAATTATAAGAAACCGTCAAGTTTTAACGAAGGGGGTATTTTCTGCAGCTTGACAGTTTGAGTGATTGCCTTTGTTATGTTATTTCTCATTTCCGTTCAGAATGACGTATAAAGGTTCCCCTACACAGGTTTGTTTCGACGCACCGCATGTCACATCAACCAAGACCCCGAGTGCAGACTAGCACACGTCTCCAAAGAGAAAGTATCTACTATGTATTAATATCGCATTGTGTCGCGAAGTTTCAACTCGTCTACAGAAACTAGAATCATCAATCAGAATCACAGCAGCGCAGGAGGTGTGTATTATAAAATAGACGTCTTCAAAATAACACGAGCTATGATAAGAATAAAAGCACTTAGCCCGTTGACTCATGTTATCATTACAAGCAAAAAGAAAAAATGTCCTAGAAAACATCCTATTATTTTTACAAGTAAAGTTTGGCTAAACAGTGGATGTCACTTAGTCAGCAGTGAGACCGCCATTGTATATACCGTAAAAGAGTAGTGTACAACAAAGTAGGTATATTTTATCCCATTGTAATGATAAATGGACGACTAATCCCAAACTGCAAATGCTAACTTGCTACTTATAATCTTATACAAAAACTAACTAGAAAAAGGTCGGATACTGTCCACACTATTCTTGGAATAATATTTGGAAGAACAATGCGGTCGTAGCAAAGTAAAAGAGTAGTGTACAACAAAGTAGGTATATTTTATCCCATTGTAATGATAAATGGACGACTAATCCCAAACTGCAAATGCTAACTTGCTACTTATAATCTTATACAAAAACTAACTAGAAAAAGGTCGGATACTGTTCACACTATTCTTGGAATAATATTTGGAAGAACAATGCGGTCGTAGCAAAGTAAAAGAGTAGTGTACAACAAAGTAGGTATATTTTATCCCATTGTAATGATAAATGGACGACTAATCCCAAACTGCAAATGCTAACTTGCTACTTATAATCTTATACAAAAACTAACTAGAAAAAGGTCGGATACTGTCCACACTATTCTTGGAATAATATTTGGAAGAACAATGCGGTCGTAGCAAAAGATTCTGAACACAGACGTCCACGTGTCCAAGGATAATCAGGATTGTATGGCCGCAGCTGTGATATTACTTGTGGAATCTCCTCTCTGGACCTTGGATCATTTAATCTTCGGATGATGGGTAATAATTGTTCATCAAATTGTAAGTGCTACATACAATTTTCTATAGGACTCATGAAACTTACTCTAGTGTGATGCAGTGTCGCTAATAAATGTGAGAAGTGAAGACCAAATCGATGGACTATTATTTTACCACAAACATTCCTCAAGCAATGAACCTTTAGATTGACAAATAGGGTCTACATGCAGAAATATAACTCTGACGCTAGCCGGTGGAAGAAAAATTTTCTTTACAGTGGCGTCCAACGTGGGGCGCCACTCAATTACAATTACTCAATCTACAGGTTCATTGCATAAGGAATGTTTGTGGCAAAATAGGGTCTCATGCCTCATCTAACTCAGACGCTAGCCAATGTAGAAAAAAAATTTCTTACATACTTAGTGAGAAAAGAAGGAAAATAATAAAAATAATTATTTGATGCTGCAATGATTCGTTTCATAATAGACCTCTCACCATTGGTATAACCCACTAACAACTTAGTGATCTTGAGGCATGACGGTGACCAAAGGGTCAAGCAAAAAAATCAATATCAATTAAGGAAGCAATACCTCGCGGAATCATTAATATAAGCCACCATCGAAGGAACACAATAAATCATTTTCTGTAGACGGCTTAGCAAGGCATACAAGAGAAATACATTTGATATTTTGTGGCCAGTTTCGTATTATTCATTTATTTGGTACGTTTGGTGACTCGAGATAACTATCCACCTCAACTAGTAGTTAAATAGAGAGGCAGAAAAGCCAAAAAAAAAAAGTAAAAAAGGGCTTAGTACCTCCATCCGTTTATCTCGGGTCTGTCTACTCAGACCTTGAAAAAACGAACGAACAATTTAACTGAATAAAGACACTTAAAGTACTCTTATCAATTATAACCACCTATTTTTTACAAAAACATAAAATGACTCCCACGGACCTTTAATTTAAAGATAGAATAAAAAATAAACTCCATCGTCGAAAAAATATAATATTTCAGCACTTATTAAATTAATATTAGTTGACAAATGAGCTCCAGCCGTGACCATTTCGTTACAAAAGTCACGGGCAAAATTTAATAAAAGCTGAGTCGTCTGTGACAAAATAGTTTTGTAACATGTTTTACGGTTTCGGCTTAACCTCCTCAGCAAGTCTAGCTCAACTTTGTTTGCTGTTGTTAGTGGGTATTTCAAACAACTCCAAACAAAGTTGTTTCGTATCACGACTTAGTGAACATTCGTATGGATAATGCTTTTCAAGAATTTTTATGTATGTAGTTATGTACGTTTGTATGTTGTTTGTTGTTTAATGAGGTATATCATTAGATTGGGTTTAACTACCGAAGTGACATAGGAATGCATAGGCTATATAAATTTTGATGTCATACTTTTTTTAGGATATCAAACAAAGGGCTCGAGAACGCAATTCTAAAAATATATGTAACTTATTTCAATGTAGACAGTAAAACAAAAATATGTTTTCTAAAAACCCGACTGCAAAAAGCCACCGATTATGTTAAAAAGTTACGTTTGAATTTCAACTCTTCACACGTCGATTGCACCAGGTGTGCAGATAACAATTGAAATCTAGTATGTCTCTTATTGGGCGTGCGACGGGTTTTAATTTTTAACTTCAGAATGTTTGTTTTGGTTTCATAGTCATCCAATCTTTTAGTGAATAGAACCTAAATATAGTTGAAGATCAAACGTTGGTAGGCCTACCTACTCGTATCTACTCACATTTCAACGATAGACTTCGTACCAAACGTTTTAAAACTCTGAATAACTATTCCTAAAGAGCTGGATTATATAAATAATCCACAAATTACGCAGAAATGTTATTACTACTGTAGTACGTACCTCACTGAAAAAACATTTTGTAGAAAGTACCAGTGGGCTTATAGCGATGCAGCTCTGAAATTAATGTTCTCGTATAGACCTTTATTTTGTACGTATACCTACATACGACATTTAATTTAAGAATACTAAAAAGAATTATTATAAAGATTTATTTATGGACTAGCTACTCGCCCCAGTTTCGCAAGGGTACGGAACATAACAATACATACATACATTACATATTTGTTTAACAATCGAGTATTGACATACACGTAAAACTGCCTCATGAATCACTCTGTCTATTGGTGAAAAACGCATGAAAATTCGTTCGGTAGTTTATGAGTTTATCGTGAACAGACAGAGTAACGCGGCAGGGGACTTTACTTTATAATATGTAGTGATAGGATAAGTATTTCAAAACGTTACGAAAATCGGTAATTTATCGACCTTTTTAGGCTAAAGAAATCTTCAATAAAACCTACACAACTCTACTAATAATTAATTTACGCATTTAGGACGGATTATATTTCAGTCGCTGTAGTTGAACGTTTAATAATAACAACTCATAGTAATAGCAACTCATCAGTCAACTGTCAGGCAATATAGGTTTTTTTTTTAATTCCTTTTTCTCTAGTTTCAAACAAACAGTGCTTTAATCTGTTCGAATAAATTACACTGGCAAAAGAAAACATTGTGCCTTTCAAATAACTCTTTATTAAACACAGTTAAAGAGACTGTAGTTAAAGGGACCCTAAAACTAATATTTTGTCAGTGTTTGAATTTTGTTTCTTCGTTATTTGACACCGACTGCCGAAATATTTTTTTTTTTTGCAATTGAAATTTAAAAAAAAGTTTTTTTTTTCACTTTTCAGTTGTTGTATCCCAGAACTAAAACTAAATAATAAAGTTATGCCTGAATGGATAACCCCAATAACATGGTATTTGAACATAACTTTGACAACCAAAACGTCATCTGTGATTATATTTTTTGTTTATGTTGATTTTTTCAAAAAGTATTGAATCTATAATGGTAAAATTTATATGGAACCTTTGAAATATGACCTACCAAATAAAAAAAGAATCATTATACTCAGCTTCGTCCTCAAGATTAGCATAAACACAATGTAGTAACACGTACGGTGTTGCCTTTGCGCACTGAAAGTAAAAAGCCCTATAGGTAAACCTAAAAAAAAAAAACGATTATTTTGCACTTTTTTAGGTGAGGGTAGACATATTTCCTTTGCTGGATACCGTCTTCTATTGCTCATTCACAGTTCAGTGCTCTGCCGGAGCGCACATAATTTTCTCAAATAATTATTCTCCGTGTGTTAGTTGTGACTGAGTATTGTTAAAATTTATAAGTGTCATGGGGAAAAGAAAACGAAAACACGATTATGAATACGAGTACATCACAAAAAAGTTAAAGAAATGGGAGAAGAAACTTCAGCGTGAGACAAGATCGTCGTCGGATTCCAGAGGTTAGTCAAGTGTCAGACATACCTAGCGTAAAATAATAATAATGTTTCTTATTCACATCTGTTTTAACGTTGTCAAAAGTCGTTGCGGTTAATTTTTGGGGGTTAACACTTCGGACTTATAAACGTTATATCTAAGAACTTCATTGTTGCAAAAAAATTTGCCGCTGGCCCGCTGACAGACAGACGGACAGCGGAGGCTAGTAATAGGGTCCCGTTGGTTACCATTTGGGTACGGAACCATAAAAAGACAAAATAATCGCAAAAATAATTTGTTGCAGCTGGGGTTCTAACTCGCGGTAAAGTGTCGTTCAAAAACGATGTAATTCAATATTTCTCACGCCGGCTGGCCATAATCCTTATAGGTGCCTATGAGGATTATTTATGCAAAATTTTAACAGTCGGTTCAATAATTTTAGCGCCAACTGGAAACATCGCTCAAAATTGCTATTGTTTAATTGTATGAATTTATGTATACAGAAAGTGAATAAACGAGATAATAATAATTTAATTTAATTAGTTCATGAATGAATGACGCTAAAATTTTATAAAGTAATAATGATAATTCACATCACATCACCCCACCGCCGTATCTCTACGTTGAGCGTCCACGTCGTGGTGGGGCGTACGTGTCCCAATGAACCCTAGAACTTTGTCGGTTAATTTTAATTTTGCCGCAACATGCCTAGGATGAGGTGCCAGACTAAGGGCCGATTTCACCATTCGCTCTATAAACTAAGTTTTACTGAACTAAGCTTAGCGTAAAAAATAAAAACCATAAAAAAGATTATAGTGAATTAACCTTAAAAGATAGACATATGCTGTGGTGGATATTTTTTTAGATCTTTAACAGGAGAACAATTCAGACATACATAAGTTTTGCGTAACTTTAACCTTTTACGCAGCGCACGCAACTGAAACTCTCAAAAGGATTTTTTCCCGTTTTTGCCACATTTTTCATTAATGCTTCGCTCCTGTTGGTCGCAGCGTGATGTTATAGAGCCTATAGCCTTTTTCGATAAATGGAATATTCAACACAAAAATATTTTTTTCAATTCGATCCAGTAGTTCCTGAGATTAGCGCGTTCAACCAAACAAACAAACAAACTCGTCAGCTTTATGACAGCGGCTAAACGTATTTAAGCGAGCTTAAACGTCGAAAACTGAACGTTTAGAATTGTCGAAATTTATTTATTTATAATAATAAGCACACCAACAGCACTGTCACTTACAATTCAAATAAAATAACATCTAAAATCGGCATTTCAGTAACCATGCAAATAACAGGTATGCATGACATTGACAAAATGAAATTAGAGACGATAAGAAAAAATAAAGAGTGTGTCCAATAAGTCTAAAACCAGAACACTACAAAAACAAAAACAATTTGAGCTATATAGACGTACATTGCTCGCACTGTTTAAATCGGTCCTAAGTGCCGATTTTACCAATGAAACTAATTGCGATTAGTTTAAACTAAACTCAGTTCATACGTTTAATCGTGATTTTTTTTTTTTTTTTTTGGGGGGTGGGAAATCATCCTATAACTTCTTCCGCTCTAGGGTGGAGCGGAAGGGTGTGTCAGACTCTTACTGACTAAAACCCACCCCTGTTCCTCCCTGCCTCGAGTGCCCGGGGGCGAGGTAACTCTTTCGAATTTATCCTCCACCCCCGGGCAGGCATCGGCCGTGGCAGGCCCCTTCCCTTGGCTGACAACTCTTTGAGGCGCGCGTGGAACACTACGCGCCGTCGACTCTCGGGCCTGGTGCTGATCGGATGGCGAGTTACCTACTACTCGCCGTCCGCAGGCCCGGGTCTACGGTGGCCGGAGATCGTCTCGCGGCGTCCGAACCCCCTGGCGTCTCAGGCGGCGGTTGCGGCTGGGAGCGCTAGGGCGACTCGGCTGTGTTCGAGTCTTCCTAGCGTATGCCGCCTCCCTCTTCGCGAGCATTACTGCTTCGCAGAAGGTGGAGACGGCTTCCCATTCCCTCTCGCTCCGTACCATGGCCTGAACCAGGGCACGGCGCGAGAGGTCGCTGCCGCCTATCGCATCCACGAGGACACGGCGGTGCTCTGCCCAAGCGGGGCAAACCTCCACCGTATGCTCCACCACGTTTAATCGAGATTATAGTTTCATTTTACATTTCACTAAAAACTGGGCCTTTAGAGTTTAAACTAAGTTAAGCTTAAACTAGTTTTAGTGGTGAAACGCAAAATGAAGCTTTAATCTCGATTAAACGCATAAACTGAGTTTAGTTTAACTAATCACTATTAGTTTCATTGGTGAAATCGGCCCTAAGAGAGATACAATCCGCCGGGCAGTTTTGTGGCAAAATGTTTGATCCTCATTTTCGGCTTGCCTTTATTGGCCGGTCGTAGTGAACTCTCTAGGCTGGCTTGAGTGGAGATTCGCAAGAGCAATCGTGCTCTCAGAAGGATGTATAATCCAATAAGATGCTGGTAACCATCTCACCGTACTTCAGAGATTATCCTGATAGCCGTGGATATACCTCTCCACTCCTTAAGCACCTCAGAATAAGTTGCCTCCTTGTTGCTACGTCACACCATGTGCTATAAGCGAGCGTTTTTGGGAGCCCATTATTAAGTGCGTAAATCACCCCCTGCCTGTTTGACCCGACTATGCTACACAAGGGAGGGTACTGTATTTATCAGCCTATGTATGTATGTGTGTTCCTTAGTGGTGCTTTAGAAAACAAACGCGTGGGCCGATTTTCCCGAGAAATCTTAAATGATAATTGATTATATGAAAATTATTAATGATACTATTAGAGTACTTTGCATGATGAATGACATAAATATAAATATTTTTACGCTTGCTTCCAGGGAAGATACAGTGACTTTTAGGCTTTAAGATCTTACCTTGTAAAAATAAACTAAAAGTAAAAACATATTTTTAAAAAACAGGCTTTTATCTGGGACGATGATAAATTCTAGTAAGTATTTGGCGTGTAGGTTACCTATATTCTTAAAAGTTTGAGGCACGACCCGTTACAGGTTACAGGTTAGGTACTTACGATACTTCTGATCTTGTAATTTTATTAATTATGTTTGTTGGTACTTTATATTTTTATGTTTGTAGAAAATTGTTTACTTAGAAAGCAAGATTTCAGTACCTAACGAATTTACAAACTTTTATACTTTGTATTATTATTCAATCTAGTTTAGTAAGCCATAAACAAAACACGTCATCATATTTAAGACGAAACTTCAATGTTCATGGAAAAGTTTAATTCTATCAAATAATGCTGATGTAAGGCCTTATTAATAAAAAAGTTAATCATGTGGTTAGTTTAAACACTGATTAGTAGGTTCTAAATTTAAAATTTTCTACCAGGAAGAAGGATAAATGTGGGTAGCAAAATAGTGACTAATCATTTGAAGGAGGTTTTGTCCTATAGAGAGCTGCATTTGATAGATGAGACATAAGCTATCTATAATTTTGAATCCGCTATTATATATTTAAACTGAGCTTACGGTTAGCAGTAATAAAAATAAAAAAATGTTTATTTCAATTACTTAAAGCTTTGATTTGGAGATCACCTTTTAAGCAAGAATATGCTTGTGTTAGGTGACTCCGCTCCTCCACTTAACAATAACAGAGTATGCAATCGAAAACCGAATAATAAACTAAAAGAAAAGAAAATACAAAAAGGAGCGCACCTGTGTGATTTATACGAGTGGGTTTTGAGTGTGTGTGTGCGTGAGTATGTGTAATAGTGTGATGGTGTGTGCGTGAGTGTGTATAATAGTATGAGTGTACACGAGTTGAATCCGTGTACCTGCATATAAATATAAGTTCAGGTTTCAGTTAGGTTAAGTTCTAGGTTTAGGTTAGCCCTGGGTCAATGTCTTGGGATCGGAGGAAGCCAAGAACAGCTTCCTTCACTAACGATTTCGTTACTGCGGTCCTATTAATTATTAGACAGATTATGGATGCGATGTCACCATGTCCTCAATGTCGTCGTAGGTAATGGTTTTTAATTGAACATCACGTCTAAACGACTAGTCTTATTTCTTTGAAAAAAATATGTATTATGTTACTCCAAAAAATTTAATCAAATTATGCAAAAATTGAGAATCACGCAAAAACTATTAAGCGTATTTTTATGAAACCTTCACCATTTTAAAGATCATTTAATTATTTAATTAATCATTTTTGATAATTTAATTTAGTCTCAGTATTTTATTTTAATACCTGTTTTTTATGTGTAATAAATTAATAATGTGTCTAATTTCGGACAGCGCTCCTTGATGGGCGAGTCCTATTACTGGGTTGACGTACGACGCGTTACATGAGCTCAGCACAGAACACGCAAGCTAACCACTCAAGGTCATTGGCAGCTAATAGCTCCTTAAGCAATTCAGTCAACTAATTTATAGTCACGACTTATCAGAGGATAGACGTTTAATTCTTTATTCAATAGGTTGTATAAGTGGGCGGATTGCCTTGCATACTGCTTCTTAGCAAAAACAGATCTAACTTGAATAGTTGGAGTGACTAAGTAGGGTCTTCTGCTACTCATACTCGGCTTTATGGGATATTTTTTTTTTATTAAGCCGTTGCCCCACACTAGGAATTACTCCTGTATCGTGGGTGCATTCACAAACATGTATACTCACATACACAAGACACCCAGACCCGGAACAACTATCTGTAGGTCATACAAATATTTGTTCCGTGCGGGGATCGAACCCCCGACACGCAGCGCAGCAGCCGAACGCTCAACCACTGCGCCAACCGTGTCGTCAAAAATGGAGGGATTTGTGTTTTCTCAGGTAAGATGAAGTAGATAAAGTTTTCTTACAGACAGAGAAGGTTAGGTAAAGGCTATGGGTTGGGAACCTATAGGATTTGAAGAGCATAATCTTAATCAGAGATCGCTACGTCAAGTTCAAAAAAAAAAAAAATTGTTGTCCCACCCCAGCATGGCAAACAGTACGTAAGAATCGATTGAGCCAGTGATACGTAGACTTTCTGCAGATCATTCTTTGAAGCAATTTATCGCAATGTATTAAAAGTTCATATTAATTTTCTAACCCTTTTCAAGATCAGTTCAGTATGTATATTGACACAGACGCTGGTCAATCATGATGCCCAGGTATTTAGTAAACTGTAACCTGTCAAGTTTTGTACAAGAGCAGTCAGGAATTGGAAGGTTGGCAAAGCAGTGAATCTTTATTTGGAATTCGAGTGGTGGTTGGCATACTTGGTAAAGCAAATGTAGTTGGACTTGGAGGCGTTTAGTGTGAGGAGGTTACGATTGAGCCAATCTGCAATCTTTGACAGGCCGGTTTCGGCTGAATTTCTAAGTTTTGCTCAAGTCCAACAAAAACTATGGCGATATCATCCGTGTAAGGGAAAATGCGATCCTCGTCAATACTCATACTGCATAGGTTATTAATATAAATAAGGAACAATGTCGGACCGAGGACACTCCCCTGTCCGACGCCGTACGAATTTTTTTCTTCTGAGCTAGTGAAATCCCTTATTGTTACTGTATGTTTGCGTTTATTTAGGTAGGATTTGAATAGCTCGAGAGGGGTCCCCCTTAATGCTTTCGAGCCTGTGTAGAAGTATGGGGACAGAGACTGTGTTAAAGGCCTTTTTGAGGTCAAGGAAAACTGCCAGGCATTTGCTACCCTTGTCCACATTGTCAACTAGGCTGTCAAGTAAGGCTGTTAAATTAGTTGAGGTATTAAGGCTTAGGGTGGCATTGGTTGGGGTTTTTGGTACAAAAAGTTGTCAAACTTAATTCGATTTATCTACAAACGTCGAGATTGAAGACGGGATACGAGACTTCTTTGAACTGGAGAACGCTCAACTTAATAGATTTTCAATGTAAATTATTCCAGCAAATGATCCCAAATTAATTATATTTGTTAGAAGTTTTGAATACTAAGATCGTTTTGTAAAGTTAAGTATTTTAAGTGGATGGAATTAGACTTTGTTAACTAGGTCATCCGTTTCACATTAGAATAACTTCGGAAATTTGACAATTAAAAGTATTTATACTGTTAATCTTTACCATGACCCGAAATCGTTTTAATTGGTACATAGTTCTGAGAAACATAAAATCGGAATTGGAATTTAATAAGTTTGAAGATAACAATATTTTTATTCCAAGAGAAAAAGTGTAACCACGCATACTCATAAACAAAGATTAGGTACAATTTCTAAATTAACCCTAGTTGCTTAGACTTAAGGCGCAGTTATACGACTTTTAATGGTTTTTAATAGAACATCACGTCTAAACGACTTTTTATATTTCTTTGAAAAAAATATATGTTCCTCTAGACAATTTCCGTCGTAATTTGATCTGAGAATATTTGAAATTATATTTTTATAACATAGTGTAATTAATTTGTAAAGTTATGTCTAACGCAGATAAAGAAAAATGAGAATCACGCAAAAACTATACAGCGTATTTTTATGAAACTTTCACCATTTTAAAGATCATATAATTATTTATAATTAAGTCTCAATGTTTTAGTTTAATACTTGTTGTTTTATGTGTAATAATTTAATAATGCGTTTAATTTCGGACAGCGCTCCTTGATGGGCGAGTCCTATTACTGGGTGGACATACTACGCGTTACGTGAGCTCAGCGCAGAACACGCAAGCTAATCACTCAAGGTCGTTGGCAGCTCATAGCGCCTTAAACTTTATTTGATAGGCGCATCGCGATATTGCGACAACTATGGGACGTTTAATTCCATAGAAATTGGCGACTATTTTTAACACCCTTTTATAAGTTTCAACGGTTACTATGTAAAAAAATCTTAGTCTTTACATTTTACCCACTTCGCGGCTTTTAATTGCTCTGAAATTTTACTAACCATGCATTGTCATCTAAACTAGCTAAGTGACGTCATTGTTAATCCAATAAGGCGGACTCTCAAAGATGGCGGAGTAGTTATTTTTTTATGCATTTCCATTACAATATCAAATTAAAGGGTTTGCTAAGAAAAATACCAAAAATAAAATATCGTCACTCAGTAACGTGTTTTTGTGTTTTACTGCTACTTATATTTTTTTTTATAAAAATTGCATGGTATCACTATCGCAATGTCGCATCGTGCCTGTCTGCGGAAGACATTCTAGTCAAGCACTTTATTGCACTAGGTTTAACACCCTCTCTTAAAATAACAATTAATTTAATAATTCCTTACTCATGACAGGACGACGTCATCAAAACTTGATAAGCGCTCGACGCATTCATTAATAATAATAATTAATATGGCGTCGCGACGTAATAATTTGACGTGTGAGTGGGTTCGCTCGTTTGGAGCTAATCAATTGATCATCATGTCCTACCCTGCATTGTACTTACAGTCGTACAATGTATCCATGCAATGTAATATTATTTTGTATAAGCCACCGGATAATTTAAAAAAAACTTAAGTTCGTAATAAATCTTGGGTGAGTGTAAACTCTCGATATGTTTAAGAAAAGATAATTTAAGTCAAGAGTGAATAGGTTACTTCTAGGCAAGCGTGCTCCATCTTCGACCGCATCATCGCTTAACATCAGGTGAGATAGTGGTCAAACGCGAGCCTATCAAACATAAAAAAAAAAATTTAAAAAAAAATTAAAAAAAAATACAAATGTAATAAATCCAAATCAGATAAATAATCTAAATTATATTATTAAGAATTCTATTCGACTAACAAAAAACCAACGTTCATTGAAAAAGAACACTAGAACTAAGTTTCGCATTTTAACATTCAGTTTGTAACTTAAAAAGTAACGTGAGAAACTGAGCAGCTGACTGCTCTACTATGCTTTGCTACACCTACAATAAGGTATTCTCTTGTGTTTGTTTTTGTACAATATTTTATACAGAACAAGAAAAAACATTTTAAAAAAAACTGAAAACGGCATCAAAATTGGTTTAAGCTGAAGCAGCAATTAACATTTAAAATCATATCACACATCTCGCTATCTCTTTTGCACCTAGTATTCGTGATTGTATCGGCTCTACTTGCCATCAACAAAAAATTGAATAGAATAGAACACTCAGGTGCAAAAGAGACAACCAGGATGGCGACGGTGACGTCATACGTCAGCGTGTGAATCCCCTTTCAACCAGATTTGAAAGGTTTCAAACGTACTTAATTTTGAACGGATTTAGAAAAATGTTTTGATTTTAGATTTTGGACAAAATTACTTTTTGATACAAACAATAAAAAAAAATTAGTCAACTACCCTACTAATCACTTTTTAAATCGTATGCTATTTACAAGAATTCGCAGAAAACATAGGCATACCCCACATATCCTTATTCTATTTCCGTAAAACAATGATAAAATTCATCTCCGATTTCATAATAAGAATTCCCTTTATCAAAACTTTGTAGTTGACAACATGACAGCATCATTATGCTCTGATTTAATAGCGGTCTACCCACAACCTACTTTATTATTAACAAATCCCTACTGGCTGTTCAGATTAATAATAAAAATGTCAAGATGAATCATAGACCGAGACGACAAATAGGAAGGTTTTTCTCAAATCGATTTCAGTCGGGAAACTTGAGAAAGTCCCATCTGTCTTCGCAAAGTTTATTTTTTCCGATGGGATTTCTTTAATTTAATATGAACTTTTTCTCGTTTTAATTAAGGTTTACGATTACCTAACAAAATATGTTGTGGGGTTTTATGTAAAACCTTTGTCATCCTCCTGGCTGCATGTCAAAGTCGAATGAGGGATTGGTTCAATGGGCAGATTAACATGATAAAATTAACCCTGACCTAATGGTATATTATACATGCGAAAGTAAGTTTATTTGTTTGTTTGTTACCTTAGATTATGAAAGGTCGCAACGTCAAGACGCAACGTCATTGGACATTAAATGAAGCAGGATCGTTAAAATGTGTGAGTGACCTCGACGAACATAACGATGACGTTTCGGCTTCTCATTTTATCTGTGTGAGCTTATTTCGCGTGACAGATAAAAGCCGGCTTCTCATTCTGGTACTTCAGATTGCTGGCTTTTGACACTCTGTCTATAACCTTTAATAGTCTAAGTTTGTTACCTTGTTAATTTTCACAGCTAAACCTCAGAACCGATCATCATTAAAGTTTGCATATCGTTGTCAGGGGTACAGAAAACGATATAAGGCACCCTATATCGTTTTCTGTACCCCTGACACTCTGAACATCCAGAAAAAAAGTACTGTTCACTAGGGAAAAAGAACAATAACTTTCGACGCTAGATGACGCTACGTGTCTTTTGAATCATTTTATACCCGTGCAAAGCGGGGCCGGGTCGCTAGTACAACAATAAGAAATACAAAAGTGATTATAATCCAGTCCCTGTTAATATATAGCGTAACATCGCCTTTATAGAGGGAGTGGCTGTAATTCACCACGGGCGCCTAGTGCGGTATGGTAGATTTTATACGTCTTCAAATTACATGTTTATTTTTTCCTTCACCAGTGATGATGAAATAAATTACACTAAGCAAAATCGATCTGCTTAGGTTCAAACCTGTGATTCACAAAACCTACAACATCTGTGTTTTGGGGCACACATATTATTCGATTCGTTATCTTAATTTCTTACATCAGAAAAACGGATTCGAATTTCGAATATGACCCGTATAAATAATCACAAATATGATATAACATCGTTACCTCACAGTTATCACTGATAACTGTCAAACCATTGGAACACTGGAACGTATCATGGCACCGTAAAACAGCATCTAAATGTATGGCCTGAAAATTTATTAGAGGTATATTTTTCTCTTCTCATAACTTACCCGACATTTGTACTCCTTCGCACATGCTAGTGCGATGTCTCGACGACGTGTCCAGGCGTATTCGAAATACGCATCCAAAGGCCTAAAAACAAACAAAAATGAGCTTTATTTTCAAACGGATAAACTAACATTATGAAACACGGAATGAGCTAAAACATCCGCTATAATGATTTCGTGGAAATAATTTTAATTATTAAATAAGCTAATGACCCGACAAAATCCAGGAAGGCATTAATTCTCAAATGTTTTTAAATTAATTTGGTAGATGGATATAATATAAATGTATGTAATAACTTTGGCTGTTATAACACAGCTCTTATTATATAAAACATTACATAATAAGTATGAGTACATTTTTATACGCCTATTGCAAATATGTATTATAAAAAATATAATACATATTTGCAATAGACGTATAGAAGGTATCATTACCACTTTCTCATTATTAGAATAACATAACCTTTTCGTAACTAATGATCTAAATTGCTAATTGCTGATGATGACACAGCAATATATCAGTATTTTAGACGAATCCATCGTCTTAATGATCGCGGCAACAAAATCACTGAGGAAAAGGGTTGATGAAGATAACCAAAAACTTTTGGACGCATATTTTTCCTTTTAAACAAAAAATTAGAAAGATACAGTACGTTGAAATTGCGCGTGACGTCACACCTACGTAAAAACTATACCACTTTTTCCATACAAGTGACGTAACAGGCCTCCACACCTGAACTTTGATGCGTTTAATATTTGTATATTTTTCTTGATTTGGCAAAGCAAAATCCGTGTCCAATATTTTTTTGATAAACCAACATACGGACTAAATAGAATTGTTATTTTTGTACCCAAGAATCAGCCGTATTATGATATCCTGTGGTTTTACCGAGCAACTAATAATCCATGGCACGTACCTATACTAAATACGTGTCATGGGTTTTTAGTTACGTTCGTGTTACATTGTGAATGAATAAGTAGAGCCTGCTTTGTTGGTATATTGATTGCATGTGCTACTGTGAAGCTTAGGGTCCTGGATTCAATTCTCGGGTCATGCAATGTGTTATTGGTTTATTTCATTTGGATTTCTCAAATTTAGTTTTACTACTAGTTTTGTGACCGGCTGACGATAATGGGCTCGACCCATATTTTATGGGACTTAAACACATGTACATAACTACTGCAGAGAATCTTTCATCAAGACCTTTTTAGAGGATTAAAAACTCATGGCACATTATGAAAAGAAGTAAACACTAATTCCAGTTTTAAAACAAAATAATAGGATTGTCAGATAGGTTGAAGACGGCTGTCAGGCCGATAGGCGCTAGCAGTGAATTTTGTAGTTATGTAATAGTTAATTAACAATACAAGATAGAAAGAAAGAAAGAAAATTGCGTTTATTGTCACAAAAATAACACTTACACAAAAAGAAAAGATAATCATTTAGTGCTTCTTTTCACACACACCAGAACCTAGAACTGCACACAGGGGGCCTTATTTATAAAAAAATTACCATGTGATTAAACACTGATTAGCAGGTTCTTAATGCGTCAAGCCCCTCATTAGCAGACACAATTGAAAAACTATTGTTGCGTTACCTTATGGTAACGCTAGGGGCCTGACGCGTTTCAACATTTTCAAAAAAATTCCCATCATTTTCCAGAAAAAGACAGATATGGGTAGTAAAGTACAGACTAGTCATTAAAACCGTACTGTCGGCCAAGTGGCGCCCTCATTGAAAAAAAAAAACGTAGCCTCGCATAGAAAATAAATATTAAAGAATCCAAAGTCACGTTTGTTACAAAGAGCATAACCTCTTAGGCTCCGCGGAAAAACCCGGGTTGGCCGTTTCTGACATGAGAATTCTTTAATATTTATTTTCTATGCTATGCCACGATTTTTTATTCAATGAGGGCGCCATGTGGCCGCTAAAAGTAGACTTTTAACAGGAGGTTTTTGAAGTAAAACTTCTTTACGCACGTTTGACTTGGGGAGTAAGCTGATGAATGCGTGACGAGAGCGTTACGAAAAGCGTGATCGGGCGAGGCGAACGGAATAGATGGAGCTAAAGTAGTAGCAGGTAGCAGGTGGTAGGTAGCGGGTAGTGGTGGTGGTAGTAGTTATTAAGGTTAATGTTTACTAACAAATTATGGAATTTTTTCTGAAATAAAATGATTATTATTATTATTATTATTAAAGAAGTTTTACTTCAGTCGTGTAGTCTAAAGCACACTCGTTGTTTTTCTAAAGGCAGCTGAGATGAGACATATGATATCTTGAATTTAGAATCCGTTAATCAGTGGTTCGCGAATTTTATAAATAAGGCTAAAGAAGTAAACATCCTGAGTCTACGTCCTTAGACTCAACAGTACACACCTCTGTCTTCGGGGAGTACAACGTGATGTTATACTATCGTAGTTGCATCATGATTACTCATGATATACTATAGATATGGCCACTGCATTAATCTGGATGCCTAAAAAGTACGCTCATTTCACATGTGAATTTATCCTGACAAATGGCTATCATTAGAAAGTTTGAGATGGGCAAAGTATTGAAACCGCAGACGTCCATAAAACTACGATTTTCAGTTAATGGAATGAACATGCTCGTCCGCAAAATTACGCACCTTTACAAACTAGAGAAACTACTCGTAACACTTTCGACCTTTACTCGCATAAGTACAGTCACCAGCATAAATAAAATACACTTACAACCATGTCGATTTTCTTGTGAAATATTGGTGTTGTCACCGGGTTAATACCCTGCCCGGGGGTGGAGGATAAATTCGAAAGAGTTACCTCGCCCCTGGGCACTCAAGGCAGGGAGGAACAGGGGTGGGTTTTAGTCAGTAAGAGTCTGACACGCCCTTCCGCTTCACCCTAGAGCGGAAGAAGTCATAAGATGATTTCCCACCCCCCAAAAAAAAAAAAAAAACCGGGTTAATACCGGGTCAATCACCGTAAGTTTTTAAGCAATCGTCTGAGCTTATGAACTCTTTTACCGTATTCCTCCGTGCTATGTTTCCTCTAAGTCCATTATATTTACCCCACGATACAATTTTAACATTCCCAAGGGACTCCTTTGAAGAAATTCAATTTGCTGCGGCTCTTAAGATTTAGTTTTCTCTTTTTGTTGTGGCCAGTTTTGTTTGTGTGAAATATTAGAGAGAAAATACAATGCAGGTGACTACTCACCTGTGTGAAAATAAAGTTCAAAAAAATGTTCGCTGATCCGCACTAAGCGCTTGGTACGAACATTTTAGTTCGTTTATTCCTATTCGCTACTTATTGCCAGGTGCCCTAAGCTCTAGGCACTAAGCAAGCAAAATACCCAAATTTTTATACCACTTACGAAGAAACACAAACATTTACCTATTTACATAAACCTTATATATATATGCACCCAATAAAGCACAACTAATACTTTATATTGCTTGAATAACTACCTAGCCCTCTTCCTCTCTCCTACTTTACTGTGCTACAAAAAAAAGGGTCCGTATTGATCTTTTATTTTATTATACCACCTATCTAACACATTTTTAATGCAATAAAGTATTGAGTATAACAAATATCAAGTTACCTGTCAGTGCGTTTTCGACCTTAGTTAAATGGGCCTTATTTATACAAAAAAAAAATAATCATGTGATTAGTTTTAACACCGATTAGCCGGTTCTTAATTTAAAATTACCTATGAAGATTAAACTAACCATACGGTTAACGACTTTTATAAATAAGGCTGATTATAGTAAAAATATGTAACTGTCACATTTTTTTGCTCCAGACTGTACAACAAAATGGGGTTCAAAGATTGAACATCTATTTAAAATTGACCCCAGTCTAGTAATTCGTTTGCGGTATCAGCTATGAGCTCCTAACCGTATTGCCCTGGGCAATGTGTTTCCTTTAAGTCCACTATATTAACCCGAACGATACAATTTAACGTTCCCAGGGGACTGCTTCGAAGCAATTCAATATGTTGTCTCTTAGGATTTAGTTTTCTCTTTTTGTTTTGGCCAGTTTTTTGTGAGAACTAGATATTAGTTAAACGAATAGTAGTGAAACTTAAATACCCTAATTAAATAGGTAATCTACAGGCTTCAAATGATAAAAAAAGGCTGTCGATGAATTTTAACATTTTGCTTATTACCAATTAATTATTTTTCTACATTATCTATTTGTCGTGTAGTTTGTATTCTCGAAACGCGTTTTAAAACTATTTTGTTTTAATGAATAAAATGTACGAAAATTACATGTTATGAAAGGAATATCAATCGAAAAATTAAGAGCGTCTAGTCTCAATTTAGACTGAAAAAATCTTGAAAAAGTGCTTAACTATACAAAAGACTTTGCAGGTAAGAGAGACCAATCTAAAATCTAAAATTACTGTTCAGGTAATTGATTGGATCTTGTTCGTAAAGACATTACGAACATTCTGAGAATTGTAATAGCTTCATTACATCTACAAAGACATTCTCAAGATAACTCCTGAAATTTCGGATCCGAGTCCTAAAGTATTTTGTCAATGGCATTACTGACTGTAGTGGCTGAGAGATTGACACTTAATGCCACGAGTCACGAGTCGAATATCTATCGGTAATGAAACCAGAAATGAAAGATTGGCTTGGCGAATGAAATCAATTACACGAATACATAAAAGTGACAATCGTTATAACTGTTATTACGTGTCAAATTCATTGTTTAAATAATTCATATAATACAGCTGGTTGAATTGTGAAAGTTGATGGAAAAAATCTGCGTAGGCGTTCACCTACCCGCTCTGGTCAGACCAGATCAATGAGTTGACAGAACTCACTGTGACCACTGTCCTGAGAAGAGCCGACGACAGAGTGGCCTGGAAGCAGCTCCTCAGTGAATCCTTACAAGACCTTCAGCAATGAAGAACACGAATGTGAAGAGAGAGAATTCAGTATGGTGCTTGTAGATAAGTTACTGTGAGGTTTTATATCGAGAAAAAAAAATCGTAACAAATTCAACTACACCCAGTTTTTGGAACGAAAATTGTCGACAAAATTAAATTCAAGTCAAGTTATCTGTTTATGATTCAGTAAACCAAGTTTGACATTTTATTGGCTAATTTTTGTACTGATATTCGTTCCACAAACCGGGCAATAGTAATAGATATTACCTGTTTAAATCCTCTCCTGTAGCGATTGTTCATGTAGCAGTAAATTATGGGATTGTAGCAGGAGTGCGACATAGCCAGCCAATGGCAGGCGAACCACATGTACGGCATGCCGGGCCATGTAGCCCACCTTTCATCCTCTTCATGTATTGTCCATAGAACCTGAGAGCAAAGAATTGGTTATGTTTCGTAGCACCTCCGTAGCGCTAAACCCTTTGTGCTACGAAAGTGCTACGGCGTAGGCCATGTAGAAGTTTAGAACAAAAGGTTAAATTGTTTCTTAAGTATTTGTTTCTAGTGTACTAGCTTCTGCTAGCGGCTTTGCCCGCGTGAAAGTTAAAAATATTCGAAGGGAACATATAGTCCCGGGATAAAAAGAGAATGCTATCTCCTTTTCCAGGACATGATCTACCTTTGTACCAAGTTTCATCTAAATCCTTTCAGCATTTAAGACGTAAAGGGGTAACTGATAAATAGAGTTACTTCCACATTTATAGTATTAGTTTGGATTTCAGAATAACAGTAGGTTAACAGTAATAATAGTAGGTTTCTTATACTTTTTATCTTGAAACTAATATTGTAAGAGGGTAAATTGTTTGCTTTTTTATAGGAGGTAATCTCGGGAAGTACTGATCTGATTTTGAACATTATTTCACTGATAGAAAGCGATAATATCGCTGGGTGCCAGAAGTATAGGATTTTTATCCCGGCAAATACACTGTTCTTGTGAAATAGGTTACGGGAGCGCGAAGCGAAAACGGCTAGCTATTTTTTTTATCAGTCTAGAGCTCTCGCGAGCCTATGCTCGCGTTTCACCACTATCTCACCTGACGGTAAGCGATGATGTGGTCGAAGATGGAGCACGCTTGCCTAGAAGTAACCTATTCACTCTTGACTTAAAGACTCCTACGTTGTAGCTATCGCTACCATGAAACACAGAATCCGGCAGGGAATTCCACTCTTTAGCTGTACGCAATGAATGTGTTCCCAAAACGTTTTAGGGTGCCGTACCCGAAAGGTAACCAACAGAACCCTATTACTAATACTCCGTTGTTCATCCGTCCCCTTGTCTGGCAGCGGGTTGTATCTCATGAACCGCAATGGATGGACAGTTTTTACAGAGTGTTTTACTATTACTATTATCGCGAAAACCCGTACGGAATCCTTCATAATTATGTGAGTAGAACGCACTCGACCGGGGTTTTTAATAAGTTTTATTGTGATTGAATTAGATTTCTCCCTGTACAATACGAGTATATCTGGTAATACGAACCAATTTAATGAAGTTTCGATTGAATGGAATTGTGTATTTATCTTTGAACACTTATCTGTACAGAATAGAGGAACGTCAAAGACATGACTTTTTCTCATTTATCTAGTTGAAATCTTTAGAATAGGGTATGTAATATTGTGAAGCGTTATTTAAACTATGTTCTTAACATCTGAAAATCATAACGCTTAGGTTTTTTTTTTTTTGGGTTGGTGGGAAATCATCAAATGACTTCTCCCGCTCTGGATGGAGCGGGAGGGCGTGTCAGACTCTTACTGACTAAAACCCACCCCTGTTCCTTCCCTGCCTGAGTGCCCAGGGCTGCGGTAACTCATTTTCAGAATTTATCCGCTACCCTTAGGCATATAACGCTCAGGTACGTTTTGAACTGAATTAATTAATATAATCGGAATAAAAGTATTAATTAAAATCTATGAATAGGTAGTATTATGAGGAAACGGCATATTCCGAAAACATTTTTTTTAAACATTTTTAGATTCGCACTTGACCTCTATCTCACTTGATGGTAAGCGACAATGATAAGGTTACAACGATCAACGATCGAGCACGCTTGCCTAGAAGCATCCCATTCACTCTTATCTTAAATACCCCTAGGTTGTAACTATCAAGAAACACAGACTCCGCAAGGGAATTCCATTCCTGAGCTGTACGCACAATGAATGTGTTTCCAAAACATTTTCTGCGGTAAATAGTCGTCTATTTATCACACAAAATGTTTTGGATTTATGAGACATATTTCAATCCGCACTGAACCCGTGTGGTGGAATACAGCCTAATCCCTGTTACAGAGAGAAGGCCTGTGTTAGGCTGTGTCCCAGATATGGCAACATTATATGCTGATTAAAATGATTATTATAGTAGTATTCGTTCTGTGCTACGATATTAATTAAAAAATAACACTATTTTCTCCTCTATACTTTCAGCCACTAGAAAGGAAGAAAGACTGGCTTTTCAAACAAACTTTAGTTGACTCGAACGAGAACTGAACTCGGCTTGCAAAGCTTTAAAAGCATACGAAAGAGACAATCGTATAAAATTTGCTTTGAATAAAACAAAGTTGGTTATATAAATCGCAGGGACGGAAAGAGCGTCTTCTACAATTCTTTTGATGTCTAAAACAGAAATTTTGCTTGAAAATCCTTTAAACTACTTTTTCATTAAAAAACTAATACTAATAACAAGAAAAGTGATACTTATTTAGTTGTTGTAGTTGCTGAAATTTTGCATATGTGTTTAGTTTATTAGTTAGTATGAAAATGCATGCAACCCAATGTGCTCACATCGGATACGACTAGGTGCTGCGCGCCGACCTCCCCGCTGGCGTCAGCGTAGTGTGCTACGCTGACGACACGCTGGTCTTAGGCAGGGGAGGTCACATGAGGCGGCGGCCGACCTTATGACACGCGGGGTTGCGACAGTCATAGAGAGGATCCGGCAACTGGGACTCGAGGTGGCATTGCACAAGTCCGAGGCCATGTGTTTTCATGGTCGTCGGAACGCGCCACCGTCGGGTTCCCAGATCACGGTAGGAGGGGTTCGCATCGGCGTCGAGGGTACGATGAAGTACCTGGGACTCGTCCTCGACAGCCGGTGGAACTTCGTCGAACATCTTCGACGTTTGGCTCCCAGATTGGACAGGGCCGGGGCCGCCTTAAAGCGGCTCCTACCCAATCTGAGGGGGCCAAACGCCTCCTGCCGGAGGCTCTACGCGGGGATCGTGCGGTCCATGGCCCTCTACGGGGCACCGGTGTGGGCGCGTTCGTTGAGGCAGCGATCAGCTCGCCTGATGAACGCGTCCCAGAGGGTCATGGCGATCCGCATCATCCACGGATACCGCACGATCTCCCGTGAGGCGGCGAGCCTCCTTGCCGGACTGTCACCGTGGGATCTGGAGGCAAAAATCCTCGCGCACCTGTACGAGTGGCGCGAGGAGGCCAAACGCCGGGGCGAAACTCCGCTGCCGCGACAACTCGCGGCTCGGCGGACCGAGCTCCGGCAGGATCTCATGGTGACATGGAGAGAGCGACTGTCGCAACCCAGCGCTGGGCACGCCACCATCGAGGCGGCTGGAGAGGCGTCACGGCGCCCTCACCTTCCGCCTGACGCAGATGCTCACCGGACACGGCTGTTTCGGTAAGTACCTGTGTCGGATCAAGGCGGAGGTGACCCCCGGGTGTTTCCATTGCGAGGATCGCCCAGAGGACACGGTGGAGCATACGGTGGAGGTTTGCCCCGCTTGGGCAGAGCACCGCCGTGTCCTCGTGGATGCGATAGGCGGCAGCGACCTCTCGCGCCGTGCCCTGGTTCAGGCCATGGTACGGAGCGAGAGGGAATGGGAAGCCGTCTCCACCTTCTGCGAAGCAGTAATGCTCGCGAAGAGGGAGGCGGCATACGCTGGGGAGACTCGAACACAGCTGAGTCGCCCTAGCGCTCCCAGCCGCAACCGCCGCCTGAGACGCCAGGGGGTTCGGACGCCGCGAGACGATCTCCGGCCACCGTAGACCCGGGCCTGGGGACGGCGAGTAGTGGGTAACTCGCCGTCCGATCAGCACCAGGCCCGAGAGTCGACGGCGCGTAGTGTTCCACGCGCGCCTCAAAGAGTTGTCAGCCAAGTGAAGGGGCCTGCCACGGCCGATGCCTGCCCGGGGGTGGAGGATAAATTCGAAAGAGTTACCTCGCCCCCGGGCACTCGAGGCAGGGAGGAACAGGGGTGGGTTTTAGTCAGTAAGAGTCTGACACACCCTTCCGCTCCACCCTAGAGCGGAAGAAGTCATAGGATAATTTCCCACCCCCCAAAAAAAAAAAAAAAAACCCAATGTGCTCCATCTTCGAGCACATCTTAGCTTATGGTGAGATAGTGATCATAGGCGAGCCTATCTATATATATTAAAAAAAAATTATATTCGGTCGAATTGATAACCTCCTCCTTTTTTTTTCGTCGGTTAAAAATGAATTCCTATTTCCCTTGGTAACGGAATCACTCGTGAACATTTGGACCGATTTTGCTGATTCTTTTTGTTCTGTTTGTTATTGTCAGAAATAGGTTCTTATGAAAGAAAAAATTAAGAAAGTTGCGCGGAAAATTGGAGAATTTCAGAACACTTAACGAATATCTAATCTTCGCGAGTTTGACAGTTCGCACGTCAGGACAACGTCTGTCGGGTCAGCTATTCAATGATAGAAAAAAAAATAGTGGACTCTCAAAGTTATTTTTATGCATTCCCATGATATGGGTATCAAATGCAAGGGTTTGCTGAGAAAAATACGAAAAATTAAAAATTAAAAATAAAGCCTGTTGTGAATTTTTTTTTTTTTTTTTAAATACAATATTTTATTTAAAATTGGAAAACCCCAACTCACACATACCTACGTAGAGGACTGGCTGGAGAGGCGCCACGGCGCCCTCACCTTTCGCCTGACGCAGGTCCTCACCGGACATGGCTGTTTCGGGAGGTTCCTGTTTCGGATCAAGCGGGAGGTGACCCCCGAGTGTTTCCACTACGAGGATCGCCCAGAGAACATGGTGGAGCATACGGTGGAGGTTTGCCCCGCTTGGGCAGAGCACCGCCGTGTCCTCGTGGATGCGATAGACGGCAGCGACCTCTCGCGCCGTGCCCTGGTTCAGGCCATGATACGGAGCGAGAGGGAATGGGAAGCCGTCTCCTTCTTCTGCGAAGCAGTAATGCTCGCGAAGAGGGAGGCGGCATATGTAAGGGAGGCTCAACAACAGCAGAGTCGCCCTCACGCCCTCAGCAATAGCCGCCGCAGGAGACGCCGGGGGCTTCCGGCGCCGCCAGACGATCTCCGGCCACCGTAGACCCGGGCCTGCGGACGGCGAGTAATGGGTAACTCGCCGCACGATCAGCACCAGGCCCGAGAGTCGACGGCGCGTAGTGTTCCACGCGCGCTTCAAAGAGTTGTCAGCAAACACGACGGGGCCCGTCATGGCCGATGCCTGCCGAGGGGTTGAGGATAAATTCGAAAGAGTTACCTCGCCCCTGGGCACTCAGGGCAGGGAGGAACAGGGGTGGTTTTTAGTCAGTAAGAGTCTGACATGCCCTACCGCTCCACCCTAGAGCGGAAGAAGTCATTGGATGATTTCCCACCCACCAAAAAAAAAAAAAAAACACATACCTACGTCTCAAAAACCTATTCCATGTTAACCTACTATCTACTATCTACGCTTTGGAATGTGCAAATAGCTTCATCGTTTTGGCCGACATTGACAATTCAAAAGTGCCTGGAAATTGTTTCATTGAAATTAACCACTTTTCCTGGTCATTGGAGGATTTAATGTGTTCCACCGATACTGAAATTAACATAACCAACTAGTGTGTGTTTATTTATTATGTTAATACTGTGCCCTATTGAGATTGAATGTCCTTAAAAACCTTTTCAATAATATATGTGTGTATGTCGGTTTTATTAAAAAAGAAAGCTATTAAACCAATAACTAGTGCCGTTTTAAATGCATTTTTGACTCGTTGGAATGCATAGTATGAAAAAACTTTTTTATTGTATTTTATGTTTATGGTTTAACACTATTTATAATTATGGTTATTTAGCAGAAAAAATAAAACACAACGAAACAAATGAATAACAAATTTTTGAATCTTATTTACAAATGTATGATTTAAAGCTTTTCCGTGACATCAGCAAACTTTTAGTCGACTCTTCACGTGACCAGAGGGCTGGCCTTTTTTTCAGCCAACGAATCAGCATTGCCATTCAATGTGGCAATGCTGCCAGCGTTCTGGGCACTTTTCCCATTGACAGCGAGGTGGACGAATTTTTGGCCCAATGAGCTTTACTACTACCGGATTTATTATGCCTCTTGTACATATTTTATTTATTAAGTTATTTATTAGTTTAGTATAATATGTATTGTAGTTATAGTCTGATAAATAAATGTTAAGCTAAAATATATAAAATTCAAAGTTATCACAGTTCAAAGTGTGCTATTTCAAAAAACGGAAATTTTGTAGGAAAAGACCTAATGTAAGTTTTCTGGTGCGCATTGACAACTTCAATTATAAATCTGTTGTGTTCACATCCACCTACAACTCGTCAGGGCTTAAAACAAGAGTCAAAAGACATTTTCTGGGCTCACTCGTTCTATTGGAGACCTCATCCTTCGTTTATCATCAGACGAGATCGAGGTCAATAGCGGGCGTATCACGAATATAAAAAAATGCCCAAGCCACGCCACGCAGAACAGCCGATCTGTTTGCAAATGTTTCCCGATGCGGAATCTCATTCACACCGATTATTGGGATTTTGTAAACCAATTTGATGAAACTGGAAATTGTATGGAACGTATATGGCATTAGTATCTCTACATATAGATTCAAGTGCAAATTAATTCATGGTTATTTTGTTTTTCCCGGTGTTCGGACTACCTTTTAGAAATAATAACCACTACTTTAGTACTAAAAAGTGTAAACTTGTTTGTTCAGGACACAATGATGTATGGATCTCATCGACTTTGCAAAATAAGACGAATTTTACAGAAAACGGTTTTAGTTCCAAGACTTTTCGCTGAACAGATACGTTTGTAACTGTCAGAGTTTTGGTGTGCTTTTGCGCTAGAAGTGTGCGATGAGCTTGCGCGGTGCGAGCATGCATTCCACTGCCGTATCTCTCGAACATATCTCTCGTTTTTTTTTTAAAACATCTGGCTTTGCTAGCCCTTTTCAAACAGAGCCGCGTTAAACCTGTCTGGTAAAGTAAAGTGATCCCATTGGTGGATTTCATATTTGCCTCACTAACACGCACATCTTTGCTGGAAAAACCCCCTCTACGGCCACACACTCCAGGAAGGATTCACAGTTTTGCATGTAGAATGAAATTTCACATTGGTGGAACTAAAATTGTAGTCATGAGGCCCTAGACGAGTGATATTATATCAGCGGCAACGATTGCCAGAACATTAAAAATGCATGTTAGCGGCAAGCGGTCGTGAAAAGCCACGTGAGCAATCCCATATAAAACTATTAAACTAAGGTATTTTAAAACTTTTGATAATCGTTATCACTGATCACTCAGTGTCACTTTATCTAAAGCACCTGGTGCCTGTGTAATAAACCCGGCCGGTGACAGGTGAAAATCTGACAACAGACAACCCGAAAATTTCATAAGTTTCTTTCATACATTAGTAAACAGCACCTGTCGCAAAAATCTGACAGTAACGTAGGTAACTCTTTGACAAATACTCATTCTTACATCAGTATCAGTATAATATATAGGGTTCTACGATACTTGGTTATGTCCGACGAATATGCTTGCGCAGTTAATACCATCCCAGCGTGTTTGGCTGGCTTGAAGCTTAAATTAGTGTATATAAGAGCGACTACTTGCAATAAACATGTTGAGGGGCAGCCAGCACATTGTGAACACCGTCACCACGATCACCATCATCTTGATCATCTGAAATAATAACACGTCATTAAAATTAAAGCACAACATCACTACGTATTTGTAAAGAACAAAATAAATTACTTGCTTTAATTGCTTGATAACTATGTACTAATGAAGACAGAAGTGCATGGAGAGTTCCAAACCAAAATCGTTTGTACAGGGTTTCATCGCCTTAATAATACGTCTTGAACGACATAGATGGCGCTAGAATAGTAGTTGGATTGGAAAATATACATCTCTCGTTAAAGAACATTATCTTGTTTTTTGCTAGTTACAATTACTTAATTTTAACACAAATTCTCCTACAACATTACAAACCTTATAAAGCAAAGCTCGTAATAACTAGGATTCGAACTCGGTGGCATAAAATTTACCGATACCATAGCCACTGGACTATTGCGTCATTACGCAATGAGTTGAAATTATCCTACTCTTTATTATATCGAAGTTGTTTAGCGACTTTAACCTGTATCATAAATCTCAAAAGAATTGAGGGTAGTTTAATATTGACTGTATAAAAATTAAATCTTTTTGTTCAATCATAACGTTCTTTACTATCTTTGAGTGAGTTCAGTTACGATTGCATTTAACATTTTTTTAATATTTATCTTTACCATGAGTTCGCGTTCTAATATTGATATGGCTACGAGGGCCCAAATAATAGCATTGCATAATCAAGGCCTAAATTATTCTGAAATTTTGAGAGAAACTGGCTTAAACGTAAGTAATGTTTTAAAATCACTGTTCGTTATTTATTTTATTATCCATGGTTATCGATACACGAAAATAATAAATAATATATTTCCCTTATAGGTGAAGACTGTCACTTTATGGATAAAGCGGTTTCAAGAAGAGGGTTCGTTGGAACACCGCAGTAGATCTGGCAGAAGACGCCATATTGACTCAGACCAGCGTCAACTTATGGTGCAAGGTTATGAGGAAAATGGCTTTACACCAACAAGATATTACGCAGAGTTGTTTGATACATCTTTGCGGACGGTGTATCGTGCTCTTCATAGTGAAGGTCTGCATTATCGTCGACATGCTATTAAGCCATTGCTCACCGAAGCTAATAAAAGAGCACGATTGGAGTTCGCTTTGAAATACAGACATTTCGACTGGAGCAACGTTATCTTCAGTGATGAAAAGACTTTCAAGTCTAGCCAGCACGGGCGAGTTAGGTTGTGGCGTAGGAATAATACGCGTTATGATAGTGATCACGTTGTGCCTAACTCTGAATCCGGTCGTATAACAGTGAACATTTGGGGATGGATGACAGCTGCAGGACCAGGAGAACTTACTGTAATACCCAGTCGTGCAAACAGTGTTAACTACTTAGATGTGCTGAATGACGTCATGTTGCCCACTGTGCGGAATGTTTTTCCTGTAGAAGACATGCCAGTAATAACGTTCGTGCAGGACAATTGTCCTATACACCGTTCCATAATTGTGCAAGAGTGGTTTAGCCAGCAATCGGACATACGAATTATTCCTTGGCCTGCGAGATCGCCAGATTTAAACCCCATTGAAAATTTATGGGGCGTTATGGTTCAAAAGTGGGACAATAGGAACGAAAGGACTAAGGAAGCACTGAGTACTCACTGCATGGAGGTATGGGATTCTAAACGGGGTCACAATTTATGTGAAAAATTAATAGACTCCATGGGTTCGCGGTTGCAAGCTGTAATCGATCAAAATGGCGGATACACGAAATATTAAAGAATATAAAGTGTTGACTATTGAATTGAGTAATAATGATTGAGTAAAAATGAAAAGACTGGGGTAGCTATAATTTATATGATAAATTACAGTAATCAAACTTGGTGTAAGTTGGATAAATTTATACATTACTTTATAACAACAAAATGTTATTACACTAATGATTTTGATTTCTTATATAATATAAGAAATTAAAATAAAAACAATATAAATATAGATTCCTTTCCAACATAATAAATTATTTATTTATTATTATAAACAACTCGGTCCCAAAATGACAGCTATAACCCGGTCTTACAATTGTTATTGATTTTAGGTTTAGCTTCAATTTCTTCCTCCTTCTGGAACGAATACTTAAGCTATGAACCTTAGTCATAACATAATGCACAAATCAATCATTATAGTCAATACCACTAAACATAATTATGCAAAACGTAAAATTTTTGTAATTTATGAGTAGGTAAAATATTTACAGAACTAAGGTTGCATATATAGTGAAAGTTATTATAACATAATGTAAATAAAACTAAATAATAGAAGAATAGCACAACACAGTTTTGATTTAGAATACTTATAATATCTATAATACAGTTTTACTTTGTTAAGGTCTTCTATTTTTTAATAGAGTTATTCAGTTATAAATTTTACTTGTATTTCTCCTTAACAAGTGAATTAAATCATTGTTAATTGGATGTAAAACTGCTAGGTTAGGTTATACATTCTATAAGAAAGAAAGACATAAATTGTATTCTTCTTTGAGAATTAAATGTCTTAAACTATAATCAATAAAATAGTTTCATTTCTTATCCTTTACGAGAATTAAACTTAGTAAATCTTAAGCTGTAAGAAAAATATATCTAAATCTTCTTACATAAATGTTTTTTACTAATAATACTAATACTTACCACCAATTATGAAAGTAATTTATATAATATATATTTATATAATGTTATATATAGTAGTATATGTATACTTGTATATTATCCCTATATTCATTTATACATCTTATACCTCATATTTTTTATATTATTTATAACAAAAAATAAAATAAAAACGTTTAAAAATAAAAAAAATAGAATATAAATTATATATTATAATAATTAAATTTTAAAAAACTCGACAGAGAGCTGGGTTGCGAACCGGTGCCCTGTTGAACGATCTATGTTATTCTGCCATGCTTATCCACCTGAGCTACTGATTATTTATTCTGGAACGTGAAAATAAGAGCTACTTTGTGAATGTAGGGATTTTTATTATTTATGATCGACGCCATCTGTAGTCGAATTAACCGATATACCAATTGGCTTATTTAGTTTGGTTTAGATGGCGCTGTATTAAGTACTCGGAAATAAGAAAATATAGTAATTTTTGTTTATTTGAATATAAATATATTATTATTACTTAGTAATTATTTTAGGTATTAAAAACCTTATTATCTGCCTCTGCATAATAAGGTTTATAAGCTTTGCAGTGTTATTTTCATGATTGAACAGCGCCATCTAGTCGTCTCATGAAAGTCATGATACGTAATGCAAAACCTCACAGTCAAAAGTCGACCTTAGGCTCTCCATGCACTTTTGTCTTCAATAGTACCTACTATCTATTAAATTACAAAGTATAATACCAGCTATTAAAAAATAAATAAAAATATGTAGCGGCATTGAAAGGGAGGCGTACAACTCATTGAGTATAATTTAATAGTAAGTACTATTACATTACTTTTTTACAAAAAAATAGAACCGACTTCCAAAAGAAAACAAAAAAGTTTCAAAATAACTTTAATTTTGGAAGTCAGTGTTTTTGGTTATATTTCTTCATTTTTTGACACCGACTGCCGAAATTAAAGTAATTTTGCACTTTTTTGTTTTCTTAAGATATAATAAGATAAGATAAAAAGAAAGAAAAAAAAGTACACACACACCACATTAAATTGAGTTAACAATGTATATTTATGCGATAGCAGCAATCGCGGTTGATTTGTTGTAATTTTTTGAAGAGTTCCGTTGTCTGTCTCCAAAACTCATCATCAGATCTATATGAATATTTAATGGGACCATTTCGGAATAAACCCCTTTCGAAATGAGTATGAGTATGAATGAGTATGAGTATGAATGAGTATGAGTAGTTTAACAGCCTGGCCACGGGAACCGGCGACGCGACCGGCGGTGCGTCTGGCGGCGCGTCATATCGCGCGGTCACAGTTTGTAGGTCACGGGCAGTAGCGTTCGCCGCCGCGACCAGTTTAGACCGAGAGCGAAATGTAATTATCAAAGTTTATCTCGCTATTGCTTGCAAAGTAGTAGTTTTTTGGTTCAAGATATTATATTTGGAAGAGATTGTGGAGTACATGATTTGAATAAGGATCGGGGTAAAAATGGAGAATTCCACAAGAAGTACGATAAATACAGACTATATCCAGATTTTAGAAGTAAAAACTTCTTTAGGCGCGTTGGGCATTTTTGAGATGGGAAAAAACTATTGAACTCGCGCGACACCAAAACCAACACCGACGCCAACACCGGCGCCGACACCGACGCCGACACCGACACCAACGCCGACAACGACACCAACGCCGACACCGACGCTGACACTGACACCGACACCGACACTGTCACTGACACCGACAACGACACTGATACCGCTACGCGATCCGCGTAGCTGATTGAGGTGAAAACTTCTTCAGGCGCGTCGGGCATTTTTGTTCAAGTTTTCACTTCTGTCGGCACTCCCAGAGTGCCACTCTTTTTTTTTAATTATACCCGCATGAGTGTCGAAGCCTTTGATTATATTCTTATAAATATACAACCAGAACTGGAGAAAACGGTAAATTAAATGCTGCAGAAAAATTGTTTTTGACGTTAAGGTATGTACACTACATACGACATAATGTACTATGTAGGTATATAAAATATTTAAAGATTTAGGGACATATTGAGACAATTATGTCATTTATTTGAATAAGTAATCTAAATTGTATGACATCGACTCATCGAAAATAAAATTATTTCTAACTTTTTAATAAGCCTGGTTCCTGCACTATATGCCACGGGGCATGCGCCGCACTGTTGTTGCATTTGTTTCAGTCGCCCGCCGCGCCGCCAGATGCTCTTGCAATTCGCTCAGCAAAATTTGCCGGTCGCGTAGTACTTTTCTATTCATTTGTTTTCATCGCCAGACGCTTTGCCGGTCGCACCGCGCGAGAATTCGCAGAAGCGAATGTCCCGTGGCCAGGCTGTAAAAGTTGCGCCAGTCACAGGAAAGTTGAAAGGGAACCGCTTATCTTGGTATGGTCATGTGAAGAGGAGGGATGAAACACATGTTACTAAAAGATTTATGAACATAAATGTGGATGGAGGGAGAGGGAGAGGGAGGCCAAAGAAAAGATGGATGGATTGTGTGAGGAGTGATATGAAAGAAAGGAAGGGAGTTAGAGATAGCGTGACGGCTGACAGGACAGAATGGAAGAAAAAAACGTGTTGCGCCGACCACAAGTAACATGGGATAAGGGCAGGAAGACGATTTTGAAGTAGGTTAAAAAATTAAAATAAGTGATTAAAATAAACAACATAAAAACAACTGTCTTATAAAAAATACAACCGACTTCCAAAAAGAAAATACACTAAAAATTGCGAAACAACTTTAATTTCGGTCGAATAAAGTCGGTGCTTGTATTTTGTTTCTTCGTTATTTGACACAGCGTTCGCGTAACAAACATAAAAAAAAAACAATCAGATGAATTGAGAACCTCCTCCTTTTGGAAGTCGATTAAAAAGACCTGTGTGAAGCCAACGAGGTTCCTATCTTAGCATATCCCTGGGGACACTATAAGGGGGTCTAGGGCCAAGTTCGCAGTACAGTGTTTGTGTCTACCTAGTCTAGTTAAGTAATACGGGCCTTGCAGGTATTTATGAAACGTTCTAAGCTAAACAGTTAGTTGTTATTTCTCGCTCTTCTATTAACACACACAACCGCTTCGTTTAAGTATGCGTAGTAGTAGGCTAAAGCAAGTTTCAACTGTTTCGTAATTGTATGTTTTGGTGGTGGCGGTAGTGGTCATGGTCTCCTTTTTGCTTCCCTGTAAAATAACTAGATATAAGTAGACTCCATTCACAATAGAATTAGACAAAAACCTGCCAAGTGCGAGTCGGACTTCGCACATTAAGGGTTCCGTACTAAATGTATTTTTGACTATTTGTATGGCTTTGGGCCAACAAGATGATTATATTGTGAAAATTTGAAGACTTTAGCTCCAACCATCTGGCTGTAAAACCTGTGTGATAAACGACGGAGACACAGATGGACACGAATGGCGAGTAATGGGTAGCTCGCCGTCCGATCAGCACCAGTCCCGAGAGCCGACGGCGCATAGTGTTCGATACGCGCTTCAAAGAGTTGTCAGCAATCATGATGGGGCCCAGAAGGAACAGGGGTGGGTCTTAGTCAGTAAGAGTCTGACACTTCTCCCGCTCCACCCAGAGCGGGAGATGTCAATGGATGATTTCCCACCCAACAAAAAAAAAAGAAAAAAAAAAAGATGGACAAAACATTTTATGTCACAGTTAGGTTAACACAGTTTTATTAATTCTTTAATTTTAATTTTAGAACAGTAACAATTATAACAACTCAATCACGAAAATTCGACATTAAAAATAGACAAGGCGTCGCATTCACAAGTATTCACATTAAATGACAATCACAGAACATTATTTACGTTAACTCAAAAGACAACATAAACCGGTAAAATTGGAAAAATCCGGCTGTCACAACTTATGAAGGGATTAGGTAACATTTTTAATTTGGTAGAATTATAGTGAAACGAAAAACGTTCCGGGTATGTTCACTCCTGCTTCTTTTAGGTTTTTAGCATTGACACGGTAATTTTAAATTGGAATGAAATAATATAACTAAAAGAAATCCACAAAATTTCAGAAGATAAATAGTTAAAATAGTGTGACAGCTACTGTATACCTAAATAGATTATAATAAATTCGGCGTCTACTAAACTTGTAACATGTTTAATGTAGGTACTTTTGTTACAAAGTCTGCTTTAAAAAATAACCTTTTTAACTTCTGTCTAATGTTATTGTGAATGGAGTATTATAAATAATTAAACTATTTTACCATTATGTAAGTAGGCTTTGTTTTTAAGCCAGACATAATTATTCAAAATTAAATAGCCCAGAAGCTGTAAATTCTAACTAAAACACCTCGGTAAGTATCTTTAAATAACCCTTGGAAGCAAAAAACCGTTTGATGTTTATTATTATACGTAAAAAATGAACATCGCTAGCTCTTAGTTGAATTTTATGACACCCAGGCCAAGGAAAATCTAATATTTTGGGAAATAAATTTATACTGCACGCTACTTTAGTGAAAAACGGCCGTTTCTGACACTTTTGCCTACTACTTTGGATACGAAACATTTTGAGACCTGTTTTAACAACATAAAAATTCTTTGTCCTCTTTGTAACAAACGTCAAGTTGGATTTTTTAATATTTATTTTCTGTGCTATGCTACGATTTTTTATTCAATGAGGGCGCCACTGGACCGCGAGAAGGCCCTTAAATCCCGTTCAGATGATTTCGCGCGTTTCCTCACTCGCGCGTAAACTGCGCGCCGAACTCTCGACTCCATGGCTTCGTCCAGTAGTACGCGCGAATCCGGAGCAAGAGGACATTTTGTTTGAAATGAAGCGTGATAACTTTGATACTGAACTTTTTAATGATCTTTATAACAAAAAAAACCGGCCAAGAGTGAGTCGGACTCCCGGGAAACCCTTTGTGCGCGAAACTAATCGTATTTTTTTAGGTTTAAACTTCATATAGGTTTTCCTGTAATCTATAAGTAAAAAATTACATTATGTATTTTTTTCAAAATTTTGGAAGGGGCGTAATTTTTCATCTACTTTCTCAAATAACTTAAAAATTTTACATTTTTAAATTATGAAAAAAATATATTTGAAATCCTTACAATTAGCCCTTTTATTTGTTAGGTAGCAAATTACTGTTTAAAAAACTTTTTTTAATTTTCTGATAAGCACCCCTAAAGTGTCTCCCATATTACAAATTCATTTATTTACGTTACACGTTCGTATTTGGGTCACAGTTATTCATGGGTGTACCAAATTTCAACTCAATCGGTCGAGTAAATCCTTGGATTCCGTTTTTGCATTCGGATGTTCGGATCCTTAAAAATGTTATCTTCAAATTAATAAACTTTTTCTTCTGCAGTCTCAGTATGCCGTACTACATAATTTTGACATGGAGCCAATTCTTAGCCGTTTCTTAAATAATTGACATCCGAAAGTAGTTGAAAAGTTTTCGCTATATTCTCTGATCTTTGGGTACACTGTTACAATTTAATACACTATGCGTCATTTTGTCACTTAGAATTGGATGCACGTTATTTTGACGAATTTCTCTTTGTTTGCGACGTTTATATCAATGGTATGCAAGCCACAACACAACCGCTTTATCTGGCTCCATGATAATATAATTGACTCCCTGGAGTCCCTTCTATAAAACTCGCGGGTAGGAACGCGCCATCTTGACGCAATACAAACGGAAGCGCGCGAATGGCCAAGTAAAGTCTAAGTAAATTCCCAATTTTTCTAAACAAAAATTGACCTTTCCCTACAAATTTATCATCAGATGATCAAAATTAGTATGGGAGGTACAATTTGTTTTTTGGAATATACTACAATTTCTTGAAGAAACTTGTTTATTTCTATGGGTAGAAGCAGTATTTAAAATATGGCCACGCATTTCCGTAACACCCTTAATAGTGTAGATAACGATCAAAAATGCAAAATTTTATGGGATTTTCAACGTGTCATAGTTATGTTTATCCCAAACAATTTGGTATTAAGACCACCGCAATTGGCAATAGAATCACTATTTGTCTAGAACCTTATATCCCACATACATTGTCATGTGGAACATCCAACACCACGCCAAATAGTTCAAATTGCATAACTTCACTTCAACTGTAGTACCAACACGTGCTGAACATTGTGTTAAAGGTGTCCAATGAACTGTGTTCGAATTTCAAGAATATTTTGCAACACTTGCATTTTATTGCATGAAAACTTCTCAGATATTTTTGACGTAGACGTACCGTTTGTATGTTTGAAAATATAAAACTTATGACATCTAGGTATTCTTATTCTGCACGTTGCCGGATGACAGCAATGTAGATCTTTTTTACGATTAGATTAACTAGTTGGAACTTTTTAGAACATAGAATAAGAAGTTTATAATAGACTAGCTTTTGCCAGTGACTTCGTCCGCGTAGAAGTCGCGAATATGTATTTTAATAAAAGATAAAAAAGGGAACCTTTTCCTCCGGAACTTTTTCTACATGGGGAGGGATTAACACTTTCCCCCCTCACCCTTCCTCCCTTTAAATCGACAAAAAAATTACGTAAACATATCCTCAAAATCCGATTTTTAAAAATTATTTTAAAGGAAGGGTATAGAACTCCCCCTATGGTTTTCCATCATAGGGGGAGTTCTATACCCCTCCCCCTCCCCCCAAATTTCATCCCTTAATTCCACGGCAGATTAAGTAAAGTAGTACCTACTCTTCTTTTGTCCCATGATTGTTGCCATGACGGTCCTGAGACATAACAGCAAAGTCATCCTAATTGTTCGACACATGACACACAATTTCTTTACGAATATCCATTGAGTGTTCTTGTGTGCCGTACAACAAATAAGAAAGCGAAGGGAAAAGGCATGCGCCATCCCCCACTATTGGTACAACAGTAAAGTTTATTAATATCCCATTGATGTTAACCAACTCTGCTCACATTTTTAAAAATAGACACAGAGAAATTTATAAATGTACAAAAAAATCAAAAAACAATAAACAATAGATTCAACCTTCTTTTAATAAAATCGGATTGGGTTTTCAGACATGTCAAAATAAAATGTAATTTAAATCTATAGCACTAAGGAGTATTGATATCAACTTCGAAGCAAATCACCGCCAAAATTACTTTATATCCTCCCGTTAGGGGATGAATTTCAATAAAATAAGAAATACGTCTTCCATCAATTCTGTTAAAAATGGTTTATGCAAAATTTGAAGTAGATTGGACCAAGGAATCACGTTATCCCATACAAATTTTGCCCTCATTTTAACCCCCTTAAGGGTAGAATTTCGGAAAATCCTTTCTTATCGGGTGCCTACATCATACAAAGAACATGCCCTCCAAGTTTCAGGTCTCTACGATCAGCGGTTTAGGCTGTGCGTTGATCAGTCAGTTAGTCATTCAGGACAAAGCATTTTATATGCACATTAAATTCAACCTTTTTTAATAAAATCTGATTGAAATTTCAAACATGTGTCAAAATAAAATGTAATTTAAATCAATAGCGCAAAAGAGTACTGATATCAACTTCGAAGCAAATCACCGCTAAAATTACTTTCTACTCCTTTTTAACCCCGTTAGGGGAAGCATTTCAATAAAATAAGAAACACGTCATCCATCAATTCCGTTAAAAAGCTTTATGCAAAATTTGAAGTAAATTGGACCAAAGAATCACGTTGTCCCATACAAACTTTGCCCCCCTTTTTCACCCCCTTAAGGGTTGAATTTCAAAAAATCCTTTCTTATCGGATGCCTACGTCATACAAAGAACACACCCTCCAAGTTTCAGGTCTCTACGATCAGCGGTTTAGGCTGTGCGTTGATCCGCCAGTCAGTCATTCAGAACAAAACATTTTATATGTATAGATATAGATTGTATTTTGAAAAGATTCTTAGATCAAAAATGTATAACTACTGAATCATCAAATTCCTTATAAGAACTTTTTGATATAACTAATGAATGTTGAAATGCTTTAAAAAATGAAGATATTACATACATATTGTGTTCTAAATTAGACAGTGAGTCTCGCAAACAGTGGGAAGCTAAGATTTGCAGTTCAACTAAAGAATTGCCTACATTACAAGAATTTTTAGATTTTATTGAGCACAGATTTAGGTCACTTGAATTTTTATGTACTAAAACAGTAAAGAACACTAACACAAAGTATCATCATTAAGCAAAAAATGTAAACGAGAATAAACCATCTCTATGTACCTTTTGTTCAAATAATAATCGTAAGATTGGAAATTGTAAAGATTTTGCTAAGGAAGAGTTGCCCAGACGTCGTAATTTTGTCCAAAATTAAGGTTTGTGTTTCAATTGCTTAAGAGCAAATCACATAGTAACTTCGTGTCGTTTGCTCACAAGATGTAGAATTTGCAAAACGAAACACCATTCGTTGCTGCATTCGAATAATAATAACCAATCAACGATGAATGATGAACCAAACAAGGAATCTGTTGATAGTACCAATGTTGTAAGAACTGCAACAACATCAAAAGAGGAGACCGCGGTAAGAAACATTACTAGTTGTATGTCTAACACAAATTGTTAGGTTGTATTAGCAACACACTTGGTAAAAGCAGAAACTAACACAGGGTCTTATATAACACTGAGCTCTCTATTAGACCAGGGGTTAAAGGCATCATTTATATCTGCGACTCCAGGCAGGGAATGTACAAACTTACGTTTAGTTTGTTAAGTGCTTTAAATGATTTTAGTTCCTAATGTGTCGATAGATGGCATTATTCACTCACTCTCCGCTGAATCGTTCGTCAAAACAAACTCTGCTCTTCGTATTTGCAATTCAATTTGTGATTAGAGAAAAAATCTAAAGATTCGCGATTCGCGATTCTAATTTCTTCTGTAGCCGTAACGCAATGCACGCATTCTGCCAAAGAGATCGCCGCTTTTAGTTCGATTTTCATAAATAGGATCAGTAGTAGGTTGAGTGATTATTCTATTTAAGGTGCTATTAACTGCCAATGACCTTGAGTGGTTAGCTTGCGTGTTCTATGCTGACCTCACGTAATGCGTTTTTTTTGTGTGGCATCTCGCAGGTCAACCTCTGAGGTTGTCGGCTGCTGAACCGGACTTGCTTGTGGCGGCTCTAATTTATTAAAGCTTTCAGCCAGGGTTTATTTCACGTAACTCGTCGTACGTTCACCCAGTAATAGGACTCACCCATCAAGGAGCGCTGTCCGAAATTAGACGCATTATTAATTTATTACACTTAAAACAACAAGTATTAAACCGAAACACTTGGACTCTATTATAAATAGTTAAATGATCTTTAAAATTGCAGATTTTATAAAAAACTTTTTAACAAAAAATTCAACCGACTAAAAAGAACTAAAAATCAAAAAATAAATTAACCTTTTAAATCTTGAGTATTGAGCTTATTTACCTACATAAAATATCAAACTTTACATAAACTAATTTTGAGTCTATATAGAGAGTATTTTATGATTCTTTGTGGCTCGCATCATCTTTTAACACTCTGAGACTAATTTCTAATTCTTCATCATTCCTCTTGCCACTGAGCTGATGATATAACCATCCTTCCATGAAGTTCCCAGGATATTGACCAGTTGAGGTTACCTCCAATATCGTAAAGACGTTTTTTCTTCAAAGCATATTAAGTGGTATTTGTCACTAAAACCAGTTTTTATATCTAACTTCTAATGTTTAGAAAAGGTTTGGTTTCCATCATCAGCTCAGTTTCATGATGTGATGGTTCCTAAATGCAAATACCTGATTAAGTTATGAAAAGTAAACAGAAACAATATTCGTGCCCACAATTTTCGAGGCTTTCTCTCAATTTTATCAGGATTTCACTGTCAGATCTTGACTTCCATGACATGAAACCACCCTTGAGGTATACCCTACCTAAAAAAAAAGAATCATCAAAATCGGTTCATAAACAACGGAGTGAGGGCCGAACATACGTACAGAAACGCTAAACGTGCCCAAAATTTTCGAGGTTTTATATACGGTCGAATTGAGAACCTCCTACTTTGTTTTCGTCGGTTAAAAATGTAATTTCAAATACTCGTATTCTTCGATAAAATTACGACGGAAATTGTCTAGAGTAACCTAATTTTTTTTCAAAGAAATAAATCTAGTCGTTTAGACGTGATGTTCAAATAAAAACCATTAAAAGTCATATAACTGCGCCTTAAGAATAAATACTTTTTCGTTTCTGTAGGCTCGTTGGTAACAGACAAAAATAAAAAATAAACCGGCCAAGTGAGTGTGGGACTTCACACATTTAGGGTTCCGTACCAAATGAGGGAACTATCAATGAAAAAGTCAGTTAAATCAATATATTGGTATTTGTAGATAAAATAAACGTAATAACAAATATTATCACCAAATTTCAAGTTCATACGGGTAGTTCAATGGGAAGTTAAAAAAATATTCGGTACATTTTTTTGTAACTGACCACAGACAGACAGACGGACTGATGGGCACGTGAGTGACAGCAATATGGCTCCGTTTGGACTCTTCGGGTACGGAACCCTAAAAAATATTGTAGTTTGGAACAGTTGTTTTATGTAGTCGGGCTTTTGGACATTTTTTTTTCGTTAATAAGTTTCACACCTATTTAACTATTGTGTATCTAACCAAATCATATTGTGTTTGACATACTGTGTTTTTACAAAACATAGGTTTATTTGAATATTAATTGTACCATTCAAATAAGCCAAGTTTTGTAGAAACAAACGTTAAATTCCGCTCTTATATACTGCTGAAACAGGTCGAGCCTTTGTTTAAAATGAGAATTTAATTGCGTACAAATATAACCATAATTGGTTCAACAAATGGCTAGCCAAGTGCCGCTGCGTGTCTGGCCACGCACTGTGTAGGGTTCCGTAGTCGCCCGTAACAGCATACGGACTTAGAAGGGTCTTTATGTTTATTACTATTAACATATTAATTGAGTTCAAATTTTGACGGTCAATTACGTTTCAAAACTTGCCCACATAGGACTATGGTAACTGAAGAAGGAGTTATAGAATTCGGTTTCACTGCATTTAAACTTTTAATATTTGGAACACACTTAAGTTTTAGGGCGTCTCCAATCACCCCGTTCTAGGTTACCACTTTGTCGGTATGGTTAATATATCCTACTAACGATGAGGACATTTGACATTTCATTTATAACGGTGTTTGGATCATTCGTACAAATTTTCAGCTCTATGCGAATTATTGTAACCTTAAATATCTATTTTGACCGGGCTATAAGCTATATCACTGTACAGTTTCACCAAAATCCATTGAGTAGTTTTTGCGTGAAAGAGTAACAAACATCCATACACACTTTCACATTTGTAATATTAGCACATCTACAAAAAAATAATTGAAGTCAAAGTTTTCAAAAATAGTTTTTTTTTGTATTTTTCAGACAAGCGGTGTTTTATTTTAACCTGTGAAGCCCCGCAACTCACTGGTGAGTCGGACAAAAAAAAAAAAATTAAAGAGAAAAAAAAAAAGAAAAAAATCGGCTGTCTACCCGGGTTGTCGTCGGGGTTCAATTTGACAACCCGGATTTGGCCGCGGGGCTTCACAGGAAGTAGCTTTATTTTTAAGCGACTTCAAAAAGAAGGAGGTTATCAATTCGGATGTTTTGTATTTTTTTTTACTTTTTTTATATATGTTCGGGCATAACTCCGTCATATTATATTGACGGATTTGCAAACATTTTTTTTTATTCGATAGGGGTTTGTTCCGAAATGGTCCCATTTAAATTTCATATAAATCTGATGATGGGTTTCGGAGACAGAACATGGAACTCTTCAAAAATTGACAGCAAATCAACCGCGATTGCTGCGATCGTATTTCTATGAATTGTTAACAAAGTTTGATGGGGAACCACAACTAAAAAGTGAATAATAAAAAACTTTTTTACAAAAACATAGAACCGACTTACAAAAAAAAGTGCAAAATAACTTTAATTTCGGAAGTCGGTGTCAAAAAACGAAGACAACACGGGGGTGGAGGATAAATTCGAAAGAGTTACCTCGCCCCTGGGCACTCGAGGCAGGGAGAAACAGGGGTGGGTTTTAGTCAGTAAGAGTCTGACATGCCCTTCCGCTCCACCCTAGAGCGGAAGAAGTCATAGGATGATTTTCCACGCCCAAAAAAAAAAAAATAACCCCTGGGCAGAGCTTAGATGGTTTGGTAATGTTTAGGGGATGAATGAAGAGTGACTAACAAAAGGTATTTGCAAGGAAACGCCGGGCGGAGACGCCTTGCATACGTTATGTACGTATGCAAGGCGTCTCCGCCCGGCTTTTCCTTGCAAGTCTGTGTACACAGAGCTGTTTGGTGATGTTCTTAAAAAACCGGCCAAGTGTTAGTCGGACTCACGCTCGGAAGGGTTCCGTACCATCGTACAAGATTATAGGCGTCTACTTGTTGCCATTATTAAGATCGAGCAAAAAAGCAAAATAAAACACGTTTCTAGGAGCCCCCATTAATTTTTAATTTATTTTTATTATTTGTTGTTATAGTTGCAACAGAAATACACATTCTTTGAAAATACTTAATGTCTACCTATTACGGATCAATAGATACAGCCCGCTGACAAACTGACGGACGGACGGACGAATGGCCGGACAGACGGACAGCGGACTTTTAATAATAGGGTCCCGTTGGTACACTTCGGGTACGGAACCCTAAAAGAGTTAGGTGAATAGTACTAACGCCGGTTGTAGACCAGTGGGCCTTTTTTTTTTTTTTTTTTTTTTTTTTTTTTTTTTTTTTTTTTTTTTTTTTTTTTTTTTTTTTGGGGGGGTGGGAAATCATCCCATGACTTCTTCCGCTCTAGGGTGGAGCGGAAGGGTGTGTCAGACTCTTACTGACTAAAACCCACCCCTGTTCCTCCCTGCCTCGAGTGCCCGGGGGCGAGGTAACTCTTTCGAATTTATCCTCCACCCCCGGGCAGGAGACCAGTGGGCCTAGTGTGAGTTTTTTAACGCATCGAACGCGTTTGCGTAAACGTTCGCTTATGTCAAATCGTATAGAAAAAAAGAGGTTACCCGTTATTGTCACCAGACGGCGCTTATACAATTTTAGTACAAATTGACGTTTACGCAAACGCGTTCGAGTTCGTTAAAAAACTCACATTAGGCCCTCAGAAGAACGTTAACGAAGCAGGTGTTGGTATTTAGAGATCGTTGCAGTTTCTTCCTACTCCCATGGAAAACGATGTGAGTAGGTGGGTGACTTTGGAATCTCGAGCGCTCAGATTGGGGACTCTGATTGCCTACAGATTGATTCCAGGGAACACGGCGGCACTGTGATCACGTGCTACCGTGGACAACGAGGTTTAGAGAAGACTCCTTTAGAGTCTCCTCAGGGATGTTAACTAACAGGCGTTGCACAGAGGGGGTTCGGGGCCGCATCCATGTGCTGATGGTGATCATCTTTAGCGAGGTAAAAATCTCACACTACTTGGTCTTTTTTTTAGGGTTCCGAAAGTCCGAATGAACAATGGAGCCCTTATAGGATCACTGGTGGGTCTGTCTGGCTGGCTGTCTGTCTGTCCATCTGTCACAGTCCATTTGCTCCAAATCTACTGGACTGATTAAGCTGAAATTTGGTACACACATTTATATTGATGACCCAAATACGGATATGTATCGTCAATGAATAAATTTGGAATATGGGGGTCACTTTTGGAGCACAAATCGGAAAATAAAAAAAAAAGTTTTCAATACTGTACCGTGCTACGTATCAAATGAAAGGACTTCCTGTAAGGGTCTCATCTCAATACATTTTTTTCATAATTTTAAAATCAGAGAGAGACGAAAAATTATCATCCCCCCCCCCTCCCCCGTTTTATCTCCGAAAAGGCTTAAAGGCTTAAAATTTTGAAAAAAATACAGAAGTTAGTTCTTCACTATAAGATTACAGGAAAACCTATGAGAAAAATATCAGTTTAATAAAAAACATGATTTTTTCGGAACCCTTTGCGTACAAGTCCGACTCGCTCTTGGCCGGTTTTTTTCCAATAGTCCAGGCGTCTTATGAAGGTTTCCCATCGAAAACAATAATTTAACTGTTTACCTGAATTGATTATTATTACTTCTTACCATTGTTCTTACCTTGTAATTGCTTGTTTACACCGTTGGAGGCAAGATTTAAGTAAACATAGGCACGCACTTTGTTGGAGAGTGTTTAATAAGGCCAAGGTTGACCTACTAATCTGTGTCAGGGGTTAATTGCGCTTGTGATCGGTTTTATAAGGGCCACCTCCGCCCTCCACGGCGGCAAGCGGCGTCGTGTGCCTAACAGCTTCGACTGGCCTGAAGTTGTACCTTACCTTATGGTGTAAATTACAAAAGCTCCTGTATTCGAAACGGGATTAGATTAATATACCCTTCGGTGAATAGTTATCATAAGATATCTTAGTCGTACTCAAATATCAATCGATATAATATACAGTTGCCTGTGCCAAGAATATTTAATGCCCTGACTTCTTTGTTAACACTTGTGTTACAGAAGTACGCGCCTTTTCTCGCTAGTGACACTAATATGCAATAATACTAACCTTACGTTTTGAATGTTGTAGTCTCGAGTCCCTGGCGTCCTGCGCTTCCCCTGGGGGCCGGCCGCCCCATACGGCGTGCGCGATACGTGCATACGTGCACACGAGCGCGCCAAGAGGCAGCGCAAACTGCAGGATCAGGAGTGCGCAAGTGTACTGACCACTCTGACCGACGTGCTCCCACTGCTCCAGGCAAATGTCTCTGTGAACATGCCGTAATGGGAGAAGAATAATATATAAGCTCGGCGATGAGGTGCGGCGCGCTTAGATGTCACTTAGGTAAGTGCGGTGACGCGTGATATCACTAAGCACCACGTAGCATATTATGACTAAGATTTATAAAAAAAACTAGCTTCTGCCAGCGGCTTCGCACGTATGTTAGTCGATAATAGTATTGCGTGTGGGATTCACGTAGCCCATATCCCATTCCAAGACAATCAAACATCCGAATTGATAACCTCCTCCTTACTTAATAACAATTTCCCCGTATATGTTTTTGGGGTGGGAAATCATCAAGTAACTTCCCGCTCTGGGTGGAGCAGGAGACTGTGTCAGACTCTTACTTACTAAAACCCCCCATGTTCCTTCAGGTGCTTGTGCCACAAACAAACACTCCCATGACCCTAGTAGACGTTTTTTTTAACCGACTTTCGAAAAAGGAGGAGGTTCTATGTTCGACTGTATGTATGTTTTTTTTTATGTATGTCCGCCGATTTCTCCGTCAGTTGTGGACGGATTTTCAAAATTCTTTTTTTTTCCGAAAGAATGTACTCCCGAGGTGGTCCCATATAAATTATATCGAAATTGCTTTAGCACTTTTTGAGAAACTGAACAAAAACGAAAAATACGCATATCTTGATGACGTTTTTGTGTTCTCCAAATGTTTAAATTTGACGTTCCATGTTATTGGGGTTTTTAGTTCTGGGGTATAACAACTAAAAAGCGAAAAATAAAAAACTTTTTTACAAAAAAAACAACCGACTTCCAAAAAAAAAATACACTAAAAATTTAAAAATAACTTTAATTTCGGAAGTCGGTGTCAAATATCGAAGAAATAAAATACAAACACAGACTTCCGAAATTAAAGTTATTTTTAAATTTTTAGTGTATTTTTTTTTGAAAGTCGGTTGTTTTTTTTGTAAAAAAGTTTTTAAATCTAACGATCCATGCTCAGCTTAGCAGTCGCGCTTGCCATTGCGAGACAGCCAAACGCGAGATTTATTTATGGCACTGCTCAGGCACCGCACCGCAGCCGCAGCCCATTGTTCGGCTTCTCTCTGTCTCCTTCTTCTTAGAAGTTTACTCAACCGCGTTCATTACAATTTAATTATTCCTTTTAATTAAGTGTAACTTGTTTGGTTTAATTAATGTTATAAAGAATAATTACTTTACTGTAACTGAAATGTAAGGCAAAGTAAACAAGGTCTTATTAGAAAATGTTAAGTTCTTAAAGCGAGTTTTGTTAAGTAAAAGAATTAGTAGATAAATTAAAATACGCGTAAAGGGCAGTTTTTTTACCTGACTTCCTCAGAAGGACGGTTGGGAAGGCACTTTCGAGAGTATGTACATATCGTCCTCACCTATGAAATCAGCGTTTTGTATGGAGAAGTATAGAGAAGTTACATTTTTTAAACTAACAAATTCTTAATTTATTTAACAACTATGAACACTAATGTTTTTTTAAAACATTTAAGTTAAAATGTTTAAAAACTAATATAACGTATGCCAATTAGATTAAGCAACAAAAATAAGTTTTGGATAAGTTAAAACAAATAGTGGTTTCATTTCTGCTAACAAAAAATAGGAGTCATTTTTAAGGTATTTTTTTCTGTTTAAGTAATAAGGTTTTTTTTTACTATTGGCAGTTTTCTATGACAGTCATTATTCGATAGAATATCAAGCAATTGATGAATATTTTAATTTATGGAAGTGACGAGGTTCTCTATTTGTGAGAAAAAAACGCCAATTTCATAGGTGGGGACCCAATATAATATGTATTTCTTGGCACACCCTGTAGCCTAAATGGCTTGATGGATTTCAACAAATATCATTGGATTGGTTTTGACTGCCGAAGTGACGTATTAAGTCGTATTTTTTATTACATGATCATGTTGGTTGCAATGTAAAGGGCTCGAGTTGGTTTGTGCAGTCTAGTATTATAAAAAAAAAAAAAAAAATTCTACTTACGCTTTACACAGCTGATGCCAAAGGGTTGGTCGCTGCAGTTTTGACACGACTACGATGGGAGCCGCAGTTGTGAACGCGCCCAGCCACACTGCAGCAACCACCATCTTGGCAGCTGCTTTTCCCAGCCTCGGCCTTAGTGGCCGCATAATGGCCATGTACCTATCGATCGATATCGCTAACAACGTATAAGCGCTCACAAGCACCGACACTGCCTGCGTATAGTTCACTACTTTACACATCACAAAACCGAACGGCCAGTACCGGAGTATCAACATAGGCACAAAAGAAAACGGCACACAAAACAGTGTCATCAGAATGTCTCCCACTGCTAGGTTCACTATAAAGTAGTTCGTCACTGTTTTCATTCGCGGTGAAGTTTGTACCACGAAACATACTAATCCATTTCCGATGAGTGCTACTAAAAATACTATCGAATACATCAGGTAGATACAGCCGTGGAACAGCGAGGATGTGAGGAAATCTTCTGGGTAAGACGACGGATCGCAAACGTCGTAGGCTGGCCATGTTGTGTTCGTAGAGTTTGTTACATTTTCATTTTGATTCTCAGTCGTGCTGGTGTATGCTTCGAGAGCGCCGTATAGAGTGGTCGTTTCATAATCGAATTTATTGGTATCTAACATAATGCGCCGGATCCGTATTTTATCTCCACATTATTTTGCGCCCTTATCTTCGCTGATGCATACTTCCTGAAAAAGAAAACATTTGCTGTATTTTTGTACAGACTTAAGCTAAACGATTTGTAGTCTTTGAACGAAACATACAAATTCATTTTTGTTGCATGAAACCATATTCTAGGCAATTTTCCAGAATCCCGATCTTATCATAAAATAGCGTCATACATAGAAATGGGTCATTACTAAGCTCCCGAAAAACAGAAAATATCTAAACAAAAATGTTATGAACGCAAAAAATCATAAAACGTTTTCCGTGGCGAGAATGTTGGCTTGAACGTAAAATAGCCGAGTCAAAGCAGTCGTAACTCGGTGTAGTTTATGATCACATTACAGTACCTACGCATCGTGTATATGACCTTGCACCTTATATTGCCCGTAGGTTCACACCACGAGTATCAAGGAAAATATGGATATTTAGTCTTAGAAAAAAGGAAAAACAAAAAATGTAATAAAATAGTAGATAGTATTTAAGAGGCCGTACACGAAATTTTGGCTGATTTCACTTATTTACGTGATTTTACAGATGTGATACAGTTCAAATAATTCATTTTTATAAGTTTTAATGCACAACATGAAAGATTATTTCAATTATGATCTAATGAATGAGCTAGATTCGAAGCTGGCGTTGCGTATTATAAGTCGAGATTTGGGTTGTTTTAAAAGATTTTTAATTAACAAATTTTTGTAATTTTTACATTTTTTTCTCAAGAAATGGATTGATGGTGAACTGGAATTTATTTTTTGCAGTTATAATTTTATGAACGAGAGTTCTAAATAGCCAAAATCAAAAGCAATTCTTTGCCCATTTTTTCTAAAATTTGACTAAGTTGTATATTTTTTGACTCAAAATTTTAATATAAAAATGGTAAAAAGTGATTCATACATTATATAGGCGACTTTTGCAACAATACATTCAAATTTTTTCACACCGTTTAGACGTCAATACGATTCGTAATAATGTGATATTCTAAACCCCATACCTACATCAAAAATTCACAAAACCGTTGTCGGTTTGTGGTCGATTAATCGTAATTATAATAAAAATGAAAAAACTAACGCATACATTAGATCGTAAATGAACGATCTTTCATGTTGTGCTCTAAAACTTTTAGAAATATTTTATTTTAACCGTAAAATCACGTCTATAAAACGACGTAAATCAGCGAAATCGGCAAAATTTCGTGTACGGCCTCTTAACAAAACATAACTAATTTAAGTTTTGTTTTACAATATCATTGACACAGTCTGGGATATTACTATCAAATATTAATTATGCAAATTATTATTACTATGATCTGCTTATATAAAGCAAGCTCTTCGCGGATAAGTTACGTAGGTACTGGTAAATGATACTTACCTATACCTACGTCGAGATTATGACTAGAAGTTTCAATGTCGACTAGGTACAATAAATAGATACCTAATCAATAGAAATTTGTAACAAAAGCTAGGTACTTCTTTATTCGAGTACTATGTGGGTAATATAGACAATGACACTTAATATAATAAATTAAAAGTATTTTTTTTTAAACAAGCTTTAGACCCTCGTCATTTTGTGTAATGGAAAGTAGGTACTAATGATAACAAAACATACTAGCCCAACTGTCCTACCATTTGCCATCAGAGAGCTCCCGTTTCTAAATCCCGGCTGCCATTATCAGATTAGCTCGATGGTATCATAATATTGCATTGTCACCGGGCTTACATACATTTATGGTACCTATATTTATATTACAAGCTCTATCAGAAACCAACAAACGATCGCAAAATGGTTTGTAAATTTTGGAAACGGAAAACGCAAGTTATAAATAAAAGTTTGTAAGGTCAAATTGGAAATATTCGATAGCAAACAATCTTTTGCTGCACTATTGTTTAGTGCTTTATGCTACTTTTGTCCCGAAAAATAATTATGTAAGATTTACATGGACAAGGCCACGAGAAAACGCTAGTACAATATTAATCAATCTACCTAACCTTTTCCCAACTATCTTAGGGTCAGCTGCCAGTCTAAGAGCAGTTGCGCACTACGTCTGATCCGAATCCGATACTTATCCGTTAAAATACAGATCTAGAAAACTCGGACCGAATTCAGATATTGATTTACGCACTACTTCCGATCCCAATCCGTGATTCAGACGTCATTTTACGCAGAGCTACAGCAGAGGGTTCACGTTGTTGATCATGAGTCATTTCAATCGACGTCAACTTCTGACAATGCTCGTTGTACGTACAAAGACCTAGAAAGACCTAAAAATATTTACCCCTAAAGTTAAAGTCAACAACCCCCAAAATCACCACATTTATTTGGAAAGCCCCAAAAAAAACACTTCTAAAAAAATACTTTATTGCCATTTTATATAACATCAGATTATTTGAAATCCCTGATCAATAATCATCTCCGAAGTAGAGATTCACGGATTACGGAGTGAAATCGGATGATGGAAATTGGATGTAGAGCGTAACTACTTTATGGAACGTGCACGGCGTAGTCTGTGCCACCTAGTGGAGTAAATTCGAAACTTTTACCCTATAAAAACTTATCATTGACATTTCCGTGTCATATATGTATACACACACGCATCATGCACATCTATTGAGCGAAATCCGCAACTTGTACTGTAGAAATACTTGACATTGACATTTATGTGGCGCCCTCTATAGTACCTGCACGCTCCCTATACAAATTGTTGTACGACCACGCTTGACCGTATTTTCACGGATAAGTATCGGATTCGAATCGGACGTAGTGCGCAACCGCTCTAACAGGATACAGCTGATTATCAAAACGCTAGTACAATATATATACATATTATATTTATTTATTATTATTATTTATTGTACCTTTAGAAAAATAGTACACCTAAGACTACCTACTGTCTTTCCTTTTTCCCTTTAAAATCAATCCAAAGGTTGTCTTGAAAAGATCGCTTTTGGCGATGAGGTCGCCCATTGTGTCACTCGTATGTAAAGTTTTCTTCATTTATATGTTTCTGTAATCTAAATGGTGTACATAATAAAGAGTATTCTGTTCTATTCTATTCTATTCTATTGGTACAAAAAGTCTGAAAGCAAAATGACTACAGCAGATAGGCAAAGGAGTCGCTGTAGTGTTTGAAAGAGTCACAGCAGCGCTGGCATAGGTATCTGAAGAAACACGGGTGGGTAGTCAGTAAGAGTCTGACGCTCGCTCTCGCTCCACTCAGAGCGGGAGAAATTATTTGATGATTTCCCACCCTCAAAAACAGGAAAAAGAGAAGATAGGCAAAGGGGCTCGGAACGAGACTTCAAACAATAATAAATGCGATTCAACATTATCGGATCTGACATAAGGCAGGCAGTACGTTTATTGCCTGCTGAGAAATTCCAATCACATAAACTCAATAAGCGAGCGATGCATCAGTCTCACCGGGAGCAGCAAAAAAACAGTCTCAATGAAAACAAGGCAATATTGCCGTACTTTTTAATCAGGATGTTATTACCGCCAAAGAATGGTCATACACTCCTGAAAAATCACTAAAATAATGACGCCTTTTGAATTGGCTGACTAGCGATGATGAAAATGAATCCCTAAAGCGCGCAGGGGCAGGATTTCCAATTTAAATTTAACGAAAGATAATATTGCTTGGTTTTGAAACAGGAACCGCGGATGCTCCCTCAGATAGGTCAGATCAGATTTAAGGTCATAGCACACATATCAAACTCGTCACCGTATCGCCTTTCATCTCGTCGTCAAACAGGCGTCAACCTAACGTAAGCACGTAACCAAAACGGATCAGTAGCTCCGGTACGTCGACTTAGCTACGGCTAGCTCACCGACCGCTAGTTGATCTGGCTTTTTTTTTGGGGGTGGGAAAACATCCAATGACTTTTTCCGCTCAGAGTGGAGCGGTAGGGCGTGTCAGACTCTAACTGACTAAAACCCATCCCTGTGCCTTCCTTGCCTGAGTGCCCAGGGGAGCGGTAACTCTGCTACAAATTTATCCGCTACCCCTAGGCATGCAGGCACCGGCCATGATGGACCCCGTCAGTGGTGGCTGACAAACATCTATTTGAGGCCCACGTGGAACCACCACCCTTCACTCATTGCCCTGGTTGATCTGGCTGGTACACAGTTTGAACCTGTTTCGTTAGTTTGTTTGGATGAAATCTAACCTACAAATTCAATAATACACGCGCCCAATACGACTGGAAGTTGCCTTGTGAATGACATGACAGCACGTCTGGCAACAGTAGTATGCTGCAGGCAAGCCGCGGGAGGGGTGAGACTGAGAGGGCACGGAGAGATGTAAGCGCGGGTACCTACGACGAGCCGTAAGCGCGGGGACAACAAGCCGTAAGCGTGGGAACCGCAAGTTAACCACTCACCGCACCGGTTCGTGAGCTTGTTCCGAGGCGAGGCGATTACTTTACAAGTCCGATTAGTGTGCGTTACAGTTTCATACAAAGAATACTGCACGGCTCAAGTTGATACGGCAACGGTCCTTTACCGAGTTGATATGTGTGCAACAAACAACGGTTAACAACGGTTAAAAACCAAGTACAGTAACTAAAACTAAAGATTTTTAACTAAAACCAAAGATTTTTAACTAAAACCAAAGATTTTTAACTAAAACCAAAGATTTTTAACAAAGTACAAAAATCAAAACTACTAAACATCAATTTTTAACAGCTATAACAGATAGACGCTCCTGTCTACGGGATCCATAAAACCAACCACGAAAGTGAATCGTGATAGTGTGTTTGCTATTTAATATCTGCACTAGCCAAAATATGTTTTAATATTGTTAGCAATAGAACGTATAAAAAGTTGTTTGTTTCCATTAGCGTTGGCAGCATATCTCCTTTAATCTTGTTCGTGTGTTAGATCTGCAATCCAATAAGCACTTGTCGTATAATACGTGTATTTATTGATTGTGTATGTTATCTTTCCCTATTTATCATTTTTTTAATGCGTTTTACAAAAGTATGCTATTGTTGGACAATTTTATTACTTTTGCACTCATTTTACACTCGAGTATTGTGATCTATTGAACAATAATTTAGGTATTTTCTGAATATATCGGGTGTAAAAAGACAGTTTCCGAAGCCGAAAACCACATATTCTACACATTATTTTTTTCCACTAGACTATACCTGGGACTGGACTGACTATACCTGGACTCTACACTGGTCCTAGAGATATTGAAGGTCAAAGTCGCAATTTTTTTTTTACTTTTATACGAAAATGAATTCCAAGCGTTATTACTAAACTTTTTTCCAAACATTACTTGAATTATCGATTTTTTTTTCGAAATGTTGAAATTACGCATTTTCAGTTTCAAAAACGCAATGACTACAAAACGTATTCGACAAGTTTTACTATTTCTCATATATATTAACGACTTACCGAAAACCATAGAGGGACCGTGTGTTTTGTTCGCGGATGATATATCCTTACTAGTCTCATGTCGCAACAACACAAATGTAGAGGAAATACTTAACTCCACACTCACTAAAACATGTAACTGGATGAACTCGCATAACCTAGAAATTAATTACACTAAAACTAAATTAATGACTTTCCACCCTTACCAAAAAGCACCATTATACTTGAATTTCAAATTTAATGGTTCAAAATTGGAAAGCATTGACGAATGCACATTACTTGGACTTACAATAGACAAACATATTAACTGGAAATCACAAATACAAAAAACCCGTGCAAAACTTTCAAAGTTCTCGTATGCTCTTCGCGAAATAAAAAAGACCACCAACTTACAAACTGCTCTCACCAACTACTATGCGTATGCTAATGCATGGCTAAGTTACGGCGTAACCCTCTGGGGTAATAGCACAGATGCACCTACACTCTTTACTCTACAAAAAAAAATAATTAGAATTTTAGCAAATATTGATCAAACTGACAGCTGCAAACCTTATTTTAAAAAACACAACATTCTAACCCTCCCCAGTATCTACATTTTAGAAACATGCAAATTCGTTCGTAAGCATCATGAGTTTTATACAAAACGCGAAGACATCCAATCACGTTACGCACTCAGGCACCGATCTAGACTAAATCTACCAACCTCCAGGTTAAAAATGCATTCTACAGGTCCCTATGCAATGTCTATAAAAATATATAATAAACTGACCGAATTATTAAAGAAAGAGGAAAAGTTAAATATATTTATAAAAAAGATTAAAGAATTTCTGACAAACAAATGTTATTATTCTATAGATGAATATTTTAATGACAAGTTTAAATAATAAAAATAATAGAATTAAATTGAATGACATTTAAATAATAGAATTAAATTAAAATGACATTTAAATATTAGTATTACATAATTGACATATAAATAATAGAATTAAATTTAATGACTTTTAAATATTAGTATTACATAATTGACATATAAATAATAGAATTAAATTGAATGACATTTGAATAATAGTATTAAATAATTGACAAGAAAATAATAGAATTAAGTACATTGAATGACATTTAATTATTAGCATTACATAATTGACATATAAATAACAGAATTAAATTGAATGACATTTAAATATCAGTATCTATAACAAATGTTTTATTCCATAAATGAATATTTTGTAAATAATAGTAATATAAATAAAAGAAAAAATAACAGAAATAATAGAATTAAATTGAAGAAATTAATCTACATATAATCATTACTAAAATAAAACTTATACCAGCTACGGTTATAAAATTAAATTTAATAATTAATTGATTATTTTTTAAGTTACGATATAGTACATATAAATCTAATAACTACCTAAAATAGAGCTTCCTCTCTTCTACCTTTTTGCTGTGCCCGACAGGGTCCATAACAATCCCTATTATAAACACATACCACCTAAGCATACCTATATTTTATGGAAAAGCAATAAAGATATTGAGTATTGAGTATTAAGTACCTACGTGGCTTAGAGCGAAGAGGCGTGGTTTAACTCTACTTGCCTGGGTTCGCTTTACATTGCGCGCAATAAAAAATTGTTTTTATTTTCATTCCTAAAAATAAAAGTCATTTCCCAGCAATAATTTTTGCGGAAAGCTACTTTGTTAGACGTACAAGCGTAGTTGACGGCTATGTGATGTGTCTTTTTACACCCTGTATGTAGATTAACTAGAACTTATTCACATCATCATCATTTCAGGCGAAAGACATTGTAGTTCATCACAACGACCTGTCCTGTGCGTCTCGCATCTATATGCTACCCGCGACCCTCACCAGGTCATCGGTCCACCTTGTGGGAGAACCCATACACACAAAGGTAGAAGTGACAGGTGCCTCAGAACGCGTAACACATAATTAGGGATTTTGAAGGCAATTCCGAATCCATTACTTCATATTTGGTAGGAAAATTCATTTGCTAGACAGCTTTAGCATAACCTAATCAGCCTTTTAATGTTCCCACTGCTGGGACACAGGAGGGGGTTGGAAAGATAATTTTTCGATTCAGTGACCCGTTTGCGAAATATTAAACTGCTAATTATTATTTGAGTCATGTGTGCTCGCCCCTCTCACTTGACCAGTTTTTTTTCGTAAATTTGCTATGACTTCGTTGAAGAAAATTTTTCATTTTCAAGCAAAAATATGGCCACTTATTTCCGTTACACCTAGTATTTCTCAAAGCGTTATGCAGAGGTGTACCTACCGAGTAATACACCAACATTTCACGAGTTATGTTTACGTCCCATGGAATGGGAAGCATGGCTAAAAAATGAAAAAAGCCTGTTAAATATAATTTTATCCGGGAACAAGGAATAATTTAATATATGATGACTCGTAAATTCTGATTGGTACTAGTATTTTACATGGGTACGTGCTCAAAATGCTTTTAGCACTCATTAACAAGAAGCACATTGATAATAGATCATTACTCACTTATCTAATTAATAGCCTTATCCTACTCTTACATATTGAATACCTAATTAGTGAGAAAAGGTATTGATGAATATAAGTAGGTATATTTATAACACCTGAGAATGTGTTGGTAACCGTTGGGTCATTAGGTAATGCAATTAATTAGGTATTTGATACCTAACGAAGCTATTAACTTCACGCTAAACGGGTCGCATTATTAAATCGGAATATCAGCTGATTGGCTGGCTAGAAGGAGATGAGTTAATCATTCGTAATGTACCTAATAGTCAGATAAATTAGTATACTACGTATATGAGGGTAGGTAGGTACTACGCGGTCACCAGTGAGTCGAAGTGGTTGTTAAATTGATCGTAGTACCTGGGTCTATTGCGAACTACCGCAATAGGGAATATGCGTGATTTTTTGACATGACAACGTCTAATAAATCGATGAACGCCGGCTGCATGCACGAAAAAGTGTCCTGTTACGCTCATTGTACGCATGCGCCGCATCTATATTTCATCAATGTCTTGTTATGACGTTGTCACGATAAACTATCGTCCGTAAACCAACTTTACAGACAACCAATTTTTTTTCTTATCTAACCGGTATATCAATAAATATACAAAGATGGAATACTAACAGTAACCACCGAATCAAAATTGATCGAAAAAGAAACGAGATATAATAATTTTAAACAAATATATCTACCCCTCTCTCAAAAACCCCGTTTTCTATGGCAGCTGTATGGGCGACATGTTCTTTGATGTCAGGTGTCACGTTTACCCCTTTCCCCTTTCACCTTTGTTGATTTCTACGAAACGGGCCACTACAAATACCTAGAACTTCATGATCATTATTATCATTTCAGCCGAGAGATGCCCACTGTTGGACATAGGTCTACTCCAAGTATCGCCACAACGATCGTTCCTATGCGTCTCGCTCTCGCATCCATCAGCTACCCGCGACCCTCACCAAGTCGTCGGTGCACCTTGTGGGAGCCCTTCCAACACTGCGTCTGCCGGTACGCGGTCGCCACTTCAGACTTTTATGCCCCATCGACCATCAGTTCTGCGAGCAATGTGCCCTGTCCCTGTCACTTCAGTTTGGCGATTCTTCGGGTAGTAGAACTTATCGTTAAGAAAAAAGGAAATCATTTTGCTTCCTTCCTCATTTTGATTCTGTTTTAAGCGTTCTACTAATGTTACAAATACTACCTACGTCAGTACCTACGTTTGTACTAGGTTAGTTGGTTGAACCTTCAATTCAACTCTAATCAAACCAATAATGTGAAATGGGATTCAGCTGTAGACGTCCAATCACACGTACATGCATCCACACTTCTATACCTACTAATATATTATTACTAGCGAGCGCCCCTGCTCCGCACGTTTACAAATTATCTACACCTAAACATTCCTCATAAACACTCTGTCTATTGGGTAAACCACATAATAATCCGTTAAGTAGTTTTTAACCGACTTCAAAAAGAAGGAGGCTATCAATTCGGATGTTTGTATTTATTTTTATTTTTTATATATATAATATGTTCGGGCATAACTCCGTCATATATTGACGGATTTGCAAAATTCTTTTTATGTTCGAAAGGGGTTTATTTCGAAATGGTCCCATTTAAATTTCAAAAAGATCTGATGGGTTTCGGATATAGACAACGGAACTCTTCAAAAATTGAAAGCAAATCTGCCGTGATTGCTGCTATCGTATGTCTATGAATTGTTAACATAGTTTAATGGGGAACTACAACTAAAAAGTGAAAAATAAAAAACTTTTTTCAAAAAAATAGAACTGACTTGCAAAAAAAGTGCAAAATAACTTTAATTTCGGAAGTCGGTGTCAAAAATCGAAGACACAAAACAGGAACACCAACTTCCGAAATTAAAGTTATTTTGCACTTTTTTTGGAAGTCGGTTCTATTTTTGTAAATAAAAAATTGAGTTTATCACAACTAGACAGACAGACGCTGCGGAAGACTTTGTTTTATAATATGTTGTGATAAATCAAATCAGATTCAGTCTGTTAGTTTAAAACATTTTCACGCCTATAAGCTACTACACTAACATCAATAAATTGTAGGACCTGAAAAATGACATAAGGTAGTTTTACCAAAATACCATGCGGGCAAAGCCAGCAGCAGAAGCTCGTCCTAAATGCAAAAATTAGGTGGTGTTTGTTACTCAATCGCGCCAGAACGGCTGAACGGAGCCTTTAGACAAAATACATGTCTGTTAACGTTAACGCTAACGCTTCGTGCAAAACGTCGTTGCCATACTTTTTGCACGATGCGTTAGCATTAACGTTAACAGAAATGTATTTTGGGTAAGGGGTTGGATCTGTTCCCTTAGCCAAATAACTTTTATAATATGGCGACGACATTCCTGGGCGTGAGTCACGTGACAGTTCTCTCCGCAGGTAATGTCCTGCCATACATTTTGCACGAAGCGTTAGCGTTAACATTAACAGAAAAGTATTTTATTTAAAGGCTCTGGCTGGAATATCAGATAGGCTATAATTTATAGTTGTGGCAGTACTGATTCCACGCGGGCGTACTAACTCTAAGCGGACACCAGAAGCTAGTATTCTATTATATAGGCTTCTTTGTAAATCACATAATTGCTGCTGATAAAGAGTTTTATTTAATTAGGAATTCTCAACTAATGTACTTTAGCTTACAAGGCGGCGAGATTGAATGACAAAATGCCAGGAACCGCTCTGCAATCAATCAAGCCTTGACGCTTAGGTCTTAGGAGAAATAAACCTCTAAACTTTGTAGAAAACAATAGAAGTTAAGGGTTTATTTAGAAACGTTCTGAAATTACTTAATTCGTATTAAGTTAAGCAACGTTTATAAATAAAACCATTTGTTGCTTGAAGCCTATTTTATTTTCTTTTGCATATGATTGCCGTATCCTTGATAGGATACCCTATAACCATAACCAGGATACCCTTTAATATCACATGCTGGGATCCTATGAGCTGAGCAAAAATAAAAACACACCGACTTCAACTGTGTGCACGCAAATAAAGCTGCAAGTAGAAGAAGCTTGCGGACGGCGAATAATGGGTAGCTCGCCGTCCGTTATGGACCAGTCCCCCTAGCCATATTACTTTTCTATTATCATTTACGTATTTATGGATAGGGGGGGAGGCCCTTGCCCAGGGGTCACGGACCACCTGCACAGGGGTCGCAGACCTTTTTTTTTTGTTAGGCACACGTTTGACCACCATATCACCTGGTGGTAAGCAGTGATGTGGTCGAAACGGAGCATGCTTGCCTCTGGTCGCGGATAAATTCGAAACAGTTACCGCGCCCCTGGGCACTCAGGCAACTGAAGGAACAGGGCTGGGTTTTAGTCAGTAAGAGCCTGGCACGCCCTCCCGCTCCAACCAGAGTGGGAGAAGTCATTGGATGACTTCCCACGCCCACAAAAAAAAAAGTGGAGCAGGCCCGAGTCGACGGTTTGCAGTGTTCTACGCGGGCCTCAAAGAGATATCAGCAACAACTGATGGGGTCTGCTAGGACCAATGCCTGTCTGGGTCGCGGATAAATTTGAAAGAGAGTTACCGCGGCCCTAGCACAAACAACTGGGGGAACAAGGGTGGGTTTTAGTCAGTAAGTCATTGGATGATTTCCCACCCCCAAAAAACAAAAAAAAAGGCAGAAAAAGCTTTTGGGTACTAAAATTAAAAATATAAATAATTGTGTTAAACCCAAAGACAATAGGTACCTACGTCAATTACCTAATTTAAATTAATTTGAAACAGAATATTCTTAGTTTTAAATTAGCAGCTAATAATATTCTAAGGCGGTTCTAGGGTGTTTATATCTACATTTAGCTGATATAAATAAGTCCACCACTCATTATGTATTTAGAAAATATTAATAGAAAATGTTAGATCTAATCGGCTATCTCATATTTCCCAGATAATATTTGATACTTTCCTCATCCTCGTTCATTATGATTATGATACAATAGAGCACCCACAATAATATGAAATACATAAATTATGAACGTTTGCTTTTCTATGTTTCATTTGATCTTCGAGATTGTTTGCATCCATACTTTTATAAGAGCAAAGTGCTTCTATATATTTCGTTAAGTGGAAATAGACTTTCATCTTTCCTCCGAAAACCGGTTTGTATCTAATGTTTAACTGGAAAGATGATGTTTCTTTTATGTCGTAGAGTAACCTATTCTGTTAGATCCACTTCTCTTAGAAACTTTACTCATTTATTATGCAGGAGCTGTGATCGATCAGTCATTGAGGCAGATGGGACTGTTCTATAAGTTTATACAATAAATTGTGGCGCTTTTTAGGGTTCCGTAACTGAAGAGTAACTAATGGGACTCTATTACTAAGCCTCCGCTGTCCGTCTGTCTGTCAGCGGGCTGTATCCCATGATCCGTAATAGGTAGACAGTTGAAATTTTCACAGAATGTGTATTTTCAGAGGATATTCCTATTGCTGTCCTAAATCACATTTATTTGCTTATAATTATGGGCAATTCAATAATAATCATCCCCTCAACATTTCATGAACCAACTTTGGGGAATTAACAAAATTACAGCCATACTGTTATAGACAGAAGAAAAAGTCGCACTATTTGGGTTTCTTATTTTAACTGACTTAAAATGTTGATAAAAGCTAAAACCTGTTGAAGTCTTGGAATTTGCCAAAATATTTTACTTTTATAATTGCCATGATAGGTCTAATTGATTACAATTTTTTTAATTTAATTAACATTTCATCCCCACGATCAAGTTCAGCACGACCGTGAGTTTGACAAATGGAAAAGTTTTCCTACTAACTGTCAAACTGAATAATTTCAGGGTAATCAAAAAATAGTAAGGGAAAATGTTACCGAGTTTACACTTAAAATTACTGGATTTTACGAGTAATCTAGCGCGTACATTCTGGCATAAGGTAGTTTTGAATAAACTGTGTTTAGGCACAGATTATATAATACTAGCGTAGTTTAGGGTTCCGAAGTCCGAATGGAAAAATGGCACCCCTGTAGAATCAGTCGTGTCTGTCTGTCTGACTAGTTTATCACACCTAATTTACTCCGAATCTACAAGACCGATTGAGTTGAAATGTGCATATCTGAGACCCATACCTAGACCTGTAATGTAAATTTGTTATATAGGCAGGCGAAACTTCTGGGGTGCAAAACGCTTTTTTTTTTAAACTGTACCGTACTACTCGTATAGGTAATATTAAAAAAATATTGTGAAGTTCTCTATTCAAAAATTAATACAATCATGTTTCTTTTTTAGTTTCGTTGAAAATAAATTCTGCAGAGTTTGGGTAAAACAGATAGAATATTATATTACTTACTTATTCTTACTATAACTCGGTACCTACCTACTTTAGAAATATTTGTCGATTGTTTAATTATTATACCTAGGTACTCTGTGAAAAACTGTTGCCTCTGATATTTTATTAATTAAATTAAGTATTACATTATTAAATATTTGGTAGGGGTTCGCTTCTTATCTTGAGATATGTATAACCAGTAAGTGGTAGTTAAAGTCAAAGCAAAATTAAAAACATTGATTCGTTTCATTACTTGGTTTCCTTGATTGTGTGGTTGCGAAACGATTATAAACGAAAACATGAAAATGTTATGATTAGAAATAACTCATTTACTTTATTTCTTTATTAACTAATTAACTTATTCTAGGTTCCCACTTTTTGATTGGCAATTCTGATTCGTTTTTTTTACCTAAAAACCGACGAAGTGCATGTCGGGCCACGTGCAGTGTAGGGTTCCGTAATCGCCCATTACCACATGTGGTCTTAAAAGGGGACTTTATCTTTATTACTATGAATATATTTACTGTGTCAATAAAGTTTAAAAACGGGCACACTAAAGACAATGGTAACTGAAGAAGGAGTTATAAGGTACACCCAAACGCTTGTGTTTGGGGCGTCTCTGACCACCCCATTTGGGATATAGGTCACGTTATGTATTTATGTATCCATTTCATGATTTTAATTTAATACAAACAATTAAGTAATAACTTCGAGGAAGTATTTTTTTTCCAAAGTATATTGTATTTTCAACCGACTTAAAAAAAGAAGGAGGTTCTCAATCCGACTATATTTCATTTTTATGTATGTTAACTCAGAACTTATTTCTAGGTGAACCGATTTTGATGATTCTTTTATTAGGGTTCCGTACCCCAAGGGTCCAAACAGAACCCTATTTCTGTCATTCACGTGTTCGTCTGTCCGTCGTCTGTCACACAGGTTTTACAGCCAAACGGTTGAAGCTACAGTCTTCAAATTTTCACAATATTAGCATCTTGTTGACCCAAATCCATACAAATTATCAAAAAATGGTACGGAACCCTAAAATGTGTGAAGTCTAACACGCACTTGGCCGGTTTTTTTATGGAATTCGATTACATTTGTTTGTAAAAAAGATTTTATGTACGAAATTTTTCAAATATCATCATTTCATCATTTAATAAGTTGAGGGACTATTACTCTTAAATTAGCAGAGATAACTTAGCCATGATAGTTTTCCTTCTCCGTTTTAAATAGGTACTACCATCAATTTTTTTTCAGATTTTTAAGCCAACAGTTTAGCTTGTAGGGGAGGGACACTGGACTCAAGCACTTTTCAAGTTCAATATTTCACAAACGGATCACTAAATCAAAAAATAATGTCATTCCAAATCTCCAATGCTTTTGAAAGATACGAGTATATCCAACGATACTCCAAAGCCAAACGATGGGATAGATGAAAAAAAAAATCAGAGACTGTTTTCTTCAGACTTTATTTTACCACTTTGACGGCCTAATTAATATTTATGTTGCCGTTAATGTGCGTAAATCAGTTAGAGTGCAGATTAACTAGTTAATATACCGATTATCTGTACGAATCCGTCAAAGTGGAAAAAATTGTTTCAGTCCTTACATTAACTAGTTAATTTGCAGACTTCATAGGCAATCTGCAGACTAACGACCAAGCATACGGTAAGGTTAGTAAAACTGGTTCTTTGCTTGAATAAAACATTTGAATTCATCATAATTATTTATATAATTTGCTAAAGTCGAACTGAGTAAGTAATAAGTCGAAGAACGACCGAAGCGAGCTCGGGATCTTAAGGCACCCTGACTTCTTCCTGGTTCCTTTAAAGCCTGCAGACAGATATAGCAGCCCCGTCGGCTTATCTTACTTACAACCGTCGTTAGCACATGGCCGGCTCAACATCCGGCATTGTATATAATGTATAGCAAAAGTATAGAATAAATAATATTTCAGTTCCACCTAGGCCAAACTACCCGGGCCTGCGGACGACGAGTAGTGGGTAACTCGCCGTCCGATCAGCACCAGGCCCGAGAGTTGACGGCGCGTAGTGTTCCACGCGCGCCTCAAAGAATTGTCAGCAAAAGGACGGGGCCTGCCACGGCCAATGCCTGCTGGGTTGGGAAATTATCCAATCACTTCTTCCGCTCTGGGTGGAGCGGGAGGGCGTGTCAGACTCTTACTGACTAAAACCCACCCCTGTTCCTCCCTGCCCTGAATGCCTTGAATTTATCCTCAAACCCTGTTGTTGTATGTGTAATAAATTAATAATGCGTCTAATTTCTTTTCGAGTCCTATTACTGGGTGGACGTACGACGCGTTATGTGACACGCAAGCTAACCACTCAAGGTCATTGGCAGTTAATAGCACCTTAATAGAGTTTCGTTTACTGTCTGCCGCGATTTAACGGTGTTGCATCTGTTATTATACAGATTAACAAGGTAATGTGTAGATATTTGTTATTTTCATGAAAATGTCGCACTTTATCGGATCGTACCCGTTAAATTTCAAATAACCTAGTTACTGCGCATATAAACGTATTCCAGATTCTAACGGTAACATAATACATTCTAAACCCATGCAAACACTTTAAAAAACATTATTTACAACTTTCTACTATGTACTAAAAGTCTTTACGCTAAGCCGCGGACGGACAGACGGACATGGCGAAATTATTAGAGTTCCTTATTTTGACTACGGAATCCTAAAAACCGCTTCGGTTACATAAATATCTTACAAAATAATTTTTACTTAGAAATCCAGACATTAAGTCAAAACTGAAGAAAACTTTGAAAAGCATTTCTCGATAGGTACATCATAATATTATTTATTTGAAACAAATAAATATCGTTTCATCTTCAAGTATTTTCAGTCTGATGCACTAGGAGAAGTAATAAAAATGTTTAGTGTGAAAGCTAAATATATAATTTGGTAAACTAATTTAGTGTTATTGGTCTGCAAATAAGAGCCGAGTTCCAAAAATATCAAGATGATAACCGGACATGTCCGTCTAAACGTCAGTGAAGAATATTTGCAAAGAAATCTTGGAATATACGTTCGAGCGTTTGGTATGATTACAAATAGAAGTGTTTACGGTCAAATGATGTTCGTCTAATGTGTGCGGATGTCTTGTTTACGAATCACGTGAACCACGTTGATCTCAAGAACGACTAGGCGTATGTTGATTTAGTCTATTTTTCTTGCTTCCTAATGAAGATTTATATTCGAGAATAAACCCGAACGTTGAAACAGCCGACCCTCCACTATAAACTTTCAGTTGGAATACGTAGTTTTACTACCGATAATGTTGTTTCTACTGTGATTTCGAAATCTCAGAAAGTAACAGAAATAGTTACAACAGCCGTTTATTACCTACCACACAGTGCGATGTTTTGGAAAGATCACGTAAAAATTGTCATTTATCTAAGATCAGGTAGTTTAATTCCGCCAAGCCCGTCAAATCATTGGATCACTAGACGTACGGTGATGCTCCACCGGCACATGGTGCACATCCCACCCACGAAGTTGAATTTCCTGCCGGTGTCTGCGTATGCATTTACATAATTCAAACTAGAGTAGTAACAGCTTCGTTCACATCAGAATAACAAGAATACACACACGATCGGGAAGATAATTAAACTCATTTTTATCGTACTAACAAATAATGTTCATAAAAAAAATGTTTACAATTATTTTGCATGAAATAAACAAGCATAGATGTTTTTACACATTGAAAAATGTTATTTCATTAAATCGGATTCGATAACTTTCCGAAATTTTTTTTTGAAATAAATCTGTGTCCGCAATTTACATTTTTTAATGTTTTTTTTTTATTTATTCCGATTTCCGTTAGGAGTTGATTAGCAGTGTATTTTGATATTTGAATGGTAGCAAACTTTACTGTACCTACCGTCAATTATTTTTGGCTCGAAAGTTGTCAAAGAGTTATCAACAAGGTTGTTTATTTGAGCCAAACAATTAAGGGTCGTTAGATTGTTTTTTACCTGTAGAAACTTATGAGAAAAATTATGAACCTAACCCTATTTGAGACTCTTTACTGATATGTACACCATTTCAGGGGTTCAACATAAACAACTGCTGCTAACAAATTTTTATTTCTGAAAAACAAGACATACCTACTTAAAAAGCATCAACGACGACACATAACGTTACACACCCTTAACAGAGGTAACAGAAAATTATGTGTAACAGGTAAAAAGATAAAACATATTTTATTTATAAAACATGAGTAGGTATGTAATAGGCACAACTTAGACTTTACAAGTCACACAAACAAAAATAAATTAAATATTCACTAGAGTCTACCAGTATATCTATAATGAATAACGGTGCTATTCTTAAACGTCGTCAGAGCCTACTTATATGTAGGTAAACAAAAACACTCTAGTTTTAGGCCCCAGTTACGAACTCAGCAGCCGGTGGGGCGGCGGCGGCGGCGCGGCGGCGGCGGCGCATGAGCTTTCCAATGCACAGATTTATATGGATCCGACCCGGGTCTGCGTCGCCGCGCAGCTTTGGAACGCGCGCTCCCGTTTCAGGGCCTTTTAGGTATAAAACGAGCCTTTTTTAATTTTATTAACGTGTAACGCTCTACACAGTTCAAGCTTTCGAGAGATTTGTACGTGAATAATAAAGTTTTTATCTTTGGTGCCAATCGCAAGACTCTCTTAGCACCTCTATACACGTTCAAGTTGCTGAATATGCTGCAAAATTTCGACAGTAGCGAAAAGTATGAAAGCTTTCACACGTGTAGATACCGCCACGATTTACCCGGTTTATCCGGCACCCGACGCAACCCGTGACAGTGCACAAATGCTCAATGTAAGGTGTGCATTTGTGCAAGGTGGGTTATGCTGTCAATTTTACCATAATGAAGGTTGTGACTGACTGATAACATATTGTATAGTACGCTGACTGACATACCTACGAGTACTTTGATTTTTGCATCATGCAACCATCATTCGTGACTTTTGGAATTAAGTGACGCTTGTATGTGCGTGTAATGTGGCTCTGAATAAACCGACTGCGCAGCAGTTGGCGTGCAAGCGGCAAAGATAAAGAGTTGGCTAAGCCAAGAATGACGCATGAAAACGTTAACAAAAAACGAAAACATAAACTTTAACAGTAAGTACGCAGTCAGCTGGCAGTTTCGATGTAGTTATGTCAACTGCACAAAGCAGCCCGTCTACTATATTCAGAAATTTAGGATACAATCAATCATGATTACTTTAAACACTGATTAGCAAGGATCTTTCTTCAAAAAATTCTTGCCAAAAAAAGCATAGATGTGGGGTGTATTTACTGACTAATCATATGAAGGCGGTTTTATTAATCGACTTCCAAAAGGAGGAGGTTATCAATTCGGATGTTTGTATTTATGTTCGGGCATAACTTTGTCATATATAGACGGATTTGCAAAATTCTTATTTTGTTTGAAAGGGGAAGGAATAAAGCATTCCAAAATGGTCCCATTAAAATTTTATATAGATCTGGTGATGAGTTTCCAAGACAGACAACGGAACTCTTCAAAAAATTACAGCAAATCAACTGCGATTGCTGCGATCGTATGTCTATACATATATGTAGTGTTAACACAATTTAATGGGGAACCACAACTAAAAATTGAAAAATATATTTTTTTTTTTACAAAAAATAGAACCGACTTCCAAAAAAAGTGCAAAATAACTTTAATTTCGTAAGTCGGTGTCAACAAAACGAAACACAAAATCAGAAACACCGACATTATTATTATTTTACACTTTTTTTGGAAGTCGGTTCTATTTTTTGTTCTATAGACAGCTGAATGTGATAGATGAAACGTATGTTATCAATTTAGAATCCACTAATCAGTGTTTAAACAAACCATTTGGTTAACGAATTCTTTACATAAGGCTGTTCAGGGATACCTACATCAGTCACGCCAACTTAGGGGAAGGAGTTTGAATAACAGAGACGCGCCAGTCGCGCGACACGTGTCCAACGACTTTTACTAACCTATATTATTTGACGAGATTGACCGGTGACTCGATGAAATCGTAATTGTATTGTGTAGGAACCTTAAAAGAGCTAAAGGTCACGGTCTGCTCGCATCAAATGAAGAAGAGAGGTACTTCTTTATCTTTTTTATTACAGTTGTACCTTTCCTCTGTTTACCCATGGATGCGTAAAACGTGCCTTATCTTACGTCCATCCACTTTGATAGCTATTACGAGCATTAAGACTTGAGTAGAGAAACGTTGCCATGGTTACTTTCAAGGCTTTCTCAAACCGACTTGAACTGTCCGGATATTGGAGACGCCCTGTATTTTATAATACTTTATAGATAGTGTTTAGGGTTCCGTACCCAAAGGATCCAAACGACGCCTTGATTTTGTTCCGAAGAATTTTTTAACTTCCCATTGACCTATGAACTTGAAATTTGGTGATAATATTTATTATTACGTATATTTTACTAAAAAATACCAATATATTGATAAATCTGATTTTTTCTTTGAAACTCTCTCATTTGGTACGGAACCCTAAATGTGCGAATTCCGACACGCATTTGGCCGGTTTTTTTTTTTAAATTTAGTTTAACATTCACATACGCCTGTATTTTTTTTTATTTAGTTTAACTTTCACATACGCCTGTATTTCCCGAAGGCTTACACCTATAGTACATCCTTATTTTGCCAGTTATGTTTCAATCCCATTAATAGGGCATACATCTGGATGTATGCCCTATTAATGGTGATACATTATTCACTGTTTCTTACTCAGTAACGGCCCGGGGCCTGGGCCCCGGGCCGTTACTGAGTAAGAAACAGTGAATAATGTATGATAGGGTTGCGCTGACGTTAATTTTAGCATTAGCACTTTAATTTTGCAAATCGTAAGAAAGAAGTAAACAAAAGAAAGTTCCTTGTCTAGGATCTGTCTATATCATACAGAAAATATATATACGAGTATAATCGTCAAAAGGTAAACTAGAACCTTGTAAGATATAATGATTCTAAATTATTTTTTAAACATAAAACACTTTTACCTCCTGTGAAAAAGCGTTTGAAGGATTAGAGCGAAAAGAGATATCAAAAGATATTATTTAATGAGGGTACAAAAATAAATTCAAGCGGTGAAGGGTAGGCGTTTATATATCGCTGTCTTTTAACTGTATGTCTCTCAAAAAGCATTAATTAAGTAAAGTCAATGTTGATTTACATTATTATGAGATAAACTACATATTATGAGTTTTTGTGCTAAATTAATGACTTAATTTATTAAATTTTATTAATCATAATTCATAATGCAGTTTAAAATAAAATATTAATAACAAAATAACACGTTCAACTTAACTGAACGCCATCGCGCCAGCGAGTTAATGCCCTTGCACAAGTCCGAGGCCACGTGTTTTCATGGACCTCGGAACACGCCACCGGCGGTTTCCCAGATTACGGTAGGAGGGGTTCACATCGGCGTCGAGGGGACGCTAAAGTACCTGGGACTCGTCCTCGACAGCCGGTGGAACTTCGTTGAGCAATTCCGACATTTGTTTCCCAGACTGGACAGGGCCGGGGCCGCCCTGAACCGGCTCCTCTCCAATCTGGGGGGGCCAAACGCCTCCTGCCGGAGGCTCTACGCGGGGATCGTCCATGGCCCTTTACGGGGCACCGGTGTGGACGCGTTCCCTGAGGCAGCGATCAGCTCGCCAGATGAACGCGTCCCAAATGGTCATGGCAATCCGAATGATTCGAGGATACCGCACGATCTCTCGTGAGGCGGCGAGCCTCCTTGCCGGAGTGTCGCCATGGGATCTGGAGGCAAAGGTCCTTGCGCACCTATATGAGTGGCACGAGGAGGCGAAACGCCGGAGCGAATATCCGCTGCCGCGACACCTCGCGGCTCGGTGGACAGAGCTCCGGCAGGATCTCATGGCGACATGGAGAGAGCGACCTCACTGACCCAGCGCTGGGCACGCCACCATTGCGGCGGTAGTGCCCCTCTTTGAGGAGTGGCTGGAGAGGTGCCACTGCGTCCTCACCTTCCGCCTGACGCAGGTCCTCACCGGAGACGGAAGTTTCAGGAGGTTCCTGTGTAGGATAAGGCGGTGAGGATCACCCAGAGGACACGGTGGAGATCTGCCCCGCTTGGGCGAAGCCCCGCCGTGTCCTCGTGGAGGCGATTGGCGGCCGTGACCTCTCGCGCCTGGCCCTGGTCCAGGCCATGGTAAGGAGCGAGAGGGAATGGGAAGCAGTCTTCTCTTACTGTGATGCAGTAATGCTCGCGAAGGAGGAGGCGAAACGGGTGAAGGAGAGGCTACAACAACAGACTCGCCCTCACGCCCTCAGCAGCAGCCGCCGCAGGAGACGCCCTGAGCGGAGGACTTCGCGAGACGATCTCCGGCCACCGTACACCCGGGCCTGCGGACGGCAAGTAGTGGGTAACTCGCCGTCCGATTAGCACCAGGCCTGAGAGTCGACGGCACGTAGTGTTCCACGTGGGCCTCAAAGAGTTGTCAGCGAACATGACGGGGGCCGTCATGGCCGATGCCTGCCCGGGGGTTGAGGATAAATTCGAAAGAGTTACCTCGGCCCTGGGCATTCAGGGCAGGGAGGAAAAGGGGTGGGTTTTAGTCAGTAAGAGTCTGACACGCCCTTCCGCTCCACCCTAGAGCGGAAGATGTCATTGGATGATTTCCCAACCCAAACATAAAAGAAGCGAGTTAATGCCCCGTGCCCGCACTGCGTACACCTTATAAGCATCGCGTTGGTAGTGGGGCGTCGCAGTGGGGCGAGAAGCGAAATACGAAACTCGTTTGTTCTGTCGCACGTATATCGCAGGTGCGATCTGCAGATGCAGTACGCCGACAAATATAATGCTTCTTAAATAGTATATGACCTAACACTAGGTATATGCCTGGACCTGCGGAGAGAACTGTCACGTGACTTACGCCCAGTAATGTCGTTGCCATACATTTTGCACGAAGCGTTAGCGTTAGCGCTGTTATAAAAGTTATTTGGTTAGGGGGTCTCTCCCCGGTCGTGTCGGATTGCCGCCCCACCACTGTAGGTATATATTTATATTGTGGCCCCACCGCGCCGGAGTATCGCGCATACGCTTTTGTACCTACTATAATATTTCCTGCGTACCTACTTGGCTAATCTCCGTTGAGATAGCCCACCGTTATCGAAATTCGGTCAGGAGGATTATAGGTATAAAGCAAAATAATGTAGATACCTAAATATGGTAGTTTTATAATCATGCTTATTTTAAAATACCTATTCACAATGTTCATTTACCTAATTAACTTTTAACAATCACGGGGCTCATCCAACAAATTAATTAGAGAGTTAAAATTACTGATAATAGCCCCGAGCCAAAAATTTTGCATTGAAAATAAACGTTGGAACCCAAATGATATTATCATTATCTGTTTTAGCTTAAAACACTTTTCACATCAAGGGGGACAAAATAGTAAATCATAACGCGTGCAACACTATACACATGGTAGAAGTAAAACTTCATAATTCTTTAATAAGAGAGGTATAGCATAAGAGCAGGAAAAGGTAATATCTTTTTTCTCTCTCCAACGAAATGTGCCCAAACTGAGGTCACCTGAGGTAACAAACCTATGCAGCATACAGACTCAGAAAAATACTTCTGGCTGCTTTTGAATAAGTGTCGTGCGATAGTTTTTGGCGGGATTTTGTCGAGTGAAGTTCAGTGGCTGTTTTAATTATTCGTTTATTGATTCCTAGTGGATATTGTGATGTAAAATTGGTGTAGTTTTGTGACTCAAGTGTCAACGCAAATGGACAATATATGGAATCATTGAAACAGGCGCGATCTCGGGAAAATGGAGCTGACAATTTTATTGTAGTTTTGACTACCTCAGCGAAGTTTGCCGAGAAGGCTGACTCGCGACATTTGTTGCCAAATACTGCAAAAAACATTAGAATGTGTTACATCTGCATTCTAATGGAAAAAAAGTATAAATACACTACGTAAGACTAGGCAATATGGTCAAAAGACTTTCACCTTCCCTTCGGGAATGTTTAAAAAAAAAAAGTATCGTGCGATATTTAGAATACTCGTACCTACCTACCTAACACATAAACGTATAGAAAACAGTAGATGGTTTAGGCCGTCAGATTTGTTATTATGTAGCTACGTAATGTATCGGTTCAAATAAAATATCGTCATTATCATTATTGTTATCCTAGAATGAAAAACTTTTTTACCAAAAATACAACCGAGAAAATACACTAAAAATTAAAAAATAACTTTAACTTCGGCAGTCGGTGTTTGTATTTTTAACCGACTTTGCAAAAAGGAAGCGGTTCAATGTTCGACTTTATGTATGTTTTTTTTTTATGTTTGTCCATCGGTTTGTCTGTTAGTTGTGCATCGATTTTCAAAATTCTTTATCCGAAAGAGTATACTCCAGACGTGGTCCCATATAAATTTTATCAAAATTGTTTTAGCGCTTTTTTAAAAAATCAACAAAAACAAAAAATGTGTAGATGACGTTATGGTCTCCTTTAATTACGAGTATGTTCTAATTCCATATTCCATGTTATTGGGGTTATCAATTCGGACGTAACTTTAATATTTAGTTTTAGTTCTGGGTACACAGAACCACTAAAAAGTGAAAAATAAAAACTTTTTTACAAAAAATACAACCGACTTCCAAAAAGAAAATACACTTAAAATTGAAAAATAACTTTAATTTCGGAATTTGGTGTCAATTGACGAAGAAATAAAATACAAACACCGACTTCCGAAATTAAATGTTGCATATAATTATATAGATTCAAGTTCTTAAAACTTAACAGACAGATGTGTTGCTGGGGAGTTTGTTGGTCACTTCTTCTTCACAGCTAAAACACTAGGAAGTGGTGACGGGCGGGCGTTTTTTGGGGGACTGTCTTTATGTAGAACTTTGACGTTCAAAAAGTGCTGGTTCTCAGCCTAGTTTGAATAAATGACTTTTGATTTTGATTTTGATTTTAAAGTAATTTTTCAATTTTAAGTGTATTTTCTTTTTTGGAAGTCGGTTGAATTTTTTGTAAAAAGGATTTTTTTTTTAATTTTTTAATTGTTATAGCTAACTTATATTAAAGTCACACCCGAATTTATAACCGCAATAACATAGAACATGGAATTTAAACATACTCTTAATTGGAGGAAACCAAAAAGCGCTCAAGCAATTTCGATAAAATTTATGTGGCACCACTTCTGGAGTTTATCTACTCTTTCGAATAAAAAAAGAATTTTGTAAATCGGTCCACAACTTACAGAGAACTCGGTGGTAATACATAAAAAAGCACATCATACAGTCGAACATAGAACCTCCTCCTTTTTTAGATTTGAATTTGATTTGATTTTAGTTGGTTAAAAATTCAAATACATGTGACATTCACCAACCCGCATTGGGCTCGAGTGGTGAATTGTGGCCCATTAGTGTGTGGTAGCAGTGGGAACTTATTAAATTTAATTAAATTACAAGGCTTATTATGTTAATTTACCGTTATTATTGGAAAATGCCCGGTCTCTGAGCGGCTAACCCCAATCTTAGATAGATCGCAAACAACTACCTATAGTTAATGAATTTACTAGTCTTTACGATTTTTTAAATCCTTACCTCTCTTGTCACTATTTAGGAAAATTGAACAAAGATTAAAAATAGATCCCAGAGAAGATATCTACATTTAATGTTGCCTAGCTTAAATAAATACCTATCTGACGTCACTAATGACTGAAGCTTTCAGTAGATTCACTCGACTCACTCCAGGACTATAGACAAGTAAATAGTATATCGGTAAGTGTCCCTAAACAAAGCATAGAATTAATTTCTGCACATATAACGCTTTCATAGGCATCCCGTAGACAGTAGGTCTGAATCTTAACATCATTTTAGCCGAAAGACGTCTACTACTGGAAATAGGCATCCCCCAAGTGTCGCCACATCAACCCATCCTGTGCGTACCGCATTCATCGGTTTCCGGTTTCCAGCGACCCTCACCAGGTCATCGGTCCACCTTGTAGGAGGTCTTCCAACGGTGCGTCTTCTGGTACACGGAACCTTTCGGTCCCATCGATCATATTCTGTGCCGCGAGTAATGTGCCCTGCCTTTAGTTTGGTGATGGTTCGGACTTAGCGGTCTGTATTTAGCAAGTCGGATATGTTTTCTTGTCTTAAATCAACAGTAGCAATAATTTGATTGGTAGTTTTAATTTTACACAACGTCAGTTTCACTTGAGATTCGACAGCTGGCAGCCTTACTGACTTCTGCTTTTAAATGTCATAAAAGGCAAAAGCATATTTTGTACAGATCCATGGCTTGCATTCGCATTGCTGGAGATCCCAGTTTTAATTTAAATAAAAGCCTGTTCAAAATTTAAGGATTTAAATCATTTAAGTTGCAAAACTATTTAAGTACCTACAAGCTGAGTTTGATTTCAATATTTAATTTAAGCTGAAATTATGGAAATGATACATTTTAAAATCATATTTCACTCGCCACTGACTCCGTCTCCAGTTTAGCATTAATTAATGTTAAGTAAACTTATTTATACAGTAACACCTTGAGTTAAGTAATTAGTAAATTAGATTCAATACAGGGTGGCAAACTGAAATGTATACAACTTTAACTTAAGATGTTTTTACCCGACTGCGCGACGCAATGGAGGGTAATGTGTTTATCAGCCTATGTATATTTTGCAGCATTATGCTGCAAAAAGCCTCATTGCATCTCACCTTTTTGGACAACCTAACCGGTTGCAATATTTGAATACGAAAAAATATTACCGAGAAAAATAAACTTTGTAATATGACATTGGAGAAAATATCACCTTGCTGGAAGTACTGATTTTGTTAGACAAATTATAATTCCTAAATTCTTATGTGTTCACAACGTGTGATATGATTACTGTTTTACATTAGTGCTGGTCGCGCAAAGCGCAGACTATCCATACGTGATTGAAGGATATTCAGGCGTATTTTTTTCGATGGAATTCAGGCCGTTCTGATACCACAGATTTTTTTGTAACGTCGTGCTGACTAAACGTTTCTTTATTTATTTATATATTTATTAATTAAAACTTCATGCAACACAAATGTACAAAGACGATCAGATTTCTGTCAAGCCGATTCCGGCCTCAAGTTAAAAGGAACCCTTGTGTGGCTGCCGTACTCATCGTGTTATCGTACGAGCTTGAAGGTGAGCCTCTGTGGGACTACCAAAATCGGCGGATGGAGAACGACTGTCGAGTCCAACTCTGCAGAGAGTGACGCCTACTCTTCACACGAACCAGCGTAAAACTATTTTTTTTTCTATCGCACGTAAAGCACCAGCGGGTTAACACGTACCAACTTTTTCCACATTTTTTTTATAATCCTGTATCTAACTTTCTGAATAGGTAGTCTAATACATTATAATTGTACGGGTAATTAACAAGGTTTTAGACCATAAAAAGAAAATCTGGAGGTAAAGCCTAAATCTAACAATTGCAATCGAGAAGGTTGTAGGTAGAAGTGTAGATCGATAAATTTGCTAGACATATCGAAAGTCATAATTTCATTTCCCATTACCAATTTAAGTAATGTCAAATAATAAATTACGTTCACTTTCAATACTTTCTCCAATGATTTGTAACAGATTACAAATCATTTACTCAACGTTCCAGGAAAAAGTTTACCTAATATTTATATTTTATTTATTTATTATTTATATTTATTTATATTTATATAATCACTTACAACTATTATTACAGGTAAAACCCAATGCAATAGTGAAGCCAACTTAATACTAACAACTTATTTTCTAAAACTTTTTACATACAATGTTATCCTTGTGAATTCACTCCGTGCACAATTAAAAATGTCAATTTCCTCTGCTACAAGGTTAAGAGTGCGAAGTGCCCGCGTCAGGGGCGCCTCTTTCAACAGATTAGTGCGGCCTTGAGGTACAGCCAGCAGTTGAGGCCGCCGTCGCCGCCACACATATCTGTCGGGCACACTCAAACACACTAACTCTAATATGTTGGCGTTATGTATCTTGCCTCTAATTAATTTAAATAAATATGAGACAAGTGCGAACTCACGCCTCACTCTCAGCTCGTTGTATCCAACCATGCCTAATATAAACAAGGTTGAATACATAAGCGGGTAAAAAGGGTATACTCCATAGAGCCTCAAATATAAAAATCTAACAAATTTGTTTTGTATTCGCTCCAACATGAGACTATATTTAGTCTCATGTGGGGCCCAGATGACTGCGTTGCATTCTAATTGGCTTCTCACCAAAGTGTTGTATAAAGCGATAAACGCAGCAATGTTTGTGAAACCGCGAACTGTACGCATGATAAACCCTAAATTTCTGTAGGCTTTTTTACAGCACTTGACTATATGATCCCGAAACGCCAGCTCCGCGCTAAGACTAACTCCTAAGTCCCTAACCTCTGTAACCCTGTTCATCGGCATCCCATCAACGTTGTAATTATGTACAATAGGACTACGTGCACGCGAGAAACTGATGGTGACACATTTTTGGGCGTTGAATTGCAGAAGGTTTTCCTTGCTCCAAGTAACTACGCTATCTATGTCCTTCTGTAAGCGTTCACAGTCCTCATCACCCCTCACTGCAATGGATAACTTAAGATCGTCTGCAAATAATAAACAATTTGCATCCTTAACGACTTTCGGCAAATCGTTTACCATAATTATAAATTGCAAAGGTCCGAGGTTACTCCCTTGGCTTACACCAGACCACGTAAAGTACGGCTCTGACTTGTGTCCCTCGTACTCTACGTATTGCTGCCTATCCCTCATGTAACTGGCGAAGAAATGAAGTAGGTGCGGAGTGAAACCAACGGCTGCTAACTTCTTGAGCAACACGTCATTATCGACTAGGTCAAATGCTTTTTTGAAATCGAAGTAAGCAGCGTCAGCTTGCCCCCCACTGTCTACAATCGGCAGCACATGAGCCATGTAACTCAGTAAGTTACTGGTTGTGCTCCTCATTAGTCGAAACCCGTGCTGTGCATCTGAGAGTTGCGTTCTCACTTGCATAAAAATGCTGTTATGAATAGCGCACTCCAACACTTTCGCCGGTGAAGACAATACTGCAACCGGTCTGTACCCACTAACATTGTCGTTACTTATACGTCCTATCGGTACCGGGACGACACGAGTGGTTTTCCATCTCTCTGGAAACACGGCTGCCTTCAGACACTTATTGAATATATGGAGCAACGTTTCAGCCAGCACAGATCTACAGTCTCTGAATATGTAAGGCGGAAAACCGTTCGGCCCTGTAGACCTCTTCGGCTTAAGTTGTTCAAGCGCACTTTGTACATCCTTCAACTGCAATTCCTGCAGATGAATCCGCGCCGCTCCATTCTCACCACCCGCCCCCGCGTTCTACTGCCGCGGCAACATTCAACTCGGGCTGTCTAGCGCTATAAAACGAGTGAAAATACTAATATTGTTTTGTAACCCAATTTTTATATTATTTCGGTGTTTTTTTTATTTATAAATTATTAATCAAAATTAATCGTATAAATAAAAGTGACGTGTTGTGTTTATTCTTTTTTATTATTCCTTTGTGGCGCATTGGACGCGCGTGGGCCGATTTTGATAATTTTTACGTCAATTGATTCGTCTTAAAGTGCTACTAAAGACATGACAGTATTCAAAATACAATATGGTGACCTTAGACTATGAAAGGTAATAGACGGAGTGTCAAAATCCAGCAATCTGAAGTACCAGAATGAGAAGCCGGGTTGTATTTGTACACGCGAAATAAGCTCACATAGACAAAATGAGAAGCCGATATGTTATCGTTACGTTAGTCAAGGTCACTCACACATTTTAACGATCCAGCTTCATTTAATGTCCAATGACGTTTCGTCTCTATCTTTTCATAGTCTAAGATGGCGACAACCAGACGCCATATTCACAATATGGCTAAAAGGAAAAAATGAAAGTCAACGAACTATATTAAATGGGATATCAAAATAAAGGGTTCGAGGAGGCGATTCCAAAAATATAACTCACTTAAATGTAGAAAATAAAGAAATTGAATATTTTCAAAAACCCGACTGTAAAAAAAAAAAACTTGAGAGGTGTCAAGGGACACCCGGATGGAACGAAGTTCCTTTCGATTAATTAGTGAAGGAATTGTAATATATATATTTTTTTAATTTATAATATTTTTTTTATTATTAACTACGCACACACGCACGCACGTAAGAAGTTATACTTCATCATCTCATCTCATCTCATCGCAGCTCAGCTCAGATCAGCTCAGCTCAGCTCAGCTCAGCTCAACTCAACTCTTTAGCAATATCTGGCTTGCTTTCTATAAGAGAGAGAGAGACAGACAGAGAAACATGCGACGCCGCACAGCTTACAATAGCTTACTATAGCAAAAAGTGTCGTGACAACTTTTTTCGTAAGAATTTTTTCCGTCTAGCCCCCTTTCACAACGCGCGATAAGGAACTTCGTTCCAACAACTAAAAAGTTCCAAACAAGTCATTTTCATGCAGTCTGATGCAAAGTTGGCGACAACCAGACGCCATATTGTGAAAAAGGAAAAAATGAAAGTGGACGAACTGTATTAAAGTGGGATATCAAAATAAAGGGTTCGAGGAAGCGATTCCAAAAATATAACTCACTAATGTAGAGAATAAAAAAATTGAATATTTTCAAAAACCCGACTTTAAAAAAAAATAACTAAAAAGTTTCAAACAAGTCACTTTTCAAGCAGTCTGATACAGTTGGTTGTAATATTTGGATTTTAAAAATAAACAACGATTAAATATAGTAATGTGTTTTATTACTTTGCCACTTGTTAACCCCGTGCTACCAAAAACCCGAGACCGTGTATCTCTCACTCTTTGACATATGACAGCTCCTTTGATATTGACGGGAACTGGTGTTGCCCTAGTCTCTCTTTGTTACAGTTGGTGGCATGAAATCAATAATTGAACTAAAGTAACTGTCACCAACTGCATCAGACTGCTTGAAAAGTGACTTGTTTGGAACTTTTTAGTGCTATATTAATTTTTTTATCCAGTGTAAATATCTATTAGAAGGTATGTTTTCATAATTATTTGCAGTTTTCTATAAAGAACAAAATCCACAAAATCTTTACCAAATGGCTAAAAACGTGTTGTAAGTACGACAAAACGAACTTATTATTATTTATTATTTATTTATTATATACTTTATTGTACACCAAAAAAAAAATACACACATTAAGGAAAACTTATACTAAAAAACATACAATTGGCGGCCTTATCGCATTCCGCGATCTCTTCCAGGCAACCTGGAATGGACAGAGATTGCCTGGACACAAAATGGGGCTGCACTTGATGCAAATATAAAGAATACAATACAATTATAGATACATAAATACATACATACTAAAAATAGAGGCAAGAAACTAAGTGACAACAATTTAATAAAAAAAAAACTTACAACAAATTTTCGGATACATTATTATATACAAGCTTCTCTCAGCTATTCCTCACCGGACACGGATGTTACGGGAGGTTCCTGTATTGGATAAAGTGGGAGGAAGCACCCAGATGTTACCACTGTGCGGATCGCCCAGAGGACACGGTGGAGTTGTGCCCCGCTTGGGCGGAGCACTGCCATCCGTAGGCTCGTGGAGGCGATCGACGGCAGAGACCTCTCGCGCCCGCCCTGGTCCAGGCCATGGTACGAAGCGAGAGAAAATGGGAAGCAGCCGCCTCTTTCTGCGAAGCAGTAATGCTCGCGAAGGAGGAGGTGCAACGGGTAAGGGAGACTCAACATAGTCGCCCTCACGCCCCCAGCAGCAGCCGCCGCAGGAGATGTCCTGGGCGTCGGGGGTCGCGAGACGATCTCCGGGTACCGTAGGCGCGGGCCTGCGGACAGCGAGTAGCGGGTAGCTCGCCGTCCGATCAGGACCAGGCCCGAGAGTCGACGGGGCGTAGGGTTCCACGCGCGCCTCAAAGAGATGTCAGCAATACATGACGGGACCCGTCATGGCCGACGCCTACCCAGGGGTGACGGATAAATTAGAAATCCGCGCCCCTGGGCACTCAGGCAACTGTAGGAACAGGGGTGGGTTTTAGTCAGTAAAAGTCTAACGCGCCCTTCCGCTCCACCCACAGCGGGAGGAGTCATTGGAAGGTTTCCCACCCCCGCAAAAAAAAGGGTTCCATAGTCGCCCGTTACAACATGCGGACTTAGAATAGAACATATTAATTGAGTTTAAATTCGGTCGCACATAGGCCGATGGTAACTGAAGAAGAAATTATTAAATCCAACTTCAATGCATTGAAGCTTCCAATGTTGGAACATTCAAGCGCTTATGTTTAGGGAGTCTCTCTCGTTTAAAATAAAGGCGTGACGTTATGTATGCATGTTACGATTTTATTTTTCCATAATTTTACAGCTAACTGCCCGTTTTAAAAACAAGTAATGTAAAATAAATTATTCTTCTCACCGTCTAGCGTCAAAGATAGTTTTCTGCACAAGACCCCACTTATTAATCTACAGGTTTATTGCATGAGGAATGTTTGTAGCAAATAATAGTCCATAGATTTGGTCTTCACTTCTCACATTTATTAAGAACACTGTGTCACATTAGATTAAGTTTCATGATGATAGTCCAATAGAAAATTGTATGTAGCACTTACAATTGATGGTGAACAATTATTACCAATCATTCGAAGATCATTGATCCAGATTCAGAGAGGAGATTCCACAAGCAATATCGCAGCGGTGGCCATACAATCCTGATTATCCTTGGACACGTGGACGCCTGTGTTCAGAACCTTTTGCTAAGACCGCATTGTTCTTCCAATAATTCCATAGATAGTGTGGTCAAGATCAGACCATTTTATAACAAGTATTTCTCTTAACATCTTATGTATAACCTAGGAACCTTATCAACAAGAAAGGAACTTGGTGAATCTCATGAATGCCACACCCAGGCCACGCGGCTCTACAGAAAAATCCCAAAGTAGTACTTACAGCGTGATCAGTCTAATGCTTAAAGCATTTGAACTTGACTCTTGTCCCTTTAACTCCTCGAGACACCATTAGGTATTTATTAGTTCTAAATCCAATAATTTTAGTTTATTGAGTCTGAGTCGCTGCAGATCAAATTGAAAAAAGAAACGTCAGACTACTATCTGTCATCTTGCAAAATAACGCTCCATTACACGAATCTAATTATTTTTTAATGTTACAGTAATAACTTCATAGTAACGCGTCAAGTCCCTCATTAGCAGACACAATTAAAAACCTATTGTTATGGCGACGCGAGGGGCCTGACGCGGTAATTTTGTACGAAATTTTCCAAGTAGATACCTTTCATAATTTTGGCTACTATAACTCATAAACTAACAGAGCTACGAGTCATAGTTTTCCTTAAAAAAACCGTTATATATACTACCAGCATGAATTTTTTTCAGATTTTTCAAGCCAACATTTTAAAAAGTTGCGATTAGGTGTCCCCCACACATAATCGCAAACGAATCACAAATCAAAAAAAGGTATATAGTGCTTAATAAACATCTGTTTCGGCCACCATATATAATTTATAAACAAGAGTACATTTCACAGGTTTGCTCTGGTTTACTTGCGTAGCCTTCTTGAAAATTTCCTTGGCTTTAGTTTGTCTTTGTGCCCGTTATTTCCTTTTTAACCGACTTCGAAAAAGGAGGAGGGTATCAATTCGGATGTTTGTATTTCTTTTTTTTTTTTTTTTTTTTTATGTATGTTCGGGCATAACTCCGTCATATATTGACGGATTTGCAAAATTCTTTTTTTGTTCGAAAGGGGTTTACTCCGAAATGGTCCCAATTAAATTTCAAAAAGATCTGGTGATGGGTTTCGGAGACAGACAACGGAACTCTTCAAAAATTGACAGCAAATCAACCGCGATTGCTGCTATTGTATGTATAAGAATAAATTGTTAACACAATTTAATGGGGAACCACAACTAAAAAGTGAAAAATAAAAAACTTTTTTACAAAAAAATAGAACCGACTTCCAAAAAAAGTGCAAAATAACTTTAATTTCGGAAGTCGGTGTTTCTGTTTTGTGTCTTCGTTTTTTGACACCGACTTCCGAAATTAAAGTTATTTTGCACTTTTTTTGGAAGTCGGTTCTATTTTTTTGTAAAAAAGTTTTTGGGTTATTCAAACGGCAACACAAAGTTTTGATGCCGAAAGACTTAAATTATTTACCTAAAGCTTTGTTGCATTTAACAGATAAACTGCATGAGAGGGCTTTTAAATAATATTGCAAAAGTTTTTCGACACTTTCTATCTATATTCATTTATGAATATAAAAAAAACATGTCACTTTTTTGCAAACCAATGGTTGGGACTGAGCATCATTCAACATAGTTTTGGGCGATATTTTTTTTTTCATACCTTTCATTTGCTTACAAAAAATAATATTAAATATTTCACTCTGACACGTAGGTTCCACACCAAATAAAAGGATTTAGTATATGTTTCACTCATTGATTGCTTTCGATATTCATGAAAATAGGTCAACGAGATGATAAATAATTGGAAATTTACTGGGCTTCATTTGTTTTTAAACGATAGTGCTTTATCACACTTGAGTCTTAAATTTAATTATTAGTGCCTGTGTACATTATGATATTTACCACATACCTACATACTTACAGAGAAAATGCTCTGTAGATAAGGATCGTATCAGGAGGTCCTGCTACGACCCTTACATTATCTTTTTGGTTTGTTTAGGTTCTTAAGTACATCAGGTAAAACACGCACGCCGCGCTGGTTGCGACTATTACGCACGTGGGTATCATGACGTCTTAAGGTGGAACCGCCAGGGTAGCCCGCGAAATTCAAATTTTCTTACGTTTTTTGCAATTTGCAGGTCAATATCAGGTTGTATGTTGGTCAAAATACGATCGCGGCCGTAACAAGTACGTATTTACAGAACTGTAATCATTAAAATCATCAATACAACTGTCTCACTTAGAATTGATTCCAAATGTCATGATTTTATGAAATACTTACATTTGACATCAATTGTAACTGAAAGAGTTGTATTGATGATTTTAATTATAATAATTTAATAAATACATACTTGCTACGTACGCGAATCAAATTTTGACCAATATACAACCCAATATTGAGCTGCAAATTGCAAAAAACGTAAAAAAAATTGACTACACTGGCGCTTTCACCTTAAAATCACCACAATTCCGGTGTGAAAGCGAGATGGAGCTATAGACATCAGACCGTATAGCGCTATCCGTTTCACGAACCGGATTCATGATGATTTTAAGATCTGTGCAAGCCTTTACGTGTGTTTATCGCACTAAATGAATATCTAACAATACCTACCATGTTCATTTACCGGCCTCTACAAGCTTAAACTGACAAAATAAAAATGTTGACGTGTAAAAGTGTTGTTAAAACCTATTTACAAAAAATAAAATAATTTATCATCATTTATCATTCAGTACATAAATTTACACCTCGTAAAATGAAAAGTAGGTAAACATAGTCGAATGCAGAGCCTGCATGAAGGAGGACGAAGCAGCGGGTCTAATTGCTGCTAAGCTGGCCAGTAGTCTCTACATACAGGGCAAAATACTTCGGACACATATGTAACATAAGCGAAATAATCTAAATCTTCCTTGAGGAACTGGGTTGGATCGAATGACGAAGCTGTCCCACCTGTACGCAAAATACGTGCCTCGTGCGTACAGTTGCGGAAACCAGCCCGACATATATACATACATACATAGTTGAATGCGCTGACAAGTAATTTGACTATCGTTGTATAATAATACATATGTATGTGTTTAACTTTTTATTTGTGAAAGGCGGCTCGGCGGCGGCGTCTTTAAAGCTACAAAAGATAAAATTAACCAGGAGTGTGACCTCTATCGTATCAAATTGAGACACTAAACTTCACACACTTGTTACAGTCAATTGTTCGATCAATAATAATAATAATAATCATTATTTAATCAGACTACAATGTGGTCTATAGTGTTAGCTTACAAATGCAATGCAATTGTGATTTGAACTTCTTTGAGTTTGAGCGAGAAGAAGCTGAATGAATATATCTGCAGGAGAACAATGTTTACCAACATAGCCCGAAGAATTGCCAAACTTAAATATAGCCGCCAAGTGGCGCCCTCATTGAATAAAAAATTGTAGTAAGCAAAAGTACCAAAAACGGCCGTTTTTGACACTTTTGCTTACTACTTTGGATACGAAACACTTTGAGTCCTGTTTCAACAACATAAAAATACCTTAAGCTCTTTGTAACAAACGCAACATAGGATTCTTTAATCTTTATTTTCTATGCTAAGATACGAATTTTTAACCGACGAAAAAAAGGAGGAGGTTCTCAATTCGACCGTATATATATATATATTTTTTTTTTTTTGTGTATGTTCAGCCTTCACTCCGTCATTTATGAACCGATTTCGATTATTCTTTTTTTATTAGATAGGGTGTACCTCAAGGGTGGTCCCATGTCAAGGAAGTCAGGCTCTGACAGTGGAAACCTGATAAAAATGAGAGAAACCCTCGAAAATTGTGGGCACGTTTAGCGTTTCTGTATGTATGATCGGCCCTCACTCCGATATTTATGAACCGATTTTGATTAGTCAAGGAAGTCAGGATGTGACGATGGAATCTTGATAAAATTGAGAGAAAACCTCGAAAATTGTGGATACGTTTAGCGTTTCTATATGTATGTTCGGCCCTCACTCCGTTATTTATGAACCGATTTTGATGATTCTACTTTTTTTAGATAGGGTGTACCTCAAGGGTGGTCCCATGTCAAGGACATCAGGATCTGATCATGGAATCCTGAAAAAATTGAGAGAGAACCTCAAAAATTGGGCACGAATATTGTTTCTGTTTACTTTTCATAACTTAAACAGGTATTTGCATTTAGGAATCATCACATCCTGAAACTGAGCTGATGATGGAAACCATACCATTCCTACACAATATAAGTTAGATATAAAACTGGTTTTAGTGACAAATACCACATAATATGCTTTTAAGAAAAGACGTCTTTACAATATTGGAGGTAACCTCAACTGGTCAATATCCTGGAAACTTCATGGAAGAATGGTTACATCATCAGCTCAGTGGCCAGAGGAATTATGGATGATTAGAAATTAGCCTCAGAGTGTTAAAAGATGATGCGAGCCACAAAAAATCATAAAATAAAAAACTTTTTAACAAAAAAATTAACCGACGAAAAAGAACTAAAAAGCAAAAAGTAAATAAACCTTTTAAGTCTTGAGTAATGAGCATATTTACCTACATAAAATATCAAATTTTATATAAACTAATTTTGAGTCGGTGCCAATTATCAAAATGATTAATTACCTACTTACAGCCTTCTTCATTTGTAAGTACTTATAAAATTTAGATATTTAATAATCAGATTGTTGTTTGGCGCCGACTCAAAATTAGTTTATATAAAATTTGATATTTTATGTAGGTAAATATGCTCATTACTCAAGACTTTAAAAGGTTTATTTATTTTTTGCTTTTTAGTTCTTTTTCGTCGGTTAATTTTTTTGTTAAAAAGTTTTTTATTATTCAATGAGGGCGCCACTTACGGGGAATTAGGCCCTTAAGAGGCAGTGGGCAGGGCACATTACTCGCGAAACAGATGGTCGATAGGGTTGAAAGGTTTTGGAGTTTCGGCCGCGTACCGGAAGTCGCAGCGTTGGGAGGTCTCTCACAAGGTGGACCGATGACCTGGTGAGGGTCGAGGGAATCCGATGGATGCGAGACGCATAAGACCGGTCTTTGTGGCGACACTTAGGGAAGGCCTATGTCCAGCAGTTGACGTTTTACGGCTGAAATGATGATGATGTGCAGAGGAATTGTTCTTGCAGTTGGGCAGTTACAGGCAGGATTTAAGTTGTTTGTTACTAAACAATTTACTCAGTTTCCCTGTTTCTAAAGTAATCAGTAGTTAGACTCGTAATATCGTAAAAATAATAATGGCCAGGCACTTCCTACTTAGCCCAATTCGTTACGCTCTACAAAACAACGAGTACCTACCTCATAAAAGCTGAGTATCTTGTTCCTAATTAATTACTGGTAGTTAGCTGGTTCTTAAACTTAAGGAGATAAACTTATACGGGTATGTTCCTTCCTTCGTTTTTTCTCATTACTGTTCTCTTGGGGATTATGGTCGTGATAATTTTACTGAAGTGAGATGCTTCTAGTCGTATAAAAAATTCAGAAAATTTTCTATGAAAACTACGAGTAGTACTTCTGCCTTTTGTCGCATCATGCCTGTTCTTTTTTATTGAGTGGAAAATCATCAAATAACTTTTTCCGCTCTGGGTGGAGCGGGAGGGCGGGTCAGACTCTTACTAACTAAAACCCATACGTATTCTGGTGAAGCGTCAATTACCTGTTTTAATATTCATTACAAATAAATCAGGAACTAAAATCAAGTAGGATTTTTCTGTACTATCTATTATAAATTTAGTTTATTCTTTATAAAAAGGGGACATAATTGAGTGTCTATTTGATGAATTCTTACACCTATGTTAGTAATCTGTGACGCTCACAAGGTACCGAGTGTCATTGATTCGCGCGCCAGATGGCGTTTGCGACTCACTTCCGCCTGTCATATACCACCGCTCCGCTCGCCACCGAGATTGAAAAGTTATTTTCTTATACCATACCCAGGTAGCACACGGACTGGTTTTTTTTATAGGAACGTTATTAAACTTAATACTAGGCCAGGACTTAAGATAACCTTTTAAAATAACACGTTAGGTTATAAGTGTCAGCCAAATTCTCAAGTCCAACCCGAGTACTTGACTGAATTATCAGCAGCCCATCGTTCGCATACCCGTTTAATGAACAGCCGCAAGGAAGCCGATCGCGAGAAAATCATCGTACCCCAGATTCCATACATACGGGTGCATCACAGAGCCCTGTGAGCATCTCATGGTTAGAGATTTCGTCACAGAATGATGCCCAAGTTTGAGTTTCGCAAAACCTTTTAAAAAGTAGATACGAGTGGACAAGAGCCTTAATATGTTTGTAGCAACCACGGGCTTTCATTTTAAGTAGTAGCAGAACGGGTGAGGTAGATTCAATAGAGTCGCCCTCACGCCCCCAGCAGCAGGCGCCGCAGCAGACGCCCTGGGCGTCGGGGGTCACAAGCCGATCTCCGGCCACCGTAGGCGGGCCTGCGGAGGCAAGTAGTGGGTAGGCCGCCATCCGATCAGAACTAGGCCCAAGATCCGACGGCGCGTAGTGTTCCACGCGCTTCTCAAAGAGATGTCAGTAATACCTGACGGGGCCCGTCAGAGGCGATGCCTGCCTGGGGTCGTGGATAAATTCGAAATAAAGTTATCGCGCCGTCTGAAACGCCCTCTCGCTCCACCCAGAGCGAGAAGAGTCATTGGATGATTTCCCACCCCACAAAAAAAGGTAGTCTCCAGGATCTTATTTTGGATCTGGAAGGTCAGGGTTTCCTATAAACCTTCAACTTATCAAAATAGCCCGATGAGGTAAGGCTAGTTAGTTTTGTCTCGAGAGTTATAGCACATTGGCCGTATAGATTTAATTTTCCTTTGACTGACAAGAAGTAACAGGCCAGCTGGCTAAAGGAATATGTCAGATTAATGTTGCCCTAGTTACCGACTCTTTGGACCTTTGAGTTGATACGCTCCCGGTTTCAGGATAAATATTTCAATAAATTCTAATGTTAAAAAGTATAAAATAAATTATGGATATTTTTTTTTTAAAGCAATCTTCAATCAAGTAAAAAAGGTAAACTAGAAAATGTTAGTGTTTTAACTATATGTAATAACATTCTCTTTAAGGCTTGAGGCGTGAACATCTCTTACACTGTTTTAAGAATAAGCCTAAATATAGTTCGCTGTATCTAAGTTATAATTAATATTTTTAAGCTCATGTAAAAGTTTGTCTCAAAAAGATTTTTACTTTATTTATAAGCCATTTAAAAAAATATGTGATTCGTTCGGAACCCTTTGCGCGCGAGTTCCGTTTAGCTTCACTGTAGTCTTATTTTTTCATCTGCGACAGTGATTTACGCTGTCAGCCTAGGCCGACCTTGCCTTGATGAATGAGGATAGACGAAACGTTGAAAAAAAAAATAATCGGTCGAAATCCGAAACTGCAATCTGAATTAGCACTGTTTGGTACAATATACGAGTATGTATCTATTATATTATACGTATCTATATAAACTGCTAAAGAGAAACCTTGAGAAACAAATTGTAAATATTAATATATTGCTGGTTATAAATAACAAATTAGAAGTTGTTTCTAAAACAAGTTTTAGATCATGCGTAGATAATGAAAAACACTCATGAAAACAAAACATACTAGCCCAAATTCAACTATCCTACCATTTGCCATCACGGAGTTCCAGTCCCTACATCCGGCGCCATCATCAGATCAGCTCGATGGTATCATAATATTGCATTGTCACTGAATTTACATAAGTATGCCAAACAGCTCTATCGTAAACCAAAAAGTGGTCGAAAAACGGTTTGTAAATTTTGAAGCGAACTACTTACAATACGAACATTGCAAGTTAAATAAAAGATTGTAATTTTATAAGTGCATGGCAAAAGTTAACGGACACCATTTTCACGGGCTTGCATTACCAAATAAAAAAAGAATAAGTAGGTAATCTAACGCTCTCTTTGAATTCGGGTAAAATCAAAACTTTGATTTAGTCATCATCATCATCATCATATCAGTCGAAAGACGTCCACTGCTGGACATAGGCCTCCCCCAAGTGTCGCCACAATGATCGGTCCAGTGCGTCTCGCATCCATCAGCTACCCGCGACTCTCACCAGGTCATCGGTCCACCTTGTGGGAGGCCTTCCAACGCTGCGTCTTCCGGTACGCGGTCGCCACTCTAGAACTTTTCGGCCCCATCGACCGTCTGTTCTGCGAGCAATGGTGATTAGTATAACTTTTAAATTCTTAATTTATTTGATAGAAACAGGCTGGTAAAGCTTTATGTGGATTTTAAAATTACGTTAAATTTGAGGATGCGGATACCTACTTATACCACTCTTATTTAGTATCCGCATCCTCAAATTTATCTACTTCTTTTTTATTTCGATTATCCCGATGAACAAAATAAATATTGGAGCTTCCATCATTTTTTCCAGATACAAATAAGCAACGGGTTTATCTACAAAAAATCTCATTGACCAAATAAATCAGTCAATTGACCTTTGTGAGGAGGGTTGGCAATACAACAGAAGTTATGGACCGCAGAATTAGAAGTCATTGTAGCCGCAGAAAATTGTCGTCTGGCTACATTTTTTGGTATGAAACGAAGCAATAAGAAGTTAGCTTTACGTAACAACGTTTTCAACAACTGAAAAAGTTAATACCAATTTAATGCCTTATATAATACAAGCTCGTACTGTCCCACAGCTGGGCAAAGGCCTTCCTCCATTCCTTCCAACGGTCACGATTTTTTGCTTCTTCTTTCCAATTAAAATGAATAGAATAGATAACGTTTATTCGACACAGACACAATACAACAGCAACAAACAAAAGGTAAAGAAAGGAATAGTATTCTAGTAGTCGTCTATTTTAGTAGTAGTGAATTCTTAAGGAAGACATCCAGGTCGACCCGCCATCTCCTTCATAGTCTGCCGCAGCCCCGAGTCACTGTGTCAGGACATGAATCCTGTGTTTTACGGGTCCAAAGCTCGTCAGGCATGCGGCAGACATGTCCTGCCCAGTCCCACTTAAGTTGGGCAGCCTTTTGCGCCACATCTACGATTTGCCTTAGTTACAAAAAAAAAATAACTGTGTGATTAGTACCTACATTGATTAGCGGTTCTTAATTTAAAATTTTCTATGGAGAGTTTGAACTTAGAATCCGCCACTCAGTATTTAAAGTTTTATAAATAAGGCTGTAGGTGTGTTTCTTTTAACATAACTTCAGAGTATATAAAAATGTTTCACGCAAGTAACATTTTTAGGTCCATTTTTTGGTCAATGTTTGGAGATGTAGCCGTTACCAGTTTGATGAAAATATATGATGTAATAAAGGCGTGTTCGTAATTAGCTGTCCTAATGGAACGTTGTTATAATTATAGACATGCATTACACGCCAGCAAGAGAAAAATGTAAATAATTATTTACATTTACGCTGAATTAATATAATTAATCCACATCACACTTGCAGTACTCGTTTTTATATCTCTCTCTCTTTTGAAACTGCCGTTGCTTATTGTAACTGACTGAAAATAAAATGGTGATTTGAAATTGAACGTGAAAAATAAAATACAGGGTGTCTTTCTATTCGTTGACAATCTTTCAGGGTGTGAAAGTTTGCAAATTAAAATAATCAGCTGTTCCCTACATTTTGTCGCGTTGTGTAAATTATAGACGATTTTCTCTCATATTAATAAGAACATCCTACAGCAAAACTTGTTAGATCTACGACCGCCAACTTTCAACCTCTGAAAGATTTTGTCAGTGAATTAAAAGTCTGATCTTTGTGTGATTAAAAGTACTTATGATACCAAAAGTTTCTAGCCCAAATTCAACTGACCTACCATTTGCCATCAGGTAGGCTCAGCCCCTATATCCCGGTGCTAACATCAGATCAACTCGATAATATCATAATATTGCGTTGTCATCGAAGTTACATAGAGTAGGCCAAGTCAGTCGGGACATTAAAAGACTGATGATGATTATGATGATGAGGCCAAGTTTTAGATTTATCGGAAAACAACAAGTAGTCGAAAAATGGTTTTAAATGTTGAACATTGGAATTTAATTATAAGCTTCTAAAAACATCTGTGCACACTATTCACTAATTTGTACAGTTGATTTTCAAAATCACTGTTTCAATTGTGCTCTCAAAATTACTTAACTAAATAAAACCGCGCTGAAAGTCGGCTTACCCTATAAATGCCGAGGTTAAACCAATATTCAAATTGGCCGTACAGTCAACCCGCGGCCCACTGGCTTTTGACATTAATTAATTCAACAATATTCATTGATTTTATCAAGTGTTTGTTCGGGATGGGATTGAATGTGCAAGGATAAGTGAAAATACAATAAAAAAGTAGATCGTTTTTGTTTAATGGTTATGATTAAAACTCGAATAAAGACGTTAAATGAATAGAATAAGTAAATAAAGGCAAACTATTCGAGCTTCTATAAATTATTCAAGAGGCCATAACAATCGCTGAAACTTTTTCTAAATCTGAAAATTTTCTGTCTGGTTGAAAGTAAGTACTATATTCACTTAATTCCAACATTATTATGTAGTTTTCTATATTTTAATACAAAGTAGGTCAGTATGATTAGGAGTTGAGATTTCAGAGGAGTATTGTGTAGTGGCGATGAATTAATCTATAAACTACGGAAACTGTCGAGAAAACTTGTCTTAGAGAATGGTAAGTAAATGCAAGAAGTATCTGCAATTTTTGAACGAAGGAAACACCTCATGTTAATCAAAAAACTTATTCCATCTATTAAGGTCGTCCAAACAAGAAACCTAGTATTATTAACATTATGAGAAACTTTTTACCTGACTCCGCGACGCAAGGGACGTTAATGTGTTTATTAGCCTATGTATGTATATAAATTGGTTCCTTTGTGGCACTTAAGAGACCAGGTGTGGCCTGATTTTGATAATTCTTACGCCAGTTGATTCGTCTTAATCTTGCTAGTGCTACTAAAGGTAATATGACAGTAATCAAAATACCTAAAATGTCAATACGGCGACAAGCAGTCGCCTTACTGTGAAAAAGAAAAAATTAAAGTTGACGAACTATATTAGATAAAAGGCGACTATAAAAACAGCTAAGAAGTTCCAAAACAGTCTCTTTTCAAGCAGTCTGATGCAGTTGGATGGTCGATGGTTGGACATCAATAATTGAACTAAAATAACTGCCACCAATTGCACCAGACTGCTTGAAAAGTGACTTGTTGGGAACTTTTTATCTGTTTTTTTTTTATCTATTTTGCACAATTAAAAAAGTTTTATTTTTAAATATTTTTTTATTATTTGAGTGTATACACACATGGTGTAGCGGAAATATGCCAACTCCCATATTTCAGATTCTGCTTCTACCCATGGAAATAGACAACTTCTTCAAGGAAGTCATAGTCAATCACCAAAAAAAATTGGACTTTCCTTACAAAGTTATCATTAGCTGTAGTGGCGCCATCTCTTATGAATATCGTAAACTAATACTAAATGCATGAACAAACGCATTTTGAATTTCGCGGTTTTTCGATCCAAACTGCCTCGCTCCTGTCCTTTGTCCTTCGTTTTATTCCTTTCCTGCCAAAAAGTGCACGCCTCCATGGAACGGTCGACTAAGCGGCTCACCAGTGTGTGTTATAGTTCTTTGTCGTGAAAAGACATCGAATCTCAATTTCCGCAAGCTTCTCAGAAACTGTATGACTGAGAACAAAGTTGTTTATTGTTACGGGCAGAAGATTAAAATATGACCACGCGTTTTCGTTACACCTTGACTAAATAACAACAGTGGGTCGAACTTCAAGGTCGAGCAACGCTTACCGAGGTCAGTCCCTAGATCAGTGACCCTCTATTACATATATAGCTATGTGCCTCCGAAATCACGTTTAGGTGATGGTCTCGGTTGTCATTCGTGGATCTTTGAAAGTGGTTATGGGCAATCAAAAGCCAGAAAATGTGACACTAGTCCTTTTTTTTTGTGGGGGTGGGCAATCATCCAGTGACTTCCAGTGACACTAGTCCTGCCAAGGGGTATCGTATTCCCCAGTTACTGGGTTGTGGAGGTTAGATTAGCAGTCGCCACATATAAAATACTGATATTTAGCTGTATTCAGATAAACTAGAAGCTACGAGTACTTCAAAAAGTTTGAAGTTGAAGGTTTTTCCTCGCAATGCGCCTGAAACCACGGGCAATGGTTTGTAGATAATAATTCTGAGTCGCAAAAGTTCCCTGAGACATACGATACGACCTTCTTGGAAGTCAGTGCAGCTGACGAGATATTATGTGAACTGTGGAAGAACGGACATCCTACCCTTCAACACTTCATTACTCCGGCAAAGCGTCTACCCTCTGAATATGAACTGCAGTGGCCAATCTAGATTTCTCCTAACCGACTGCGTGATAGCCAGATAATGGTACGAAATGAAAAGTTGAGTCAATTGACAGGAGAAGAAGAAGAATAATTCAGAATGAACTTACCCTTCTTGTAAGTATTGGTGTTTTAGTGAATAATACGTAAAGGACAAAATTGTCTCATATGGCAAACAAAAAATACCTACTCTCTTAAAATATTCTCTATTACCTACCCGTGCTCAAAGGGATCTATGTGAAAGGGTTTGTTAGATCACGGGATCAAATGAAATCATTCAGTATTGTAGTGGGCCAATACTTAGGTACGGACCCAAATAATTACTTAGTTAGGTACCTACCAAATGTTTCGGAACAGGTCAGTGAAATATCAAAGTAAAATAGGCGGGCTTCAGAACCTGATGAAATAAATAATTTCATATATCAAGAATCAAAACATACATTATAATCGAAGCGATGAATTATTTCACAATTTTGAATTTCTTTTTAGGGTTCCGTACCCGGGTCCAAATGATCTATTGCTGTCACTCACGTGTCTGTCTGTCTGTCACAAAATTTTGTTCAGAAGATTTTTTTAACTTCCCATTGACCTATGAATTTGAAATTTGGTGATAATGTTTATTATTACGTATATTTTACTAACAATCCCAAAATATTTATAAATCAGACTTTTTCTTTGATAATTTCCTCTTTTAGTACGAAACCCCAATGTGCGAAGTCCGACTTGCACATGGCCGGTTTTTTTAACCGACTTCAAAAAAAGAGGAGGTTCTCAATTCGACTATATTTTTTTATTTTTTTTTATTTGTTACCTCATAACTTTTTACTACGTAAACCGATTTTGAAGATTTTTTTTTATTTGAAAGCTGTTGCTTCACATGTGGTCCCATTTTGATTTGAAGGTCTGTTGAAGAACTTCGGAGATACACAATGGAACTCTTCAATAAATGATAGCAAACCTTCCAGAATTGCTGCAATCGCATGTCTGTATATTGTTTTCACCACTTCACAATATTACATCACGCTGATACGCTCTGAAGGGGTATACAGATTTGTACAGTTCACCCTGATACATCCTAATTTCACCAACTATGTTCAAATTCTATATTTTTGGGGCTATCAATTTGGGTATAACTTTACTATTTTAGTTTTAGAATGGGGTACAAGAACTAAAAAGTGAAAAATAAAAAACTTTTTACAAAAAAATTACAACCGACTTCCATAAATAATACTACAAAATGCAAACTAACTTTAATTTCGGAAGTCGGTGAAATAACGAAGAAACCAAACTAGAAACATCAGCAGATTGCAGCAATTCTGGAAGGTTTGCTATCATTTATTGAAGAGTTCCATTGTGTGCACATAAAAAAAAAATACAGTCGACTTGAGAACCTCCTTCTTTTATTGAAGTCGGGAACCTCAGGCAAAACCCTAGTTGAAAATGTTGATAGTTTGTATGTTTATCCGGCATTATATTCAGCAGATACGATTACCATTTAAATGGTTTCACATCTCTGAATAGAGTAAAAAATCACATTTTCAAAAAACGTTGTCACAAGTTAAATCGAAGTATACAGGGTGTAACAAAAATGGGTGGTCATATCCTAGATACTGCTTTTATTTATGGAAATGAATAACTTTCTTCAAGCGACTTACCGCACCAGATGTTATCAGCTCATCAAAATTAGTATAGGAGGCCCAACATTTTTTTTTAGCATTTCTGATGAACAATAAATCTCCGGAGCATAAAAAAGCAATTTCAGGTTTTCATTTTAACGTGTGGTTAGAGAACGTAATGGTAAGAGGACAAAGATAGCCCCTATTTTTTGCTCTGAAGGGTTTTTTCGCCCTCTGGTCGACATGTGAAAAGATGTGCCATCTCATTCAGGTGATGTATAGATATAATGCTAATAGGTATATAGGTACTTATAAGTCGTGTAGCTACGTTAGTTCACGTTGTTTTATTAACTGATTTCAAGAAAGGAGAGTTCTGTATTCGACCCGTATGTATATATGTTTGTTTGTTCGTAATTTTCTCGAAAACTACTGATCAGGTTTGGATGGGGTTTTCATTATTCAAATGCATATTTTTCAAGGAAGGTTAGAGTATATAATACAGTGGAACTCTTCAATAGCTAACAGCAGATGACTCGCAATTACTGCGATCGTTTGTCTATGTATTGTTAACACAATTTAATGGGAAACCAAAACACAGCTAATAAGTGAAAAATAGAAAACTTTTGTACAAAAAAATAGAACCGACTTCCAAAAGACAACGAAAAAATTGCAAAATAACTTTAATTTCGGTGTTAAAAAACGAAGAAACAAAACACTTCCGAAATTAAAGTTATTTGCACATTTTTGTTTTCTTTTGGAAGTCGGTTCTATTTTTTTATAAAAAAGTTTTTTGTCATGAAGCTTCTTTGATCTTGTTTTTTATTTGGCCCATGACGGATCGGAGACGGTATTTGCCTTAAGTGTGAGAGATTGTTTGTTTTCACTTTTGATTTATTTTTACAATAAATTTGACATCAGTGGCATCATGGTTTTTTGCCTGTTCCTAACAAACGTTAAAATTAGGTTGATTATATTAATAAATCACAACCAACTTCATAACACAATTAAACTTGTGCCAAAACTTCGATCTTGTTTACTGAAAAGTTTTCTTTCATATTTAAATTATTTTGTGTTCTGTTGTGACAAACTGATTAAAACAAATTAATCCGTAGTCACAGGATAAATCTTCAGTATAACACCGGTCTTGCATATTGACTTACTAACTGAAAAGTAAGAACCTCTTCTCAAGCAAAAAATAAAATGAAATTTGAAGTCTACTCTCAACTTGGCATGCTGCGTATTTGTTTCAGACCATCGTAAGTCCAGGATTCCTGACGATCTCATCCTTCACCGTCACCTATTCTGCAAGTTTCATAAACTTGCAGAATAGGTATTTAATGTATGCATAGTACGAGGTGCACTTTAGTGCAGGTAACGAAGGTATGTTTAGCTAACACATTTGTCTGAAAGTAAACACACATAAAATCAGACTTACGATCCTTTAGTATTCCTGAAAATACTGAAATGCCAGTTCTCGCAGTCCAGTTTTACGATACAGCTACGTGATATGTCTGCACTTTAATGAACAGAGCAAAAAGATTTCACATACCGCTGATGCCCGGTGCGGATGCGGGTGCACCACATCCGACACATTCTCGACTCGACACAAAAATAAATCATACGTGAAAAGAACAGACACATTCTTGTTGCAAAAGTTTACAGGTAAAGACCAGAAATTTGCAGGCGTTCTGTTGCCATACCAACTATAAAAGAGTGACTGGTATAAGTAATCACTTGATTGAAAGTCGCTTTAAAAAAAACGGCAGATGAAAAATATCATTATTGTTTAGGCAGATTTCTCAGATTACGCAGATATTTCACTATAAAAGTGATACATGCATACCTTGTACTGCAATAAATTCCTAAAGTGGATAAGCGCATATACAATCAGTGGCGTTAATAGAATGAGAAGCAAACAACGAAGATATATGGGGGCCAGCTGAACAAAGACTGGCAAACATATTTGTCTGGGAGAAATCGTTTGCCACCATACTGTAAGTAATTCAGGATAAATAGCTCTATAGAGAGATCAAATTCCGAACTTGCTAAATATTTATCAAAAAATAGCTATCTGGAATCGCCAATGTATTGTGGTAGCGTTCACCTTGACTTTGTGAAATTGATGTATTGATTCTCATGTGCTTAAATGGTGTCCATTGTACCCATAGATATAAGTTCGTGTATAAAATGTAACTGTTTTGGTGTAAATTAAAGTTTATTATATCTATTCTATTCTGTTCTACGGTCTAGACGGTCTAGTGTATGATAAGCAAGTATGAATAATAGTACCTGCATGACTTAAATATATAATATTTAGAAGGAACCTTCTAATGGTTGTGTGCGATTTAATGTGGTGTCCGTTTCAGTTCCTTCTGGGTTATTAAATACTACAATGCTTCAAACTATAGGTACCTATACCTACCAACGTACACCGACAAAACATTGTTTTTATAATCAAACGTTCAGAGCCATTTTCGATGAGAGAAAGATTAAATCTTGGAAAAGAAAGGGCAGTTTGTTCTTATCCGCATACAATAAATTTTCGGGACCGAGTTTAATATACGAGAAGGAAGCGTATACAACCGGGCGTATAAAAGAATTTAGTGGCTGCAATATAGTTACCCAAGATAAGCGTCTAGCTACAAGTATCGACTGCGGTAAACTGTCGTTTTGGATGGCACATATTTTTTTTTTCTTTTCTGGGGGAATCCTTCTAAAAGCACATGGACCAGGGATTATGGCATTCTAACCTCACTTTTTTATCAGTGATAGGCTCGCGTTTGACTACTATCTCACCTGATGGTAAGCGATGATGTGGTCGAAGATGGAGCACGCTTGCCTAGAAGTAAACTCGAAGTAACCTCGTCTTTAACTCTCGACTCTCGAGAGTCCCAGGTTGTAGCTATCAGGAAACACAGACTCCGGCAGAGTATTCCACTCTTCAACTGTACGCACAATGAATGTGTTCCCAAAACGTTTTGTGCGTGTGAGTGGGATGGTGTCCACAATGTACCGGTGGCGCATCCCCGTTCGTCTAGTGGTCCGATGATGTAACAGGCTTGGCGAAATTAGACTATGCAATTCCGACGAACACTCCCCAAAATGCAACCGATAGAAAACCGACAGGCTAGCAACTCGCGTCGATGCTCTAGACTTTGGAGCTTTGACTCGACGAGCTTATCATTGCCGATGATCCCCTTGGCACGCCTCTCAATAGTCTCAAAGCCATCAAGGTGGTATCTGGCAGATCCGTCCCAAAGATGAGAGCAGTACTCTTACACGATTGAACTTGCACTTGATCAAGTTTGAAGTTTTTTGATCAACGTGAAGTACCGTCTCCCCTTTATTATTATTATTCTTTATTGTACACATATAACATATAAATAAAACACAAATTAAAAGTTCCGATTCCCAAATTTTTGGCAGCCTCTTGAGCCTTTGCCTCGATATATGGCCCAAAATTGAGAGTGGATATTAACATGATACCAAGAAGATAAAGATGATCGTTTATCGACACGGTTACACCTCGGAAAGATGGAGCCGAGTGGAATTGGCTCCTTTTAGCGTAAAAAAGGGAAGCCTGAGTTTTAGCAGCATTGAACCTGATCATATTGGCATCGCCCCATTCAGAAACAACCTGTAAGGAAAGGTTCAAGCGCTCAACTATAGCCTCTCGGAGAGACTGGAGTTTAAGCAGATCTTGCTGCATATTAATGCTTGCTGCATTAATATGCAGCAAGAACAATGTTGCCGAGAGCACCGACCCCTGAGGGACCCCGGCATTAATATCCAGCAGTCCGGACGAGCAGCCATCTATGACCACTTGGATTGAATGATCCCTCAGGAAATCTGTAATCCAATCACACAATCCGGCGGGTAGACCGAAGGAAGGAAGCTTACTAATAAGCCTTTCGTGCCAGACCCAGTCCAAGGCATGTGCTTCCCCGTGTTTCTCTATGGCCTCACTCAAGATGTGAATGGCATACGCTAGACGATCTCCAGTTGACCGATTTCGGCGGAAGCCGTATTGACGGTCACTGAGGATGTCGGTAGCTTCTAGGTATGTCAGGAACTTAATATTGAGCACACGTTCCATACTCTTGGCCGAGTTTCTTCATGGGAGAAACGAGTTTCTTCATGGTCAAACGGCTGGACCGATTTCGATGAAATATAATTAATAATTGGTATGTAGGTTGCTTAAACCCTTGATTTACATATAAGCTACTTTTTATCCTGGGAGTAGGTATGTTCCCTTAGGATAATTTTCGTTATACGGGGGGGAAGCCACTAGCAGAGGCTAGTAATATATTGTTTTAAAGTTTATTCTATCGACATCTATACAGGGTGTAAAAAGACATATCATATAGCCGTCAAATACGCATACTACACATCTAACAAAGTAGCTTTGAGCAAAAATTATTGCTGGGAAACGACTTTTACTTTTAGGTATGAAAAATAAACTACGAGTATCTACGAGATCAAATTCCGAACTTGCTAAATATTTATCAAAAAATAGCTATCTGGAATCGCCAATGTATTGTGGTAGCGTTCACCTTGACTTTGTGAAATTGATGTATTGATTCTCATGTGCTTAAATGGTGTCCATTGTACCCATAGATATAAGTTCGTGTATAAAATGTAACTGTTTTGGTGTAAATTAAAGTTTATTATATCTATTCTATTCTGTTCTACGGTCTAGACGGTCTAGTGTATGATAAGCAAGTATGAATAATAGTACCTGCATGACTTAAATATATAATATTTAGAAGGAACCTTCTAATGGTTGTGTGCGATTTAATGTGGTGTCCGTTTCAGTTCCTTCTGGGTTATTAAATACTACAATGCTTCAAACTATAGGTACCTATACCTACCAACGTACACCGACAAAACATTGTTTTTATAATCAAACGTTCAGAGCCATTTTCGATGAGAGAAAGATTAAATCTTGGAAAAGAAAGGGCAGTTTGTTCTTATCCGCATACAATAAATTTTCGGGACCGAGTTTAATATACGAGAAGGAAGCGTATACAACCGGGCGTATAAAAGAATTTAGTGGCTGCAATATAGTTACCCAAGATAAGCGTCTAGCTACAAGTATCGACTGCGGTAAACTGTCGTTTTGGATGGCACATATTTTTTTTTCTTTTCTGGGGGAATCCTTCTAAAAGCACATGGACCAGGGATTATGGCATTCTAACCTCACTTTTTTATCAGTGATAGGCTCGCGTTTGACTACTATCTCACCTGATGGTAAGCGATGATGTGGTCGAAGATGGAGCACGCTTGCCTAGAAGTAAACTCGAAGTAACCTCGTCTTTAACTCTCGACTCTCGAGAGTCCCAGGTTGTAGCTATCAGGAAACACAGACTCCGGCAGAGTATTCCACTCTTCAACTGTACGCACAATGAATGTGTTCCCAAAACGTTTTGTGCGTGTGAGTGGGATGGTGTCCACAATGTACCGGTGGCGCATCCCCGTTCGTCTAGTGGTCCGATGATGTAACAGGCTTGGCGAAATTAGACTATGCAATTCCGACGAACACTCCCCAAAATGCAACCGATAGAAAACCGACAGGCTAGCAACTCGCGTCGATGCTCTAGACTTTGGAGCTTTGACTCGACGAGCTTATCATTGCCGATGATCCCCTTGGCACGCCTCTCAATAGTCTCAAAGCCATCAAGGTGGTATCTGGCAGATCCGTCCCAAAGATGAGAGCAGTACTCTTACACGATTGAACTTGCACTTGATCAAGTTTGAAGTTTTTTGATCAACGTGAAGTACCGTCTCCCCTTTATTATTATTATTCTTTATTGTACACATATAACATATAAATAAAACACAAATTAAAAGTTCCGATTCCCAAATTTTTGGCAGCCTCTTGAGCCTTTGCCTCGATATATGGCCCAAAATTGAGAGTGGATATTAACATGATACCAAGAAGATAAAGATGATCGTTTATCGACACGGTTACACCTCGGAAAGATGGAGCCGAGTGGAATTGGCTCCTTTTAGCGTAAAAAAGGGAAGCCTGAGTTTTAGCAGCATTGAACCTGATCATATTGGCATCGCCCCATTCAGAAACAACCTGTAAGGAAAGGTTCAAGCGCTCAACTATAGCCTCTCGGAGAGACTGGAGTTTAAGCAGATCTTGCTGCATATTAATGCTTGCTGCATTAATATGCAGCAAGAACAATGTTGCCGAGAGCACCGACCCCTGAGGGACCCCGGCATTAATATCCAGCAGTCCGGACGAGCAGCCATCTATGACCACTTGGATTGAATGATCCCTCAGGAAATCTGTAATCCAATCACACAATCCGGCGGGTAGACCGAAGGAAGGAAGCTTACTAATAAGCCTTTCGTGCCAGACCCAGTCCAAGGCATGTGCTTCCCCGTGTTTCTCTATGGCCTCACTCAAGATGTGAATGGCATACGCTAGACGATCTCCAGTTGACCGATTTCGGCGGAAGCCGTATTGACGGTCACTGAGGATGTCGGTAGCTTCTAGGTATGTCAGGAACTTAATATTGAGCACACGTTCCATACTCTTGGCCGAGTTTCTTCATGGGAGAAACGAGTTTCTTCATGGTCAAACGGCTGGACCGATTTCGATGAAATATAATTAATAATTGGTATGTAGGTTGCTTAAACCCTTGATTTACATATAAGCTACTTTTTATCCTGGGAGTAGGTATGTTCCCTTAGGATAATTTTCGTTATACGGGGGGGAAGCCACTAGCAGAGGCTAGTAATATATTGTTTTAAAGTTTATTCTATCGACATCTATACAGGGTGTAAAAAGACATATCGTATAGCCGTCAACTACGCGTACTACACATCTAACAAAGTAGCTTTGCGCAAAAATTATTGCTGGGAAACGACTTTTATTTTTAGATATGAAAAATAAACTAATTTTTTATTGCACGCAATGTAACGCGAACGCTTATCTTTAGTCAAGGCGTATTGTCAGTCTTTTTATACGTGCAAGCTATGGGTGAAGCATACGCAAAAGGCTTACAGTGCCCTGCGTGTCCAGTACTATAACGCGTTTAGGATATTTATGGGGCTGCCACGCTTTTGTAGAGCATCAGGTATGTTTGCAGACGCTCAAGTGGATGGCTTTCAAGCGATAGCGTCTCTGATGCGCCGCATACGGGGCAGCCCCAACATCTTCCTGCAGCTCATTGTAGGGAGAATGGATATAGATTGCTCCTTCATGGAGCATTGGACAAAACTTGTACGATTAGTGCGGTCCTGATTTAGTACTTCCCTTGGTGTGTGTCTATTTCTTGTAGTTTATTCTTATTATATTATTGTTATACTATTTGAAAACATGTTGGTGAGAATGACTGAAATAACTACTATTATTTGTAATTTATCTGAAATAAATGAATCGAATTGAAAAAAAATTAATTGTACCCAGGCAAGTTGAGTTAAACCTTGCTCCTTCGCTCTAAGCCACGTAGGTACTAGTCGGATACGTTTGATATTCATTGCGTTTACGTATCTACAAATTCGTAATTTCGAAATTTCTCGAAAATTCAGGTAATGTTTGTTTAGAAAAAAGTTTAGTAATAACAAATTAGAATTCATTTTCGAAAAAAGTAAAAAAAAATTGCGACTTTGACCTTCAATATCTCCAGAACCATTGGTTGCCCAGGTCTGGTGGAAAAAAATGATCCAAGTAATTGGTAGAATATGTGGCTTTCGGCTTCGGAAACTGTCTTTTTACACCCGATATATACCTATTTGTTTATGAGACTATGATCGTAGTAGGTATAGTCCCAAGTGTACAAACATCAACTTTTGCTCTTTTTTTATTGCCCTCATGTGTGAGATTCTCTAGCAAAATCTTCAACAAAGCAGATATAATTTAAAACTTTCTACTTCGTTACACGTTAAACGTTTAATGACCGTTATAGTACAGCGTACAACTAAAAAAATAAAATACACCCTTTGTACGAATTCCCGTCGGTTAAGTTTTATTATTTCTGAAAGTTTTCGTTTGTAGCTTAATAACCTAATCAAGTTTTACGATTTTAATATTATTGCAGAAACAAGCTTGCTAGCTTTGAACTAACTAATTTGTTTGTTGTTTTAAACACACTTGATGTTTTTAAATAACAAGGTTTTTTTTGTTTACTAAAAAACTTTCACGGTATATTTTTTACTTACCGGTGCAATATACGTACATACATAAAATGGCGTGAGTTTTTCTTATAGGGGTTGACAGAAACTACGCAACGCCGCCTGCTACGTAGGCTCATTACAATGTTTTTTTGTTTCGTTTACGTTCATACGTATGGGCAAAGAGCATACACGGTAGTTGTGAGTGCTACCCATCTGAATTTTCTGAAGAACATCACAAATAAAGTCTGTGTATTTCAGTCGAGGGCGTCTCGTTCATTTCCCCTCACATTTTATATAAGTACTTACAATTAGATAAACACAGAACGTAAGTACAATTTAGTTTTAGAAGGTGGCTCAAACTATTGAGTGCCTCCTAAACTACGTGAAACCTGTAACTTAGGAGTTAGTGTTCTGCTGTTACTTCGTAGTTAAATATTCCTTTTTATGGGTAGGTTTTAAGTCTAGCCACAAATGCAATAACAAGTAAAGGAATATATGCAAAACAAAACTAAGAAGTCGGTTAAAAATAACTATTACATTTACAATAAAATAAACTATTAGACGTAACTAAAAATGAAATGGTGTGAAAATGTGAGACTGAACCCTTTTGTGCGCATCAATGTGACCGTATGTAATTACCTAAATACTATTTGTTTGTCACTTTTCATTCATCCTCTTAATCGCACCACATCTTAAAGGCATAGGTATATATAATTATATACTACTACCATTATAAAAGAAAAAAATTGAAGAACACCGAAGGTACTTTCTGGAGACTCATAAAGGAACAAGACATTTATTTCTATATGGACATTTACAAAAATCATTTATGTTTTTTGGTAGATGGTCAGTGACATTAAGAATGTAACCCTTTTCTTTTCCTATTCATGCCTAAACTGTCAAACCTATTTCGCGAAGAGTTTGGTAACCCGGCAGCCGAATATTTATAGGGGACTTCGCAGAAATGGAATATTTCCGCTAGCGGAACGGCGCCGGATAGTGTTCCTAGTAGCTATTAATATTAATATTTCTAAAGTCAAAGAGAATTCTGGATCTAAAATTCTAACTTCGAACTAAGCATTTAAAGAAGAATAGCTTTAGTAGGTTTTATAAATACTCGTATAACCGTTGTTATTGCATAGTTCAGCTTTTAAAACCTTTGTTGGTGGAGTGTGAAAACATATTTTAAAAAAAAGTAAAATAGTACCATTCTGTATATTGTGAGAAAAACAATAGTCGACTTCAACACCCACTGGTGCTCAGTTTGCTTTCATAACATTTTAGCAAAAAAAAACGTAAAACAAATTAGTGTTGTTTCAAATGACACAAAAAAGTCTCGTTAATCCTAAACCAACAATTACAATGAGGTAAGAAAGGACTTCAAAATATACCTACATACATAAATAGGCCTCTTCGCTTTGCCTGTTTAGATTCACGTGCTCATGGTTTCAGTGTGCGTAAGCTATTTTCTATGAAGCGAAGCCGAGCGGTCCAAGCTTACGCACACAGAAACAAAAGTGTACCTGAAGCTACACACGCATGCAACACCAACCCGCCTTGGTAATACATAACAACTATCGATAGGTACTACACTATGAACGATGTCAAATGCTATTTCAGGATCAATAATATGTAATTGGACTGCTTCACAAAAGAATTGTCCAATAGAATAGAAAAAGGGTGATAAGAGAATGAACAGAAGTGACCTGAAAACTGGTTTACATTCAAACAAAAATTTTTGTTGAAAGAATACAATGGAATAAAATAGGGATGAAGACGGGGTAAAAAATAATAATTCTATTTAGTCCGTAAGTTAGATTATCAAAAAATATTGGACACTGGTGTTGATTCTGTTATGCACAAACTAAACTTAATTTAGGCTATTGCTATCTTTATCTCTCTAATAAAACAAGAAAGAGACGGTCGTAAATTAGAGCTGTCAAAAGTTTGAACTAATATTTCCATACAAATTAAGGGTACACGTAAAAACATGTCGTCTAAAAACACGGCGATGTGCAAGACGTAAACTAGTTTGACATCTCTAACTTAGTGCATAGTTATAGCTGTCCTTTTATTGCACTGCCTTTTAGTAAAAGATAGCAATTCTCTAATTTTAGTTTAGATATTGAACAAGAGAATCCGTACCACTGTCTTATTTTTTCTTTATCAAATTAATGAAAAATTACAAAGATACAAAGCATCAAAGTTCAGGAGTGGGGGCTTGATAAGTCACCCTAAGTGTGACGTCATCCGAAATTTCAACCCACTGTATCGTCTTCATTTTTTGTTATAGTGACAAAAGAAAAAATACGTGTCCAATGTTTTTTGTTAATCTAACTGACGGATTAATTAGATTTTTTTAGTCATCAACCCTATAGTCAGTCTTATTGGTAGTGGGCTGACATGCTGAGATAACAGTTTGTTTACGGTACTAGTTACTATAATCTGCCAGTGGCTGCGCCCGCGTAGGACTAGATCTTCCCCCATTATAAATTATAGCGGATATTATAGAATAGAATAAAACTTTACTGTACACCAAAACAGTCACACAATTTTTTTACACGAGCTTAAATCTGTGGATACAACGGCGGTCTTATCGCAAAAAAAAAACACCCAGATCCGTATAACCGTTCTGGCGTGATTGAGTAACAAACATCCATCAATCCAAACTTTCGCATTTATAATATTAAGTAGGATTAGTAGGATGTACCCTTTTTTTTAGTCAGACATACAATGGTGTCACAGGAATTACACAGGTGACGTTTGCCTTTAAAAGCTACAATAATATTGAAAGACCCTAGCGACTCTAGAAAACATTTTAAATGTAATAAAATATTCAACGTCCAATATTCACGTGGGCCTGTCGCAAACCGTGGTGTCCTTGTACAACTACTCGATACTTAGTCAATTTGTTGGAAATTCGGGTCTATTCGAGCTTGAACTCTCAACACTTCACCCATACTTCACCCTGGTGAATTGATTCGATTGCCAACAAACCGAACTTGATTCAAAACTTGATCGTTTGTGTTTTTTACCAACTTAAAAAAGGAGTTTCTGTATTCGACCCATACATACGGGTCGAATAGTATAGTATGTATACTATCTTGTTTGTCCGCGATTTTCTCGAAAACTACTGATGATCCGAAATTAATGGGATTTTTTTTATTCTAATGCATATTTTTCAAGGAAAGTTTTTGTAAACAGTACATTAGGATCCGATGGAAATCTTCGGAGATAGACAGTGGAACTCTTTAATATCTAATAGCAAATGTTTCGTGATTGTTATGTATTGTACACATTTTAATGGGGAACCACAACTAAAAAGTGAAATATAAAAAACTTTTTTACAAAAAACAGAACGCAAAATAAACGACTTTCAATAAAAAATGCAATTAATTTCAATTTCGGAAGTCGGTGTCAAAAAACGAAGACACAAAAGCAGAATCATCGACTTCCGAAATTAAAGCTAATTTGCATTTTTTTTTTTGTTTTTTTCTTGTACAATAAAATCTATTTAGCTAAGTATAGAAAAATCTAACAAATAAAAAACTTGAATTGTAAACATACACCGAGATTTTTTATCGTAGTAGGGAATATGAACGGTTAAAAATACAATGCAATTAAAAACATTTGAAAATATAAAAATCTTTAAACTAAGGGGCCTTTTACAGTCCACTAGCGCCGCCAATCGAAAAAATGTCATAACTCGTAAATAGAATCAAAAATACAAAATGTGGTCTATTATTAGTGTAGAAAAGGCAATAACGTAATTTTATAACACATTGTCAACACTTGAAATATAGCTGTTTAGCTAAATCGTGCATTTGTAACAAAAACGGCCGTTTATGTTTTGAATGCACGATTTAGCTAAACAGCTATATTTCAAGTGTTGATAAGGTGTTATACAATTACGTTATTGCCTTTTCCACACTAATAATAGAACATATTTTGTATTTTTGATTCTATTTACGAGTTATGACATTTTTTCGATTGGCGGCGCTAGTGGACTGTAAGAGGCCTCTCACTAAAATCCGACTACAAAAATATGGGATATTGTAAATTCACCACAAAGTAAGTTCGTCACATTTTTGTACACTCCATACATTGAAAGTGAATTCGCCACTTGCATTAAAAATATGTGTAAATTCGTCACAAACCTTCATTATAGGTACATCATTTTTGCATAAAATACTACAACAAAGTTATTAGTTTTTAGCACTCGAAATGAAAGATAGATAATGATTTCTAAAATTATGAAAGTACATGTTGTAAGATAACCTACGAAAATAGATACAAATCAGCCTATTGCAGTAAGAATACATTTAGTTGTAAGTAAAACTGATTTTTTATGAAGACGTAAATTAGAAGAAAACGTGATTATTACCTGTGATTTAATTATCTTTCTATTTTTTTTCCTAAAGAAAACTATGAATCAAGAAAAAATCTTAGACATATTGATGCATATAGATTGCTTATTACTGCTGTAATGACATGCATTATTAAGTTAAAAACCTGCAACTGGCATTTAACAGTTTTTATTAACAACTATTAAAATATTGTTTAAAAATTTATATTAAATATTTCGTTTATTTCTTTACTTTGTTCAACGCCACACTAGTCGGAACTCGGAACTAGTTTGTGAACAGTATCTATATTTTTCGCCGACTGCGACTGATCGACACTCTGCGTGACTAGAGGGCTGGCTTGTTTCTTGTCCAAAGAATTAGCATTGCCATTCACGTGAATGCTGCCAGTCTGACAGCGATGTGGAGGAGTAGGTACTTGGACGCTGAATGTACTTTGTTTTTGTCTGTATGAATTTGATTAAAGGGTTTTTTATATTTTTGGTATTAGTGTATATAAATATAGGTACTTGTACTTACCTAATTATTGTTAGTTAAGTATTTTAAAAGTATGAAAAAATTAGACACATTTTAACAGAATTTGTAAGTTTTTGATTGCATAGCTTGAACTTGTTTGTCAGAATTGGTGCTGTGTAAAAAAATGCATAAGCTCTTCATTTTACAAAAAACATGAAAAATGAAATAATGAATTTAAATTGATGCAATAAATACTTTTTCGGGGACAAACAGATTTATTTTAACGTCGACAGACAAAATATCTGAAAACGTAACGTGAATGATATTGATGGATTTGCCCAGCTTTGCTGATGAGAATCGTTAAAGTGAAAATTGAGAATTCGTCACCCACCATAATTTAACGTAATATTTGGCTATTTGTCAAAGATAATAGCTTATTGGAAACTTGACCACTTAGCCCCATATTCTAAGTGGAACTTGGGAATAAGTTTCTGTACCAAGTATTGCAAGATCGTGTTTGTAAAGGAAAAGGTCAAGCGTATAAATGATTGAGTAGGAGAGGTCAGCTTAGCTTAGCTAGTGCAGGAAATACTACCTTTCGTGGTAGCTTGGAGATTTTAAAATGGTACGTCTACCTTTTTGATGAAGCGTATAACTTACCTCCTGTATACATCCTGTTAAAGTTCTTGCACATGAGTCAGTACCGTTTCAATTACATATCGGATTACAAACGTGGTGCAGGGTTTGTACGAGTAACATGTCCTATACTTTAAAATATTTGATATTTTTCATTAGATACGACAAACACACACCAATATTAACGTAACTCAACATCATCATTTCAGCCGGAAGTTGTCCACTGCTGGACATAGGCTTCCCCCAAGTGTCGCCACAACGACCGGTCCTATGAATCTCGCATCCATCGAATTCCCGCAACCCTCACCAGGTTGTTTTTCTTACTGCTCCGCTGTCTTTTCTGATTAATTTCGTTGCGGGAGCCAAGACAGTTTAATCGTTTCTCTGTGACTCGTCGAGCTTCGTTGCCTCGGCGTTTTTTCTGGTGGTCGCCATTGTTGATTCTGGCTTACAGAAGTTACAGTGGTTTGGGAATAGTGTGGCGGGCTTGTCCCAAAAAAAAAACCCTCACCAGGTCATCGGGTCACCTTATGGGAGGCTTTTCAACGCTGCGTGTTCGGGTACGCGGCCTAACTATTTACGACGTTTAATCTATTTACGATAAATGCGCAGGTGTGGAACTAATCACTTTTTTCTTGCCAACAATATTTTACGCAAATATTTCCAACCATTGATTGAAACGCCGATCTCGTTATACGTCCCCAGAGAAATATAGATATTAATAGACACGCAAGAATGCTTTTACTAATTCCATCGATGCTCTCACTATTATTATTCGGGTTCCGAGCATCCAAATGTAAAAACGGAACCCTTATATGATCACTCGTGCGTCTGACTGTCTGTATGTCTGGCCGTCCATCTATCACCAATTTACTCTGAATCTACTCAACCGATTGAGTTTAAGTTTGGTACACATATGAATATCTGTGACCTAAACACGAACGTGTAACGTAAATAAATGAATTTGGAATATGGCGGTCACTTTGGGGGTGCAAATCAGAAAATTAAAAAAGAAGTTTTTAAACTGTAATGTGCTACATTATTAATAAATGAAAGGGCTAATTGTAAAACAAATATATTTTTTTTTTATCAAATGAGTTTTTAAGTTATTTGAGAAAATATAATTATGCAAAATTACCAATGAGTCCGAAACCAATAGACCGAAAATTTTGAAATAAATACAGAATATAGTTCTTTACTTATAGAAAAACCTATAAGAAGTCCCTTATTTATGTAGTTTAAACCTGAGAAAATATGATTTGTTCGGAACTCTTTGCGCGCGAGTCCGACTCGCTCTTGGCCGGTTTTTTTTTTAAGTAAATTCCACTTTCTCACATTGATATCGGGCAGACAGACAATAACAGTGCCAAACAATGTGTTTATTCTCATTAATGAACGAGAACAAAACTGTTGGAGCGATTCTGTTACACCAGAAATTGGCAAACACAATTGAATCTCACACGTTATAAATGAAATCAGAGGTAAAGTTACGTTTGTTATTGTCACGGGGAAAAGGAAAATGTTCGAAATTGACTTTAGCGCTTGTTTAGACCGTGCTCTCGCAGTTGTTACCACCGACTTTGGCACCATTGCACACTGCTGACAAATAGAAAAAAAATCCGTTGGTTACCAGTGGGGACATAGGTACAACACAGTCATGTAATATCAAAAACAATAACGAAAAACGTTTTTTGTTCATAATACGTTGAAAAATAATGTTTCATTGATGAGTTTTAATTTAGTAACAGTATTTATAACATTTATCGATGAAATGTAGGAGTTCTTTAACATTTTACTAATAATTTATTTTAAATTTAAATGGAGATTGTTGGATTTGAAGTGTATTTTGTGGATACTGCCTACTTTGATACGGACAGTGGTGGATATTGCCGTATTTGATTTGAACTTTTTGCTCTGAGAGGACAAACGCCATACTAAATGTTGAGCTGAGCTCTGATTGGTCGCGGAGCAGAGACGGCCATATATTAAAGAAACATTAATGGAGATCGCCGATTTTGTTACCAACATTTTATTTCGATCGCGTCTTCTATGAGAGATGCCGCTTTTAAAGTGAATTTTGTTTTACAATATGGAGAATTGACCATAGAGAAAAATATTTATGTTCATAACTTTTTTTACCAAAACTGGAGACTGCCGGCTGTGATATTATAACATAAACTACATGCTCCCAAATATCTCCACTGCTATAGTAAACTAGCAAAATAAAGTCAAGTAGGTTATTACGATTCAATATTTTATTACTTACAGTACTTAATTTACATCACGATTGTATGAAATAAAAAACCCGCCAAGTGCGAGTTGGACTTCGCACATTTAGGGTTCCGTCCCACATGAGGGAAATCAATATTTTGGTATTTGTTGTTAAAAAATATGTAGTAATGAATATTATCATCAAATTTCAAGTTCATGGGTCAATGGCCCCCGGGTACTAAGGGCAGGAAGGAACAGGGGTGGGTTTTAGTCAGTAAGAGTATGACACGCCCTCCCGCTCCACCCAGAGCGGGAGAAGTCATTGGATGATTTCCCTACCCACAAAAAAAAAGAGCAGTTAAAAAATTTTTCGGAACAAAGTTTTGTGACAGATAGACGGACAGACAATGTGACAGCAATAGGGCTCCGTGTGGACTGTTCGGGTACGGAACCCTAAAAACCAGCTAAGTGCGTGTCGGACTTCGTATATTTAGGGTACCGAATGAGGGAATTATCAATGAAAAAATCTAGTCAGACTGCATCATTTTTTTCATTTCTACATTTTAGTGAGTTATGTTTTTGGAATCGCCTCCTCGAACCCTTCATTTGATATCCCACTTAATAAGTTCGTCGACTTTCATTTTTTTCTTTTTCATAATAATGGTGTCTGGTTGTCACCATATTGTATTTTGATTACTGTCATGTGTTTAGTAGCACTCGTAAGATTAAAGACGCGCGGCGAAAGAATGATCAAAATCGGCCCACGCGTTTGGCCTCTAAAACGCCACAAAGGAACAAATAAACATACTAATAATAATAGGCTGATAGACAGATTACCCTCCCTTGTGTCGCGCAGTCAGGTAAAAAAGAAGTAAGTATAATTTACTGTCAATTATGTATTTGTCACAGCCAGCTAGCTTAGTTCGCCATTCAGTCTAGCCTGATAACTAAACAGCGCCGTTCAGCTAGCAGCCCCTACTGACAACAAATGAGATTTTTTGGAACGAAGTTCCTTATCGCGCGTTGTGAAAGGGGGCTAGACGGAAAAACTTCTTACGAAAAGTTGTCACGACACTAATGAGGCTGTCCATCCAAAAAGATTGTGTTGGAAAAACAATCTAATAAAAACTTCTTGTATTTTTGGTGGGTAGGTACAAAGTTTGCAAGCAGATCAAGCATTATCTAACCAATTTCGTGTGTTAAATCTAGCGGAGCTTGGAACAATCTAAATTCGAATCTAATCTGGAGTCTCTAACCCATAAATACTAAAATATTTGTTAATAATAAAAAAAAATATTATTATTACTTAAAAAAAATAAAATTTTATTACAATTACTTCACTAATTAATCGAAAGGAACTTCGTTCCATCCGGGTGTCCCTTGACACCTCTCAAGTTTTTTTTTCATATCAGTCACCGCTGGTGACAAAGTCTGTGGTAATAACTTCGAATAGACCGTGCAAACCGTGCGGTTACGTCTGAATGAACATGAAGATACTCATGTGAATAAGAATTTCGCAAGTAATTAAAGCAAGTACAAATCCCCTTCTCTAAAGGCTTCTTATCTATTCTACCAGCTCCTTGATATCCATAGATAAATATCTACATTAAATATGCGCTTATCCTACTAATCCTACTAATATTATAAATGCGAAAGTTTCGATGTATGGATGTTTGTTACTCAATCACGCCAGAACGGTTGAACGAATCTATAGACGTTTAGCACAGAGACAGCATCCTATGTTGCGTTTGTTATAACGGGGGTTTTTGACATTTTTGCTTACTACTTTGGATACGAAACATTTTGTGGGCTGTTTTAGCAACGTAAAAATACCTTATCCTCTTTGTAACAAACGCAACATAGGATTCTTTAATCTTTATTTTCTACGCTTTGCTACGATTTTTTATTCAATGAGGTCGCCACTTGGCGGCTATATACGCCTTAATAGGGGACAAGCCGCTGGCAGAAACTAGTATTCCATAAACATTTCTCGACATACAGATTGGTGATCGCGGTAAGACTGAGTGAGTGAGCTGAATAACGCTGCTACACATCCTGTGGTCCAAATCCTCTTAAAGGCATAGTAGGTAGGCCGTAAACTGTTTTGCAACCAAAGCCTAATCCTATGCCTTTTTTTTTTGTGGGGTGGGAAATCATCCAATGACTTCTCCCGCTCTATTGTGGAGCGGGAGGTCGTGTCAGACTCTTACTAATTAAAACCCACCTCTGTTTCTTCCCTGCCCTGAAGGCGCTGAGGCGAGGTAACTCTTTCGAATTTAACCTCAACTCCTGGGCAGGCATCGCCATGACGGGCCCCGTCATGTTTGCTGACAACTCTTTGAGGCGCGCGTGGAATACTACATGCCATCGACTCTCGGGCCTGATGCTGATCGGACGGCGAGCTACGCATTACTCGCCGTCCGCAAGCCCGGGTCTACGGTGGCCGGAGATTGTCTCGCGGCGCCGAAAGTCCCAGGCGTCTCCTGAGGCGGCTGCTACTGAGAGCGTGAGGGCACCTCCGTTGTTGAGTATCCCTCACGCGTCCCGCATCAGCCTTTGCGAGCATTACTGCTTCGCAGAAGGAGGGGACGGCTTCCCATTCCCTCTCGCTCCGTACCATGGCCTGAACCAGGGCAGGGCGCAAGAGTTTGCTGCCGCCTATCGCATCCATGAGGACACGGCGGGGCTCCGCCCAAGCGGGGCAGACCTCCACCGTATGCTCCACCGTGTCCTCGGGACGATCCGCGCAGTGGAAACACTCGGGCGTTTCCTCCCGTCCTATCTGACACAGGAACCTCCCGAAACAACCGTGTCCGATGAGGACCTGCGTCAGGCGGAAGGTGAGGGCGCCGTGGGGCCTCTCCAGCCACTCCTCAAAGAGGGGCACTACCACGACAATGGTGGCGTGCTCAGCGCTGGGTTGCGACAACCGCTGTCGCCAAGTCGCCATGAGATTTTGCCGGAGCTCTGTCCGCCGAGGCGCGAGTTGTTGTGGCAGCGGAGTTTCGCCCCGGCGTTTAGCCACCTCACGCTCCTCATAGAGGTTCGCGAGAATTTTTGCCTCCAGATCCCATGGCGACAATCTCGCAGGAGATCGTACGGTATCATCGGAGCATTCGGATCGCCATGACCCTTTGGGACGCGTTCAGACGGCGAGTTAATCGCTGCCTTAAAGAACGCGCCTACACCGGTGCCCCGTAAAGAGCCATGGACCGCACGATCCCCGCGCAGAGCCTCCGATAGGAGGCGTTTAGCCCCCTCAGATTGGGCAGGAGCCGCCTCAAAGCAGCCCCGGCCCTGTCTATTCTGGGAGCCAAACGTCGGAAATGCTCGACGAAGTTCCACCGGCTGTCGAGGACGAGTCCCAGGTACTTCATCGTCCCCTCGACGCCGGTGTGAATCCCTCCTACCGTTATCTGGGAACCCGCCGGTGGCGCATTCCGAGGACCATGAAAACATGGCCTCGGACTTGTGCAATGCCATCTCGAGTCCCAGTTGCCGGATCCCGTCCACGATTGTCGCAACCCCGCGTGTCATTATGATGGCCGCCGCCTCATGCGACCACCCCTGCGCCAGGACCAGCGTGTCGTCAGCGTAGCATACTACGCTGACGGCGCTAGAGAGGTCGGCGCGCAGCACCCAGTCGCACCCAATGTTCCACAGACGCGGCCCCAGGACCGATCCCTGTGGAACACCGCACGACATCTCTCGCCGGTTCCATTTTCCCTGGTGACCAGGGTAGATGACGGCCCTGTCCGTCAAATACGCCTCGACTACGCGACGGAGGTAGGGCGGCACCCAGTGATACCCTAGTGCCTCCACTATGCAACTCCAGGGCAGGGTGTTGAAGGCATTGGCGATGTCCAGAGACACCGCCAAGACGACCCTACCCCGGGCTACTGCATCCCCCGTCGTGACGGCTCGTACGCGCGTGATGGTGTCCACCGTAGAGCGCCCCCTGCGGAAACCGTACTGGCTCTCCGCCAGATCCGGCCCCACCCGCATCAGCTGCCCGACGAGACGGTCTGCAATTACTCTTTCAAAGAACTTGCCCACCTCGTCGAGCAACACGATGGGCCGGTAAGCGAACGGAGAGTCCGCGGGGCGCCCCGGCTTCTTGATGAGGACCAGCTTCCCCATCTTCCAACGGAGTGGAAACTGGAACCTCTCCAAGCATGCGCTTAGAAGCCCTCTGAGTCGAGGCCCGAGAGCCTCCTGCAAGGCCAGGACCCAGGCTTTGCCATGCACGCCATCGGGTCCTAGAGTAATCCTACGCCTTAATTATCTATATTTGGCTCGCTATAGTCACACGAAATTAATGAATCTATTCAAAAACACAATAACTCTATTATGTAGATACCTGAATACACTACTACACGTAACAATAATGATGTATTAGCATATTATCTATCGTTATTGTACAAACATCGGTTACTATGAGTAAGTACGCCTTCATACTGATTTATTTTTATGTTGCCTGTTATATTTTTGCTTCCAGATGAATTATAGTTATCACCTTGAGTTAGGGAAATTAAAATAGAATTTACTAGTCGAGTGTATATTCGTAGGCGTATGTGATAAACTTGTTATACCTATGACTATTTTTTTTTTTTTTACAAAAAATACCACCGGTTTTCAAAAAAGAAAAACTTTAATTTGCAAAATAATTTACATTTCTGAAGTCGGTGTTTATATTTTGTTTGTTTGTTTGTTTGTTACTTGACACCGATTGACTTGACGTTTGATAACAGGTTGTTAATAAAAACGTGTTAAAAACAGTAATTTTTTGCGTGTATTTCTGTTTATTCGCTAACACCTTCTAATTTTTTGTTACGAATTTCACTAATAGAAAGAGTGATAAACGAGGAAGGTTTGAGAATATAATTCGCACTCGTGCGAAGACGACGCGGGTCTAGTAATAAAGATCTGTGTTTAGAGCCATTAACATTTTTATAATGTTTAATGTATATTTCGTCACCTACTTCCAAATTATTAATGGTACCTTTTATTATCTCTGTCATATTTTTTATTCCACATTCATGTCTATTAGTCACTCTTGTTTTACCTTCACTAAAAACAAAATAGGTACCAACCTATTTTTAGCCAAGCACGTAATACGAAATAAATAAATACCTTTCACATAATAAATACTTACACAGCAAACGTAATTATATTGTTTCTTGATTGTTAAAGCCTATTGTACCTCAAATTAATTTAATTATGCTATCTACTCACTTTAGAATGCCTAAGATCAGGAGGAATTGTAAATAAACTACATAAGTACAAATAAGATTTTAAGCAGGATATATCGAACGAACCTAGCTATATCTTATCGATGAAAATAAAAATAGGCAGTCATGGCTACTCCGACAGAAGTGAAAACTTTGGAATAACTGTACACAGGCCAGTCTCACGGAACACGCCACTAGCATTAAGTTGACGAGTATCCATAAGTTTTTCCCCTACCAAAAATTGCACAGCAAAAAAAATAAAAACCTGTTTTACAAAAAATACAACTAAACTACAAATATTTTCTTTTTGTTTGTTGTTGTTAAACCCCAAAACTAAAAACCCCACTAAAATGGAACGCCGAATTTAAATATACTCGTAATTGGAGAAAACCAAAACGTCATCTATGTATACATATTTTTCGTTTTTGTTCAGTTTTGCAAAAAGCGCTGAAACAATTTTGATAAAGTTTATATGGACTACCTCGGGAGTATATTTTTTCGGATAAAAAAAAATGAAAATCTATCCACAACTGACAAAGAAATCGGTGGACACACATAAAAAAAAACATACATACAGTCGAACACAGAACCTGCTCCTTTTTCGAAGTTGGTTAACAATAAAATTAAAATGGGACCCTCTCTGAAGTATGACCTAGAAAACAAAAAAAGAATCATCATACTCTATTCACAAGTTGCGGAGTAATCGCGTAACATGCAAAAAAAACGGAATACTCCGTTTGAGCACCTATTTTTTGAGTACCTACCTATGCATTGAGTACCAATGGTATTCCCATTTGAGCACCAATCAATATAATAGCTTGATGTCCAATGGGGAACAATCAAAAATCATTCATAGGAATTGAGAATCTCCTCCTTTTTGAAGTCGATTAAAATTAAAATTCACAGCCGGTGTAATATGTACAACAAATTTATAACTTTGTACAAACTCCCAACAAAATAAACAACGCTGACAGACAGGAACGCCACAGTAACTGCCATTCTGCACCTCCTTTTTTTTTTTTTTTTTGGGGGGTGGGAAATCATCCTATGACGAGGAGGAGGAGGACGAGGGTGGAGCGGAAGGGCGTGTCAGACTCTTACTGACTAAAACCCACCCCTGTTCCTCCCTGCCTCGAGTGCCCAGGGGCGAGGTAACTCTTTCGAATTTATCCTCCACCCCCGGGCAGGCATCGGCCGTGGCAGGCCCCTTCCCTTTGCTGACAACTCTTTGAGGCGCGCGTGGAACACTACGCGCCGTCGACTCTCGGGCCTGGTGCTGATCGGACGGCGAGTTACCCACTACTCGTCGTCCGCAGGCCCGGGTCTACGGTGGCCGGAGATCGTCTCGCGGCCCCTGGCGTCTCCTGCGCGGTCGCGGCTGGGGGCGCTAGGGCGACTCGGCTGTTGTTGAGTCTCCCTAACGTATGCCACCTCCCTCTTCGCGAGCATTACTGCTTCGCAGAAGGAGGAGACGGCCTCCCATTCCCTCTCGCTCCGTACCATGGCCTGAACAAGGGCACGGCGCGAGAGGTCGCTGCCGCCTATCGCATCCACGAGGACACGGCGGTGCTCTGCCCAAGCAGGGCAGACCTCCACCGTATGCTCCACCGTGTCCTCTGGGCGATCCTCGCATTCTGCACCTCCTTCACATAGTGCTTTCATTCATTTTAAAACTAATCCCAAGTAATGCTGGAATACCAGAAATGTGTTTGCTAAGCGTTGCGAAGTTGCATAACGGCGCTGTAAAAATGTGTGATTATTGGTTCTCTATTGTGTTCCCCAACTTTTTTATCCATAATCTAAAGTGCCATAATTTATTTTGTCCTAATCATCTTTTGTCAGAATGATAACTTGCCCAAACTTAATGTCACATAATATCACATGCCATAAAATTGAAATCCCTTAATACAATATGCCCTAAATCCGTTTGCCATAAATATTGCAATCAATAAAAAATACAAAATATTTAAAACCGTTTCCAATAAAAGTTATGTCCTAAATTCAAATTATTTAATATTTATATACCCTAATAATGATTTTAAAACTTTTATTACAAATCTTTTTGCATGCAGCACGCTTGCAGCGTGCGAGCAAGTATGCAGCATGCAAGCGAGCATGCAAGAAAGCATACAACTCATGCAAGCAAGCATGCAGCAGGCATGATTTCTGTCACGGCTCCGGCGCTGCGGAGCTCCGGCGGTCCCACGCGAGCTTATCGTCGCAGATGGTTTATCGCTCATCACTGCAGTTTCGTCTTGCTGGCCGGCTTATAAATTAATTTCCAGACACTTTCTCAGAGACTTTAAAGAGATTAATATTATGACTGTTCGCTCTCAGTATATTTATGAGAATCTCATGTATGCACATAAAAATATTAATCTGTTTAAAAGATACAGTGATATCCATAGCGTAAATACTAGGAAAAAACACAAATTTATGTTACCTATAACCAGGCTCAAGAAGAAAATAGGTGGTTCGTTTAGATGCCAATGTATACGTTACTATAATAAACTTCCTAGCCAAATTCAAGAACTAAGCATAAATAAATTTAAATCATTTATTAAACGTAGGCTATGCCAGAAAGCTTTTTACACAATGAATGACTACCTTGAGTACAAAAAGGCGTGGGATTGAGCTGCTTCAATGATATACATGACCCATTGTTTTCGTATGTACTCGTACTTTATAGTTCATAAACACAGATGATTTTATTTTTTGTTTTGAATTCTTTTTTGACATAAATACTTGTATAGTATTATAATATAACATAATTATTATTATATTACACAAGTATTCATGTCAAAAACTAATGAAACTTTTTATTATTTTATTGTAATTTTTTTTTGACATGTATGCTTTGCAAAGTATTACATTTATTTATATTTTGTTTGACATGATTAATTACTTTGTAAAGTATTATATTTTTTTTTTATTACGTAATTATTGTTAAGGTGAGGACTATGTGGATTATTATTATTATTATTTTTCTCCTTCTTTTTACAGAAATTTTAACGTTGTGTGACAGTTTGAGTACTTTTGCGGCCTACCCGAATGTCCTTTCTTTGGCCTTTCTTTTTCTTTTTTTTCGTCAAGTCATTGTGTTCCTTAGTGGTGCTAAGTTGAGCTATTCGACCATTGACAAATGCTTGCACTGACTGGACAGGTCCACTCAAATAAGTGTGGTTCTTCCTTCAAAAGACCATTACAGACACTAAGCTGCATGGTCCTCATAAAGCATAATGGGAATGCGAAAACTATTTATGGCGTTATATTCATGTAGATTATAAGATTGTTTGGCAGTTTGAGTATTTTTGCGGCCTACCCAAATGTCGTTACTTTGGTATTGTTCGTCGGTTCGTTGAGCTCCTCAAAGTTCTGAGTTGAGCTTCATGATAACTGACAAATACTTGCACTTTCTGAAAAGGTCCACTCGAATTTGCGTGTTGCTTTCCTCAAAAGCTCATCCCAGACATTAACGTACATGGTTCTCATACGATTTGACCAGTACATATTTTTGTGTGGATTTGAACACTTTAAAAGAGACTTTGACCTCTGAGTTTGTTTCGGAGTTTCTTCTCAGGGTAGGTAGGGAACACTGGCCTCATCTAGCTAAAACTTACAAAAAAAATGCTGACGTGTAAAAGTGTTGTTAAAACCTACTTACAAAAATAAAATCATTTATCATTTAACCAGACTGGGAAAATGAAGTGATCACATTGCGGATTTTTACCTGGCGCATCGCACCGCTACCTCGCATTTCTCCAGTAAAAAAGCACCCCAATGAGAACTTCACAAAACGGGTCACGAATGAGGAAAAATCTATGTCGGCCCAAATATTTGCGTAATTAAATTTGGCATCTTGATTGCAGTGCCTAAATAAGCTTGATTGAACCTGGAGCTGCGTGACTGTGGGTTGTGGTTGATTCTCGCGGCGCCCGAGGTGATCAGTCTGACGGAAAGTCTATTGTGGGTAGATCGTTAAAATGCATGATTGATCGACATTACCCAAACCAATCACGCTTACCAAACAAGTGGTTAGAGTTTTGGCATTAAAGGTGTACGACCCAACCGTACAACTAGGTCCATTTTAAGTAAAACAAGTATTTTTGTACCGCGTGCGCAATTAAAAGTTTAGTTCACGATACGTCTTCGTCGCGTGCACTAATCATTATTTTGTATCTTACATAACAAACAGTACAAATTTTTGATTCTGACTCTAAATTTATTTCATCACCACTGCTCTTAAAACTGTGAAGGAAAACATCGTGTGGGTACGATGTTCTAGAATCAAAAATTTTAAGACATGTCATATTCACCAACCCACACTGAGCTCGCGTGATGGATTACGGCCCATTTTCTCTCCTAGAGAGGAAGCCTGGGGTCCCGGAATTGAGAACATGATAAGGCAATCAGAATTATGCCCTTTAATTTTTTGAAGCCTTAACATTTAATTTGTACCCTACAAGGGTAAAGCAACTGCAAACATAATAAATTAGTATCTTTAATTGTAACCACAAGAAAAAATCGGGCTTGTTGAGAACAATGTGTCAGAAACTAACGTCCAATGTGTACCATAGGAGAATTGTGTTTCTCTTTTGAAAGTCGATTGTAAACATTCATGTAGATCTACATGTATTAAGGGGATAGCTCCAGGGTAGCCCGAAAAATTCAATTTTCTTACGTTTTTTGCAATTTGCAGGTCAGTATTAGGTTGTATGTGTCTAAATTTGATTCGCGGCCGTAGCAGAATTATAGTCATTAAAATCACCAATACAACTCTTTCAGATAGAATTGATGCCAAATGTCATGATTTCATGACATACTTACAATTGACATCAATTCTAACAGACAGACTGAAAGAGTTGCATTGATGATTTTAATGGTTATAATTCTATAAATACATACTTGTTATAGCCGCGAATCAAATTTTGACCAAGATACAACCTAATACTGACCTGCTAATTGCAAAAAACGTAAGAAAATTTGAATTTCAAGGGGTTACCCTGGCGCATCCACCTTAAGGATAAATCTGTGTCTGAGGGCAACCAGAGATGAGCCTTTAGCAAATCTTTGTATTATAGACTTGCATACAGTGTTGGTTATACAATGCAGTTTAACAGAAGGTACAAAAATACTATTCTGTACAATGTAACTGCTAAAATATTAGTCTAAAACTATTATATTACAAATTACAGGTCGTATGTAACAAAACAAAAATTCAACCACACGCTACAAAATATAGGCTTTTATCAAAAACTACAAAAGTTCTAACCATGTCACTGTTATAGCTGTCCGGAAACAGTTGGAGGCATTTATTTTAATTCAATCTCTGATTTGACGCCAGCAAATACTAAAATACATACCTACTTCTAACTCGACAAAAACATAATCTAAGTCCTGACTTAGTCCGTACTTATTACACGGAACTTCAACTAATAAAGAGTGCCATACAAAAAAATGCCTGAAATGGACAGACACTACTAATAGTTCTTAATTCTAAATATGTATAGTAAAATAAGGTTTGGGCTCGACTCGCACCTTGAATCTTGTCCCTAATTGCCTAAGTCTATCTACTCGCCCCCTTGAATATTAGACACCCCAAATCGCCCCCGATAGTTAGTAAGTTAAAAAAACTTTTTTACAAAAAAATAGAACCGACTTCCAAAAAAAGTGCAAAATAACTTTAATTTCGGCAGTCGGTGTTCCTGTTTTGTGTCTTCGTTTTTTGACACCGACTTCCGAAATTAAAGTTATTTTGCACTTTTTTTGGAAGTCGGTCCTATTTTTTTGTAAAAAAGTTTTTTATTTTTCACTTTTTAGTTGTGGTTCCCCATTAAACTGTGTTAACAATTCATAGACATACGATAGCAGCAATCGCGGTTGATTTGCTGTCAATTTTTGAAGAGTTCCGATGTCTGTCTCCGAAACCCATCATCAGATCTTTTTGAAATTTAAATGGGACCATTTCGGAATAAACCCCTTTCGAACAAAAAAGAATTTTGCAAATCCGTCAGTATATGCCCGGAGTTATGCCCAAACATAAATAAAAAAAAATACAAACATCCGATTTAATAACCTACTCTTTTTTCGAAGTCGGTTAAAAAGTACTGTCAGCACTCAAGTTTTTAAATATAGACGTTTTGAAATTCGACTGTCCTAATTGTTTATTTATTAGAACTATCAGGAAAGCAGGAATGAACTGGAACTAAGACTAAGACTTCTATCGATATAGTGAATACTCTAAATTCCTTATTGTGTTTAATCGTCGGTGCACAACTTAGTGAGATTGTTTAGAATTATATTTTCTGTTCATTTCTGTCACCCTGGTACTTTTCAAAACAACAAATGATTCAATATCAAAACCTGTATTTTTACCATTATTGAGCTAAGTAATAAGTCGCTTAAGCACCAAGATCCAGTTAATTTCTGCGGCTGCGTTGCAACTCATTCCTATTCCCAACTCCCCCGGTCCGTATATATCTACCAACATATACAGGTAAAAGGCGCAAAAATACTGATAGTAAGAAAAGTGCTTATACGTGGTTAATTATAATTTACAATAATTAAACCTCTCTGCTAAAAATCACATAAAATAATTTAAACCATAGCCCAAAAAATCACAATTTGTACAATCATTAAAACTCTCTGCTAAAAATCAGTATGTGTATAAAAAATTACACTCTCGTCTAAGAAATTACAGTTTTTACAATAATTAAAGCTTCCTGTTAAAATATCACAGTCTGTTTATAAAATAATTTAACCTATCGCCTAAGAAAAAAGATCATGAGCAAAATTTATACGTGATAAATAAGTATCTATTCTCTACATCGTAGCACTTTGCCGACAAACTGTACCCATGCAGCTGATAAGCATAACAAAGCGGGTGAGTTGGGACTAGGGATGAGTTGCAACTAAGCCATTTCTGCTTCCCTGGTAGTAGACAGTTGAATTTTTAAAACGTCTATCTATATCATTTATTGCGAATCTTTCAAGCTCTTCTCAATGTTTCATCGTTGGTGCGTTTCGAGGAATACCCTGGTGAGATTACAGATAGAGTTATGTAATCAAACATGGCGTTTGTTTTTATAATATGTGAATTCTTTTTTATAACCATACCACTTTTGGTTCAATTTCAAAGGAAATGCCGCAAAGGGCGAATCGATACTCCAAAATAATTAGTAGCGACATCTATGACGCTACATACGAACTAAAAACAGCAAATTCCTACATCGCGCAAGTAGAGTTCTCCGCGCGATTTGAACATATACAACAGCCCAAAATCAACCATCGGGCAGTTGCCCGGACCAGACAAAACACCCGTCTGGTCGGAGGATCCTACCTTTTCAATGGAGGTTTTGGGACTTTACACTCTGTTCCGCATACCTCTATAAATTATTTAAATATATATTTTCAACTCGCCCCTTCGTAAGGGGCGAGTCTACACCAAAATAATAACAAAACGGGGTAAGTGGAACAGTTTAATCGAAAGGGGCAAGATCCGAGGGGTGAGCCGAGCCCTCACCTAAAATAATTCATATGACTGTTTAACTGTAAACATAAATAACGATCACTAAAATATTAAACTTGATATCGGCCTTATAAAGCAAAACCATGAATCAAGTAAACAATAAAAAAACAAGAAATTAACTAATTTCGAACTGTCAGTTAAGCAAAGGACATGTGATTCATACAGCCTACGATACGTTTTCTATTAAAAAAAATACTGACATGCATAATTATAATTATTATATTAATTAGATTTACGGTAAATATAAGTCGAATTATATTAAATTAATGATAACTGTGCACTAATTCTATAAATAGTTCGAATAGGATTATTTCACGATTCCTCTTTGACTGAATTTCACTTAATAATGTCAAATAAATACGACCTCCAATAAAAACATAAAGCGGATATCAAGTTAAATATTTTATTGATTGCTATATTTCACCCTAATTAAACAAACTTAAGAATTATATCATTATACTTAGTTTATTCTAAATAGAATTAGGGACTAATAAGTAGTTTCTGTCCATTTCAGGCATATTTTAGGCATTCCCCTTTGCATACATACTGTACCTAGATCTGTCTTATCTCGTGATCTCGTTTATGGCAGGTACCAGAGTTTGAGATTGCTATAGAAGCAAGATAAGAAAATGTCTGAACAGCGAGTACCTAAGTGATTGAGTTTGTCTTTAATTTTGACGGCAAGTTGTCACAATCAAGACTTTCATTAACGCTGCAACCGTGATATAAAATAAAAGAGGAACTTTGTTTACTTTACGTTGCCGATTGAACGTATTTTCAACTCAATAAAGCGAGTTCAAACTGCTGAAAAGTTCGTTCTAAAGCACTCAAGAAAACTAAAGTTAAGTGAATCGTAAAATGTGTTTCTAAATACGATTTCAGTTCATAGTTTATCGAATTACTAGTAGTGCTCAATGGTTTGGAAGCAAGTCTGTGCATTTGACCTCAGTGGGATGGCATTTTTTTGCAATAATTTCGAGATTTTGTTATTTTAAATTTGTTATTTGGAAGTGTGTATCTAAATCCCGGTTATTGAAAATAAGCGGCCTGTTTATTCGCCCCTGAAAGATATTGTATTGTAATATTACCAAACCCTTACAAAATAATCTTATAATTTTACTGTATTTTGTTTAATTATGCTTTCACGCAGTTGGTCCTAAGCTGACATCAAAACTTGGATGCTTATTAAAAAGCTTCTCGCTTTTGTGATTACATTAACGATGGGGAATTTTACACAAACTTTCTGAATGTAGGCCCCGGATTTTCATTACCTTTTCATAATATTTACAAAATCTATCAACACAGATTATAATTGAAACATAAATTAGTAACAGGACACATTTATTTTAGGTTAGTAGACCTAAAAAGCAATCATAATTCTCTCGCTCTTTTTTAGAAAACGGGCGAAACAAAACTGTGATTTGATCACACTCAAGAAAGTGGTTATTTTAGTAAAGAGCCTGTGTTGTTCTGTTGCATCACAGCAAGAGCTCATTTCCTCTGTATGCCGGGCGCCCACAAAAATCTCAAACCGTGACGCTTCTTAGCCGGCCAAGTGCGAGTTGGACTCGCGCGCTTGGGGTCCCGAACGAGTCACATAATTTTTAAATGGCTTCTAAAAAAGTAAAAATCTTTTTAGGACAATTTTTTACAAGAACTTATAAATACCAATAAAAACTAAGATACCTATGTATCTATGTTTTAATTAGTATTTTTATTATAGTTGTACGCTTATGCGTACCTCCTACTATTATATTTTAGGCTTATCCTTAAAACAGTGTAAGAGACTTTCACGCCTCAAGCTTTAAAGAAATGTTAGAGTTACAACTATAACATTTTCAGCTTACGTTTTTATTTGATTGAAGCTTGCCTTAAAAAGATTTTAATTTATGTATAGTACCTACTTTACTTTTTACTTTTAACATTACATATTATTGAAATACTTGTCCTGACACCAGGAGCGTATCTACTGTAAGGCCGAAAGTTTCAGTAAGTACCTAGGGCAGCAGTAATCTGATATTATTCTAGCCAGCTGCCCAGTAACTTCTTGTCAGTCAAAAGAAAACAAAATCTATACGCCCTGTGCTATAACTTGTCAAAACAAATCCACCTATCCTTATCTCATCAGGCTACATTGTTAAGTTGATTATTTCCTATGATGAACGTCCAGATCCAACATCAGACCCTGGACTATACCTGGAACTATAGTTTTAGTCAACACAAAATCGACGAGACCAAACAATACGACACTTTCTTGTTTAGTATCTATGGTACCCTTCTGGTTCTACTAGTCACCACCTAGTTTAATGACACTTGTCAGAAACTAGGTACATATCCAATGAGTCAAATCACGACGGTGCTATATTCTATGGATGAAAATCCATTAATTATATAATCAGACCCTGACCACCTTCTAGTGTAATAACACTAGTCAGTACAAATTCAATAAACCCAAACACGATATGTTATCATGTTTAGTTGAGGAGTTGTTATGGATGGTCACCTTTCGGTTTTATCATCAGACCCTGGGTACCAACACCACCAAATGTAATATCGCTTGTCAATGCATATTCAATAAACTGAAACACGATGGTATTACTACACGCAGCGGACATACGGCGCTCTGCGTGTTCAGTACAATAACGCGTTCCGGGTGCTGATGGGGCTGCCGCGCCACTGCAGCGCCTCCGCGATGTTCGCGGCGGCTGACACAGACGGCTTTGCGGCCATAATGCGCAAACGGTGCGCTTCTATCATGCGCCGCACGCGCGACAGTCCCATCACCATCCTGCGAGCGCTGGCGGACCGGTGGGACTCTCCGATGTTGGCTCGCTGGATACGGCTGCACGCAGTCATATAGTGATTTGCCACCATCATCGGAGCCCAGTGGGACCTCCCACTTGTTATTCCTTCAATTATTACTAACACTAGTCTGTAAGCTCGCAATTGTACTAACAAATATGGATGTAATATGAGTCCGAAATAAATGATTTATTATTATTATTATCCCGTTTATTCATTTTTTAAACATATTAATTACATTTTTAAATATTTAAATATAAAGGATAAAAAAAAAAACATTTAAAAATATAAAAAATAGTATCCCACCGGTATCGGGAATAGGGTCCAAGCTACCGGCGGTCAGGGCTCCAGAGAGAGGAACCGCCTGACAATGCGAGCCGTGTCCAGAAGTACTGCTTTCTGAATCAAGCCCTTGATCCAGCCGCCTAACGAGAGCCTCCTGAGGTGTTGGTCGAGGCTCGTGGCTATTAAGCCATTGGCTGACACGACTATCGGTACAATGATCGCTGAGTCCACATCCCACATGTCGACAACCTCGCGAGCCAAGTCAATATACTTGATTTGTTTATCTTTCTCGGCTTTCACGAGGTTCTCGTCATGTGGGACGGTAATATCAACAATCATTGCACGCCTCTCGATTCGGTCCACCACCACTATATCAGGCTTATTGGCTACAATAGTCCTGTCAGTGATGATGGACCGATCCCAGTACAATGAGATATGACCATTATCGAGAACTGGGTCGGGCGCATATCTGTAGTACGGCACTTCCGATTCCACAAGAGAGTACTTCAGAGCAAGTTGCTGATGGATAATCCTGGCTACAAGGTTGTGCCTGTGCAAGTACTCACCGTTAGCTAGACGAGAACAACCAGAGATTATGTGGCGGATTGATTCTCCCGGACGATGACATGCCCGACATATGTCAACCGTGCCGTCCTTCACAATAAATCTCCGGTAGTTATTCGTCATGATAACTTCGTCCATAATTGCACAGACAAAACCTTCGGTTTCCCCAAAGAGGTCACCGACACGCAACCAGGTTACGGACGCTAGTTGGTCTACATCGGACCCATGTAGGGCCCGGAAAAAGCGTCCGTGAAGTTCCTTACTCTGCCATACTTCCCTGCGACCGTTAGTGTCAAGCACTAGAGGTTTGCGCCAGTTCTCGTTAGCCAAGGAGAGTGGGGTAAGGCCCTTGTCCACCGCCACTACATCTCGATGCATACCCACGTCAGCAGCTAGGAAATATTCCCTCAGACTGCATACCTCGCGGTTGTGTAGGGTCTTAGCATTTAAAAAGCCTCGGCCTCCACACTTCCGCGGAATATACAGTCTCATCACTGACGAACGTGGGTGATGCATTCGGTATGCAGTTAGTAGTGTACGGACCCGCCTATCCAGGGTGTCAAGTTCTGTTTGAGTCCATTTGAGTACGCCGAAAGAGTACATCAATACTGGCATGACCCAACCGTTGAAGGCGCGCACCTTGTTTCCGCCCGATAGAAGGCTATTAAATACCTTCTTCAGGCGGCCAAAGAAGCGCTCCCTCAACGATTGCTTCATGTCAGCAACATTAATACCTAACGCTTCCGACATACCCAAATATTTATAGGTTTCGGTTGGAGAGAGGGATCTCAGGTTTATGGAATCCGAGAGTTGTGTTCCCACGGATTCCACAATCTCCCCTCGCTTTACATGCATGACTGCACATTTGTCCACACCAAACTCCATCCTGATGGCACTACTGAAGGTTTCAGTTACCTTCAGTAGCTCCATCAGTTGCAGATTGTTGGGGGCAAAAAGTTTCAGGTCATCCATGTAAAGGAGGTGAGATATTACCTGACCACCTCTCTTCAACCGATAGCCTAGCCCTGAAGCCTCCAGCAGTGTGCTTAGAGGGTTCAAGGCTAGGCAAAACCAAAGCGGACTCAAACTGTCACCCTGGAATATACCCCGCTCGATCCTTACCGGTTCGCTATTCCTCTGGATATTCGACATCCTGGATAGCGAAGGACCGTCCTCCATTGCCTCATACACGACATCAAGAAGGTGCGTAGCATTGCATCAACTTTATACAATTCTAGCACCCTCATGAGCCATGTATGAGGAACTGAGTCATAGGCCTTCTTATAGTCTATCCAACATGTCGACAGATCCTTTCGGGAACGCCGAACCTGCTGGCTAATGGTCATATCTATGAGGAGAAGCTCCTTAGTACCACGGGACCCATTCCTACATCCATTTTGAGAGGCAGACATGATACAGTTACTATCAATATGTGTGTTAATCTTAGCTCTCAAAATGGATGTAAGAACCTTATAGACCGTCGGTAAGCACGTGATCGGTCTATAATTTTTAGGTTCCGCAGTACTACCTGTTTTATGGAGCAGGTGGGTTATTCCAGTTGTAAGGAACTCGGGTAGCGAACCAGACTCCAAGGCTGCCTGGTATTGAGATGCCAAGCGAGCGTGCGACCTTTGTAGCCACTTTATCCAAAAATTGTGCAGCCCGTCCGGCCCTGGAGATTTCCAATTAGGCAACGGACGGACTGCACGGGCTACATCTTGGGGGCTGATAGTGATTGCCCCCATTTCTGTTATTGGATCGCACGCTCGCTCGATCTCTCGATATTATTATTATTATGTCGTTTATTAATTTTCTATACATATATAAATTATAATTTTAAATATTTCTTACAAATCATATAAAAAAGAATTATTATTATTATTATTATCTTATTTGGTTGCGGAGATCCGATGGATACATTCCGACTCCATCATCAGACCCTGGGTACTACCAAGTGTAAAATCACTTTTCAATATACATCAAATGAGTCCAAATACGATGGTGCTATCTTTTTTGGTTGCGGAGATCCTATGGACACCTTTCGGTTTCATCATCAGACCTTAGACATCACCTAGTCGGGCGCGGATAAATTCATAACAGAGTTAACGTGCCCCGGGGCACTCAGGCAAGGAAGGAATAGGGGTGGGTTTTAGTCAGTAAGAGTCTGACACGCCCTCCCACTCCACCTAGAGTGGAAGAAGTCATAGGATGATTTCCCAACCCAAAAAAAAAACGCATCACCCAGTCAAACGTAATTTGTTAAAACATATGCAATGAGACCAAACACGATGGTGCCATCTTGTTTGAGTTTTGGTTGAGGAGATCCTTTAGCCACCTTCCAGCTTCATCATCAGACCAGCTTCATCCTACTATATTATTGCATTGGATACTTAATTTTATGAGTAATGCAAGTTTTAGCTTAATCAAAGACCAGAAAGTGTTTGAAAAATGGGTTACTAATTTGTAACCGAATACAAACCAAACCAAGTTAAATAAAGTTTTTAAAAATATAGACTTCTCATAGGTTTTCCTGTAATATTTTAGACTAAATAGTTTCAGAGATAAGGGGGGGAGGTTCAATTTTTGTATATTTTCTTAAATAACTTTTAAAACGATTCAATTTAAAATTCATCATTCTCCTGCCCTTATCCCAATTTATTTGGGGTCGGCGCAACATGTCTTTTTTTTCATACTTCTCTATTAGTCATCCTCACTGTAGTCCCCTTCAATTTGATATGTCGCACGGTACAGTTTGAAAAACTTTATTTTTAAATTTTCCGATATTCCCCCTTAAAGTGACCCTCATATTCCTAATTTATTTATTTACGTTACTCGTCCGTATTGAGGTCATAGAAATACACCTGTTTAGAAAATTTCAACTTAATCGGGCCAGTAGATTCGGAGTAAATTGTCTGTGACAGACGCACGAGTGATCCTATAAGGGTTTCGATTTTACATTCGGATGTTCGGAACCTTAAAAACGATGTAGCAGTAACGATAAATTTTCGAAATATATTGACACATGTTTCTGGAGAAAGTAGGGAAAATATCTCTATTAACACGGTTATGGAAGAAGAAGATGCCTCCCAATATTTGGTAGAGTTTTTAGATTCCCTAAATACACCAGGAAACAAAATTTATTTAAAAGTCGGAGTGCCAATCATTCTAATCAGATATTTAAGTCCTCCAAAACTATGCAACGGCGGCACTCGGCTGAAAGTAACAAAATATCTCCAATGAAATGTCATCGAAGCCGAAAACATAACAGGTAGCGGCTCCGGTAATGTAGTTTTCATTCCCAGGATCCCCCTTATTCGTACTAATTTTCCGTTTTGTTTCAAACGTGTTCAATTTCCAGTAATCCTCTGTTACGCCATGACCATTAACAAAGCCCCTCATTGCCGGGGTAGACCTCACTTTTGATTGCTTTTCTCATGACCAACTTTATGTTGCTCTATCACCTGTTAGCAACCTTAGCAACCTTTTTGTATACGCTCCGGGTGATTCCACCGCTAACATAGTATATAAAGAAGCATTAACATAATCAAGTTTCTCATTGGATAAAGTTATAAGACCTTTATTCGCAAATTGTTTATTTTAAATAGAAGCGGTGATACAGTCAGTGCATTGCATTGACTTCTTCTTATTTTCTATAGCCGTCAGGTAAAGCAGGTAACACAGGGTATTGACTGTACTCTTATCTAAGCGAGACATTTCAGTTTTCGACAACCACGCGAACGACGTCGCGGGCACAGTTAGTCCTACATATAAATGCGTACGTAAAATGGATGTAGTTGTACGGTTCGATTGTACATCCTCTGAATTCTTGTTGGGTAAGCGTGCTTGGTTTTGGCAATTTCGATCGATTGTGCATTTTAACGATCAACCAACATTAGACTGGACCGTGAATCCACGCGTGAGCCACCGTCACTCAGGTACAGCTTCAATCAAGCTTATTTGGCAGATGCCAAATATAATTACGCAAATATTTGGGCCGACATAGATTTACCTAAACCAGATAAAAATTGAAACATAAATTAGTAACAGAACGCATTTATTTTTAGGATATGTATAATTTACGCTGCATATTGTAAATCATATTTTTGTTACGCCCGTTTTCTAAAAATGCGTTGTCAAATCTCGTACCTAGTAATTTGACTGGCTTTTAGGTGAACCTAAAAGCCTATCAAACTTTACTTTCATCAGGTAAACAAACATAAACGTTGATTGCGTATACCAGGAATTAATTTTTTTGCCTTCTTTTCTCTACGTTTCAGTTTCAGTCAAACTAACAAATACCAGAAACGGATAAGAAACAAGCCGCAAGAACGCGCACTGCCGCCGTTCCATCTTACTAGGCAGATGACGGCCGGGATCATCACAGAGAGAAACAAGCCGCAAGAACGCACAGTTCCATAATTCCATCCTATAAGGCAGATTACGGCCGGGATCATCACAGAGAGAAACAAACCGCAAGAACGCGCACTTCCGCCGTTCCATCCTACAAGGCAGATGACGGCCGGGATCATCACAGGAGAAACAAACCGCAAGAACGCGCACTTCCGCCGTTCCATCCTACAAGGCAGATGACAGCCGTGATCATCACAGACAGAAACAAACCGCAAGAACGCGCACTTCCGCCGTTCCATCCTACAAGACAGATGATGGCCGGGATCATCACAGAGAGATCTCACCTATTTCCTGATTTACAAATAGAGACAAAACTCATTTTACTTCGCCAGTAATTTGCTCAAATGATTGCAAAACGAAAGTATCCAACCCTCCAAAAAATTACTCTTCAACAATTTTGTGACTGGCTAAACTTTTAAGTTGTTTTAATGGTTGCAGCTAATGGAAAAGTTTTCAAGTAACCTACCTACAATTTTTACTTGAGCCTCCCACGCAAGCTGTAGGAATATGTTCAAAAGTGTAATCAAGAATAATGTATTTGTTACCGTTAGAATGCAGAATACGTTTATATGCGCATTAACTAAATAATAATCGGATGATTACCGGGTACGATCCATTGAAGTGGAAAATATTAATAAAAATAGCAAATATTTGCAGATTAAGTACCTAGTTAAGCTGCATATGCATTAATGAATTCTACACCGTTAAATCGCGGCAAACAGTAAACGAAACTCTTTTAACTTAACTTTTAACTCGCACTTGTATGTACCGGCCAAACCTTAGTAAGGCCAAACTAGTTTATCCCAGGCCAAATCGGTTTATCCTCGGGTCAAAATATACTAGTTTAGCCCAGGATAATCTAATTTAGCCTAGGTGGAACTGAAGTATTATTTATTCTAAACTTTTACTAGATATTTTAAACAATGCCGGATGTTCAGCCAGCAATGTGCTAACGAAGGTCGTAAGTAAGATAGGCTGACGGAGCCCCGCCGCACGGAGCGTCTATTTCTGTCTGCAGGGTTTAAAGGAACCTAACACGAAGGGAATGAAGGGGACTTTGTCTCCCCTTCATCTAACTCGAACCTAGCCTGTCCACGTCGGGGTACCCTAAGTTCCCGAGTTCGCTTCGCTCGCTCTAGTAGTTACTCAGTTCAACTTTAACAAATTATATAAATGAGTTAGAATGTTTTATTCAAGGAAAAACCCAGTTACTTTTCCGTATGCTTGGTCGTAAGTCTGCAGATTACTAGGAAGTCTGCAGATTGACTAGTAAGGACTGAAACAGTTTTTTCTACTTTAACAGACTCAGCGAGACAATCTAACTAGTTAATCTGCACTCTAACTGATTTACGCACATTAGCGGTAACATTATACATAAATCTCGAACATGTGCAAGTCCACGAGCTTAGTAGGTACCTATGTATATAGAAAAGAATACAACACCTTTGCGGCAGATAAATGGAATAAATACATCATGTCAGAATAGATGTTATAAAAATGGGCCCTTATCGCCATCTGCGATCCTTGACATTTATCTACCACAATATGTATACTATACCGAAGGATAGACACAATGTCGATAAAATGAAAATACGGAATATGGTTAAATTTTCTAATTTAATTTTCTGCTTGGGAAAATACGTTATTCTCTAATACATTTTCATTACGAACTTCTGGCACGCTCGTCGGTTTTCTGTATAATATTCGCATTACATGTCAATGCTTGGTACATATATACCTACAGACCTACCTTCCAAAACATGGATCCAATTTACAAATACCTAGTATTGACCGTAAGTGTTATGGAAGGACTGAGCGAACAAATATATTATTATGATCAACTTTTAGTTTAATACCTAACTAATAATAATGCGAGTAGTTGAAATGTAATTTATAAATTCAATGATTATTAAGCTCAGGTTAGTTTAATAATTAATTTATAAAACTGCGTGTAATTTTTTATCCAGTTCATATCTGGATAAAAATTATAAAAAAAATCAGCTTTTCGTTTCAGCTATGCTTCTCAGAGCCGAAACGAAAGCATGTGAGCATGCTGTCACATACTATGCGAAGCGCGGGACGCCTGTTTATGCCTGTTTCCTGGACTTATCAAGGGTTTTTGATCTGGTTTCCTATGATGTGTTATGGAGTAAATCAGAGCGTGTTGAGCTACCCAAGGCGCTCATTAACATCTTAAAGTTTATGTATGGAAACCAGATCAACACTGTACGATGGGCTGGGGCGATGTCTCGTCCATAATTATGGGTTGGAGTGTGGGGTGAGGCAGGGTGGGTTGAGCTCACCAACGCTCTTCAACCTATTATATTATATTCACTTCCCGTTAAAATTACGCTCTTTCGAGCCTACTGTACCTCACTCTACACGTGCAGCTTGCGAGGATCGCCCAGAGGACACGGTGGAGCATACGGTGGAGGTTTGCCCCGCTTGGGCAGAACACCGCCGTGTCCTCGTGGATGCGATAGGCGACAGCGACCTCTCGCGCCGTGCCCTGGTTCAGGCCATGGTACGGAGCGAGAGGGAATGGGAGGCCGTCTCCTCCTTCTGCGAAGCAGTAATGCTCGCGAAGAGGGAGGCGGCACACGTTAGGGAGGCTCAGCAACAGCCGAGTCGCCCTAGCGCCCCCAGCCGCGACCGCCGCAGGAGACGCCAGGGGCCGCGAGACGATCTCCGGCCACCGTAGACCCGGGCCTGCGGACGGCGAGTAGTGGGTAACTCGCCGCCCGATCAGCACCAGGCCCGAGAGTCGACGGCGCGTAGTGTTCCACGCGCGCCTCAAAGAGTTGTCAGCAAAGTGTAGGGGCCTGCCAAGGCCGGTGCCTGCCCGGGGGTGGAGGATAAATTCGAAAGAGTTACCTCGCCCCCGGGCACTCGAGGCAGGGAGGAACAGGGGTGGGTTTTAGTCAGTAAGAGTCTGACACACCCTTCCGCTCCACCCTAGAGCGGAAGAAGTCATAGGATGATTTCCCACCCCCCAAAAAAAAAAAAAAAAAACACGTGCAGCTTGTGGGCTAAATGTACGCAAAGATCGTAGCGCTCTCCGCGTGCAATTTAATAACGCGTTTAGGATGCTGGTGGGGCTGCCCCGCTTCTGTAGTGCGTCGCGGATGTTCGCGGATGCGCATGTTGATTGTTTTTACACAACAATGCGCAAGAGGTGCACTTCCCTGGTGCGCAGGGTGCGGGGCAGCACTAACAGTATCCTAAGCATGATAGCCAGTCGCCTGAACTGTGAGTACGTGGGTCGCTGTTGTGCCGTCTCCCATGGGTTGGCGCAACGGTGATCCGCTGATTATAAATGAATTGTTGTGTTGTTTGTTTTTGTGTTGTGTTGAATCGTTGCTTCAATATTTCAGCTAGAATGCTAAATCAATGGTTACTTATTTGTGTGTCAATGTTTTTGTTATTTTTATGTCACTAACATAGTTTTTTAAGTTTGTTTTTGTTACTAACATTTTATGAGTAACAACTCGCAATATATTATTAGTATTATTCCATTTATTTAATTTTATATACATACAATTTTAAATTTTTAAATATTTTGGTACTTAGAAAAACATAAATAAATACAAAAACATTTAAAAATATAATAAAGTAGTTGCCCACCGTTATCGGGAATAATAATAATAAAAATCTGTGGCCCGGCTGTCAAGTTAACTGACGTAAAAATTTTTCTCACCGAAATTTTTATTACATTTTCTTAAAAATAAACCAAAAATAATGTCCAAACCAAAAATACGAACCAGAAAAAAATAAGAAATCATCAAAACAATAACCAATGCCGAAAAACCAAGATATAAACAATAACATGGCGAGAATATAATGGACCTAACAACGAAATGCTGACAAGAAGCCGGGCCAAATTGCTGACCACACACCCAACATCTTCGGGTTCGTCGCTCAGCTCCGCCTCGCAGCCGCCGGGACCTTTTTTTTTTTTTTGTTGCCGGGGTGGAAAATCCTCATGGATGTCCTTCGCCCGGGGCGGGCGAAGGGGTCTGTCAGACTCTTACTGACTAAAAACCACCCCGGTGTTCCGTCCCACACTTGGACCGGGGATCTTAAGAGGTAGTACGACTTCCATGATCCCCGGCTAGTGCCGGCCCGCCTGTGCGGGCCACCTCTGGTCCGCGGGAAGAGTGAGGTGTCCTCCCCCCGCGACGTCTAATAGGGGCGCACGTGGAACACTACGCGCTGCCGCCTCGGGACCTGCTGGATGGGGGGCGGCGGACGACCCCGAGTCCACCGGCCCTCTGGACCCATTTAGGGGGGCTGGAAGAGGGCGTTGTCCGCCCTCCGCCGACGCCCGGTACGCCTGCTGCGGATCGGGAGAGTGGCCACGGCCTCCCTCTCCCTCTCCGCAGCCTCCTTCTGCGAAATTACGGCTTCACAGAAGGAGATCACCGCATCCCATGACTCGGCGCTCCCGACCATCGAACGAGCGACGGCCGGCAGCGACAGGTCGGGGCCCACTTCGGATACGAGGGCACAGCGCTGCTCCTCCCATGCGGCACACTCTGCCAGTGTGTGCTGCGCCGTGTCCTCCCGACAGTCGGTGCAGTGATGGCACCGAGCGTCCGGCTCCCTGTTTATTTGACACAAGTACTTCCCGAAGCAGCCATGCCCGGAGAGCACCTGCGTCGCTCTAAACGACAGGGAGCCGTGCTTCCTCCCGAGCCATTCGTCGAGCACTGGTCGGATCGCGTCGACGGTAGCAAGGCCGGCGGTAGGGCGCGAAAGCCTATCCCGCCATTCTGCCACCATGACCTCGCGGAGCTGTGACCGACGCAACTCGATCTCGCACTGAATCGGTTCACCACCCCGCGTCCGCACCTCCTCGCGCCACCGGTACAGCGAGGCGAGGACTCTTGCCTCCAAATCCCAGGGCGCAGATCCAGCCAGTGCACAACCCGCCTCGTAAGAGATCGTGCGATATCCCCTGATAGCCCTGACGGCCATCGCCCTCTGCGGTCTTCGCAGTATCGCGATGCTGCCGGCCGTCAGGTCAGAAGCCCACACTGGGGCTCCGTACAGGGCCATGGATCGCACGATCCCCAAGTACAACCGCCTACAGGCGGTGCTCGGACCCCCCAGATTGGGAAGCAGCGTTGCGAGCGCGCCCGCGGCACCCATTAACCTAGGTGTTAGCCGCCGATAATGGAGGCCAAAGTCCCACCGGCTGTCGAGCACCAATCCTAGGTACTTCATGGTGGACTCGACAGCGATTTGGACTCCCCCGACCACAATGTGTGATCCCGGCGGCGGCGCCCGTCGGGGGCCATGAAAAACCATGGCCTCCAACTTGTTTAGGGCCACCTCCAGCCCCAGGCGTCGTATGCGACCCACCACCTGTAAGACTGCAGCCGTCACCAGCAACGCTGCTTCTCTGTACGAGCTCCCCCGGGCCGTGTCCAGCGTGTCGTCCGCGTAACACGTCAGGTCCACTCCCGGTTGGAGCTCGCCCCTCAGCACCCAGTCGTAACCGATGTTCCACAGGGGTGGGCCTAGGACCGAGCCCTGTGGAACACCGCACGATATATTGCGACGGCCCTCACCGTCGCGTCCCCTGTAGGTGACACACCTTTCCGCCAAATAAGCCCCAACGATGCGGCGGAGGTAGCGGGGCACCCTGTGGTACCTTAGTGCCTAACGAATACAACTCCAGGGCAGGGTGTTGAAGGCGTTGGATATGTCCAAGGACACCGCCAGCATTACCCCGCCCCGGGAAACCGCTTCCTCCGCCAGGACTCTAACCCGCATTATGGCGTCGATTGTGGAGCGCCCATGCCGAAAACCGAACTGACTGTCGTCCAGATCCGGCCCCTCTTTGTACAAGTGGCTGTCGAGGCGGGCAACAATTATCCGCTCAAAAAGCTTACCCACCTCGTCTAGCAGCACTATGGGCCGGTATGCGGACGGCGAGTCTGCTGGGCGCCCCGCTTTCTTGAGCAGGACCAGACGACCTGTCTTCCACTGAGCGGGGAAGCGGCCCTGCTCAAGGCAAGCTGAGTAGAGTTCTCTCAGCTGGGGCTCTAGCTCCTTCAGAGCGAGAACGAGCGCGCGGCCCGGAACTCCATCGGGTCCCGGGGCCACGGTTTTGGCCCGGAGCCGCATCACGGCCGTCCTCAACTCTGGTTGTGTCACGTCAGGGACGCTTTCCTCGTCCTCCGACTCCGTGGCTGTGGGCAAAGCTATCGGCGGCGGCACGTGCTCTTCTCTATCAGGGAAGCGAGCAGCGACCACTCCTTCCAGCAACTGAGGCTCGAGGCTCTCAGTGAGTGGGGGCGCGCAGGCTCGAAGTTTCCCTCGGACTGTACGATAAGGGCGCCCTCACGGATTTCGATCTAGGGTCGCCAACATCTCTTCCCTGAATCGAGTCTTCGACTCGCCAATGGCCAGCCACAGAGCCTTCTTCGCCGCACGGTACACCTCATACCGCGCGGCTTCTTCTTCCGGAACCCGACGACGTCTCCTCCGGTATCGGGTGTACTGGCGCCTGACCTCCACGCAGGTCCTGCGCATCTGCGCGATTTCGGCGGTCCACCAGTACAACCGGCGCCTTGTGGGTTGAGTGCGGACACGGGGCATGAACGCATCGCAAATTTGCGTCATCACCCCGCGGAACCACTGCGCCTCCTCTTCGACGTCGACGGGTTCATTCGTCACTGACTCCCGGACTCAGGCCTGGATGATTGAGCCGCCGGGACCTACGCCAACCGTGAGTCCAGTGATTTCGGCCGCTGCAGTTGCGTCGAGCTCAAGCGACGAATACACCACTCCGCCGACGACACCACCACCTGCGCGTCGACGGGGAAGAGGCCGACCACCAGCCAGCTTGGAACTTCGAGGCCCGCTAGCTTCTGATAGGGTTCCCGCTGCCGGTGGAAGTGTGCAGCGCATGCGATGAACGCAAACCATTAACGAAAACGTCATGCGCTCATACTTTGGGGCTACAGAGGGGGAAAGTAACCTGACTGCGTACCGTGGTCGGATGCTCTCTCTGTTTCAGGTGCTTAAGCCAGCTGTCAACGTTTCGGCCCAACGACTGTCGGATCAGGTGCGGGTCATCCAGCGTAACCGTATGCTGGATGACCCCGTACTTGATAGACTACGCCTCGAATCATGGAGTAGCCGTGTCTCACCTGTTTCGCCACCGGCCGCGGTGCAACTGCAACCCAGTGCTTCACCGCGACCCGACCACGTTGGTGAGGATGATGATGACGCGGCTATATCCGTGAGTACTCAATGCAATGAACGATTGAGGAGCGCTTTGGAGGATGCATTCCGGGAGTACCCCTCCACACCGCCTTTGCTTAGACCTCGTCTACCTCGTTTGCCCATGCATAAGAAAAATAAGGCGCTGGTGTGTGCTCTAGATTCGCAGCTATCAAATTGTTTTGATAGCAGCAAAGACCTTGCCGATACCCACTCAATCTTATACTGCGCAGCTGCAGCGCAATGTCGTGTAGCTCACGTCAAGTTCACTAATTGTGACAGAGCTACACGACCTGCTGTACCAGCTACAAGCGGCGAGTGGAGCGGTACACTCAGAATCGCACTTTCCAAAGCAACGAAAGGTGGGTTTATAGGGCTTGGGAGTGACCGGACCAAGGTGTATCTGATAGGCATCTACCGGATGATGACGCTATGAGTTCATTCTGGCGCAGCATCTGGTCGGTGCCTGTCAGGCACACCGAGGGTGATTGGACTCGAGAGGTCGAGCGTGCGTGCGACCTTATACCAGAAATGGGGGCAATTACCATCAGCCCCCAAGATGTAGCTCGTGCAGTCCGTCCGTTGCCTAACTTTTAATCTTTTAATCTTTAATAATAATAACTGGAAATCTCCAGGCCGGACGAGCTGCACATTTTCTGGATTAAATGGTTCCAAAGGTCGCACGCTCGCTTGGCAGCTCAGTTCCAGTCTGCCTTAGAGTCAGGATCGCTGCCCCAGTTTCTTACGACAGGAATAACCCACCTGCTCCATTAATCAGGTAGTACTGCGGAACCTAAGAATTATAGACCGATCACGTGTTTACCGACGGTCTATAAAGTTTTTACATCCATTCTGAGAGCTAAAATTAACATCCATATTGATAAAAATCATATCATGTCAGCCTCCCAGAATGGATGTAGGAATGGGTCCCGTGGTACTAAGGAGCTGCTTCTCATCGATATTGCTATTAGCCAACAGGTTTGTCGTTCTCGAAGAGATCTGTCGACATGTTGGATAGATTACAAGAAGGCCTATGACTCGGTGCCACATACATGGCTCATGAGGGTGCTGGAGTTGTACAAAGTTGATGCAACTCTGCGCACCTTCCTGATGTCGTGTATGGGGCAGTGGAGTACAGTCCTTCACTATCCAGGATGTGATAGCGTGGCAAATTCCAGGCCGACAGTCTGAGTCCACTGTGGTTTTGTCTGACCCTCAACCCTCTCAGTACACTACTGGGGGGTTCGGGACAAGGCTATCGGTTGAGAAGAGGTGGTCAGGTCATATCACACCTCCTTTACATGGATGATCTGAAACTCTTTGCCCCCAACAACTTGCAACTAATGAAGCTACTGAAGGTAACAGAAACCTTCAGTAGAGCCATAAGGATGGAATTTGGTGTAGACAAATGTGCAGTCATGCATGTAAAGCGAGGCGAGATTATGGAATACGTGGGCACTCAACTCTCGGATTCCATACACCTTAGATCCCTCTGCTCAACCGAAACCTACAAGTATGTGGGTATGTCGGAAGCGTTAGGCATCAATACTGCTGACGTGAAACAGTCGTTGAGGGAGCGCGTCTTTGGCAGCCTGAATAAAGTACTAAATAGTCTTCTATCAGGCGGAAACAAGGTGCGCGCCTTCAACGGTTGGGTCATGCCGGTATTGATGTACTCCTTCGGCATACTCAAATGGACTCAGACGGAACTTGACACCCTGGATAGGAGGGTCCGCACACTGCTGACCGCAAATCGGATGCATCACCCACGATCATCGGTGATGAGGCTGTATATCCCGCGGAAATGTGGGGGTCGTGGCTTCTTAAATGCTAAGACCCTACACACCGCGAGGTATGCAGCCTTAGGGAATATTTCCTAGAAACCGACGTGGGTATGCATCGAGATGTGGTCGCTGTGGACAAGGGCCTCACCCCGCTCTCCTTGGCAAACGAGAACTGGCGCAAACTTAAAGTACTGGATACTAATGATCACAGGGAAGTATGGCAGAGCAAGGAGCTTCACGGACGCTTTTACCGGGTCCTACATGGACCCGATGTAGATCTCTTAGCGTCCGTATCCTGGCTGCGCTTTGGTGACCTATTCGGGGAAACCGAAGGTTTTGTCTGTGAGATTATGGACGAAGTTATGATGACGAATAACTACCGGAAATATATTGTGAAAGACGGTACGGTTGACATCTGTCGGGCATGCCACCGGCCCAGGGAATCAATCCGACACATTATTTCTGGTTGTTCTCGTCTAGCTAACGGAGACTATTTGTATAGACACAACCTTGTAGCCAGGATAATCCACCAGCAACTTGCTCTTAAATACAATCTTGTGGAATCTCAAGTACCGTACTATAGGTTTTCGAGAACTGGGTCGGGTTCTCGAAAATGGCAATATCACGTTGTATTTGGATCGATCTATCATCACTGATAGGACTATTGTTGCCAATAAGCCTGACATAGTGGTGATAGATCGACAAGAGCGTCGCACAATGATTGTTGATATAGCTGTCCCTCATGACGAGAACCTCGTGAAGGCTGAGAAAGATAAAAAAACAAAGTATCTTGATCTGGTTCGCGAGGTTGTCGACATGTGGGAGGTGGATACAGCAGTCATTGTGCCGATAGTCGTGACGGCCAATTGCTTAATAGCCAAGAGCCTCGACCAACATCTCAGGAGGCTCTCGTTGGGCAGTTCGATCAAGGGCTTGATCCAGAAAGCAGTACTCCTGGACACGGCGCGTATTGTTAGGAGATTCCTTTCTCAGGAGCCCTGACCACCGGTAGCTTGGACCCTATCTTTATTTACGTGATCAAATCAGTGTATTTTGCTCTCTGCCAATCACAACTCATTTACTGCATTACTTCCTGGGGTGGAGCGTGTAAAACACATTTTCTGAAAATTGAGAGAGCGCAAAGAGTCCTTCTTAAAGTCAGCTTATCCTTGCCATTCTATCACCCAACTTGTGATCTCTATAAAAAATGGGAAGTATTGACGGTCCGACAGCTTTTCATCCTTTACACTGTAACTAAACAACATTCCCTATTAAAATATGAACCTGATAAATTCAAAAATCAGCGACGTAAGGATAGAATTTGCACAACCACGGCATTCAATACTAGGACTGCACATAATTTTTTCTGTTACCAGGGTTCTAACTTATATAATAAGTTAAACCGAATCCTTTCAATATATTCAGTACCAAAAACAAAATGTAAATATTTGGTTATGGAGTGGTTACAAAAGTTAGATTACAACCTTACAGAAAATCTACTTCATCAATAAATACTGACCAGGTGACTTTAAAAGGGGTAGTCACCTGGTATTGTCTAGAGTAAAACGAAGTACGGTAAAAATACACTCAACTCATTTAAAAAATATTCACTCAAATTTATAACGACGATTTATTTTTTTATTTCCATAAAAACGGCAACAATTTTTTAACTTGCACCACCGCCTTATCTTAGGAATGCAGTGAACACGGTAAACTCGCTTCTGACTTTTGTTGACCACATCTAATTTTTGTAATTATTTTTTTCTTCTACCCGCACTGTTGTAACAAAGTTAATATAACATAATATTTCATCATGTAAGTGACGATTGTCTTGATGAAGAATAAAGTTCTTTAAACCGAAAGATTTATTAACAAAAAAATCATAGTTAAACTACACTCACACAAACACAAGTTACACCCACACACACAGACAAGCACTTACACAAACACGAAACCCTTGACACAACACATCACAATTCACAACACACCCTAACATACACATACACACATTCATTCTGAAGCGTTTGTTTCTATTTTCGTTTTATGCTTACTTAAAAAGTTATAATTTAACTACCTACCCATGTTTCTCCAACTATAATATTAAATAATCGCTCCTTATATCAAAAAGTGCTATTATATCAGTTCCACTCAAATACATCTGGTCTTGTATCCTTCCGTGAGTGGGGACCTGGTGATTTGAAATACAGGCATTTTCATGCCTACCTCAGACACCAGCTTCTCACATATTATAGACTACCCACGTACCTGTATTAAAATAGATATAAGTAATATTGTAATTAAGATGTAAGGTCTGTTTTTTGTGAGGAGAAATAAATAAACATTATTATTATTATTATTATTATTATCCCGATACCGGTGGGATACTATTTTTTATATTTTTAAGTGTTTTTATATTTTGATATTTTAATATTTAAAAATGTAAATTGTATGTATATATTATAAAATAAATGGAATAATAATAATAATCTTTATTTATCCAAAAAACATACAGAGCTTGAAATACAGTTTGATATTTGGGTTAGAAATTAGATTTTTTATAGTAGTCACCCGTTATAGCATGCGTGGGTACTTAGAAGGGGGCTTTATGATTATTACTATGAACATATTAATTGACTTTACGGTTTTACGTTTAACCTGTGAAGCCCCGCGACTCACTGGTGAGTCGGACAAAAAAAAAATATTAAAGAGAGAAAAAAAAAAAAAAATCGACTGTCAACCCGGGTTGTCGTCGGGGTTCAATTTGACAACCCGGATTTGGCCGCGGGGGTTGAAGGGAATTAAAAACGAATAAAAGGATTTTATTTTTCCAAAATTTTACGTGTTTAGGTAAGGGGTAGCCCTTTTGAATATTAAATACGTAGTAAATTTACCTAAGTATTTTTGTTTCCAAGTAGGTACATTTTATAAATTGGGCGACTATTACTCTTAAACTAACAGAGCTAACTTAGCCGTGATAGTTTTCCTTCAAAATTCGTTATTCATCCTACCATTATGCTTTTTTTCCGAAATTTTTCAAGCCAACAGTTTAGTTTTTTGGGGTTACGCTCGACTCGAACAAGAAATATCTCATTACAGTTTAATATTTCGCAAACGAATCACTGAATCAAAAACATTACTTCACAACCACACTATGGTTTTGATAGACCTATCCAACGATACCCCACACTATAGGATAGGCGAGAAAAAAGAAAATCATCCGCACTTTACATGTACTAACATAAAAAAATCTTTTTCAGTATTTTATTGTTTCGTTTTCTTGGCGTGATTAATATAATTATATACCCATGAAAAATTTCAGCTTTCTAGTACTAACACTCTACGCTATGCCTCTAAAGGACAGACGGACAGACCTAAACTAGCAACAAAAATAACAAACAAAAACAACAAAAATAACAAACAAAAATAACTTCAGCAAAGTACAAGTTAACCTTTTTGAAAATTATCATATAATTTAAAGTTCAATAAAAATGATTATTTATTAGTTCTGCTTAGTGATTGTTATTGAACATTCTAGAAATCAGCATTATTCATTGTAGGAGGGCTGATACGCCACTTTTTTATTCAACTAAAATACTAAGAAGCTGTAAACTGTGGGCGGGGCGTGGGCGCATCTGGGGTATTGTCATGACCTACGAGAACTTTCGAAGAGAAAACAGCACTTAAGGCGCTATTAAATGCCAATAACTTTGAGTGGTTAGCTTACGTGTTCTTTGCTGAGCTCACGTAACGCGTCGTTCGTCCACCTAGTAATAGGACTCGCCCATCAAGGAGCGCTGTCCGAAATTAAACGCATTATTTATAAAACAACAAGTATTATACTAAAACACAAAATATAAATCATTAAATTATCTTTAAAATGGTGAAGGTTTCATAAAAATACGTTTTATAGTTTTTGCATAATTCTCATTTTTTTATCTGCGTTAGACATAACTTTACAAATTAATTACACTATGTTATAAAAATACAATTTCATATATTCAAATATCAAATCACGACGGAAATTGTTTAGAGTAACATATATTTTTTTTAACAAAATAAGACTAGTCGTATAGACGTGATGTTCAATTAAAAACCATCAGAAGTCGTATAACTGCACCTTAAGACCATTGTGTGCCTTAATAATAGGTAAGTTTTTTGACGGGTGCTCCTATGGTAGTGCAAAACTAATTTGATCCAATGTCATTACTCCGAATACTTGACCTCTGTGTTACGATACGGTACGATATAGAACAGTGGTGACCCAGTGGTAACGACCCCGACTTACTAATTGTAGGTCGTGGGGCAGGGGTTTTACTTTGAGTAATTTATTTCATCATCACTGCTCTCAAAACGATGAAGGAAAACATCGTGAGGAAACCGGCATATCCTAGAACAAAAATTGGAAAAAATTGGAAGACATGTGACATCTATCAACCCGGACTGGGCCCGCATGGTGGATTACGGCCCATTCAGCATCCTCGAGAGGCCTGAGTCCCAGCAGTGGAACATTATAAAGCTGATAATGTATGTACGTACAAAAAAAAATGGGCTACGATACTGCGTTGCTGGTGACAACGAGGTACTTTAGTTCGTTGTAACGGTACTTTGACAAACTCGCTTATAAACAGCTTTAGAGATGTTCACTGATGTAAAGAAATAAGTCAGTATATTTACATAAGAGGTTTGATCATTATAACAATATAGCAGCTTTTTGAAGTAAACAATACATTTAGACAAAAAAATATGAAATAGATAATATTAAACAGGAATGCCGTTTACAAAGCATCCCATTAGCACGTTGCGAAAATGACTGAAGGTCAAAGGAAAACTAGGGTAGGGACGATAAGACCAAAAATAACCAGACATTAGTAGAAGGAAATAGGATCCCATAGCTTATGAATTAGTCTGCGGCGTGCCGTGTTCGTCGTTGAAATATTACTTTATAAATAACAAAAAATTTATGAGCAGCAAAAATAGTATAGTTTTTAATAGTTGAACGATGTGCTGCTTGCTAGACATTGTCCAAAATGTTCTTTCAAACGATAATATTACTGCGTACGTAAGTACATAAAAATACTTTCGTATGAAAGAAACCAGTAAAAATCTTGTTACAAGTTTCCTCCGCTCAAACTCAATTTCTCTGATTGAACACTCAAATATATCTTTTGAGTCTCGAGTACCGCCGGCAAGTTATTTATTTATAGATTACAAGAAATGTATAATGCGAAGTTAAGCACTTACCGAAATAGAGTGAAATATGTATTCCTACTTCAAATTTTACATCTTGAAAGCAATTAATGTTCATACAAAAATAACATTATGTCGTACCTTTTAGCATTTAATAAAATGGTTCGTTACACTTATTTTCAAAATATGTCTAACAAATAAGGGTACTAAAATGTTTTATGTATCACGTCAACAGGCTTGATAAACAAGATCAAAGAAGCTGCATGACAAAAACTTTTTAACAAAAAATAGAGCCGACTTTCAAGAGAAAACAAAAAAGTGCAAATAACTTTAATTTCAGAAGTCGGTGTTTTGTATTTTCGTTTTTTGACACCGACTTCCGAAATTAAGTTATTTTGCAATTTTTTCGTTTTCTTTTGGAAGTTGGTTCTATTTTTTTGTACACAAGTTTTCTATTTTTCACTTATTAGTTGTGTTTTTTGTTTCCCATTAACGCGACAGGCCCCGCGCGTCGACATAACAATAGGTTTTTAATTGTGTCTGCTGATGAGGGACTTTTTTTTTTTTTGTCGGGTGGGAAATCATGCAATGACTTCTCCCGCTCTGGGTGGAGCGGGAGGGCGTGTCAGACTCTTACTGACTAAAACCCAACCCTGTTCCTTCCCTGCCTGAGTGTCCAGGGGTGCGGTAACTCATTTTCAGAATTTATCCGCTACCCCTAGGCATGCAGGCACCGGCCACGATGGGCCCCGTCAGTGGTGGCTGACTACATCTCTTTGAGGCGCGCGTGGAACACTACGCGCCGTCGACTCACGGGCCTGGTGCTGATCGAACGGCGAGCTACCCACTGCTCGCCGTCCGCAGGCCCGGGTCTACGGTGGCCGGAAATCGTCTCGCGACGTCCTACGCCTGGTACGCCCAGTACCTCTTCTGCGGTGGTAGCGGCCGGGGCCGCGAGGTCCGCTCCGTTGAGCTTCCCTCACGCGTCCCGCCTCCACCTTCACGAGCATTACTGCTTCGCAGAAGGCGGAGACTGCCTCCCATTCCCTCTCGCTCCGTACCAAGGCCTGAACCAGGGCCGGGCGCGAGAGGTCGCCGCCACCTATCGCATCCACGAGGACACGGCGGTGTTCCGCCCAAGCGGGGCAGACCTCCACCGTATGCTTCACCGTGTCCTCTGGGCGATCCGCGCAGTGGTAACACCCGGGCGTTTCCTCCCGCCCGATCTGATGCAGGAACCTCTCGAAGCAACCGTGTCCGGTGAGGACCTGTGAGGACGCCGTGACGCCTCTCCAGCCACTTCTCATAGAGGGGCACTACCGCCGCAATGGTGGCGTGCCCAGCGCTGGGTTGCGACCGTCGCTGTCTCCATGTCGCCATGAGATCCTGCCGGAGCTCCGTCCGCCGAGCCGCGAGGTGTCGCGGCAGCAGAGTTTCGCCCCGGCGTTTGGCCTCCTCGCGCCACTCCCAGAGCAGTGCGAGGACCCTGACCTCTAGATCCCATGGCGACAGTCCGGCAAGGAGGCTCGCCGCCTCACAGGAGACCGTGCGGTATCCGCGGATGAGCCGAATGGCCATGACCCTTCGGGACGCGTTCAACCGGCGAGCCGGTCGCTTCCTCAGGGAACACGCCCACACCGGTGCTCCGTAAAGGGCCATGGACCGCACGATCCCCGCGTAGAGCCTCCGGCAGGAGGCGTTTGGACCCCCCAGATTGGGCAGGAGCCGCTTCAGAGCAGCACTGGCACGCTCCAATCTGGGAGCCAAACGTCGGAAATGCTCGACGAAGTTCCACCGGCTGTCGAGGGCGAGTCCCAGGTGCTTCATCGTCCCTTCGACGCCGATGTGAACCCCTCCTACCGTTGTCTGGGAACCCGACGGTGGCGCATTCCGAGGACCATGAAAACACATGGCCTCGGACTTGTGCAATGCCACCTCGAGTACCAGTCGCCGGATCCTCTCGACGACTGTTGCAACACCACGTGACATCAAGTTGGCCGCCGCCTGGTACGACCTCCCCTGCGCCAGTACCAGCGTGTCGTCAGCGTAGCAAACTACGCTGACGCCGCTAGGGAGGTCGGCGCGCAGCACCCAGTCGTATCCGATGTTCCACAGAGGTGGCCCCAGGACCGATCCCTGCGGAACACCGCACGACATCTCTCGCCGGTTCCATTCTCCCTAGTGACCGGGGTCGATGACGGCTCTGTCCGTCAAGTAAGCCTCGACTACACGACGGAGGTAGGGCGGCATCCGGTGATACCGGAGTGCCTGCACTATGCAACTCCAGGGCAGGGTGTTGAAGGCATTGGCGATGTCCAGAGACACCGCCAAGACGACCCTACCCCGGGCCACTGCATCTCCCATCGTGAGGGTGCTAATGAGGGACTTGACGCGTTAAATTGTGTTAACAATACATAGAAAAACGATCGCAGTAATCGCGAGTCATCTGCTGTTAGCTATTGAAGAGTTTCACTGTATTATGTACTCTTACCTTCCTTGAAAAATATGCATTTGAATAATGAAAACCCCATCCAAATCGGATCAGTAGTTTACGTGAAAATTACGAACAAACAAACATATATACATACGGGTCGAATACAGAACTCTCCTTTCATGAAGTCAGTTAATAAAACAACGTGAACTAACGTAGCTACACGACTTATACGTACCTATATACCTGTCAGCGTTATACCTACACATCACGTAAATGAGATGGCACATCTTTTCACATGTCCATCAGGGGGCGAGAAAAACCCTTCAGAGCTAAAAATAGGTCCTATCTTTGTCCTCTTACCATTACGTTCTTATACCAGACGTTAAAGTGAAACTTGAAATTGCTTTTTATGCTCCGGCGATTTATTGTTCATCAGAAATGCTAAAAAAAATGTTGGGCCTCCCATACTAATTTTGATGAGCTGATAACATCTTGTACGGTAAGTCCCTTGAAGAAAGTTATTCATTTACTCAGTATCTAGGATATGACTACCCATTTTCGTTACAACCTGTATACTTTGATTTTACTTGTTAAAAGTTTTTTGAAAACGTGGTTTTTTACTCCATTCGGGGATGTGAAACAATTTAAATGGTTATCGTATCTGCTGGATATAATGCCGGATAAACATACAAACTATCAACATTTTCAACTAGGGTTTTGCCTGATATTGTGGTTCAGCAAAAATCAACGTATGCCGTTTTTACTTTCAAGAGCACTTTTTATTGGAATGCTTTAAATGCAATTAATAATCTTTGTAAGTAGTTATAGTAACATCTTTTGTGGATGAATAAATCATATTTTTGGCTAACAAATGACGGTCTGTCAATCACTCCTTTCAGCTTTTCATAAGTTTGTATCATTTCTAAAAAGGACAGAAGCATTATAATAAAAATAGAATCATATATTTTGCCTTTGTACTGACCAAGTGTCACATACACCCCCGAGGTATACGAACTGCTATTGTACTAAACCTTTTTGGGTCAAGTTCTAGCGAAAACCGAAGCGACCCTTTCATTTTCATATGAAACTGAGATCATACATTGACTTATGGTTGGTAAAGTCAGTATTAATTGAATAAAATCCTCAACATACTCGTTTGTAGTGATCAAGCGAACCTAATCATATTAAGGCGCTATTAACTGCCAATGACCTTGTGTGGTTAGCTTGCGTGTTCTGTGCTAAGCTCACGTAACGCGTCGCACGTCCACCCAGTAATGGGACTCACCCATAAAGGAGCACTGTCCGAAATTAGATGCATTATTAATTTATTACACATAAAGCAACAAGTATTAAAATAAAACACTTAGACTGGAGAAGGTTTCATAAAAATACGCTTTATAGTTTTTGCGTGATTCTTTATTTTTTATCCGCGTTAGATATAAATTTACAAATTAATTACACTATGTTACAAAAATATAATTTCAAATATTCTCAGATTCAGATTAAATTACGACGGATTGTCTAGAGTAATATATATACTCGTATATTTTTCAAAAAAATAAGACTAGTCGTTTAGACGTGATGTTCAATTAAAAACCATTAAAAGTCGTATAACTGTGCCTTAAAAGTCACTTTTGATCTGCAAGTATATAATTAAATTGTAATATCATTAAACAGACAGTAATGTTTTGTTGTGTAATGTTGTTATTTATTTATTTATATCGTTATAAATCGAAATTTAGTTTGAATTTAAGTACCCATTTATAATGTTAGCCACATTCTGTGACCACATATATAACGAATTTAATATACCCAATGTAAGCTTGTTTAGGACCCAAATCATCACGGGTTAATTAACACGAATCACGTTTCACTTCAGGAAAGACTCAAATATACGAGTAAGCCTTTACTGAATACTGAAACCTCAATTTCAGCCAGCCTGAAAGGTAAAGGAATTAACTGTAAGCTTCAAATAAATCACGTTATTTGTGTATCAATTTTCGATTCTATTTGAGAGCTGTATTTATAGACTCGCCACATCATAAATCGACTCTGTCTAAAAATACAGCGTGTTTTTTTTGTACGGCACGTTTTTCAGTGAGTTCAAAATATCAATTTCATCACTAGAACAATAAAGCTTAGTTCTGTGCGTGGGTAATTTTAGCAACGTTTTTTTAATGGTGTTAAATGGAACTGAAGCTTAACGTGACTCTTGACTGACGGCCGAGATCAGTGACATTACGAATTTTCCGCTTTCAGACGAAAAGAGTGATTTCAACGCAATTTATTAAGATTATGTGTTGGTACCAAGTAATGCGTTTCCTGGTCTTAAATTAGGAAACCACTTGGATTTCCTTAAAGAGATTAATCAAATATACGAGTATACCTATCCGATCTATATTTGCATAAGCTGTGGTATTTGCTAGTTAACCAAAGTGCTTTGTGCAACAGAAGAAAAAAAAAATGCAGCTAAAATATTTTTTTAAAGGACGGGCAAGCTAATTCATCACACGACACACCTATTTCTAGCAACTAAATAATACTTTTTTCAGCACTTAATTTTCCCTTATTATATTGTCTTAGGCAATGAACTAAGTAGTTTTCTTTTTTTAACTATTAAGCAGTGACTTCATTTATTAACAGCAATCTAAATAATTATCAAAATAGTAACTACTAGCGTCCCGCCCCGGCTCCACACGGGTGCAAATTATTTACACAAACCTTCCTCGTTTATTCTTTTTACGCTGTTTCTATTAGTGTAAATCGTATCAAAATCTGTTGTGTGGTTTAGAAGGAGTACGCGGAGAAACAGGCAAACGCGGAAAGTGACATTGTTTTATGTGTAGAGAAGTAGTAGGTAGTTTGTATTGAACCGAATGGGGAACACCTTCCGCCTGACGTTCCTGTTTCGGATCAAGCCGGAGGTGACCCCCGGGTGTTTCCACTGCGAAGATCGCCCAGAGGACACGGTGGAGCATACGATGGAGGTTTGCCCCACTTGGGCAGAGCACCGCCGTGTCCTCGTGGATGCGATAGGCGGCAGCGACCTCTCGCCCCGTGCCCTGGTTCAGGCCATGGTACGGAGCGAGAGGGAATGGGAAGCCGTCTCCTCCTTCTGCGAAGCAGTAATGCTCGCGAAGAGGGAGGCGGCATACGTTAGGGAGACTCAACAACAGCAGAGTCGCCCTAACGCCCTCAGCAGCAGCCGCCGCAGGAGGCGCCAGGGGCTGCGGGCGCCGCGAGACGATCTCCGGTCACCGTAGACCCGGGCCTGCGGACGGCGAGTAGTGGGTAACTCGCCGCCCGATCAGCACCAGGCCCAAAAGTCGACGGCGCGTAGTGTTCCACGCGCGCCTCAAAGAGTTGTCAGCAAAAGGACAGGGCCTGCCACGGCCGATGCCTGCCGGGGGTTGAGGATAAATTCGAAAGAGTTACCTCGCCCGTGGGCATTCAGGGCAGGGAGGAACAGGGGTGGGTTTTAGTCAGTAAGAGTCTGACACGCCCTTACGCTCCACCCTAGAGCGGAAGAAATCATAGGATGATTACTCACCCCCCAAAAAAAAAAAAAAAACCGAATGGAGAGCCGAGAATTCCAAGTTTCGTTAACTTCATAAACAATTTGTTTTGCAAAACTAGAACAATGATGCGGACCGCGCATCTCTTAAACGTTTACATAAGTTTCAGGTTTTCATTTTAGAGTTTTATTGAAAGAATTTGCCACGCAATATGACGTAGTTAAGAAGAAATCAATACTTCGCAAGTTCGCACTCTTCCAATCATTCACTCAGCTAACATTAATCATGTTTTGATGAAAGCTTTTCAAAAACTAGGTTACTATTGTTAATCATTTGAAAGGAATGCGTAACAAAAATAAAAGCTAAAGTTGTTTCTATAATGCTATGTCATCAAGAAGTTCTTGTTTTTTCGCATCGAGCTCGCTCTTAACCACAATCGCGTTTGATCAATGAGAACAATGACATGAGCAAACCCAGAATATCAGTTCTCTCTTGCTTTCAAGGCTGAACTGATTGCTATTTATAAGTAGGTAAATGGTGTAATCTCAGTCTCATAAAAAATAGAGCCTAGCTGATTTGAGCAATTCACCTAGTGGTAAGCAATGATGTGGTCAACATTTAAGCACGCTTGCCTATAAGTAGGTAACACTCTTGACTTAAAGACCTCCAGGTTGTAGCTATCAGGAAATACAAACTGCAGCAGATAATTCCATTCTTTATGTCTATTTATGAATATTGTGTTCCCAAAACATTTTGTGCTGTTAACGTATAAAAGCATTATCTACCTAATACTCGTAGATAGAATAAAACATATCTTTTCCGGTAATGGTGCAAGTAACAATCTCGTAACAACGGAGAAGCCAATGTAAAGTTTGCCTTCATAACTTAACAAGCACCACAAACTACTATAGATAGTACTTTCTTATATGGAGTTCGAATAGATCTATTCGAACTCCAGATAAGAAAGTTTATCAGTCAGTCGCAAGACGCAAAACCAATCTGCAACTCAAAGATCTATGTTCGCTTTCTACCTTGTTTTGTAGGGTTTGGCAGGAAATGAAAACCAAGTTCGAATGCATATCACAGGCAAACATCCGATATCTCTCCGCTACGCGTTGTGTGATACCCATTGGTTTAGTTATCTTTAGTTTTCATACAAAGATAAGACCGAAAGCAACATGGTTGGATCTGTCTCTTGACAAAATGCCGTCATAGACGGACTGCTTGGAGCAGTTGCGGTCGGGGCCTCCATAGACGGACTGCTTGAAGCAGTCAGTGCCGACAGCTTCAAGCACTTGACTCCAACCGCAACATGACTGCTCTCATGCAGTTGGTCTTGACTGCTCTAAGCAGTTCTTTAAGGGACGGGTAAAGCGGCATTCTTTCAGTGAAGATGATTTCCAAAAAAAAAAAAATTTGAAAAAATTCCGTCTGCAAAAAACAACAAATAAGATACTTTTCAAGCAGTTTGATGCAGTTGGTGGTATTAAGTTTCAATTCGTTCAATAGCAGATTAGATCTGATATTGAACAAATTAAACTTCTCAATTAACTACGTTATATTGCGTTATATTTATGAAATTGCCTCCTCCCTTTATTTTGTTACCCCACATGACTATGGCACAAAAAATACGACCAAACTTACGTAATCGCAGCCCTCATGTTGTTTTTTTTTTCAAAATTCGTAGAGCTTACGAGTATGTTACTTCGGCTGTCAAGACCAATCGCGTTTGAAGCAGAATGTGCACTTCGCAAAATGGCACTTGACGCAAAATGTGCACTTTGCAAAATGTGCACTTCTCAAAATAGCACTTCTCAAAATGAGCACTTCTCAAAATGGTTGTGAATTTTATCACAATGGGTCAAAATTAGGCATGGACCAAAATTCGTTTTACTTTCGGTTTAATCGAACTTCGGCGGTTTGAACCGAGCTTCAGCATTCGGCCAAAATTCGGTTCAAATGCCGTACATTCGGTACATGAAAATATTAAAATAACTCAACTGTTTAGTCTAAAATAATAAAACTAAACCAGCAAAATAAAATCATACACATTTAATTATTGTTTGTTAGTTGTTACTTATATATCAATTAAATGTATTCAACATTAGCAGAATTTTGACATCTAAACATTTAAATAATTATCGCCAAAAATATAATCACTATTTTTATTTTTTATAAAAGTGTTAAGTAAATGAAATCTTACTACCCACTAGTACTTAAAATTTACCAAGGGCAGGTTATGGTGCAAAAACAAGATTCGACGTCTCACTCTCGAAAAAACATTGTGAAAAGTAATCGAACTTCGGCCGAAATTCGGCTGAACTTTTTATTTTTACCGATTGTTCGGCCGAAGTTCGTATTCGGTTCAAACCACATTCGGCCCATCCCTAGTCAAAATAAAAACCGTTTGCTTACAATATTTTTTTTTTATATTTTGCACGATTTTTAGCACAATAACAGTAGTTTATTTGTAAAAAGTAATCACGTTCGTGAAATGTTTCAAATATCATTATTTCATTAATGTTTGAAATAGCACAGCTATACCTATCCAAACTACTGGACTGAGCCAGTGAGCCACTGAGCTACTCGGCCAGTCTAACTGTTATCAGCACTAGTTAGCGGTTAGATTGAACTAACAACTAAGTAATTTAACTTTCCGTTGACTTAGATGGAGCACTTGAGATCCTCAACTCTGACGGTAACGATTCATTGAACAGCATTTCTTGCTTATTGATCTATAGGTACTTAATTGTCGACACAGTAGAGTAGATACTCTTAATTGTACACCTTAACAAATTATAATTAAAAACTTTACCAACCTATCGATTATTTCTCACTTAACTATTATAGATTACGTACGACGTTTTTGTAAGACAATAAGTTATTGTTAACGATCATGTTCATCAACATCATTTGAGTCAAAAGACGTCCACTGCTGGACATAGGCCTCCCCCAAGCCATATGCATCTCGCATCCAGAGGATTCACATGGCCTTAACCAAGCCATAGGTTCATGTTACCTATCGATATCCGGGCCTGCGGACGGCGAGCAGTGGGTAGCTCGCCGTCCGATCAGCACCAGCCCCGTGAGTCGACGGCGCGTAGTGTTCCACGCGCGCCTCAAAGAGATGTCAGCCACCACTGACGGGGCCCATCGCGGTCAGTGCCTGCATGCCTAGGGGCAGCGGATAAATTCTGAAAATGAGTTACCGCACTCCTGAGCACTCAGGCAGGGAAAGAACAGGGGTGGGTTTTAGTCATGCAGTAAGATTCTGACCCGCCCTCCCGCTCCACCCAGAGAGGAAGAAGAAGAAGTCATTGGATGATTTCCCACCCCACAAAAAAAACCTATCGATACTTCGTTGTTTTCATTCAACAATAAAAGTCGAAGAATTCCCTGAACTTATGAAATAAAATATTATGCCCGTCATCGTTACAAATTAATGTGAATGTTAGACGCTCTATCATTTTTCGGGTGAAATAGAACAATCTACATGGTTGACGGCAAAATGGGTCGCCTTGTCTTTCATGAATCGGTATCGCTTAAAGGAAACGGTCATATGAAGTTAGACTCGCATTTTAATTGGAGAAACGTAAAAGAATCGCTGATTCCATTTTCATCTTCATTAAAACCTTAATCTACGGGTATCCATTTATGTACTCGTAGCTATCCATTTTCATTAAAAATCTTAATCTACGGGTTAGTAACACAACAAAACATCTGACATAAACAAGAAAAACACATTATGAGCCACAAGGTTGCCCTTGTCGCACCAGTACACTCACAAAATTTCTCAGCTTTGGAGATTCCAGCTGTTCCCATAGGCTTTCAGAATGCTATTGGAACTGCCACGCACTCTTGTCAGAAGTGAAGCGGTTCTTTTTCTTCTTATGGCGTAAAAGTCATCTACTCTCGCTTCCGCGAACATTGTAGATACACTACAGTAATTCGGCAGCCCCAACAGCACCCTGAAAGCATTATTATATTGCACCCGCAGCACGTCTAGCGCCTGCCGCGTATAGTTAACCCATTCGCTGCCCGTGTAAAAAATCAGGCAGTAGGATTTAAAAAGTGTTATTTTCACCTCTGTCTGTACTACAGCGGGAAAACCTATGCACCAACATGTTACATTTAGCAGCTAGCGCCCTGCGTTCACGTTCAATATCTACCTGATCTCTAAGGTCCTCAGTTAACAACCAAGATACTTAAACTGAAATACTTTTCTCAACGGTTCACCGTTGAGAGTGAGCACAGGCTCATACGCAACTAACTTCCCAAGAACCTTTAAAATCATGTATTCACTTTTTTTACATTATATACCAGTCTGGCTGCATAAACGTCACACGTACGCAACATCTCTCTTATTGAACCAGCTGTTGGACCCAGCAACACCATGTCATCAACATAGCTTATATTGTTAACACTAACTTTACCTAATTTGCATCCATCAGGTTTGTTGCTAAGCCCGGCAACTATCTCATTCACGTACAGGTTAAAAAACTTGGGTGAGCTCAGCCCTCCCTGTCTCACCCCGCTCTCCAGTCTGTACGCGTCTGAAAATACATCACCCCACCGAACATTGTTTGCCTGATTTGAGTACCAGTACGGAAAAAGGCACAGCAACTGCCGAGGTACACCCGCCTCCCCGAGTTTATCCCAAAGGACTTTATATGAGACTAGGTCAAAAGCCCTTGAGAGATCAAGGAAGCAGGCATGTATTGGAGTACGTCTATCCTTATAATATTGAACGGTCTGCTGGAGGCTGAGTATAGCGCTACCAGTAGACAACTCGGACCTAAACCCGAACGGTGCGTCGTGAATATTCAGCCACTTATTATATACCTGCTTATCAAACAAACCGACCAACACTTTCTCAATGACAGTTGCTAGAGAAAAGATCTGTAGGTGGTCTGATCCGACATATCACAAATTCTATTTTTCAATATCGGCACCACCACTATCTTTAACATTTCTAAGGATAGAAATGAGTGACTAACACTTAATGAAAAAATAAAGCAAGCACCTTTGGAAGATGTACCCCTGCATAGCATAGGTGCTCGATACCGAGGCCGTCATGACCAGTAGATTTACCTCTACCCATATTTTGTATAATTCCTTTCACTTCCTTGGCTGAGAATCGAATTGGCTCCTGATCACAGGCCCCAACACCGACCACACTATCGCTCGTACCCAGTGGTGACGATACCTTATACAGATTCTTAAAATGATTGGTTATTTCTACAGGTGAACCACATTCCCCAACACATACAGAGCGACTCGGCAAGTTAAACATTGATGTTTAACTTGTTATTTGATTTCCGAAACTTAGAGAAATCTTTAGAGGATCTATGCGACGCTATGATATCCATTTTGTAAAACGTGAAACTATTGTAGCCGCATTAAGAAGCTTAAGATAACAATAAAATAAAGATATAAATCCAATATCAATTTATCAGTATTAGGTCGGACTTTAACTCGTCTCTCAACGTGAAGTGAGATGCATTTAGGACTCCAAACCTAATTTAAGGACGACCTTACGAACAGAGCGACGTCAGGTACCTTTGTGTAGTCGGAGTTATTTCATTAGATCTTCAGGGGAGCAATCCAAAAGGAAAAAGAGTTAACGTTTAAGAACTGAAGGAAATAAATGCGAGGGTAAAACTAAGGACTTGGAACTCGGCAAATCTTAATATATAAAACTCTTGTGTCACGGTGTTTGTGGTTACACTCTTCCGAAACAGCTCGACCAATTTTAATGTCTTTTTGTATATTTGGTAGGTATTAGAATCAGCCCCATCGGTCGTTCCATCAGGTTAAGCTACGCTTGCCGGGGTTGGTCCATGGATGAGTGGCCATCTTTACATACCAAGACTCCTCCGTGCCTCGAAAAGTACGTTAAGCCGTTGGTCCTGGCTGTCAATCGCGGATCTTTGACAGTCGTTAAGGGTTGTCAGAAGCCCGAAAGTCTGAAAACCAGTCTTACCGTATAGGGTATCGTATTACCCAGTAACTGGGTTGTGGAGGTCGGATAGGCAGTCGCTCCATGTAAAATACTAGTAATCACCTGCATCCGGTTAGGCTTGAAGCTGACCCCAAGATAGTTAAGAAAAGGCTAGGTGGATTGATTGATTGATAGGTATGAGAATATTTTTTTTAATCGCAGAACGGTTGCCGAATCAGCTAGTGAGACAACTATTCATATGGAGGGCAACTTAATTGTATACGTAAGTTGTTACCACTGCGCGGATCGCCCAGAGACACGGTGGAGCATACGGTGGAGGTCAGCCCCGCTTGGGCAGAGCACCGCCGTGTCCTCGTGGATGCGATAGGTGGCGGCGACCTCTCACGCCCGGCCCTGGTTCAGGCCATGGTACGGAGCGAGAGGGAATGGGAGGCAGTCTCCGCCTTCTGCGAAGCAGTAATGCTCGTGAAGGCGGAGGCGGGACGCGAGAGGGAAGCTCAACGGAGTGGCCCTCACGGCCCCGGCCGCTACCACCGCAAAGGATGTACTGGGCGTACTGGGCGTAGGACGCGCGAGACGATTTCCGGCCACCGTAGACCCGGGCCTGCGGACGGCGAGCAGTGGGTAGCTCGCCGTCCGATCAGCATCAGGCCCGTGAGTCGACGGCGCGTAGTGTTCCACACGCGCCTCAAAGAGATGTTGTCAGCCACCACTGACGGGGCCCATCGTGGCCGGTGCCTGCATACCTAGGGGTAGCGGATAAATTCTGAAAATGAGTTACCGCACTCCTGGGCACTCAGGCAGGGAAGGAACAGGGGTGGGTTTTAGTCAGTAAGAGTGTGACACACCCTCCCGCTCCACCCAGAGCGGGAGAAGTCATTGGATGATTTCCCATCCCGCAAAAAAAAAAGAAACGTCCACTGCATTTGCGGATGTTTCTTAAAGAAGGAGTTCATAAGAAAAGCCCCTCCTTCTCAAGGAAGTTGACAAGCACTTGCCCTCTATGATTTCTGCTGCCAAACCCGTAGGATCCTACTACCGAATCACTGCAATTTTGTACTCCCACTTTAGCGTTAAAATCCCCCATGAGAACGCTGTAGTGGGTCTTAGTAGTACAATGCAAGGCCTTGGAGATGTCCTCGAACATTAACTCCACTTCGTCATCCGAGTGTTACGAGGTCGGTGCGTAAACCTGAATAATCTTGAGGCTATACCTCTCGGTTAACTTCACAACGAGGTACGCTACCCTGTTCGAGACACTGGAGACTTCCACAACGTTATCACAAAGGGATTTATTTACCAGGAACCCGACTCCGCCTTGGAATAGCTGGTCTCCCTCTCGAAAATATAAAAGGTGACCCGATTCAAGGGTTATTATGTCCTCCCCCTCTCTTCGGACTTCACTCAACCCAAGAATGTGCCACCTTATTCTTCCGAGTTCTTCTTCTAGCTGCGCTAAGTGTTCGTCGAGCCGTAGTGTGCGTCCGTTGTACATTGCCAAGGTCAGTTGGGTTTGGCGGCCGTAACCCGGGGATTCTTCGCACCCCCTACCTTGCCGTTACCGTTTCCACCGCCAAAATCAGGAATAGCAAGGCGGCCGGGAACTGGGGGCCGTGGTTGATTATGACTTGCCATTTGGAGGGTTTGCCCATAATCGCCACGCTGGGCATGCGGGTTGGCGATCGCAGATCGCAGCTTCTCGCACTAGTAACGCTGCTGCCCGTCACCAGTCTGTGCCACTTAGCTGCGAAGTATTTATATAGAATGGGTATACCGCCATTAATCGGTTGTCAGAGCCTCTATTGTTGTTCAGCAGGGTGCACCACGAGCAGGTGAGGTTGACTTGGGGCACTGAGATGGTAATTGTGCCCCCATACACCCCATATCAAAGTATGCACATCTATAATTGAGACCATAGCACCACACTTGGCTTGGATATTTAATATGTGTGAGGATCAAGGAGTCTTTCCAGACATAATGAAGTACAGTAAGGTTACACCACTTTTAAATCCGGCGATAGTAAAGACACCAAAAGAAAGAAAGAAAGTAATAAAGATAAATATTTATTTGGCTACAGTAAGGTTCACGCAAATTACCTAAAACTAAAAAAAAAAAGTGACAATCCAAAAGTTAATTTAAAAAAAAATAGCATAGCGTTTGCCTCACGACTGCGCCAAAAAGGTCAATTTCAGCAATGTTGTCAGACAGGTGTCCGTTTTGAAAGCTATTAAAATAGTTATTCCTAATTGTTTTAGTAGTGCATTTGCTGTAAATGTCAAGCCAAATACCTACACTCATCACTAGAAGTTATCTTCTGCCAAGTGCTTGTTTGAAAAAAGAAAAAAAAAAGCTGACGAGAAAGGGAAAAAATGGAACGGAGGGCGCAAATTGTGATCTGGACGCCGGCCGCACGTCACAGAAGCAACCAGGCCAGACTTATACGGTAGAAGACATCAATGCATCTAGGTTGAAATATAGTACCTACGAGATGGAGACAGAAATTTAATACGTGTCTTATGTTTCCCACAGGTCTTACAACTGTGACAGCACGTCGGCGCCACGGATGGCACAGCGGCATCCGCTGTTGGGCGAGGACAAAAGACGGCAGCGACAGCAGTGAAGTGTACCGAATCGTGAGCAGTACTCACCCTAATTGTTTTGCGTGTCACAGATGGATAGATTTACATAGGTACTGTAGGCATTTTATATGATTGAAGTATTAAATGTGACCATATCTAGTTTTCGCTGAGCGGGTATCAGGTACTGCCGTAAACGCGTTCTAAAGGTATGGATAGAGCCCAGTACTCTCAGTGGTGGTGGAATATTATTCCACACCTTAGAAGCTGCGTATCGGAAACTGCCTCTGAAAGCTGCCGTCCTATGAGTCCGTGTTGAGCATTGCTGCGCACAAAGTCTGGGCGCGCATTCCCGTTTACTAGCCATCCATCTAAGCATGTCATATAGATACTTTGGTTTCATCGCCGTATGGTGTCGGACGTAAAAGAATAGTACCATCCCATCACTTCCCGTGGGTGTCGTAAGAGGCGACTAAGGGAGCTTGAGACCTAGTGCATACTACTATAGCACCATGGGCCACCCGCGCGGTGGCGGGTAAACCACCAACAACAGCATTCCCAAGGAGGGTTGGCGTCAGGCAGGCGGCCGGCTATAAAACTTCTGCCAAAACCTTTTTGCAACATGGTCTGGAAAGTTATGATGTGCGATAGGGCTAGGGCGTACCCCACAGGCGACGCGCAGGGGCAGCACCCGGCTCCTGTGGGAAATGGACAAGGGTTGTCGCACCAGAACGGGCGGGTGCGACGTAAGACGCAAGCTCGGAGAGTGAGAGAATTAAGATTGAGGTGTGCGAGCTGGAATTTAGGCACTATGACTGGAAAAGGAAGAGAGTTAGCAGATGTTTTAAAAAGGCGACGGATAAATATAGCGTGTTTGCAAGAAACGAAATGGAAGGGTGCAAAAGCAAGAGAATTAGGAGAAGGATATAAGTTTTATTACTGTGGAAGTGATGGCAAACGGAATGGTGTGGGCATAGTTTTGGATAGTGAGTTAAAAGAATGTGTGGTGGATGTTAAAAGAGTAAGTGATAGAGTGATAGCTATTAAAGTGGTTGTGGAGAGTATGATAGTAAATGTTATTAGTGCGTATGCACCCCAATCAGGATGTGAGGATAGTGTAAAAGAGAAGTTTTGGAAGGACTTCGATTGTGTGATGATGAATGTACAGGAGAGTGAAGAGGTGTTTGTGGGGGGTGATTTTAATGGGCATGTAGGAAGTCTGAAGTACGGTTATGAGAGAGTGCATGGTGGTTGGGGGTACGGAGACCGTAATACTGATGGCGAGACATTGCTGCAAGCTGCTTCGGCTTTTGACCTGGCAATAACTAACACCTGGTTCAAAAAGAAAGACGAACACCTGATCACTTACAAAAGTGGCCAGCACGCGACCCAAATTGACTTTTTCTTGGTGAAACGAAACAGTCTCAAAACAGTCAAAAACTGTAAAGTGTTGCCAGGCGAAGGCTTAGTCTCTCAACACAGGCTCATAATGATGGACGTAACAGTCAGTGTCTCGTCCAGTAGGAACAAAGAACGGCCCCCACCCAAAATCAGATGGCGTATGATAGAAAATGAGGAGTGTGCAAGTATGTTTAAGAGTCAAGTGGTAGATAAAATGATAGACATGAAGGATATGGAAGGAAAATCTGTGGATGAATGTTGGAAAGAGATGGCGGATTGTATAAGGCGAGTAGCAAAAGATGTGTTTGGAGAATCGCAAGGTAAAGGCATGATAGAAAAGGATACATGGTGGTGGAATGAAGATGTGCAAAAGATGCTAAAAGAAAAGAAAATTTCGTTTAAAGTATGGCAGAATGTAGAAACCGGAAATGATAATTTGAAAGAAGAGAAAAAGAAAATTTATAAAGAATGGAAGAGGAAGGCAAAAAAGGCGGTTGCAGTTTCCAGGGCTAAGGCGCAGGAAAAGTTATATGATTTACTGGACAGCCCTAGAGGCCAGAAGGAGCTCTACCGGATTACAAAATTAAGAGAAAGGAGAACGAGGGATATAATGCACATAAAATGTATGAAAGATGAACTCGGTAAAGTCTTGTCGAAAGATGACGAAATAAAAGAGCGATGGAAGGTTTATTTTGAAAAGTTGATGAACGAAGAGAATGAATGGAATGGTGTGCTCAAAGAGGTACAAGTAAATATGGGTTTGGTGAGAGAAATTAGCATGGATGAAGTAAGAAGGGCAGTTCAATGTATGAAAAATGGAAAGGCCATGGGCCCTGATGACATACCAGTAGAAGTATGGAAGTGTTTAAAAGAGGATGGATGTATGTGGCTGACTTTATTCTTCAATAAGTTGTTGTATGAAGAAGTGATCCCACAAGAATGGTGCAATAGTTCGCTAGTGCCCATCTTCAAGAATAAAGGGGATGTACAGGACTGCAACAACTATCGAGGGATAAAGCTCATGTCACATACTATGAAAGTATGGGAGAAAGTGATAGAGAAAAGATTGCGAGAGGAGAGTGAGATTACCCCGAACCAGTTTGGGTTTATGCCAGGTCGAGGGACAATGGACGCCACCTTCGCTCTCCGTCAATTGTGCGAGAAGTACAGACGTGTGCACAAGAACTTGCACATGATGTTCATTGATCTTGAGAAAGCGTATGATAGGGTACCTCGGGATGTGTTGTGGTGGGCCTTGAAAGAGAAAGGTTTGCCTGGGAAGTATGTTGAGTTGATTCGTGCTATGTACAGACAATCTAGTACCTACGTCCGGTCGGCTGCTGGCAACACCGATGAGTTCAGTGTGGCTGTAGGATTGCATCAAGGGTCGGCTTTAAGTCCTTACCTCTTCCTGTTGATTATGGACGCTCTTACGTCGGAAATACAGGAGGAGGCACCCTGGTGCATGCTGTTTGCCGACGACATTGTTCTGGTCAGTGAAGATGGATCTGAGATCCAGAGCAGATTGGAGAAGTGGCAACAGAAGCTGGAGAAAGTTGGCTTGAAAATCAGCAGAACCAAAACTGAATACATGTTCTGCGATTTCGGCGGTCTCTCCAGTTCTGAAGCTGTAGTGCTAGATGGCGCGCTTCTCCCAGGCTGCTCCGATTTTCGGTATCTCGGTTCACTCGTGCAAAGCGATGGCGAAATAGATCGGACTGTTAAGCACAGAATTAACATTGGATGGATGAAATGGCGGCAGGTCACCGGGACTATCTGTGACTCCCGCATTCCCCTAAAACTTAAGGGGAAGATTTATAAAACAATGGTCAGACCTGCTGTCTTGTATGGTTCAGAATGTTGGGCCACAAAAGGGATGAATGAAAAGCAATTGCATGTAGCTGAGATGAGAATGCTAAGAGCGATGTGTGGTGTTACGCGCATGGATAGAATTAGGAATGAGTATATAAGAGGAAGTCTGAAAGTGGCACCGCTGACTGAAAAATTGTGTGGAAATCGGTTGTCGTGGTATGGGCATGTGATGCGGAGGAATGAAGAAAATGTCGTGAGGAAAGTCTTGTGTATGGATGTGGATGGCCATAAGAGTAGGGGAAGGCCAAAGAAAAGATGGTTGGACTGTGTGAAAGAGGATATGGGTAAAAAGGGGGTGACTACAGAGATGACGACTAATAGAGGAGTATGGAAGAAAAAGACATGTTGCGCCGACCCCAAATAAATTGGGATAAGGGCAGGAGAATGATGATGGTTTCATCGTCTTTATCACGCCTAAAAGAAGACAGGCTAGGTGTAACTTTCGCCAGGACTTCATTTTAAGAATAAAGTGTCTATTTAGAAAAGGTGTGATAATATGACTTCTAGGAGGAACTGAATAACAGAAATGAGCGCATGCATTTTGGATTCTTTGTATAAGTCTATCAGTACGAGCCAGCAAGCGTGGGCCGTAAACCGTATCAGCGTAATTTAATTTAGATAGGACAAGGGTTTCGACCAGCGCGAAGCTTTTCAGACAAGAACGGTCTCATTTTATACAGCAGTTTTAGGCGGTAAAGCAATTTTTTACGGAGTCAGCTACGTGCTTTTCAAATCTAAGGCTGCTGCCCATACGCAACCCTAGATTTCGCGACTCATCTCCTCGCTCAATAGGTTCGCCCATAAGAGTCAAACTTAGGCTTTAAGGTGCTGCTTCAACTGCTGCTCCCAACATCAATAATTATAGACCTGTATCGGTGTTGCCGGTTTTCAGCAAGGTGTTTTGTAAAAGTGATGCTCAATCAAATTCTCAATCATTTTAACATCAATAAAATCATATACGATCAACAGTTTGGTTTCACCAAAGGACGTTGTACAACTGACGCTGGTGTCAATTTATTAAAACATATATTTACAGCGTGGGAAGAGGCCCAAGATGCGATAGGAATCTTTTGCGACCTCTCAAAGGCATTTGATTGCGTTAATGATGAAACCTTACTCTTGAAACTAGAACATTACGGACTAGGTAAACTTGCACTCAGTTTAGTGAAGTCTTATTTAAATGACAGACAGCAGCAAGTTCAAATAAATGGTTTCAATTCACGGGGTTTAAAAGTCAAAATGGGGGTACCTCGAGGCTCAATATTGGGTTCTTTCCTCTTTTTAATATATATAAATGATCGCCCCCATCTATTAAAAAATCAACCACAAATAGTATTGTTTGCTGACGATACTTCCTTAATTTTTAAGATTAACAGACGTTCCACAAATCTTGACGACGTAAATAAGCCCTTCAGCAGGTCCAAAACTGGTTCACTGAACTGCATAAGATTTGCTTTACCTAATGTTAGAAGTGATAGTTGTGACGTAGTATTGAACAAAGAGAAACTAGAAGTCGTCGAAAACACTGTTTTCCTGGGAATTACGCTCGATTCAAGGCTACAATGGGGTCCTCATTTAACATCTCTTGCAAGACGGTTAAGTTCAGCGGCATATGCTGTCAGGAAAATCCGTCAATTTACAGATGTAGCTACCGCGAGGCTGGTCTATTTTAGTTACTTTTATAGTATCATGTCTTACGGTATTTTGCTATGGGGATGGGCTGCAGACAATGAGGCTATTTTTATTCTGCAGAAAAAAGCTATCACAGCCATAATATAATCTTCGTAGGCGCGATTTTCTTAGGCAGCTGTTTAAGGATATAAACATCATGTCGGTACTTTGTCTATATATATGAAAAAATTATGTATGTTCGGTAAAATCTGCATGTCTTTCCTAAGATAAGTGACGGGCATAATTTTAATACGAGAAATAGTAACAAATTAGATCAATCTCGATTCAGATTGGCTAAAGTACGCAATTCTTTTATGGGGTTCTGTGTAAAAGTTTATAACAAAATACCACTACACATTCTCCAACTAAATGAGACAAAACATAAAACATGCATAAAACGTACACACTATGTAGACAAGCATATTATAAATTGTATGATTATATTATCCTTGATAAAGATGCTTGGCTTAGTGCCGGTCCTGCTCCACAGTCACAGCCACTTGAGTCCATCAGTCCACTAGTTAGTTATTTTTTTTGTATTTGTATATTTGGAAGAGATGCCCTCCCTTTTATTTGAAATATAGGGAACAAATAGTTGAAATCGAATATTACAATAACAGCAAAAATGAAATAGAATTAATCAGATCTGATAGCAAACAAATCACCGCCTCAATCCCACAAGGAAGCGTAATAGGGTGTTTCTTATTTCTTGTTTACGTAAACGACCTTCCTAATAATATAAATGAGCCATGTGTCTTGTTTGCGGACGACATATCTATACTTACGTCATGCGAAAATAATACCAATTTAAATGATAAATTAAATTCTATATTAGATTCTACAGTAAATTGGATGTCTGAACACAATCTAGAAATCAACTTCAATAAAACTAAAATAATTTCATTCCACCCTTGCCAAAAAATACCAATAAATATAAACTTTAGCTTTAAAAATAATAAATTAGAAGTAGTTGATAAATTCACCCTTCTAGGCCTAAACATTGATACATACATAAATTGGAAGTCACACATTCAGAAAGTAAGAGCTAAAATATCTAAATTTTCATTCGCCCTCCGCGAGATCAAAAAAACTACAGACCTGAAAACTGCACTAGTAACGTACTACGCGTACGCCTACGCATGGCTGAAATACGGTGTTATCTTATGGGGCAACAGCACAGACACGCCCATGCTATTTACCCTACAAAAAAAACTGATTAGAATCTTAGTAAATATTGAAGTCACCGATAGCTGTAAACCTCATTTTCAGGAACTAAAGATTTTATCCCTACCCTGTCTCTATATATTTGAAGTTTGTAAGTTTGTGCGTCAGTACCCAGAATTCTTTACAAAAAGAGAGGACATACAAACGAACATTATTTTAAGACATAAAAATAGACTAAACTTACCAACATCGCGGCTAATAATGCACTCCAATAGTACCTTTGTCATGTCCATAAAAATTTATAATAAGTTACCCGAAATAATAAAGAATTTAAATAAATACAACATTTTCATAAATAAATTAAAGCTTTTCCTTGTAAGCAAATGCTACTATAGTATAAGTGAATACTTAAATGATAAATTATAAGTAACTTCTTATCTATCTATTTCTATGTACAAATACTCACTAAAAGATACGCCTACCTACTCATAATACGAAAATTTTACACATATATATTTAAGTATATTTTAATAAATATGGAGCGTCCAATAAATAACTCACCTTTAGTAATAAATAAAAATAACAATAAGTTAAAAATAATTAATTATATGTATATACGAACGAATAATCAAAGTGAATAAAACTATAATATAATAATGGTTTTACACAATGTTAGGTACTAACTTATTAGTACATAATAAAAAATAAAAAAATAAATTAATAAAAAACTATATAATTGTTTAATTGAATTCTATTAATTGTATTAATAAAACAGTAGTTGTCTTCCTCCTCTCTCCTACTTGATCTATGCTGTGCCCGACAGGGTCCATAATTGTGACTAATATAATAATTTCCCTACCAACTATAAACATTATGGTACGCAATAAAGAATTGAGAATTGAGAATTAAAGACATGGTTTTTTTTATCAATATTTTTTTTAAGTATTAAATGTTTAATCCGCCAGGCCCCTCGCATTTCCTTAAGGTATAGGTATAGGTTTAGGTAAGGTATAGGTTTTTAATTGTGTCTGCTAATAAGGTCTTGACGGGGTTTTTTTTTCTAACTTCTCAAAAGTTATAATAATGTATAACTTCGAAGAATTTTATTAATTTTGTAAATATGAGTACCATGGGGCATATAATGTAACTGCTTTTTATTTTATTTTTTTGACATGAACGAGCATGGCAGTTGAGAGTTTGTCATGCTCACTGGAATGTCTGATGGTAGCGCGTGTGTTGGGCCATTCAGTTTCCTTCAATATGGTTGAGCTGAGTGGTGCAGACCCATGCGTCATGTTCGTGAACGGGCGCCGTCAGTTGAGACTGGTCATCTCTCAACTGCCACTGGCTTATTTTAATCTTTTTTTATTGTTTATCAATTGTTTATTTAACATTGTTCTCATATATTAGAAGCAACAAGACATATGTAACCAGGATTTTTGTAATACATAACATGGTTTAAAAGAGTGTCCATGGAGTTTCTTGCACGTTCTTCTCCATAGAGATCTTTCTGACTGACCGACTTATTGACAATTCAAAAGTGCCTGTAAATGGTTTATTTGAAACAAATGATTTGAATTTTTAATTGAATTTTGAATTTTGACTATTTTACTCGTTGATGGATTTGAAACACGGACGTATAACGTAAAGAAATACATTTTGAATGTGGGGTCAATTTCGGGCGAAAAATTATAAAAAAAAATATTTTTCAAACTGTATCGAGCGATATGTGTATGGCTGGCTTATTATAAGGGTCACAAATATTTGTTATTAATTATTTAAAATAAAATTGTTTTAATTTTTTTTTTTAATCAATACCCTTGTCTCCCATTAACTCATAAACTACTGAGATTAACATTTTGAAGACAAGGCCAAAAATAGTTAATACTGTTTAATTTATTCGCAGGTTAGTCAACAATTATTTTCTATTGTTTGTTTATTATATCTATTAAACTATTTATAACCTAACTACGTTAATACATGTAACTAGATTAAAGGTTAACCTATTAGAAGTCTATGATTTTAATGTAACATAATAAAAAATATGGTTCGTTTGGAACCCTTTGCGTGCGAGTCCGACTCGCCTTTGCTCGCTGACCACCCATACTTCGCAGTACCTACTTTCCTTGGAACCTAATCTACTTATTACAAACCACACTGAAGAAAAAGGGAGAAAAAAGCTCAGACATATTGTGTTGGTGTGTCAGCTCGTAAATTAACAGCGTTTTTGTAGAAGAACACTGTGGCAAATGTTATTCTCCGGAGAAATCTACGGTACATCCATGTGCTTTGCGCTGAGAAATGGCAATCATAAAGTTTATGAATTCGTGAATACAAAATGTGTACATAATCCTTTATTAAAGATAAATAGGCGGGCAAGCTCGTTGAGACATATTTGCACCCAGGGACTTTACAAATGTACACTTTCATACATTAGAAACACCTCCAAAGCTGCGCCCGAATTTCCTGTGATCGACGTGTAAACATCATTCACCTTTCCGAAAAAGGTCCCATTTCATTAACCCACTTATAACTATCCTTTTAAAAGGACGGCGCATAAACAAAAATGTTGTGATCCTCTTCTGTCATAAAACGTATCTTCGATTATTTAAGGGTGAACAGATAAAAGTAAAAAAAAAACACAGAAGTAACGGTTTTATTTATTGACACTCGTTAAAAGAAGCACCTAAACTTAGTATACATTATAATATGTTCATCTTACGTGTGACCTTAACCGATGTTATAAAAAAATATTTATAAAATATATATATTGTGAACCATTACAGCTGAAGAAACGAAAGATCTTATTAAACTACATACCAATATGGTGTTACGTGCCTATGTAAATTATCTGAAGAAACAATGGTTTTCTTTCATTGAATTTTATTTTCTACATAATATTACTAGGTAAGTGTGGTGTGGAAGCGGGAAAAAATGGCATAATTTCGAGAGCATAGGTTACTCCACGATAGCATAACAGGTAAAAAAATAAAAATGAGTACCTTAGTAGAAACTTCTCCTAAAGAGCTTTATACAAGGGCACTTTGCGTGCCAAAAAACTGACACCTTTTCACGTAGATATGTTGGAGCTTATTTCGAGTAAAAAGTGGGACAATTTCGTGATGAAAGTAATAAATGTCCGAGCAGCTAAGGTAAAAATAATTAGTTTAGGGTTCCGTAGTCCTATCAAGGACAAGGAACGCTTATAGTTTCGGTCTGTCCGTCTGTCCGTCCAAGGCACAGCATAAAGACTGTTAGTACTAGAAAACTGCAATTTTTCTTGTTAATCACGCCAAGAAAACGAAACACAATAATTTCTAAAAATATTTTTTTTATGCTAGCTCCCGTACCTACATGTAAAGAAGGGACGACGATTTTTCCTCGCCTTTCCTTTAATGTGGGTTATCGTTAAATAGGCATCAAAATAATTGAGCGGTTGTGAAGACTATTTTTCGATTCAGTGATTCGTTTGCGAAATATTGAACTTCAAAGTGATATTTTTTGTTCTAGTCAAGCGTCGCCCCCCCCGCTACCATCACTAAAAGCTAAATTGTTGGCTTAAAAATCTGAAAAATATCGTGATGGTAAATTTATACAGGGTGGAATAAAAATTATTAAATCCTTAAGATAGATTATTTTACTTAAAGGAAACTTCCTTTATTTTTAAAAAGAAACAAAACTGCATTTACAGATTTCTCGAAAAGCTTACTGGGACCGGGAATCGAACCAGCTAAAAATTCAAAAAGTAAACCCTTGCTATTTTACTGTACTATCTATAGGATTATTATTCAGGATAAAATCTCTTTAATAAACAAGTGGTCTTAGATCATGAATTCTAACATTAATTTTATTTTATCACCCATTCTAATACGAAGGACACGTAACGTTTAATTTTTAAACTTTTTGTCAGAACGCCTCGTCTCAGAAGGAAATGGGCGTAGAATTATTATTACCAATAGGGAAGTTGCCTGGGTATGAAAATAATATTTCTATTTAGTCCGAAAGTTAAAGAATCAAAAATATTGGACACGTAGTTTTTGCTTTACCAAACCTATAAAAAACTATAAAGATAAAAAAAACTATAAAGATAAAACGCATCAAAGTTCAGAAGTGGGGGCTCGTTACGCACTTAGTGGTTAAAAGTTTTGAATACCGTGACGTCACACGAAATTTCAACGCACTGTATCGTCCTCATGATTTGTTTACGTAACAAAATATTAGACACGTATACGTGTCCAAATATTTTTTGTTATTCTACTTACGGAGTAATTAGGTTTTTTTAAGGAAACTATCTTATTAAACAATTTCCTTAGCTAAGTCTTCAACAAGGTACTTAAAGATAAATTAGCAAGCTTGTACTTGATAGAATGTCTTTGGACGTTACACTCTTAGACTATGATAGGTTATAGACGGAACGTCATTAACTGAAGCAGGATCGTTAAAATGTGTGAGTGACCTTGACGAACGTAACGATGACTTATCGGCTTCTCATTTTTAACCGACTTTCGAAAAAGGAGGAGGTCTATGTTCGACTGTATGTATGTTTTTTTTTTTTATGTATGTCCGCCGATTTCTCCGTCAGTTGTGGACCGATTTTTAAAATTCTTTTTTTATCCGAAAGAATATACTCCCGAGGTGGCCCCATATAAATTTTATCGAAATTGCTTAAGCGCTTTTTTGAGAAACTGGACAAAAACGAAAAATACGTTTACCTCGATCACGTTTTGGTGTACTCCAAATGTTTAAATTCCACGTTCCATGTTATTGGGGTTTTTAGTTGTGGGGTATAACAACTAAAAAGTGAAAATTAAAAAACTTTTATACAAAAAAAAACAGCCGACTTTCAAAAAAAATACACTAAAAATTAAAAAATAACTTTTATTTCGGAAGTCGGTGTCAAATAACGAAGAAGTAAAATACAAACACCGACTTCCGAAATTAAAGTTATTTTTTAATTTATAGTGTATTTTTTTTGAAAGTCGGTTTTTTTTTTTGTAAAAAAGTTTTTGTTTATGTGAACTTATTTCGCGTGTACAGATACAAGCCGGCTTCTCATTCTGGTACTTTATATTTCGGAATTTTGACACTTCGTCTTTGAACTTTCAGTCTTTTTTTTTTTGGGGGGGGGGGCGTGGGAAATCATCCAATGACTTCTCCCGATCTGGGTTGAGCGGAAGGGCGTGTCAGACTCTTACTGACTAAAACCCACCCCTGTTCCTTCCTTGCCTGAGTGCCCAGGGGTGCGGTAACTCATTTTCAGAATTTATCCGCTACCCCTAGGCATGCAGGCACCGGCCACGATGGGCCCCGTCAGTGGTGGCTGACAACATCTCTTGGAGGCGCGCGTGGAACACTACGCGCCGTCGACTCACGGGCGAAGGCGAGCTACCCACATCGGACGGCAAGCTATCCACGACCTTTCATAGTCTAAGGTTAGACTTATAAGAAAATGATAACGTGTCTTTTACTAGTTGAAAGTGAACAGTTCTAGTTTAGGTAATGTTAATTAAAGCCCTTGTGTACTAAAAATTAGATTTCATGTATTACATACATTATATATATACGATAGACAAGTGTAAAATCGAATGGTTCTTGGAGAAATTTTATCTTTAACATTTACAGTATCGAGTAGTAAAACAAATTAGCGAGTGTTTATTTTTTTAATTTTTAGCTGGTTCGATTCCCGGTTTAGGTAAGCTTTTTGTGAAATCTGTGAATGCGGTTTGTTTCTTTATAAAAATAAAGGACTACTTCCTTTAAGTAAAATAATCTATCTAAAGGATTTTAAGTAGTTTCCCTTCAGGGCCCATTGACATTTTCCACCCTGTATAACGAACTTTGAAGGAAATCTATCACGGCTAAGTTAGCTCTGTTCATCATCATCATCAGCCTTTTAATGTCCCCACTGCTGGGGCACAGGCCAGGAGGCCTGTACCCCAGCCTCACAGAGAGGACTCTGTGAGAGGGTGTGGGCCGTAAATCATCACGAGGGCCCAGTGCGGGTTGGTGGATGTCACATGTATTCCAATTTTTGGTTTTAGGACATGCCAGTTTCCACACGATGTATTCCTTCGCCGTTTTGAGAGCAGTGGTGATGAAATAATTGACACAAAGTAAAGCCCCTGCTGGGTTTGAACTCACGACCTACAACTTGTAAGTCGCGGGCCGTTACCACTGGGCCACCACTGCTCTCTAGCATCTCTCTTTAGCTCTGTTAGTTTAAGAGTAATAGTCGCCCAACTTATAAAATGTACCTACTTAGAATATTTCGTACAAAACACAAAATGCATTAAAAAAAAAATCTTAGTTGGTACACGTAATTTTTCTTTGTTCGGTTTTTAATTTAAAAGTTTATGTCCGTAAAACCGTGAACTCAATTAATATGTTCATAGTAATAAACATAAAGCGCCCTTCTAAGTCCTCATGTTAGTACGGGCGACTATGGAACTCTGCGCGTGTCCCGACACGCACTTCACTGGTTTGTTTTTTTTACTAGAATAGATAGAAATTCAGATAGAAATTTTAATACGACATTGGCCACACACAAAAATCTTGATAAAAGACATTAATTGAAGAAATCGACGAAAATGAAGTGAGTGTTATTTGCAAAACGAGTTGAAACTTTTAGTAAAGCAATATTAACGCGATAAAGAGTATTCTATTCTATTCTATTATTTAAATTGGCAAAAGCTAGTTTGTTCGTTGGCTAGGGAGTGTGCACAATTTTTCGTGTTTGTGCAAATTAAAGCCTTGGGATATGTTATGTAGCCGTCATTTCCTGCGGTATCGCCTTTCTACGGAGCTTTGTGGTATCAATTAATGTCAAAAATTGTCAAACATGGATGTAGTTATTGTGATTGATTGAATAAATCAGCAATTTTCTGGTATCATCGCATGAAGGTTTTTTTTTTTTGAAGGTGCGATGTCATCATACCTATGACTTCTTTTCCCACTCTGGGTGGAGCGAAAGGGCGACCCAGACTCTTACTGACTAAAACCTACAAGTGTTCCCTCAGTTGCCTTTTGCGTTCCAGGGCCGCAGGACCCTTTTGAACACAACCGCGACCCACATCGCGTTTCATTTGTAAAGCTTCAATTATTTTTTTGAAAGAAAGAAGAATGAAAATACGTTTATTTACGGTTTAACATGACGCAAAAGACAGAGAAACACAACAAAAAAAGAAAAGCTGGCGGAAAATATGCGTCACATCCACGCAAAACGGCCATCGCTTAGCTTAGTGCTATGACCCTATGCGAGACAGAGCCCCAGCGCTGGTTTTCAGCGACAGCCCGCGCAGACTTCATGACGTTGACCTGTGCAGCAAACAATGAGTACAACTAAATATTAGACAGCGTAATAAATATTAATATGTATTTAAATGGCAACATTCCGTTCCTTGTAACATGACGCACGCGCCGCCGGATTTGATTAAGGGCGGTATTACATCTTTCGGGCGTTTTATTTATATGTAATATAAGATATATGTGTGAGGGTTTTTATATTTTCAGTATAGATTATTAAAACGGCCCGTACTTATTTAGTGTGAGTTAATCACATAATTACTCTTAGATGGCAAAATAGTAGATACTTAGTGTTTGTAATGAGGTTACATATATCACTATTACTTACCTCACTTCATCAAATTATTTTTAGCACTCGTATGGTAACCATATTACATTCATTATTTCTACAATTACGAATGTAGAACATCGATCAAGAATGTTTACGTTCTTCTATTAATACTGCTCTACATATCTGTCTAAATCCTTTAGTAGCTTCTTTAGACGTTGTAAAATATGTTTTTTTTTTTGTGATACTTAGTATACCTCAATCTTATTTATAAAATTCGTTTACCATATGTTAAGTTTAAATACTGATTAGTGGATTTTATATTTAAGATAGCATAATTATGTCTCATCCAAAAAATTCAGCTGTCCATGGGACAAGACCTCATTCAAATGATTAGCCAGTACGAACTTTACCACCCACATCTACACTTCTTGCGGTGTGACAATGTTGAATTCAGAACCTGGTAATCAGTGATTAAACTAATAATATGGTTTTTTTTTTTATAAATAATACTTTATAATAATATGTTTGTATCAATCACCCCTCAATGGCAAAATTTTGGATGAAACTTGACCCAGGGCCCCATGTTACTCAAAAGTAGATAATCTTGATGATAAATGTTTTTAATTTGATATTACACATGTTGTATTTTCTATGGCAAAGCTCGTTACATTTTCATTGTATCGCTATGCTACAAGTTTTGAATTTATACTTAACGTAGTTAAGTTTTTATTTCGATTTCTGGTTCCCGCTAACAAAAAGAAATCAAAGTGGTCCCAGGTCAAATGAAAGTTGGAATATCCTGCTGTAGTCCGTTCCCGTGGGATAACATTTTTTTTTTATCGGGGGAAACCTTCAAAAGGCGCCTCAATTTTTAGAGAAAAGACCAGGTAGTCTGGGATTCTTACTTCACTAAATCCACACCGGTGATCACCATCAGCACATGGAAGGCGCCCCGTTACCTCTTACCTCTCTGACTAAAACCCATCTGTTCCATCATTGCCTGAGAGCCCAGGGGAGCGCTAACTCTGTTACGAATTTATCCGCTACCCCTTGGCATGCAGGCACCGGCCAAGATGAGCCCCGTCAGTGGTGGCTGACATATTCTCTTTGAGGCGCGCGTGGAACATTACGCGTCAACTCACGGGCCTGGTGCTGATCGGACGGCGAGCTACTCATTACTCGCCGTCTGCAGGTCCGCATCTACGGTGGCCGGAGATCGTCTTGCGACCTCCGACGCCCAGGGCGTCTCCTGCGGCGGCTGCCCATCGTGCCCTATGGGCGATCCGCACAGTGGTGACATACATGCATTACCACCGGCCTTATCCGACACAGGAACCTCCCGAAACAGCCGTTTCCGGTGAGGACCTGCGTCAGGCGGAAGATGAGGAAGCCAAGCGTGCTCCATCTTCGACCACATCATCGCTTACCATCAGGTGAGATAGTGGTCAAACGCGAGCCTATCAAACATAAAAAAAAAGCCGTGGCGCTTCTCCAGCCACTCCTCAAAGAGGGTACTACCACCGCAATGGTGGCGTGCCCAGCGCTGGGTTGCGACAGTCACTCTCTCCATGTCGCCATGAGATCCTGCCGGAGCTCCATCCACCGAGCCGCGACGTATAGCGGCAGCGGAGTTTCGCCTCATCGCGCCACTGCCAGAGGAGTGCGAGGACCTTGACATCTAGATCCCATGGCAACAGTTCGGAAAGGAGGCTCGCCGCCTCACCGGAGACCGTGTGGTATCTCCGGACCAGCTGGATGGCCATGACCCTTTGGGACGCACTCAACCGGCGAGCTGGTCGCCGCCTCAAGGAGCACGCCCACATCGGTGCCCCGTAAAAGGCCATGGACTGCATGACCCCCGCGTAGAGCCTACGGCAGGTGGCGTTTGGACAGGGCACATCCCTGAGGAGCACATCCTGAGCCACTTAAATACTTTTTCGCAGGCGAAGCGGCTGACAAAAATAAGTTAGTAATAAGGTGTAAGTGTAATCGTTGAGTTTTATAATGCAAATCGAGAGCTTTTTTCCCGCCGTACGATCTTGTTACAACTTTGCTTCCAAAACTTCATCTTCCATTTTCACTTCCTAGAAAATGTTTCTCAAGTTTGCCAATATAAGATTAAGTAAAACGGATATTTGTGGAAAACGCGTAGGTTGTCGGTATCGTTAAAGTTCTCAAAATCAAATAAATATATTAAATTAAACGAAGAGAACTCGAGCGTTATTCGATAACTCTTCAGTTTACACGAAATTAAATTCGTGATCGATTTTATTTTGAAGTGTAATATGACCAAAATTGAACCTAAAGTATTTTAGAATCTCACCGGCTTTCTTGGCCATGAATGTGTATTCATGGCCAAGAAAGCACTTGGAAAAAACCTAATCTCGTCTAAGCTAGACTTGACTTATTTACTTACTTTACGCTACAACAATACAATTTTAAGCCCTTATATTTGCCTTACATTTCTTACTACCTGGTGAACTTCAACTGTCTCAGAAACAATATTGAAAAAAAATCATTTCATACAAAATGTATCAGAAAATTAATTTTCTTCGTATTTTTTTTTTAATTCTGCTATTCGGGGCAAAGTCATCATCTGCCTAGCCTTTTCTCAACTATCTTGGGGTCGGCTTCCAGTCTAACCGGATGCAGCTGAATACCAGTATTTTACATGGAGCGACTGCCTATCTGACCTCCACAACCCAGTTACTGGGTAATACGATACCCCTTGGTAAGACTGGATGTCAGACTTTCGGGGCAAAGTCAAATCTAAAAAAATAAAATCACTAAAATCGGTCCAGCCGCTTGAATTATAAATGCTATAACTAACCCGACTTTGTTTTATATAAGATAGAAGATTTCTGTATACCATGACTAGAAATGTTTTTCCAATTACACATTCACAATAAAAAAAGAACATGTGAGCGTCTTTGTGATTCCCTAAAAGGGTTTCACAAAGGAGGACCTTGCAAAGATAAATGACGGTAGTGAGTGGCATTTGCGAATAAAGTGCGGCGTCCTCAGTAATGGTTCTATTTGTTTCCAACATACCAAATAATATGATTTTTAAATTGCATACCATTTTTATCAACAATGATTTGGCTGTCGAGCGGAAATTCAACTGCGATTACCCATTATACTATAGTAGTCTTTGACTGCAATAACGGCGAGAATGCTTTTTCCCGCGGCTTCACTTTCTAGTCCAGTCCTTAAGGGACCGTGCATTTTTCTGAAGTAAATAACCTGACAGCAAAAAAATACTAAAAATGCAGTTGGTGGCATCTAATTTGTGATTTATTGCTTGAAAAGTGACTAGTTTTGAACTTTTTAGTTTTTTTTTTTTGCACTCGGGTTTTTTCCGTCATCATCTAGGGTCTCAAACGTCTGAAAGCAAAAACCTTTCTACATATATACCACCAAATATCTAGGCAAATAATATCGAGGATATGAAGGTATTGTAGCATCGGTCCTTCGTGGTTACATGGGAATACCAACGTTATGTCTGTGTTTCCGGATAACTAGAACCTGGGAGTCAAGTCAAGTGTGTATAGGTTACTTCTAGATAAGCGTGCTCCATCTTTGACCTCGTCATCCCTTACCATCAGGTGAGATAGTGGTCAAACGCGTGCCTCTCAAAAGTAAAAAAAAGTTGTCTCGACAGACTGGTCGTATTGATACACTTTTAAAGGATCATTTGAATTTAGAATAGTTTTGAAGAAGAAAATATTGTTTGATGTAAGTCATTAAGACATATGCTGTAATTGAATCAGGTTGGATCAAGAATATATTAATATACTTAATACACTTAATATACTTTTAAACTAATATAATAAAGGGGTAAAGTTTGTGAGGTTGTAGGGGGTAATCTCTAGGGCACGCCACGATTGCGGCGGCCCCTCTTTGCGGAGTGGCTGGAGAGGCGCCACGGTGTCCTCATCTTCCGCCTGGCGCTGGTCCTCACCGGACACGGCTGTTTCGGGAGGTTCCTGTGTCGGGTAAGGCGGGTGGAAACGCCCGGATGTCACCATTGTGCGGATCGCCCAGAGGACACGGTGGAGTTCTGCCCCGCTTGGGCGGAGCACTGCCGTGTCCTCGTGGAAGCGATCGGCGGCAGCGACCTCTCGGGCCCGGCCCTGGTCCTGGCCATGGTACGGAGTGAGAGGGAATGGGAAGCAGTCTCTTCCTTCTGCGAAGCAGTTAAGCTCGCGAAGGAGGAGGCAAAACGAGTGAGGGAGACTCAACGGAGTCGCCCTCACGCCCCCAGCAGCAGTTGCCGCAGGCGACGCCTTGGGCGTCGGGGGCCGCGAGACGATCTTCGGCCATCGTAGGCGCGGGCCTGCGGACGGCGAGTAATGGGTAGCTCGCCATATGATCAGCACCTGGCCCGAGAGTCGACGGCGAGTAGTGTTCCACGCGTGCCTCAAGGAGCTGTCAGCAACACTTGACGGGGCCCGTCATGGCGGATGCCTGCCCAGGGGAAGCGGAAAATTTCGAAACAGAGTTACCGCGCCTCTGGGCCCTCAGGCAAGTGAAAGAACAAGGGTGGGTTTTAGTCATTAAAAGTCTGATACACCCGCGCCACCCAGAGCGAGAGAAGTCATTGAATGATTTCCCACCTCCAGAAAAATATAATAAAATAGCGGGTAATCTCTGGATCTCTACAGAACCGATTTTGAAAATTCTTTTACCAATAAATTTTTGAAATCCACGCGGAAGAAGTCGTGGGCGAAGTGCTGGTTATTAATAATCGTGCGACCCTGGGTTTCATTCCAAACACTCCACAAATAAGTACAAATACCCCACACAGTTCCCGGTATAACAATATCTACTCCATCGTCAGACAGACTTGAATTGGGTCATGTCAATCCCGAACTCTGAATGTAAATGTCTACAATGTAATTCCTGAGATGGGATAGAATCCAGGCTAAGTAAGATTAGATCTCAGTTGTCACACTGTAAATAGGTAATAGCGCAGTTCCTCAGTTCAAAGCTGAAACTATTTGATACTCGTATTAAATTCAACTGAAATTATCCAGCTCAAGTATAGGTGTTGGGTCCCAGGAGAATGTTTGTAAGAGTTACCGCAGCGCTGCAACGCTAGGGCAACTGAAGTAATACCTACGGGTGGGTTTAAAAGTCAATAAGTCTCACACGCCCTCAGAGCGGGATAAGTCACCAGATGATTTCCCATCCTCATAAAAAAGTATAGGTTAGTACATAAATCTTGATCGACAAACAAGTAGAAAAACAGACAAACAGCGCTTTGAGGACTACAAAACTCGATACATATTTATCTGTATTTCTAAACAGAATTGTTCAGAAATATTTATTTGATAGACAGGACCACTGATATTATACTTAAAATATCATTGGGCAGGCTAGACCTCATTAACAAGTAGCCAATATCGAAAAAGCTGTGACAGCGCGTACAGTCACGAGCAAAAATTTGTACACAAGCAAACTTTTGGACGGGTTTGAGATACTCGATCTTACAAGTAAAGTTTGCTTGTGTACATATTTTTGCTCGTGACTGTACATATAATATATACCGAAAATATTGTGTCCTTCACCACACAATTCTCACCTTTGAAAACTTCATGAAAATAAATTTTAAGTATGCAAAAATAGTTAAGAAATACTAACCAGGGTTAAAAAAATTGTCGCATTATGATTCCGAAGTTATAGCTACATGTTGGTGAGGATTGTGGGGTGAACGTCTCCACAGAATCCTCACCTCATTGCAAGCAAACGGCTGGAAGTATCGACTTGGTTTCAATTCCAAGAAATAGTCGTAACGCTATACCAAATCTCCGAAATAGTCATTAAGGGATTCCAGAAACACAAAAGGTATCCTGGTGAGGATTACGTGATGGGCCTTTCTCGCCACAATCCTCACCTGATTACCGTGGAACGCTAGTTTTTGAATTTGAGTTTGGTGTCAAAAAATTGTCAAGAAATAGTTGTCTCCAACCAAGATAATTTCGACCTATTTTACTATGTAAAAAGTATTTTGAACTTCTATGTTAACTTCTACATACATTATGTTTTGGTACAGTCGCGAACACTAAAAATGCAAAATTATTTTATTTAATACTTGTTGAGCCGAGGTTTGCTGGCGCGAAATTTAAATAGTCGTTAAGTTTTCTGCATTTTCTAATTTCCCGCGCAACTTTCTAAATTTTTTCTTTCATAAGAACCTTTTCCTGATAACAACAAAAAAAGAATACAACAAAAAAAGAATTAACGAAATCGGTCCAGCCGTTCACGCGTGATGCAAAAGAAGGGAATAGGGATTAATTTTTATAATATTTAATATTATACGGTTATTAAATATTGTAGTTACTTACATTATGTTTCCTGTTATTTAATTACTAAACATTTCCCTCCGGAGGCTTTGGCAGAACTGCATAACCTTTGTTATGTATTTTTTTTGAAAATAATATTTTAATCATGTTTTTTTTAAATTGAAAAGCCTGACCTCATTATTTGATTTTTTATTCGATTCAACCATCATTCAACATAACACATGTCATGATGAATCGAGTATTTTCCTCAAATCGCTTTTATGACGTCACCGAGTCTCGCTACACCTTGTTTTTATGTTCATAAAGATCAAAATATTTTTCTTTTGCATTACGAAAATATACGTCAAATCAGCAAAATTTATATGCACTTGACATGCAATTATGTCCTTTGTAAAAATGATAGCGAGTCTACAGTAGGGTTCAGGTCATCTTTGACATATCTGTAATTTCCTAAAACGAATTAGTGTCTTTAAGTACATATAATAAAATCGTAGACTTGTCACGTCTGTACATTGAATATTTTTGCAAATAAATAACTGAGAAACGTTAGGAAAAAGACAGAACGATAAACAGACAAAAATGCAATTTTTGTCTGTTTATGTTTGTCTGGATGTTTGTTCGCGTATCATGCAAAAACCACTGATTGGATTGCAACATTAGATAAAAAAAAAAATTAATGTTAGCTCGAATAACATTTAGCGTTTATTTCATCAAAATCGACCCACAAAATCAAAATATTTTAATTTTTAAGTTTAGTATGAAACTTCAGGCAGTGGTGGCCCAGTGGTATTGGCCGCGACTTACAAGTTGTAGGTCGTGATTGAACTCACGACCTACAACTTGTAAGTCGCGGCAGCGCTTTACTTTGTGTAAATTATTTCATCGCCACTGCTCTCAAAACGGTGAAGGAAAACATCGTCAGGAAACCGGCATGTCCTGGAACCAAAAAATTCGAAGACATGTGACATCCACCAATCCGCATTGGGCCCGCGAGGTAGATTACGGCCCACACCTTCTCACAGAGAGGAGGCCTGTGCCGCAGCAGTGGGTACATTAAAAGGCTGAAATGATGATGAAACTTCATAGAGCGCAAAGCGTTGGGCTGACAGAATCCTGCACGTATTACGTAAAAACTACAAAACCAATATAGAAAAGTTTTAAATATAAGAAATTTGCGTAACTCTGAGTACGACTTAGTTTTTGTTACATCGCAATTAGTTCACTCTATAAAAAGATATGAATTAACACGTCAGGCCCCTCGCGTCGCCATAACAATAGGTTTTTAATTGTGTCTGCTAATGAGGGACTTGACGCGTTAAAAGTGTTCAAGATTTAGTTTCAAGAATTTAGTTTTAATTACAGGATGCAGATACTCACAGTGCCATCTATTGAGCAAAGATAACGAACTTAACTAAGCTAAGAAGACTAACGATCATGAATGCACGTTAATAACACCAAAACATATTGTTGAGTTATTTGTCAAACAAGTCTCTGATAGAGTTTCGAGTCCAATTTCGCAAAAATCTCAATTACTTTGGTTTGTTCGGGTTCGATTACTGAAACTTTGCGAACGATTTTGATTTGTGCAAAGTATCGGATTTTGGGCCCAATAATATAAACTTTTTAACAAATAAATTAACCGACGAAAAAGAACTAAAAAGCAAAAAATAAATAAACCTTTTAAGTCTTGAGTAATGAGCTTATTTACTTACATAAAATATCAAATTTTAAATAAACTAATGGCGAGAAAGGCTCACCAAGTTATCCTCACCAAGACACCTTTATATCTCTGAAATCCCTTAATGACTATTTTCGAGATTTGGCTTAGCGTTACGACAATTTTTTTGACTATTTTTTGGAATATAAACCAATCGATACTTGCAGCTGTTTGCTTGCACTGAGGTGAGGATTGTGTGGAGACGATCACCCCACAATCCTCACCAATATGGTTATAACTTCGGAATCATAATGCGACGAAATTTTTTTAACCTTGGTGACTATTTATGACTATTTCATGACTATTTTTTTGCGTAGGTACCTACTTAAAATCGAATTTCATGAAGGTTTCAAGGGTGAGGATTGTGTGGTGAAGGACACAAAACATTCGATCTCGAGACACCTCTCGAAGCACAATTTGTCAATAAACACGACTTACTGATGTTCAGTTTACGACCGATATAATTTTATGACCAATATACTTTTTGATAGAATTGTTTTAATAGCGTCTCTTATTGGCAGTTTCGTCGAGAAAACGTGACAGGGACTAACCGTTTGGTCGTCGTATTAATAAGTTTAATAACTACCCTCCTTTACGAGCATTTTTTTATCGCTTTATCGGACACCGAAAAATTCCTTTCAACATCGTTTTAACGTTCGTTGAGTACCTTCGTTCCAAGATTCCTGTAGATTATACTGCTGAACTGTGATTACCTGTAGGTAATGACTTTATAAAAGTATATTAATTTATACACTGTTAAGAACATACTCTGTTGTTTTTGTAGTGATAGCTATCATATATAATTGTGTACTATTTAGCATCATTAACACACACTTAATGAACAATGGTGATGTAGCCGCGATAAAAGCATTTTCCTGACATAAGTACGCCTATGTTATTAGATCCTAGGTAATAAGATATTAGCATTATATTCGACAATCAAAAGAATACGTTTGTGAATTAGTAACCATCATATCTACCATTCAGTAAACTGCTGAATCGGACAGCTAAATATGCGACAGATAACTGTCATCAGGCATACTTGTGTAGACAATATACCTATTAGTAAAACTTTTCCGGAACCCAGAGCGTTGTTTTCGTAAATCCCTTTACGTGAGCATAAAACTATTCTGAAGTTGTTGGGATGGACATCACGTTTTGCAGGTGGCACCAGGCATGGTTTCAGAGGCACGGGCTAAATACAGATTATTGCTCTCAGCTCATCCACTTTCCAAGCTATTGTGGCGCCCACATGATGTAATCGAGTTGTTTCTACTTGAATCACAGTGTGACGTACATTTGAACAAGTCAAGGCTGGCCATTTTATTCCAATTAAAATATTCTATACACTTCGTAAAATCTTCAAAAAAAATTGTTAAATCCATGTGTATTACTAGAGCCAAGCACAAGTATGGTTCCTGAAGGTTATTCTGAATAAAAGCCTCCGTATAATTTTACACCCTAAAATAACACAGGCATAATTATGTAGGTATACGTTGCTAACCTACTTTTGTATTACATTCAGTGGCTGTTTTATTTCTCAGTCAATTTGCCATATATATATATTTTTATCTACGTGTCTAAATAAACAGTCATAAATATTTAGATACAGAATATTCGTCTCCAAAGCGTATAGTAATCTTGCAAGTCACATTTCACTCACAAACGAAAATATCGGGAGCGTCACTTTTTCAACAAAAGTGTATGGCGACAGGTTTGTTTTCAGTGTTCCGTGCCAAAACTGAATACTTATGTATTCACTCTACCCGGGCCTGCGGACGGCGAGTAGTGGGTAACTCGCCGTCCGATCAGCACCAGGCCCGAGAGTCGACGGCGCGTAGTGTTCCACGCGCGCCTCAAAGAGTTGTCAGCCAAGAGAAGGGGCCTGCCACGGCCGGTGCCTGCCCGGGGGTGGAGGATAAATTCGAAAGAGTTACATCGCCCCCGGGCACTCGAGGCAGGGAGGAACAGGGGTGGGTTTTAGTCAGTAAGAGTCTGACACACCCTTCCGCTCCACCCTAGAGCGGAAGAAGTCATAGGATGATTTCCCACCCCCCAAAAAAAAAAAAAAAAAAAAAAAAAATGTATTCACTCTGCTGTCAGTCTCAGTCACGAGTGATTTCGTCTAAATATCCATATAATATGACCCGTGCAAAGCCGGGTCGGATCGCTAACACAACAATATCACTAAAAGCTATCACAACAGCGTAGTCAATAATACACCATGTTTGTAAAGGAATTCAATCAAAGTCAATGTAGATGTCAGTAAATAACTTATACATAATGATAGAGTAACAGTAACGGGTCAGAAAAAGGTAGGGCCCATCCATCACGATCAAATAAAATGAAAGCGTATTTCTCAGAAGATATGGTATACATTCGCATGTACATAGCTCATGTATCTAAAATGATCTCGGTAACGGGAATTGAACGATAAAAGTTCAAGAATCTTGAGGGGTGTTTACAAATCGCGGCCATTAGGACCAAACTCGTGGGGAATTTCGTTCCTTTCTGATTTGTTATGTTTATTCAACGATTTTCGGTACACTTTCATACATACCTATATTGGCTTGGCAGTAGAAATGGCATGTTGCAGTAATTAGTGGTCAAACGCGAGTCTACCATTGATAAAAAAAAGATCACTCGAAATCATGTAGGCCACGCCACAGGCATCTCAATGATGAGGCAACGATCACGGAAAAGGGAGATTATGTATGAACAAATTTTTTCGAAATATGTTTCTGCCTGCGAAACTGCGCCATAATTTGTCTGTATTCGTTGCGCACATTTGAATGCATAAGATTCTTTAGCAAGCGGTAAAGCTTCTATGTGATATTAATCTATGTAGCAAAAAATGTTGCGGTTACTTAGTAGGTATATCAACAATAAGTGAGAATTGTGAGCCGCCACACATTACTAATTTTCTGATAAACACAATTTGTGAGATTCTACTTTGTGAGGTTAACTTGAACGTACGCATACCGGGTAGTTTGGGCAGTTTTTGGCAACATGCAATAAAAAGTCTATACACAAAGTTCTATCAGCGATGTTGATTATAGAAAAGTCAATAATGACTTGTGTGGGATAGCCATGTGCTTCTTCTTCTTTCTAATCGATCGTATTGATCTTATTAAATACGTTGGGCTTAGAAGCTGGCGACATTTATTGCAGCGTCAGTAGTTTTCATCAGATCTTCCATAGTGCAGATGTATGGGCATTTGGTACATTCCAGTATATGAGTCATGTTCTGGATAAGGGCACCGCACTCTCGCTGGGTATCAGAAGAGTCTATAAAACCCCACTTTGCCAAGTTGTATTTGCAGCCGCCTACCTGGGTACGCAGCCATGCACAACCGAAAGGTTACGTGGGCAATCCCAGACATGGGAACTTTTCGACAGTCGAGCTCTTCAATGTCTAAAACCCAAGAAACGGGATTTGAGATGGAAAATTATGTGTGAGATGACACATAAAACGTAAAAATTTCTTATTTTCCAACAGCACCATAAAACTTGAGCCTTATATATGTTCCGCGAGCAGAATTATCATGGAAATTGTGTGGAAACCTTGTACCTAAGAATAATTACGACACCTCATTAAAGCACACTTGTAGAATAACTTATTAACTACAACAGAGGAGTCTGCTCACTACATCGTACCATACCAAGACCGTGCTAGGTACGTGACAGGCAAAATAGTAGTATTGAAAAATATAAGACTGTGCCGACTAGACCGATCCGTCATCGACCAACACCGACGTGTGCCAAGCACGGAGCGTATCGGCACCGACAAAATATGCATGCATGCCAAAACGGTGCACGCAGGTGGCGAAACGGTGAGCATACGGGTTATAACCGCGTATGATGACTGCACTACACGGGTATGATACACTGTTGAGACGTTCTAGTGGGTGTTGTCGTTACGTGTTTCTTTCTGTGCTTGATACGTTCCTAGCCCGGTCATGGTATGATACGGTGTACTGGGCAGATTCCTTAACATATTATTTAAGTAAACCATGAGTCTATATCTTTTAAATAGTTGTAACTTTAAAATATGATCAGAATTAAAAGAGCTTTTAAATAGTGGTAAACATTTTGATTTAATAAAGTTCATTTAAACCTTTCGCTTTGTAATTTAAGTCTATAATAGACTCACAGCAGGCCAAAGACTTATTTGCATACAAAACACAGATTACACAACACAGATTTATCAACAAGCTTGCCAAGAGTGGGTTGACATTTTTATGTGTCATATATGTTTCCTCTGAATCCGACATACCCGTCCCTTTTCTCCGAGCAGTGTGATAGGTATTGTGTGTGCACCAACATGATTTCCGCTAAAAAAAAGTCCTCAAGATAGATAATCAATCTCAACAGCTGCCTAACTTTGTCCTACTATGTTGGGGTCAGGTTCCCGTCTAACCAGATACACCTGTTTTATTCGAATGGAGCGACTGTCTATATATACCCTTAAGATAGGCTTTCAGACTTTCATCAGTCCGAATGGTGTCAATCATTTATAATAGAGTGATATAATATTGACTTGTAACTTCCAAGGTTCGAACAAAGTGTATGTTATACATAGTTTCTCACTAACTAATAATTGCTGATCATTCTTATTACCTATGTGCAACTTATATAAAACTGCTCGCTATGTATATCAATGCAACCCACGAATTTTGTCAGATTCATAATTTCCTATGTAACGTTCCGTTTACAGTTTTCTAATTAAATTAATTAGTGTAGTGGCAACCAAAGTGATCTCATTTCAAAGGACATGCAGCCCACCATCTTATCAAACCACACGCTCCCGAGGTCTGAGACTCCGACATCACGTCTAAACGATTAGTCTTATTTCTTTTAAAAAATTTGGGTTACTGTAGACAATTTTATTTGTAATGTGAATATTTGAAATTATATTTATAACATAGTGTAATTAATTTACAAAGTTATGTCTAATGCAGATACAAAATTCAGAATCACGCAAAAACTATTTAGCGTATTTTTATGAAACCTTCACCATTTACGCTAGTATTATATTATCTGTGACCATTTCAAAGATAATTTAGTATACGTGTTTTAGTATAATACCTGTTGTTTTATGTATAGTAAATTAATAATGCATCTAATTTGCGACAGCGCTCATTGATGGGCGAGTCCTATTTCTGGGTGGACGTACGACGCGTTGCGTGAGCTCAGTACAGAACACGCCAGCTAACCAATCAAGGCCGTTGCCATATAACTGCTCCTTAATATCCTACACGGCACTGACTGACGTAGGTACTGTCGTAATAGGTATAATGAGCTAGGTTCGATAACGACTGTCAGGGTCACAGTCGCAGGAGTAAAAAAAAAAGAAAAAAAAAAGAGGTCGGTCGCAGGTGTTTTTGAAAGACTCACCGCTACCCTGGCATGGCATGGGTAGGTTTTAGTCAGTAAGAGTCTAACCGTCCCGTACCACCCAGCCCGGGAGAAGTTAATTGATGTTATCACATACCAAAAAAAAAAGGTTCGTTAACGAGTATTAATTTTTAGACGTCTATGTACATTGTACACGGCGTCCTAAAGTACCCCACGGGCGGCGGCTCATAACAATCGATCAACGTCACAGCTGAGCCAAGTCGCAATCTGTTCATTGCAGACAGTACAAAAACACATATTTACCTAATAAAGTAGTTTGGACTTGACACTATCAAGCGGGCTTGTTCCCAATGCCCTTGATTGGAATTAGAGTCAAATTATTACTAAGATAAGAAGTTCGAAGTAGTTAGAAATTTGGGTTACTCATAAGCTTTATACTAGGTGTAACTAAATGCGTGATCATATTTTAAATGCTGCTTCGGCCCATAGAGATATAGGCATATAACTTTTTCAAAAAAGTAATAGTGAATTCCGAAAACAATTTGGAATGTTCAAAATTTTACTAATACTAATTTCGATCTGTCGCATACTTGACGAGCTGTGGGCCCGTAAAACACAGTATTGGTCTCCTGACACAGTGACCCGGGGCCGCGGCAGACCACGAAGGAGATGGCGGGACGACCTGGATGTCTTTCTTAAGAATTGGAAAGAAGAAAAAAAAATCGTGACCGTTGGAAGGAATGGAAGGAGGCCTTCGCCCAGCGGCGGGACCGTACGGGCTAGTAATAATAATAATAACCTGGCAACCCACTGGCAACACAAGTCATAATTTTTCTATTCCATATAAAATCGCAAAAACCCAATTTTTTACCCAAACCGGAATTAATTTTACCGTACAGGAAGCCTGAACTGAAAATATTTTAACAAAACCATTGAGTACCCAGTCAAACAAATTAAATAAACAAAAAGAAGAAAATTAATGAAGGAATCACAGAATGACGTCTGTCAACGACGACATACACAATGTTTACAGGAAAACGATGAAAATGGAATAATATAAAATTAAATGTTGACCAGAGCAGCTGCCCGTCGCGCACGCCATTCACCCACGGACTCGCCGCTCAGCTCCGCCTCGCCGCCACCGGACCTCGGATCACCAGTGTCACCAGCGAATGCAGCCACGTCGAGCTCGAGCGACGAGTATTTCTCCCCTCCGACATCGCCAACACCTGTACGTCGGCGGGTGAGAGGCCTGCCACCGAACAGCCTGGGACGTAGGGGCCAAGCGGCCCCGAGCCGGGTCCCCGCTGCCGGTGGTTGTGTGCAGCGCATGAGATGGACTCAGTCCATTAATGAAAACGTCATGCACGCATACTCTGGGTCTACAGAGGGGGGAACTGACCTCACTGCGTACCGTATCAGGATGATATCTCTGTTCCAGGAACTAGAAACAACCGTCAACGTCTCAGCGTAACGATTGTCGGATTGTCGGATTGTCGGTGCGAGTCATCCAACGTAAACAGGTTGGACGATACTGCACTTGATAGGCTGCGCTCAGAAGTACTGAGCAATCCTATCATCCCGACCCCGACACAGACCGTGGAACAAGCGCCTGCTGTTGACGCAATCCCACCGCGGCCCAATAATATAAGTGATGAGGCAGATGATAGGGTTGTCACGGTAAGTAGCCAGTGCAACGATCGGCTGAGGAGCGCATTGGAGGATGCGCTTCGCGAGAATAGGATCACTCCGACAAACTAATCTGCTTCAGGGAGGGCAATACACGCCCACGTGTAATGCTCTTTGTGAGGCGGGCGTTCTCGGGGACTGAAATCAGCCCTCGAGACTACATGTCCCGTGTCACGGAGCGCATCGACTTCCTGTATTAGCAGCGAGTTGACCGGTACTCGCAGAATCGCATGCTCCAGAGCGATGAGAGGTGGGTATATAGAGCTTGGGAGCGACCTGAACAAAATGTGACGGACGGGTGCCGCCCGGATGATGTCGCCACGAGTACATTCTGGCGCAGTATTTGGTTGGCCCGTCTGTCACTTAAACTTCTTTATTTATGTCTGCCTCTCAGAATGGATGTAGGAACGTGTCCCGCGGTACTAAGGAGCTGCTCCTTATAGACATGGCCATAAGCCAGCAGGTTCGTCGATCCCACAAGGATTTGTTGACATGCAGGATGGATTATAAGAAGGCCTACGACTCTGTTCCACATACATGGCTCATGAGGGTTTTGGAGTTGTACAAAATAGATGTAACTCTGCGCACCTTCTTTGGGTCATGTATGGGGCAATAGAAGACGGTCCTTTGCTGTCCAGGATGTCGACCAATCCAGGGGAATGATGAGCTTATATGGATTAAACGGAAATGTGGAGGTAGAGGTTTTTGAAATGTGAAGACTCTCCACAACCGCGAGGTGTGCAGCCTCAGAGAATATTTTCTTGAAACCGACGTATATGCACCGTGATGTGGTCGCAGTGGACAAGGGACTCACGCCGTTGTCCATGGCAAAAGAGAACTGGTGCAAACTTGTAGTAGGTACTCACTACTGATGACCGCAAGGAGGTATGGAAAAGCAAGAAGCTTCACGGGCGCTTTTATCGCGCTCTTCATGGGTTTGATGTAGATTTCTTGCCATCCGTGGCCTGGCTACGTTTCAGCGACCTCTTCGGGGAAGCTGAAGGTTTTGTCTGTGCGAATATGGACGAAGTTATCTTGACGAATAACTACCGGAGGCGTATTATGAAGGACGGGACGGTTGACGGGTGTCGAGCATGCCACCGTCTGGGTGAGTCCATCAGACATATTATATCCGGTTGTTCTCGTCTGGCTAACGGCGAGTATTTGCACAAGCATGACCTGCAACTTGCTTTAAAATAATTATATACTTGTGGATTCTGAGGTACCGTATTACAAGTATGTGCCCGATCCAGATCTCGAAAATGATCATGTCACGTTGTACTGCGATCGATCTATCAACACTGACAGGACTATTGTTGCCAATAAGCCGGATATAGTGGTGATAGACCGATTATCGCGTCACAAACAATGATAATCGGTGTCACCATTCCACATGACGTGAACCTCGGGAAAGCTGGAAAAGACAAGCAAATCAAATGGAATGTGGACTCGGATATCATTGTGCCGATAGCCGTTACCGCCAACGGCCTGATAGCCAAAAGCCTCGAAGACCACCTGCCAAAGCTGTCATTGCGCGGTTGTATCAAGGGCCTAATACAGCCCGGCCCTGGTCCAGGCCATGGTACCGAGCGAGAGGGAATGGGAAGCAGTCTCATCCTTCTGCGAAGCAGTAATGCTCGCGAAGGAGGAGGCGGAACGGGTGAGGGAGTGGCTGCAACGACAGCCTCACCCTCACGCCCTCAACAGCAGCCGCCGCAGGAGACGCCAGGGGCTTCCGGCGCCGCGAGACGATCTCCGGCCACCGTAGACCCGGGCCTGCGGACGGCGAGTAGTGGGTAGCTCGCCATCCGATCAGCACCAGGCCCGAGAGTCGACGGTGCGCAGTGTTCCACGCGCGCCACAAAAAGTTGTCAGCATACATGACGGGGCCCGTCATGGCCGATGCCTGCCTAGGGGTTGAGAATAAATTCGAAAGAGTTACCTCGCCTCTGTGCATTCAGGGCAGGGAGGAACAGGGGTGGGTTTTAGTCAGTAAGAGTCTGACACGCCCTCCCGCTCCACCCAGAGCGGGAGAAGTCATTGGATGATTTCACACCCCACAAAAAATGAAAAAAAGGGCCTAATACAGAAGGCAGTACTCCTCGATACGGCTCGCATTGTGAGGAGGTTCCTGTCTCTGGATCCCTAACCACCGGTAGGTTGGACCCTGGCGGACTACTATTTTTTATAGTTTTAAATGTTTTTTTTTTTAGAACCCTTGATTAGAAATATTTAAAATTATAATTGATATGTGTATAAAATAAATAAACGAAATAATAATAATAATTTCGATCAGCTGATGATAATTTTGTACGGAAAGTCCATTTTTTTGGGAATTGCTATAGTCTATAATAATAATAATAATATTCCACAACTATCACACAACGCCATCTAGTCCCAAGCTAAGCAGAGCTTGTGTTATGGGTACTAGACAACTGATAAACATACTTATATATTTCTAAATACATACATATTATAGATAAATTACACCCAGACACAGAACAAATGATCGTGCTCATTACACAAACATTTGTCCTGGGTGGGAATCGAACCCACGACCTCCGGCATAGCAGTCAGGGTCACTAACCACTAGACCAACAGGCCAGCCTATCTAATTCCATGGGCATAAACAGCATCTAAAATATGACTACCTATTTCCGTTACACCCTGTATTTCTGCATACTTTTCACGGTATTTCATACAAAGTTCCAAGTTCAAAAATTTTGAAATGAATAAAAACGAATGTAATGAAACTTGATACCAAAGATAAAGAAATAATTGTAATAGAATACATCTTTATTTCAGACATTACCTACATAGTCCATATTTACAACCACATTAACAGTAACATTATTTATGAAAAAAACTGAATTGCTTAGCTTCTTTCACTGCAACTGATTAGCAGATTCTAGTGAATTTTATTTGAGATTTTTTTTAGTTCAGAGCTTTTTATGTATAAGGCCCACGAAGCTGAGAACGAAAAAAAATTAGAGAGAACAAAAGAGGGATTTGAAGTTTACTTAGAAAACAAATCGCATCAACAACTCGTGTAAACTCTTTTCTCATTTCCAAGATTAATGACATTGAAGTTCGTATGAAATCCCGCGCTGCGTAAACGCCCTTAAATAAGTTATTGCTCAAAATTGTTGATTGCTTCATGTGGTAAGAAGGTGTCACATATAAGTGGTTCAGTACCTGAAATGAACCCTGTAAGGGTATTTACAACAATTTCCAAAGAATTAAAACTTCATAGATTAGAGAAGTTGAAGTCTAAAGAGGTCCAGTGAAGTCAGACTCGCGCCACCTCGCCAGATACTTTGCAACTCGGCCGTTTGATTAGTGCCGCCTAACTCCAAACTAATTAGTTTGAAATTGGCACTAATTGAAAATAAACGAAGTCTAAACCGTCAGGGCTAATCCGGCTATACCTAAACATCCACAGTCAAATACTAGAAATATCGCGGTTGTGCTGTAACCGAAATATTTACGAAGTCAATAATCACGTTGGGCAAAAAGATTACATATCAACTTACACTCTTATTTATAAAACTTGTTAACCATATGCTTAAAAAGAAAAAAAAAACATGCTTATTTTTAAGACTAATCACTGGATTCTAAATTCACTTTCTCCATAGAAAATTTTGAATTAAGAACCTGCTACTGTTTAAACTAATCACATGGCAATTTTTTAGGGTTCCTTAGTCCTAACAAGGTCAAGAAAGCCTTATAGTTTCGGTCTGTCTGTCTGTCCATCCGAGGCATACTTAGTTTAGAGACTGAACTACTAGAATACAAAGCTGCAATTTTGCATGGGTATATACGAGTTTAGGAATCACGGCAAAAAACGAAACAATAAAATCTTTAAAAATATTTCTCTGGTACCTTCTTATATTTTTACTACATGTAAAATTAGTTTTTTTTTCTTCCCTTTCCTATAGTGTGGGCCTATCGTTAGATAGATCTTTGAAAACTATTGTTGATTGGGGTTGTGCAGACTATCTTTCGATTTATTGATTTGTTTGCGAAATATTAAACTTCAGTGATATTTTTTTGTTTGAGTCGAGCGTCCAAATGCTAAACTGTTTATTTTTTATTTTTGATAGGCACGCGTTTGACCACTATCTCACCTGATGGTAAGCGATGATGTGGTCGAAGATGTAGTACGCTTGCCTAGATGTAACCTATTCACTCTTAACTTAAAGACTTCCAGGTTGTAGCTTTTTGGGGACCGAGTCACCCGCGTCCGTAGGAGTATACCCATTGAGTCCCTACACGTGGTCCCCGGGTGGTGCTAATCAGGTGACACAAACTGGTGGTAGGTTTCGACCGATGGCTTGCGACCACCCACTGGGCAAAGACGTACCGCCAAGCGGCCTGGCCGTGTTCCGGTACGATGCTCAGTGTAGCCAATCCAGAGGAGTTGGGTCGAAATAGTTGTTCCATTGCAGGCAGACCAACCGGGCTCGCGCTGATATGAATGTATCGGGAGACTAGTCGCGGAGGGTAGCGGGATCCGAGGCACGGTGCACCGCTGGCCGACCGCAGTTAGTTGGGGGCCCAAGTAGTGTACTAGCCATACACGAAAGGCTGCCCCGCCAACTGACGAAAAATCCCGGAATGCACCATCGTGCTGGTTGGCGACCAGACGAGAGGGCCCGATGGACATTCCCGGGGGGGCTCGGGCGTCCCCGCAGTCTCCAGACTAGTCCCCCAATGATGCCGTCCTGTCAGTGCGTGCCTGGAGGTAGCCAGCATGGAACCTAATTTCACTTCCTTCTCCTCTCCTTCCTTCACTCTTTCAATCATGAACAAAGGAAATAAAAAGAAAAAAGCTGTACAGCGGCAGCACTCCCTCTCACACAAAGTGCACCTATCGAACATTCGAGGTCTGCACTCAAATCTCGCCGCAGTCCACCACCACCTAGAGACTGAGAAACCAGCTCTCTTATTCCTTTCGGAGACGCAGATCGGATGTCCGTCTGACGTGGCGTACCTATCTTACCCAGGGTTTACCCTGGAGCACAATTTTAAGCCACGCGCTGGTATATGCATGTACGCCCGGGACGGCATCTGCTATCGGCGTCTCCGTAACCTTGAGGACTCCAGGTTCTCAACTCTTTGGGTCCTAGTGGACACAGGCCTAGATAAAATTGTCTACGCCTGTGTCTACCGTTCGCACAGCGGTGATCTGGAGACAACTGGGCTCACACAACACCTGAGTAAAGCGGCGGATGTGGCTCAGCAACGGTACCCTTCTGCCCAATTGGTGTTACTGGGGGACTTCAACGCCCACCATCAGGAGTGGCTCTTCCCATACCAGTACACAGACCATGCTGGACAAGAGACGTATAAGCTAGCGCTAGCGTTAAATCTTACCCAGCTGGTCCAGGGGGCAACGAGGGTGCCGGATGTTGATTCGCACACAGCCAATTGCTTGGACCTTCTGCTGACAACAGATCCAGACCGTTACTCAGTGTCGATTTCTTCACCATTAGGTACTTCCGACCACTGTCTGGTGAAATCTGTATCCGTCTACTCCCCGCCCGATCCTAGCCCTAGAGGCACCAGGCGGGTTTGGCGATACAGGTCAGCAGATTGGGATGGCATGCGATCTTTCTTCGCATGTTATCCTTGGCGGCCCACTTGCTTTTCTTCGACTGATGTTTCGTCGTGCGCGGACGCCGTGACGGATGTGTTGCGGCGGGGAATGGAGTACTACATTCCATTCTCTGACGTAACAATGTCTGGCGGGGCTCGACCATGGTTTGGTGCCGAGTGCAATCGCGCTGATGCGCTTAAACACGCGGCCTACCTGGCATGGGTCGACGCTCGGACGCGTAAAACGAGTGACGTGAGTCAGAGGAAGAGAGCCTTCAACAGGGCTGCCAAGTTCTGCAAGAAGGTGTTGCGGAAGGCTCGGTTTGACCACATTGGCCGAATTGGGAACAAACTTGCTTCTTACCCAGCTGGTAGTAAGGCGTTTTGGTCCCTGGCTAAGTCGGTTGAATCGAACTTCTGCCGCCCCTCATTACCTCCACTGCTGAAACCCGACGGGTCGCTGGCCCACTCCGCTGAGGAGAAAGCAGGCTTGTTTGCCTCTCTGTTTGCGGAATCTTCGCGTCTAGATCCTGGTGGCGCGAGGCCCCCTGGTACTCTTGGTGGATGCGAGTCGATTATGTCAGACATTCGCATTCATCAGAAGGATGTCCGAAGGGTACTGCGTAACCTGGACGTGAACAAGGCTAGTGGCCCCGACGGGATACCGGCAATTGTATTGAGGACTTGTGCGCCTGAGTTGTCTCCGATCTTGACGCGCCTATATCGCCTTTCGTTGGAGACTGGAAAAGTGCCGATGGCTTGGAAGCAAGCTAACGTGCAACCCGTACCCAAGAAGGGTAGTCGAGCTGACCCAGCAAATTATAGGCCCATCTCGGTAACTTCCGTACTCTGTAAGAGTATGGAACGTATACTGAATGGTAAGCTCCTGGCATACCTAGAAGCTAGCGATATCCTAAGTGACCGACAATATGGCTTCCGTCGAAATCGGTCAACGGGAGATCTTCTAGCGTATGCCATTCACATCTGGAGTGAGGCCATCGACAAACAAGGGGAAGCCCTTGCGGTCTCCCTTGATATCTCGAAGGCCTTCGACCGGGTCTGGCACGACAGTCTAATTGGCAAGCTTCCTTCCTTCGGTCTGCCCGCTGCTTTGTGTGATTGGATTGCAGATTTCCTGAGGGATCGGTCTATCCGAGTAGTCATAGATGGCTGCTCGTCCGGACTGCTGGCTATTAATGCCGGTGTTCCTCAGGGGTCGGTGCTCTCGGCAACATTGTTTTTGCTGCATATTAACGATCTGCTTAAACCCGGTACCTTTGGGTATGCAGACGACAGCACTGTTGCCGAGAGATACGTGCCTGACGCACGAGTTAGTGGGTCTCAGGTCCGGTCTCTCCGCGAGGCTATGGTTGGGCGCTTGAACTTGTCCTTGCAGGCTGTCTCAGAATGGGGCGATGCCAATCTGGTTAAGTTCAATGCTTCTAAAACCCAGGCGTATCTTTTTTCTGCTAAAAGGAGCCAATTTCACCCGGCTCCAACTTTCCGAGGTGTAACCGTACCGATAACCGATCAACTTGATCTTCTTGGTGTTACTTTAACATCTACCCTCAATTTTGGTCCCTTCATAGAGGCAAAGGCTCAAGTGGCTGCCAAAAAGTTGGGGATCCTCGCAAAGGTGAGACGATATTTCACGCCGGAACAGCTGCTCCAACTCTATCAAGCGCAAGTCCGATCGTGTATGGAGTACTGCTCTCATCTTTGGGACGGATCGGCCAAATACCAGCTTGATGCCCTTGAGTCAATTGAGAAACGAGCCAAGAGGATCATCGGCAATGATAGACTCGTTGAGTCGAAACTCCAAAGTCTTGAACATAGACGCCGAGTTGCTAGCCTGTCGGTTTTCTATCGATTACATTTTGGGGAGTGTGCTACGGAATTGCATGATTTGATTCCGCCAAGCCCGTTTCATCAAAGGACCACAAGACGTACGGCGAAGTGCCACCGGTTCATGGTAGACATCCCATCCATACGCACAAAGCGTTTTGAGAAAACATTCATTGTGCGTACAGCTAGAGAGTGGAATTCCCTACCGGAGTCTGTGTTTCCTGATAGCTATAACCTGGGAGTCTTTAAGTCAAGAGTGAATAGGTTACTTCTAGGTAAGCGTGCTCCATCTTCGACCACATCATCGCTTGCCATCAGGTGAGATAGTGGTCAAACGCGAACCTATCAAACATAAAAAAAAAAAAAAAAAGCTATCAGGAAAAACAGACTCCGGTAGGGAATTCCACTCCCTAGCTGTACGCACAATGAATGTGTTCTCAAAACGCTTTGTGCGTATGGATGAGATGTCCAACATGGACCGGTGGCACTTCGCCGTACGTCTTGTGGTCCGTTGATGAAACGGGCTTGGCGGAATCAAATTATGCAATTCCGTCGCACACTCCCCAAAATGTAACCGATAGAAAACCGACCAGGCTAGCAACTCGGCGTCTATGCTCAAGACTTAAGAGCTTCGACTCAACGAGCCTATCATTGCCGATGATCCTCATGTTTGCTTGAAAAATCTGAAAAAAATCCTGATGGTAGTATACATATATAACAAACTTTGAAGGAAAACTATCACGGCTATGTTAGCTCTGTTAGTTTAAGAGTAATAGTCGCCTCACTTAAAAATGTATCTACTTAAAAAATTTCGTACAAAAAACAAATTCCTTACAAAAAGGAAATACTTAGGTGAAGTTGTTGGTTATTAATAATATATAAATAAATTAATTAAATAATTTAATACTGTATAACGGGTAGTAAATAATTAAGTAAAATTTTGGTAACATAAAATATTTTTTTTTGTTTTTAATTTAAACGTTATTGTCTGTTAATATGTCAGTTACCGGAGAAACAGGCACAAAAGAAAATCGATTGTGTCTCGTCTCCCGCATGCGATGGGGCGTTGAATTCAATTAATATGTTCATAATAATAAACATAAAGCCCCCTTCTAAGTCCACATGTTGTAACGGGCGACTACGGAACCCTACACTATGCGTGGCCCGACACGCAATTGGCCGGGTTTTTTTTTATAAGGTCTTTAGAGTCTGTACCTATTTTGTTTGCCTAACTGTACTAGCCAGAAAAAAATCACACACACAATGTATTTCATTGCAGATAACGAAATGTCAAGAAAATTAACTGAGAAAGTGACAAAACCGTGATACGCGACTTGTTTAAATCATTTTATCAGCAAATTCAAATAAAATTTATTCGACTGCAAACTTTCTTGAAATGTATTTGTTCACATAAATTATCTGAAATTCGTACACAAGTAGGTACCTTTAGTCTGTTTATGACACGGAAGAAAGAAACAAAGATGAGAAGTAAACTCTCCTCTGGGGATCCTTTTATAGTAGTTTTTTTTTTTGCAGCCAAGTGCCTGTTTGTATGTACCTACAGGAAATAAAACCGCTGGATGCCGCTCCGGAACGGAAGCGGCAAAGAGGGTAATAAATCGTATTTCCAAGCTTTATAAAATAGAACCGCCATTGCTGAATAAATCAAGTGACGCCGATGTATCACCTTAGACAATGGACCAGCTATCTAGCGCTTCTGAATTGGTTTCTAAATTCAATAACTTGAATAAAATTTGCGAAAAATTCCTAGCCATGTGTAGGTACTTTGGAAAATTGAGACCCTCTCAAGAACGGGTCGAAAGATCTTCAGTTAATACTATTAATAATCTGAAATCATATTAACGTGTTTACCTACGTTACGTCGTAGGTATAAATCAAATCTAACACGTACTTAACAATCGACACCTTCTACAAATTCAAACCTATAATTCTAAAAGCCAGAAAAAAATATGTCAGTCCGCAGCCCACCTTTTCAGTACATATTTACAAAAAAGGTCGATTGACAATTGAAAAATATTTTTTTTAGCATCTTATTTTAATAATTTTGTAATTTTTAGGTAGGTAAATCAAATATTTTGAAAGGACCATAATTATAACGGTTGCTCATCGTTGCTCACAGTTGTTTACCAAAATATTATTTTTCTGTATACCTATTCTTCATCTTCATTATTGACACTATTTACAACATGTATTTTTATAACATTAACGCAACTCCGGCCCCCAAGATACAGGCACCGCCTAGTTTAGGGACCTCATTGTATGAATGTTAGGTTATGCTATGTTAATTTTCCTAGCCTTTTCCCAACTATCTTGGGGTCGGCTTCCCGTCTAACTGAATGCAGCTGAATACCAGTATTTTACATGGAGCGACTGCCTATCTGAACTCAACAACCCAGTTACTGGGTAATACGATACCCCTTGGTAAGACTGGTTGTCAGACTTTCGGGCTTCTGACGACCCATAACGACTGTCAAAGATCCACGATTGACAGCTGGTATCAACGGCTTAACGTGCTTTCTGAGGAGTCTCGGTATGTAGAGATGGCCCCATCTATGGACCAACCCCGACAAGCGTAGCTTAACCTGATGTATTGACTCGTGCGGCTGTTATTACTTTAGCCACGAGCTCTTGTTATGTTATGTTATATATGGTTAAGAACATGCTTGTATTGTGCCTGTGTGCTTGTATTGTGCTAAAATGCTTGTGAATAAATATTCTTATTTTCATCGAATGCCGTAAATCAACCAATCAGCGCGGGAGTCATTGATCGAAAAACTCTTCGAATGATGTTAAAACCCAATTAAATGAAAGGAGCACTCAAAACAAGTAAACAACACTTAACAATTTTCTCAAAGGATTAAGAAAGTTATTACAAAGTAAAACCGAGTCTTAATTTTATTTTGAGTAAGAAGCTCAGAAATAATAACTGTAGCCTAATAATTTATACAGCCATATTTACAAAGCTCGCTAATCATATGCTTAGTTTAAATACTGATTAGCAGATTCTAAAATCAAGATAACGTACCACGTACCTTAATTAACCGTCCGTAATTTACTTTTTCGTTATTTGACACCGACTTCCGAAATAAAAGTTATTTTTTAATTTTTAATGTATTTTTTTTGAAAGTCGGTTGTTTTTTTTTGTATAAAAGTTTTTTATTTTTCACTTTTTAGTTGTTATATCCCACAACTAAAAACCCCAATAACTAGAACGTGAAATTTAAACATTTGGAGTACACCAAAACGTCATCGAAGTAAACGTATTTTTCGTTTTTGTTGAGTTTCTCAAAAAGCGCTTAAGCAATTTCGATAAAATTTATATGGGACCACCTCGGGAGTATATTCTTTCGGATAAATAAAGAATTTTGAAAATCGGTCCACAACTGACGGAGAAATCGGCGGACATACATAAAACAAAAAAAAAAAACATACAGTCGAACATAGAACCTCCTCCTTTTTCGAAAGTCGGTTAAAAATTCACTGTAATGTTTATCTCTTTTAGTTTCTTGTCTCACTCCTAGATTTCGAGAGAAAAAGCGGTGACAGGTAGTCAATAAGGGTCTACTTACGATAGAATAGCCGATTAAACTTTATACTACGGAACCCTAAAACTAGATAACGCGCAGTGTGCAATATAATGCAAATTGAACACGACGCGTGTCACGGATAGTTAATCAAATATAACTGAAAGTGATAAATGTGTATGTGTACGACTTATAGTAGGAAGAGGAAAATAACAATAAGTTTTTAAATAAAAACTATTTTAAAATAATTAAGCTAATTACCCGGTGTTACATTTCATCAGCATTGTATACATACTCAGGTTATAAATAATTAGTTAAAATTTGTACTAGTTATTTTTTTATATGTACATGTATTCAAAATAAACGTTAGTATAAAACGTAAACAAACGAAACAATTAGTCATTAAAATAATGTTTCGTTTAAAAACTGAATCCATAATCCTTCCGTGCGCTGTATTCTGAATTTTCATTTTGGACGGAAACGTTGTACAAACGCCTGCTTTGATTGGCTACTCTCATGCTTTCATAACATCAAAGCAAAAGGGAATAACCAAATTGTGTAGGTCTTCCGTCCTTTGTATCGTACCTGTTTTACGGAAACACTATTTTTGTAGCTAGAAATTTCAAGAAAATTGTGTTACGTTTGCATTCCGGAGTGCAAGTCATGCATACAGTACACTTGTTTTGTTAATGTTTTTATTTTTATGTGGTACACAATAAAGTATTAAATCCATAAAACTCTGTGAGAAGAAGAATTTTTATTATAAGTTTTAAGATTTATTTATTGTTCTATAGGTACATACCGCCTCTTGTCAACTATGGCTCGATGTTGGTAAAATATGTACCTAACTAAACACATAAACATGTACAACACAAGGTATAGACATATACTAAGTGTCACAGTCAAAATATTTCCTTAGCTCGACCCTACAGCAAAGAAGTCCTCTAGGAAAATCTATTCCTACTAACATCGTCTTATCTCTAAAAGGTTTAATAAGTCAAGAAAAAATACCTGATTAAAGAAAAAAGAAAATATTACTTACCTATTTAGATCGGATGTTGAAAATTTAGCAATCACTGAACTAAACTTGCCAAGCTTTAAAGAATCGTGAATAAATATACCTACAAAAAGTTTTCTGAAGCACGTATAAAAATACCACCACTACGAAAAACTCGGCTTAAGTTCAAACTCACAAAAGTCATCAAAAGTTATTAAAAACGTTTTTAATAAAATATAAAAACACGATCACTGCTCCATAACTTTTGATGTATTAAAAAAGTAAATCTGCGTAGTTGTCTACGCAAGCTTTAGAGAGGATAAGACTCTCTCGAGACGAGCGTTCGACGCGCCACGAGTTTCAATCTGCCCTGCAACATGAACCGCGAAACACTAAGGCGGGGAACAAACGCGCGCCACACGATATTCATACCGCGCCGATAGAAAATTGGCCACTGAAGCTTTCGCTAGAGTAGCTCCCACTTGAAGTTTTGGCACCGGTTTATATTTAAACCAACGAAACTCATTTTAAACATTTCAGTTCTTACAACTGCTTAGGGGCCATTCAAGTATTACGTGTCGTACGGGGGTCTGGATGTGATTATGTCAGCAATATTTATTTATTTACATTTTCGGATTTTGTGCTAAAATTAGTTGATTTTGATTTGGTGCACTAAACAAAATTTAGACGAGTTCCAATATGTTGAATGGCTAGAAGAGAACAATGTTGATATCCCAAAATCACACGAAATTAAGCAGATACACTACATCAAGCAGCAAACATTTCTAGACTTGGTCTTGATGACTTCTGGTCACATGAATATATAAATAAATCAGAACAGATTAAAAAATACATGTACTAATGTTTACGTTTATGTTACGTTTGGGTGCCAACTGAAAACCAGCGCTGGGTGTCCAACGCCCAGCAAATGCTGAGATGGTAACCCTTTCGGTATGGGCACGCTCAGCACAAATTTATTGTATCTTTGTGTACCTACTATTATTTTCTTTACCTTTTGTTTGTTGCTGTTGTGTTGTCGAATAAATGTTTATTCTATTCTATTCTACGTAAGCATGGGAGAGGGGGAGAGAGCTTTGCTAGGGGGGGCTCCGGGAGGGGCTAATAGTTAGGTTCAAAAATTCTGCTTACGTAATTCTTGGTTCAATATAGGTATAGTAATTTATAAAGACTCGAAGGTCGCAAAAATAGTCCTATCAATGACAGCATCATGGGAACTCTCAATTGTTGTGTGAGATTGTTTTAATCTGTCATGCAAATAATGACGCATGCACACGCTATTTTTTCAAGAAAAAGTTATGATGTCTAATCAAACCATTTATTTCAATTAAACCATTTGTACAGGCACTTTGAGTTGTCAAGGTCAGTCAGTCATAATAAAAGATGAAGTTTCTTGCACGTATGAAAGCGTAGATCTTTATGGCAAAGAACGTGCAAAAAACCTCACAGACACTCTTTTAGCTAATAAATTAAATAGTTACAAAATGATCGTTACTTTTGATATTGTATAAATACGTAACGGAAATGGATGGTCATATTTCAGATACTCATTTATCATCATTAAGTAATTTCCCATAAAAAAATTGGCCTTTCCGTACAAACTTATCAACTGTTGATCAAAATTAGTATGGGAAGTCCAATTTTCTTTTTTGAATCGACCATGATTTCTTGAAAAAAGTTGTTCATTTCCATGGACAAAAGCAATATCTAAAACATGACCACCCATTTCCATTACATCCTCTATATGTGAGAACAATGTAGAAAGACTTGCACGTCAAAAGCATCCGGAGTAAATAAAATAAATTTAAGAAAAAACGAGTGAGCCTTACAGTAGTCGCGTATGATGTGTAACATTAATTTGACATCTCACCTTGGTATTAGGCAACATTAAAATTCTATCCTGAAAAATAAAATTAAAACGTTTAGTTCCGATTTCGACCGCGCGCAGACTTATCGTGCGCGCGCTCTACCATCTGACGGCCAACTCTACCACCGTGCGCGCTCATTGGTCAAATCAAATAGCGCGCGCTTCCCCGGCTTTTTGTTACACACTTCCGTCCCATTTCACGAAATTACTCCTACAGATTGCACGAAAGCAAGAGGAAAGATGTTACACATAAAAAAATAACATTTTTTCAAAAAAAAAAAGAGAGAGGTCGGTTGTTTTTTTTTGTAAAATGTTTTTTTTTTTATTTTCACTTTTTGTAAAAATGTTTTTTTTTGTAAAAATGTTTTTTTTGTAAAAATGTTTTTTTTAGTTTTCACTTTTTAGTTGTTATACCCCAGAACTAAAAAACCTAATAACATGGAACGTGGATTTTAAACATATTCGTAATTGGAGAAAACCAAAACGTCATCTATGTAGGTATACATATTTTTCGTTTTCGTTCAGTTTTTCAAAAAGAGCTGAAGCAATTTAGATAAAATGTATGTGGGACCACCTCGAGAGTATATTCTTTCGGATAAAAAAAATAATTTTGAAAATCGGTCCACAACTGACAGAAAAATCGTACACAGTAGAACATAGAACCTCCTCCTTTTTTGAAGTCGGTTAAAAAACAATTCAGAGAACAAATAAATTAAATAAATCGTGGCAGCTGAGAGATGACCAGTCCCAACTGACACGAATAATGTTTTCTTGATTCAGTAAAAGTAAAGTGTAATTAATAATAAGCAACTTATGGACTGTAGGTCTGAAATAAAGGTATTTAAAAAAAAAAAAAAATTTTAAAATCGGTCCACAACTGACAGAAAAATCGTACACAGTAGAACATAGAACCTCCTCCTTTTTTGAAGTCGGTTAATTAACAATTCAGAGAACAAATGAATTAAATAAATCGTGGCAGCTGAGAGATGACCAGTCCCAACTGACACGAATAATGTTTTCTTGATTCAGTAAAAGTAAAGTGTAATATATAATAAGCAACTTATGGACTGTAGGTCTGAAACAAAGATATTTTTTTTTTATATATATTTAAGCAAGTTGTGACTAGTAGCGTAGTTAATTAAAAATCTCTAAATGTTTTCATGCTATACCCAATAATCGTTAATTCATTGTCTCTTTTCAATCTCATAATGAGACCTGCAATTTTATTTAGCAACCAATTAGATACCTCTTCATTATGAGATGGTGGTATCATACATATGTATGTCGCCGCAAGAGCGTGTATCTGCTGAGATTACTAATTAATCTTATTAAGCTAATTATTTTCTGACACACTTAATGAATCTTGCCCTCTTTTTTTTTTTTTTTTTTTTGGGGGGTGGGAAATCATCTAATGACTCTTTCCGCTCTGGGGTGGAGCGGAAGGGCGTGTCAGACTCTTACTGACTAAAACCCACCCCTGTTCCTCCCTGCCCTACGCGCCCGGGGGCGAGGTAACTCTTTCGAATTTATCCTCCACCCCCGGGCATTATCCTCCACCCCAATCAATCAATCAATCAATCAATCAAAAAATCAAATCAATCTTGCCCTCTAGGGCGTTTGCTGTTGAACTATTTCAATAGGTATACCTGCGTGAGTTTTGTTAGTTTAGCGCCATCTATTGATCCATTGTGGAAACTGGATTGGTGTCGCGTTAACTCCGCTATCAAAAAAATATTAATTGAAATAAAAAATTGAATGAATAAAATAAAACTAAAATGAATAAATTGTAAACAGACAATACAAACTGTCTCTGTAATCAAAGACAAGTACCATTCCTCTGCATACTTCAGTTAATTAGGTATGTACATTACTTTTGGCCTTCTGTATTTATAGCAGGTGATGCGACGCTCGCTTTCAGTGTTGTTGTCGAATATTAAGCTTGTGCGCAGACTAAGTTAAGAGGATGTTAGAAATAAAAAAAAACCTCGATACGAGGGTCATTCAATAAATACTTAGCCTACAAAAAGTAAACGAAAATTTTGGAAAAGTGGCAATTTATTTTTCAACATAGTCTCCTTTTAGTTCGATACACTTGGCCCAGCGATGCTCCAACTTTTTTAACCCGTCCGAAAAATAGTTTTTGTCAAACTCTGCAAAATAGGCCTCCGTGGCGGCGATAACCTCCTCATTCGATCCATATCTATTCCCGGCGAGTGATTTTTTCAGATTAGGAAACAGAAAGAAGTCACAAGGGGCCAAATCTGGAGAATACGGTGGATGGGGCAGCAATTCGTAGCGTAATTCGACCAATTTGGCCATGGCAACGGCAGACGTGTGAACCGGTGCGTTGTCGTGGTGAAACAGCACTTTTTTCTTCGCCAGATGGGGTCGTTTTTTCTTTAATTCGGCGTCGAATCGGCCCAATAAATCGGCATAGTAAAGCCCTGTAATTGTTTTACCCTTCTCGAGGTAATCGATGTAGATCACACCTTGTGAATCCCAGAAAACGGTGGCCATAACTTTTCCGGCCGATTTTACAGTTTTCGCCTTCTTTGGAGCACGTTCCCCGGTCTGGATCCATTGTTTTGATTGCTCCTTGGTCTCTGGTGTGTACCAGTGGATCCAGGTTTCATCGACGGTCACAAAACGACGCAAAAACTCCGCTGGATTCCGCTTAAACAGCGCCAAACACGTCTCCGATGTGGTCTCACGGTTGCGCTTGTTTTCTGGTGTGAGTAAACGCGGCACCCATCGCGCCGACAGCTTTCTCATGCCGAGTTCCTCGTGAAGAATATGATGCACTGTTCCTTCTGAAATGCCTACAGTCTCAGCTAGCTCCCGAACCTTCAATCGGCGATCTGCCAATACGAGATCATGGATTTTTTTAATGTTTTCCTCCGTAGCAGCTGTTTTCGGTGCACCTGGACGTGGTTCATCAAAAACCGACGTACGGCCACGTGCAAACTCGTTGAACCAATTCTTGACGGTGGCCATCGATGGAGAAGAGTCACCGTACACAGCATCCAAGCGCTCTTTGATTTCGATGCGCGTTTTCCCTTCCAAAAATAGGAATCGAATCACCGAACGATATTGCTCTTTTTCCATTTTTGTAAAACCGATCGACACGTTCGCTTCCATAAGTTGTCAAATTAAAACAAATGAAGGGATTGGAATGAAAATTTGAAAAAAGAATTAAAAAAGAATGTGCTACACTGTGGTAAAACTCTTTTGAAACTAGAGCGCCCTCTGGCGATGAGGCTAGGTACTTATTGAATGCACCTCGTACAAATGAATGAACTATGAACTTACCCTAACTTTGGCTTTTTATTTTTTTTCTCTTATTACTAGTCAACGAACGTCGGTAATATTAATAACAATAATTTATATTTTTTTATTTATATTTTATTATTATTTTGTAATGAGTACAAAGTTTTGACTAAATCGATAAAAATGCTCAATACTTTGCTGTAAATTGCATGCATTGTGTCATCGTGCATCTCTTTCTTTTCTATGCAGTAAGACAGTGACTTTTTATATAGAAGTATTATTCTTCAGAATCATACTTCTATATAAAAAGGGAACCCTGCAGAAGTGAGCAACTACAGGCCTATAAGTCTTCTACCAGCACTCTGCAAATTGTTTGCTTTATGCACAGAGAAACGAATAGAGGCACAAATAGAGAAACACCAACCAGTAGAGCAGGCCGGGTTCCGGAAAAGATTTAGCACAATAGACCACATATACAATCTTGAGCAGATAATAGAAAAATATATAGAGTTCAGCCACTATATCTCGCAATTATCGATAACGCTAAAGCGTTCGACTCTATATCTCACGAGAGCATATGGATAGCCCTTAAACACCAAAGCATTCCACAAACCTACATAGACATTATAAAAAATATTTACGACCAAAGCACAAGTAGAGTAAAGCTCGACCAAATAGGCTCGGAGATAAAGTGCAAAGAGGAGTTAAACAGGGAGATTCCCTTTCATGTAAAGCTTTCATAGCCGTGCTACAATATATAATGAAAGACCTAGAATGGAACAAAAAAGGAATATGTGTAAATGGCAAGTACCTAAGCAACCTGCGATTCGCGGACGATATAGTCCTGTTTTCAGAGACCTCAAGAAGCCTTGAATCTATGTTAAACGAGCTAATTAGAGCAAGCACAGCAATGGGACTAAACTTAAACATTTCTAAGACAAAAATAGCAACATATAGCATAAAGTATCCAACCGCTGTCGAAAGAACGCCGCTAGAGTACGTAGATAACTACATATATCTGGGCAAACAAATTTCGTTTAAACCTTCCAGGAACTTAGACGAGATTAATAGACGCATCGCCATTACATGGAGTAAATTGTGGGGGCATAAGAAGGTAGTAAAAAGCGAGCTCCCATTAAACTTAAAAAAGAAAGTTATGGACTCCTGCATACTTACATGCCTTACATATGGCAGCCAAACATGGACTTACAACAAAGAGACCAGAAATAAATTACAAGTATGCTAACGCGCCATGGAAAGAAGTATTTTAAATATAAGAATAAAGGACAAACAACGGAACACTGCTATAAAAAAAAACAAAATAATAGATGCACTGAAACACTCACAGAAGCTGAAGTGGAAATGGGCAGGACATGTAGCTAGATCTCACAGCGATAAGTGGGCCAACAAGTGACTAAGTGGACAGGCCCAAAAAGCAAAAGAAGACAGGGGAGACCACAAGAGAGATGGGCTGACGAAATGTGCAAAGTGGCCGGCCAGCATTGGCTAAAACTGGCAAAAGACCGAGAAAAATGGCACAAACTGGAGGAGGCCTTTACCCAAAGAGTGGTCCTTAATTAATTGTAATTACATTTTTAGTTATTTATTTTATGTTCCCAAAGACCATTTTTGAATTCTATAATTGTTTTGTTTTTCATTATTTTAATGTAAGAGGCCATATACAGAAACTTTCAGTATGCCACGTGCAGTAGCGCTGCGGAAACAATAATGGCGCGCACTCTCGCAACAGCACATTTCTTAGAAATACATGCTAAAATATCTGTTTTTACACAAAACTGTTCAGTCTGTTTTGTTTCCTATACGAACGCACTGTCTGTGGATGGCTATAAGAGTAGGAGGAAGACCAAAGAAACGATGAATGAACTGTGTAAAACATTATAATTATGGATTATATCATAACGGGTCATGGCGCCCCTACTTTCCGGCTGACACAAAGCTGTCCGGACATGGGTGCTTCGGTAGAAACGTGTGCCGTATAGGCTAGAAGTCGACGCTTGGTTGCGACCATTGTAGCAATTGCCTGAACGACACGGCTCAGCAGATTGTTGAGGAATCCCCAGTTTGGGCAGTGCAGCGCCGTGACCTTGGCGCGGTTCCGGTTAGTGCTGCGTATAATCTCCCTCTCATCCGTAGCAGTCCGCAATTGCGGCCGCAGAAGGCTAGCCTAGCCACCTAGCCTTAACGCATAAGCACTCCAGCGGCCTGGCCAAAGGTAGCTGCAGAACACCGTGTGATTTCAAAAGAAGAAGTCAAACTGACTGTCAGGGTCAGGGACATTCATGAGGATTTCTACATGACAAATAAAACTTTAGAACTTTCGTTTTAAGGTTTATAGAAAATGTTGCTTTGAAATATTTATTTTAAACCTAATTATTTACTCGATTACTCGATTTTGCGCACTGTTGTGGGCGGGGGCGACACAAAGCAGGCGCAGAATTTATGACGTATTTTTTTTTATTTTAGTAAATTAATTTATTTTTTTCTAATAATGATTTCATTTTTATGACATTTCAATGTAACATAATTATGTGTATATTATTTTGTAATTGATATGAGTCTTAGATACTTGATATAAATTGACTATTTTTTAAGATTTCTCGAGACCCTGAGGTCCCGGACCTTTGGAAGACATATGAGGGGTCGAATCCAACTCCCTCTTAGACGCTTTTTAAGAACTCGGTAAATGACTAAAATAATCTAATTAGTCCGTCAGATATATCACCAAAAATATTGGTTACGTATTTTTTCTTTTTTGTCACGTAAACAAAAAATGAAGACGATACTTGAAATTTCGCATGACGTTACACCTGAGTTAAAATTGTACCACTTTTTAACCGACTTCAAAAAAGAAGGTTCTGTATTTGACCCTTGTGTATGTATGTTTGTCCGTGATTTTCTCGAAAACTACTGGTCCGATTTAGATGGGGTTTTCATTATTCAATCTGATGAAGATCTTCAGAGATAGGCAGTGGAAATTTTCAATAACTAACAGCAAATTACCCGCGATAACTGCGATCCACAACCACACCACAACCACAAAACACAAACCACAAACACAAAACACAAATACAAACAACAAAGAAACTAACCCAACTTTTTTAAACAAATTAAACCAAAAACACCGACTTCTAAAATTAAATTTAAATTAAAGTTATTTTGCACTTATTTGCTTTTTTTTTTTGAAAATGGATATATTTTTTGCTTATAAAAGTTTTTTTTACTCAAAAGTGAACAAGACGCTACTCCTGAACTTTGATGCGTTTTATCTTTGTCTTTTAATGATACCTAATGTAACTTTTTTTATTGTTAATAGGCTCGAGGACACGGGGTATCAATAAAATTTTTTTAATTGTTACTCTGGAGTTATCCTTAAGTAAAAACTATGGCCCCACCTGATTTTTTTTATTATAACTTGCACACTCAATAAATGGGTCCCCAAAACGGTCGCTAGCACGTAGTGTGACGTAGCAACAAGGAGGCAACATATTCTGAGGCGCTTTTTTTTTTGTGGGGTGGGAAATCATCCAATGACTTCTCCCGCTCTGGGTGGAGCGGGAGGGCGTGTCAGACTCTTACTGACTAAAACCCACCCCTGTTCCTGCCCTTAGTGCCCGGGGGCGAGGTTAGGCGCTATTAGCTGGCAACGACCTTGAGTGATTAGCGTGCGTGTTCTACCTGAGCTCACGTAACGCGTCGTATGTCCACCCAGTACTAAGACTCGCCCATCAAGGGGCGCTGTCCGAAATTAGACGCATTATTAATTTATTACACATAAAACAACAAGTATTGAACTAAAACACGAACACTAAATTATAAATAATTAAATGATCTTTAAAATGGTGCAGGTTTCATAAAAATACGCTTTATATTTTTTGTGTGGTTCTCAATTTTTTATCCGCGTTAGACATACCTCTACAAATGAATTACACAATGTTATAAAAATATAATTTGAAATATTCTGAGATTAAATCAAATTACGACGCAAATAGTCTAGAGTAACATATATTTTTTTCAAAGAAATAAAAGTCTAGTCGTTTAGACGTGATGTTCAATTAAAAATCATTAAAAGTCGTATAACTGTGCCTCAAGGAATGAAGAGGTATACCACGGCTATCAGGACAATCCCGGCAGTACGGTCAAGATCCCTACCAACATCTTATTGGATTATACATCCTTCTTCCGACCACGATTACTCTTGCGATACTCCACTCAAGCCATCCAATAAAGGAAAGAGAGAGATGGGAGCTCTGTTCCTCGTCAGTTTTAGCTACGGCCAACCAATAAAGATAAACCGGAGATAAGAACCAAAAGTTCTCTCGGGAGATCGGGTCCGTGGGGTCGCTACTGCCGAACAGTTCGCCACAAAACTACCCTGCGACTTGTATCCCTTAGTCTGGTCCCTCAGCCTGGGCATGTCACGGCAAAGCAAACTCTACTGACACAGACCTAAGGTTCATTGGAACGCGCAAGCCTCACCACAACGTCAACGTAGAGATACAGCGGTGGGGTTACTATTATTAATTATTTTTTAATATTTCTACTCTTTAACTTGACTTATAAACTCATAACTTTATTTCATTAATCAATTTGTTTAATTTTAGAAAATAATAAGTCGTAATATTTTTCAGTGTAATTGTGAGACACTCTGATAAAAAGTATAATAAATCAAATCTAGCTTGATGAACTGTAAGCTTGTTACTGACTTCATTTAAATTATTACTCGCTTTTATCATTTACTAAGTCTGCAGTTTATAACATTTTGGGCCGTATTTTACAATTATGTTGGTAATCGAGATTATTTATATTTTTTTAAATTTGCCATTCCCGGAGGGGGAATAGTAAATTTTACTTAAGGCTTATATAACCGCCAAGTGGCGCCCGCATTGAATAAAAAATCGTAGCAGATCGTAGAAAATAATTATTAAAGAATCCTATGTTGCGTTTGTTACAAAGAGGGTAAAGTATTTTTACGTTGTTGAAACAGGACTCAAAGCGTATCCAAAGTAAAACACAAAACACTTTGAGTCCTGTTTTATCAACGTAAAAATACTTTATCCTATTAGTAACAAACGCAACATAGGATTCTTTAATCTTTATTTTCTATGCTAAGATGCGAAATTGTATTCAATAAGGGCGCCACTTATGGGAAAGTAGGCCCTTAAACTTATCTCAGAAATTAATGAGTCTAAAATATTGAAAAAAATACAGATAATATTTCTTTACTTGCAAGTAAAGAAATGTTTTCTGTATTTTTTTGAATACTTTTGCTAATGACGCGTAAAAAAAAACATGTCAAATAAAATACTACGATGCGTTCGGAGCCCTCTGCATGCGAGTCCGACTCGCACTTGGCCAGTTTCAACATGTGTGATGGAACGTATCGATCAATTTTCAGAATCAACTTGTTGAAATTAGAGACATCGTTTTGGGTGAAAAACGTGTAGTGTTGAAAAGGCATCTAACAAGTGTGACCACACATTCAACAACGGTAAATCATCTTTCTTAGTTATCTACTTAAAGCTTTTAATCTAAGCAATACATTTATGAGGCACTGTACCTACAGTATAAAACCTAAAGTATCGTAGCAAATGTACAGAATATTGTGAGGCTTAAGAGCATTTACAATGTGTCACTTTTCTCATTCTGAAAAAAAACTAGCTCAGTGAAAATATGTCAACTGATTTCAGTTAGGTTTTGCGAAGAAACATTTCTATATACCTACCCATTCACGCGCCGTGGTCGATTTTGTTGCGAAATTAAAAGTACTCTCAAGCGCCATTGTCAGTAGACTAAGCGGATTGTTCACTTGAAATCGATTTTTTACTGTGGTCGCATTGTTTGAGTTTTTAGAAGTAAATAAAATATTGCACTGTATTAAAGTCCGCGTTTTTTGTCCCTGGGCACCCCGCACTATGACATAGAGTTTTTTTTTTTTTAATTTTTGAAATGTCGTCCGTCAACAGTCAGTGTCAACAGTCAATTTATGTCAACTTTGTGATTTAATTGGAATTTTTTAAAAATCCAACCTACTTATGTTATCTATCCATAAAATCGGAAAAATTTCAAGGATTACGAATACATAAACTTGTCAGAGGTCCCGTGTGTATTGAAAATGCTAAAATTGAGAAACGGAACATGGAAACGGTGGAATGTTTACGTAATTATATAAATTATGTTTATTTTTTTTTTTGTATTATTTACTTCTTAATCTCTTACAACATCGCTCGTAATGTGGAAAGTAGTTAATAATTAATATTTATAAACATATAAAACAGTAAAATACAACGATAAAGTAGGTCAATATTCCATCTTGCCGTAACTTGACTCGATTTTGGCGGGAAAAAAATGAGAGAAAGGGGTGTTTTGTTTTGGTTTAATGTGGTACCTATAACATATGGCCTAGTGACTTCTAGGTATCAAAAAATTGGTTATATAGTCTAGTTTAATAATAAATAGGTTTTAAAGGTACAAACTACAAAATTATTGGTAAGGACATAGGTTAACAAATATTAACGTTTATTTCTAACGTTTTTTTACGTTTACATTTCATTTGAAGTACTTTAAACACTTTATCATTCTTTAGTTTTCACGTTTGTCGATTCTCTATATTATCAGCAATACACACGTATTTTTTGTTTGCATATAGCTCCAGTAGTTTATGAGATATAAGGCTTTAATTTAGCAACGAGCCGCGCGCTCACGCGGCGCTCGCGTGCGGGCGCGCCTGGCGGCGCGGGCGGCCCCTTGCGGGCGCCTGAATGGCTACGCTATTTCGGCACACAATAAATCCATGTCACTATTACCATAATTCATAAAAAAACTGGAAGGTGCTTAGACGTCGCAGTAAGTGTATGTTCCTACAGAAGTGGTTGGCACAGCAGCTAATGTGTTTGTAGACCGTTAAACTGCTATTCTCGAGACAGCTTCTCAAAAGAAAGCCCGGTATACCGCTTTAAAAGGAAATAAAAATAGTTTTTTATTTCTTTGCAGTAACAGTCTTACTCTAAACCTTACTGTTTTACTATCTTTGTATCTGTACATATTACATTCATACTTAACTATTAGTCTATGTATTTTTTTTTTATAATTATATGTGCATGTATTGTTAATATGGATTATTAAAAATTAATATATTTAAAAGTGTACCTATAAACCATTACATTATTTATAATTAATACAGCAGTTTAAGAAACCTCATTATACTTCGTGCCTATTATAATATAGGATTTTTCTTCTGAAAAGTACACATGTTGTTATAACATGGGCTGTTCTGTTGTGCCGGGTGTTTCCATTGCACGGATCGCCCCGAGGACACGGTGGAGCATACGGTGGAGGTCTGCCCCGCTTGGGCGGAGCAACGCCGTGTCCTCGTGGATGCGATAGGCGGCAGCGACCTCTCGCGCCCTGCCCTGGTTCAGGCCATGGTGCGGAGCGAGAGGGAATGGGAAGCCGTCTCCTCCTTCTGCGAAGCAGTAATGCTCGCGAAGGCGGAGGCGGGACGCGTGAGAGAGCACCAACAACGGAGTCGCCCTCACGCCCTCAGCAGCAGCCGCCTCAGGAGACGCCGGGGGCTTCCGGCGCCGCGAGACGATCTCCGGCCACCGTAGACCCGGGCCTGCGGACGGCGAGTAGTGGGTAACTCGCCGTCCGATCAGCACCAGGCCCGAGAGTCGACGGCGCGTAGTGTTCCACGCGCGCCTCAAAGAGTTGTCAGCAAGAGACGGGGCCCGTCATGGCCGATGCCTGCCCGGGGGTTGAGGATAAATTCGAAACAGAGTTACCTCGCCCCTGGGCACTCAAAGGCAGGAAGGAACAGGGGTGGGTTTTAGTCAGTAAGAGTCTGACACGCCCTCTCGCTCCGCCCAGAGCGGGAGAAGTCATAGGATGATTTCCCACCCCACAAAAAAAAAAAAAAAAAAAAATGGGCTTCAATGGCAATAGCAAATGGCGGTCCCATTTGCTATTGCCATTGAATACCATGTTAATACTTAAAAATGGTATTTAAAACTGGTATACCCAACGAAAACAAATCTATTTTAAGTGTCTGGTCAATGGTTGTTGAAATAAGCCGGAAATTATTCACGGATTGTAATCGGGCGAATAGAATAATAGTACGCCTTACCTGATGATCGAAGCTAGCCCACATGGCGCGAAGGCTGGCGGCCTGGTGATTCTTCAAACTCCAAAATGGCGACGGCGTCAATCTCGTTCACAGTACACGACACTACCACAATTGTTTTTATATCCGCGAAGCGGGTAGTCTTCAGCCATGTGGCATGAAGAACTTGGCGGTTGCGATACGAAGTCCTTCCACGTCACAAGGATTGGTTTGCTACGGTGACTCCTTGTTACAGGTATGAAGGATTGAAACGAGATAATTCGGTTCTCGATCCGGGTCTAACGTAACGGAAATAACTAATATATTATAAGAGATGGCGCTACCAATAATGATATTAATTTTTGTTTTTATTTCTACTAGAAAATATATACACATATTTTAGATTTTTATATACATAGCTATATATATATATTTATATAAAACATATTTCATTGTGCGTACAGCTAAGGAGTAGAATCCCCTGCCGGAGTCTGCGTTTCCTGATAGCTACAACCTGGGGGTATTTAAATCAAAAGTGAATCAACCACACCATCGCTTACTATCAGTTGAGATAGTGGTAAACTCTAGCCAATCAACAATTAAAAAAATAAGTTGTAGGAACCCCTCTGCGGGTAAAGTAAAAAAAAGTTCCATCGAGAGTGGTTAGCATAGCAGCTAAATAATGTGTTTGTAGACAGAACTTTTGAGAAGCTGTGTCGGGTATAGCAGTTTAACACTGCTATATATACCCGAGACAGCTTCTCAAAAGTTAGTCTGGTAAACCACTTTAAAAGGAAATAGTAGGAAGGTCAGATCTTCAAATATTTTTCTGTAGGTGGGTATCCAATACGATAATCTTCTCAACCGAATTTCAATCACGGTCGCCAAGCTCAACGGAGTACTCAGGAGATATTTTAGTGCACAAGTGTGTGCGCAAACACAGATGCGCTCCCTGTTCCTTTACTATCATAATCCGATGGGACGGCAATCCGACACGACCGGGAAGAGATCAGGCTCAGGACGGCTTTACGTACTTTAACTAGGCTCAGGGGTGTTACACCGCGAACTTCCGAAATCTGGGCTGCTACAGAGTAAGTCCTAGTGGAAATATGCAACAGCACTATTTACTCGACCCGGGAATCGAACCCCAGACCCCAAGCTCAGCAGTCACGCAAGCTTGTGACTACGAGAACAACGAGGCAGTCAAAGTGTATCCAACACTTAGATATATTAGCAGATAGTATCTATTAGTTGTACCAACTCAAATCTACTCTAACTAGCTTATTATGTATGACCCACTGCTGGGCAAAGTCTTTCCTCTTCCTTTTCCATACACGTCTGTCCACTGCCAGTGTGGCAACTTAATGGATACCTATTGGAAGAACAACAAAAGTAGTCAACTTCATGTTTGTTTGACTTTTCAATTACACTTACAAAATACAACGATATCCAAAAAAGAAAATTCGGAAATCGATGTTTGTATTTTGTTACTTCGATATTTGACACCGACTTCCGAATTAAAGATATTTTGCAATTTTTTGTGTATTTTCTTTTTTAGAAGTTTTTTATTTTTCACTTTATAGTTGTACCCCAGAATTAAAATTTAATATAACAACTAAAAAGTGAAAAATAAAAAACTTTTTTACAAAAAAAAACAACCGACTGATGGAAGTCGGTGTCAAATATCGAAGAAATAAAATACAAACACCGACTTCCGAAATTAAAGTTATTTTTAAATTTTTAGTGTATTTTCATTTTTTAAAGTCAAAAGTTTTTTTCGTTTAAAGAAAGCTGCCAGCTACATTTTCACGTTAAATCAATGCCACTCATAATTGCAATTAGATTGGCAGGGGCGCCGCGTTGCCAAAAATAACAACTTTCAGTGTCGACTTAAATAATGTGCGTATATCTATTGGTTTAATACTTGTCGAACCTAACTATGATTAAAAAAAAAGTATAATGGCAAACAGGTAAAAAAGGTGTTGCGATTAGTTCAAGTACCTAATTGGTACTTCATTGTTAAACACCATAAAGTTTAATTCCTTTTGTTTACCATAAATTGTATATACATATAGTAATTTACCTGTTTGTGGCAAACACAATCTTGACAGTTACAAATGCACATAATAATATTTGTAAAGTTAAATTTTTATTTAATATTATTTACTGTCATTCTATCGACGGTTTCGCAAGGAATACAAGTCTGTTTCTAATTAAAGAACGTGCTTTACGCCAAGCTGTTGGCAAATTTATTTGATAATTTGTAAATCATGAGTAAGTCATACAAATCTGTGCAAGTGAAATTCGCAATGTCTGAGACAACGGTTTAATCTGGTCTAACGAATTCGAGTTCAAAGTGGATTGGTTGGTTAGTTGTTGATTGGTTGTTGGTTAAATTGAAAAAAAATAAAATGAATTTTACAATAACGAAAGTTAACGAAATGGTACAATACTCTCTGTTGGCGCTGACATTGGTAACATTACTATACGGAGTGATATCCTGGTGCATTATAAAGAAGTTCCTAGCTAAAGGATATGGTACGTTCATTTGGCATACAACCTTATAATTTCGATATATTTTTTATTAATTGCAGTTCAATTTTGGCGTTGATAGTCAACTGTTGTTTATTCATTGTAATTGTATATTCAGTTTGTCGTAGGTTCAACATGAGCATACATAAAGCCTCTGACACCTGGCGCCGCTTATACATCTGTATTTTAATATTTATATTGAGTGACGTTATTATGTTGTCTGAATCTGTTATTTCTTTATTTTTTACAATGAGGTCGACGAAAGTTATAATTATTTTAGATATAATAATAGAGTACTCTAATCCATTAGTTTTATCCATTTTTGTTGTTGTTGTAAAGAGCAACCGTGAAGTATGGTATGAATTTTATATACATAAGATAAAACAAAGATGGTCATCTGCGAGGGTACGGAATCAAGATATCATCATGCCAGAAAGAATTAATTATGAACCTGCTGATACCCGCCCGACAGTTCTTGAGATATAAAAATAATTTAATTAAAAGGAGGTTACTAACGACAGAGTAAAATTAAAAAAATGGAGGATATACCTTTACATTTAAAATAGTTATAAATAAAATAGTTTTCTTTATATGGATTATTCTAATACCAACCTTAACTGATTCACTACAGGGCAAAGCCACTGTTTGTACAGAGAAAGCAGGAATATGAAAAATGTTTGAAATAAAGATTTCATCTATTCTATGCCATTCTTTCCATCACGCTTGCTCACCGAAAACGTAGTAAAGGTGGTCGTATTTAAATTTTAGTACGGAATTTCAGATAGTGATCAAGTTTTTTTGAAGATCCACATATTTTTATAATAAGAAATAGTTATTCAAAACATTAATCATTATTAGCTGTTTTGGTGGTGTACACAGTGTAAACTATCTGAGATTCAAATAAAATGTATATGTATTAAATTATGAGAACTTGAATCTCACCCTCAAATTGCAAAGTTTGGTGAGACCGAATAATTAAATAAAAATACAACTAAGTTTGTTTTGCTACCATTGCGGTTTGAGGCCTATTTTACATCCAGTTTGTGTTTCTGTTCTTTGATATCCATTTTTAGGGTTCCGTACCCGAAGGGTCCAAATGGAGCCACTCACGTGTCTGTCTGTTTGTCTGTCTGTCTGTCTGTTTGACTGTCCGTCCGTCTTCTGTCACAAATTTTCATAATCATCAGCCTTTTAATGTCCCCATTGCTGGGGCACAGGCCTCCTTTCTGTGAGAGGGTGTGGGCCGAAATCTACCACGCGGGCCCTATGCATATTGTTGGATGTCACATGTCTCCGACTTTTTAGTTCTAGGACATGCCGGTCTCCTCACGTTGTTTTCATTCGCCATTTTGAGAGCAGTGGTGATGAAACTGATGAAATAACTTACACAAAGTAAAGCGCCTACCTGAGTTTGAACTCACGACCTACAACTTGTAAGTCGCGGCTGTTACCACTGGACCACCACTGCTCTGTCACTGTCGTCTCTCTCACAAAATGTTATGAAGAATTTTTTAACTTCCCATTGACCTATGAACTTCTTAAAATTTGGTGATAATGTTTATTTTACCGTATACTGTACTAACAAATACCAATATTTGGAACGGAACCCTTATTATGCGAAATCCGGTACGCACTTGGCCAGATTTTTATTTAAGGAGTTGCCATTTGGTTTTGGATAGTTTTTAATATCGTATTACCACCGGTTCAACTATATGGTGTTCCTCTGGAAAGAGTTAAGCAGTTCAGATATCTGGGGCAAGTTTTGACTGGCGACCTTAAAGATCATGCAGACAAAGTCAAAGTCAAATTCAAAACGTTTATTGCGAACTAAGTGTTCAATGTTGGTGTTATATTATGTTGGTACAACGAACGAACGGCGGAGGGCATTGTCAGTTAGAGCTAATCTGATAGCTCGCATATTCGCGTGATGCTGGAGTAGAGTCAAGATTGCGCTCTTTAAAGCGTACTGTACGCACTCTACTCGTGCAGTCTGTGGGCTCACTATTCAAATAGAGACTAAAATGTAAGTATAATAATGCGTTCAGGGCGGTGATGGGGCTGTCCCGTTACTGTATCGCCTCGGGTATGTTTGTAGAAGCGCGCACCGATTGCTTTTAAGCGACAATGCTTAAGCGAGCTACATCCTTGGTAAGCAGAGAGCAGGCCAGCTCTAACACCGTGCTGGAGATGATTTTGGCCAGGCTAGACTGTCCTTTCTTCCGGCATTGTTCTAGTAGACAGGTTGCCTTGCCAGTGCCAGAGAGGAAGTACTGATATTTAATTGTTTTTAATATTTGCTGTACCTGTTTGCTTTTGATGTAATTTTTGAATGATTTAATTTTAATTTTAGTGTTTAGTTTTAATTGTTTTTTTTTATTATTTTATATACCTGTTTGTTTTGTATTGTATTTTACTGACATTTTTTTTTTCTTGATTTAATTTAATTTAACTTAACAGGGCTGAAGTAAGTATTAACGCAAGGGGTTAGATGTAACATGGAACTTTTGAAATTAAATAATTCCAAGAAAACACTATTTTTATACGTAAATATCTATAATCAACTTAGGTTCTATCAAATTAGGCTATTTTCAATCACAAATACAAAATGTAAGTTGATCTAACTACTTCGTTAAAGCTGGTACTACGAGTAACATATTGCGTCTCCATACAATCTTTGCCATTAAATTTCTTAAAAATCAAAAAGCGGATAGTTATAAAACATTAAAAAACACTAATGTTATTAATTTACATTGATTTTTAGTTTGTATGAAGAAGTAAAACGTTGGAGCAGCCTCAAGTACCAATTAAAATTAATTAAACAACTAATAAACAGCTTTTATCTACTAGGTAGTCTAAGTTACTTATGTCTTCAGGAACTTGCTTCAATCAGTCAATGTAAATCTAATTCGTATAAAAAAATTAAAAAATTACATCAATTCGTGCTTAAGTAACGAGTTGGCAATATCTGTCGATGACTCCTATAGCTTGTAATCATCGTCTGAGAAACCATTTAGTCACATGTAACTTCTAGTGTCACCTCTGATACAAGTGATGTGAGCCCATCTCTTACATAGTGTTAGCGACGTGCTCATATTTTTTAGATTCTCCTTTAAGTAGAAGTACATACGTATGTATCCTAAGTATAGATGTATGGGCCGCTGGACCCCCACCCAACACGCCGGCAGTTGAGTCCGTGCGAGCATTGAAACGGGTGCTATTGTACAATTTACCTTGTTTTTAATTTATCCACGCCTATCAAATATAAGTTGTCTGAGCTACCTTTTAGTTTTACTTCGCCGATTACCACCTACTACATCTACAAAGTGGTCCATCGAGTCATATACACTATATCCAATCAAATCCAGTTGTCTTTTTTATACATAGAGTTCGCCACAAACTAAACAGAAACATCTTCTTCTCTATCACTCCATCTTGCAGAATTTTCTTCTTCAAATCAAATCAAATCAAATCAAAATATTTATTCACCACCACATCATCATTTTTTTTTTTCTTTTCATTCATTTTTTTTTCACCTTTTCTGCTTCTAGCCTTCCAGTTTTTCCCCCTTCCTTTTCCCTTTATCCTCACTCTTCATTTCTTCCTGAATCTCTTTCTATTTTTTGTATAATTTTATTTTCGTTTCCACCAGGAAAGTTTCTCAGGTGTATCAGTAAGAATAGTGGATTTTCTTAGATGATTCTTATGTGATTCAACACGCGGTGGAGCTTTTGGAAGCGGTCTTCCAGATTATAGGTTGAAATTTCTTTTAGGGTTTGGTTTTGATAGTCCTGCTTTATCTAGGTTGGTTCTTGCACATTTGCTCAATAACCTGCGATACACTTATGTCAATATCAGGCATGTCATTTACTTCTTGGGACGTTGAACCCCTCGTGCTTTTCCTTTTGTAGTTCCTCATTCTATAATAAAGACGACTTTAGGTGCATATTATGCTCGTCAATGAGCTGTTAATACTTTCCCATCATACGGGATATGTTTTAACATGTTAATTATTACCCCGTTCAATTTGTTATTTTTAGCGATTAATTTTGTAAAAAAAGTGACCTTGGGGGTCACTTTTTTTACAAAATTAATCACATAAAATCATAATGAAGCTTCATTCTGGCAATACCATATTCGATTGAATGAATAACTGTCTTGAGTCAAATTATTGCAAAACATGAAAAGTTCGTTTACCTATCATTCGGGCTTGCTACGCACAGCTTCCAAAAGAGGCGATTGGCCGAGGACTGAGAGTTAATTTTTACCGCCGATAGTACCAGCCCCAGGAATAGTAAGCCCCAGTAGTAGTAATAAGACTTGGAATTCATTTTAAGAAAAAAGTTAAAAAAAAATTGCGACTTTGACCTTCAATATCTATAGAACCCGTAGATTCCCAGATATGGTCTAGTGGAAAAAAAAATCCATATATATAATAAAAATATATATATAATGTGTAGAATATGTGGCTTTTGACTTCAGAAACTGTCTTTTTACACCCGATATATTAGTCACCTGAACACATAAATGAATTATTATTATTTTTATTCGTTTAGATTTCTCGGGACCCTGAGGTCCCGGACCGTTAAAAGGCGTACGAGGAGCCAAAACTAACTCGCAGAGGCTTCTTTGGATGCTTTTTATGAAATGAGGCACCATTTATTTGTATTATTATTATCTCGTATATTCATTTTTAAACACATTATATACATTTTTAAAAGAACACTTATAAAAGAAAGAAAGAAAGAAAAATTATTTATTTTGCACAGATTACAAACGCAAACGCAAAAAAAAATAACAAAAAAATTAACCGACGAAAAAGAACTAAAAAGCAAAAAATAAATAAACCTTTAAAGTCTTGAGTATTGAGCTAATTTACCTACATAGGCGCCGACTCAAAATTAGTTTATATAAAATTTGATATTTTATGTAGGTTACATAAGCTCAATACTCAAGACTTTAAAGGTTTATTTATTTTTTGCTTTTTAGTTCTTTTTCGTTGGTTAATTTTTTTGTTAAAAAGTTTTTTATTTTATGGTTTTTTTGTGGCTCGCATCATCTTTTAACGCTCTGAGGCTAATTTCAAATCTTTCATCGTTCCTCTTGCCACTGAGCTGATGATGTAACCATCCTTCCATGAAGTTCCCAGGATCATCGCAACCGGCCCCCAAGATACAGGCGCTGCCTAGTTTGGGGACCAATGTATCACTTATTTTGTAAACAAAACAATGGTTTTAATAAAAAATTTATTCTTTAAAAAAATATATATAATATATACAGGTTGTAAGGGAAAGGTGTGGTCATATTTTAGGAACTCCATCTGGCCATCGATATGAACAACTTTCTTCAAGAAAACCTTAGTAAATTCACAAAAATATTTTTACCTCCCATATTGATCAGCTGATGATAATGACCACACCTTTCCGTTAAACCCTGTATATATTCTTTATTGACCAGTTGTGGTTACCTCCAATATTGTAAAGACGTCTTTTCTTCAAAGCATATTAAGTGGTATTTGTCACTAAAACCAGTTTTTTTAACTAACTTCTATTGTTTAGGAAAGGTATGGTCTCCATCATCAGCTCAGTTTCATATTTTGATGATTCCTAAATGCTGATGAACAGAAACAATATTCGCGACCAATTATCGAGGATCTCTCTCAATTTTATCAGAATCCCATGATCAGATCCTGATGTCCTTGACATGGGACCACCCTTGAGGTATACCCTATCTAACAAAAAAAGAATCATCAAAATCGGTTCATAAATAGCGGAGTGAAGGCCGAACATACATACAGAAACGATAAACGTGCCCACAATTTTCGAGGTTTTCTCTCAATTTTATCAGGATTCCATTGTCAGATCCTGATTTCCCTGACATGGAACCACCCTTTAGGTATACTCTATCTAACAAAAAAATAATCATCAAAATCGGTTCATAAATGACGAAGTGAGGGCTGTATTGTTTATATATACGGTCGAATTGAGAACCTCCTCATTTTTTTTTCGTCGGTTAAAAAACATTTAAAATGATAAAAAATAGTAGTCCGCCGGTGTCGGGAGCAGGGCCCAAGCTACCAGTGGTTAGGGCTCAAGAGTCAGGAACCTCCTTACACTGCGAGCCGTATCAAGGAGCCTTCTGTATCAGGTCGTTGATGCAACCGCGCAACGATAGCTTTGACAGGTGGTCTTCGAGGCTTTTGGCCATCAGCCCGTTGGCGGTAATGACTATCGGCACAATGACAGCCGAGTCCACATTCCACATATCTACAACCTCGAGTGCTTAGTCAAAATATTTGATTTGTTTCTCTTTCTCAGCTTTCACGAGGTTCTTGTCATGTGGGGTGGTGATATCGATTATCATTGTGCGGCGCGCTAATCGGTCTATCACCGCTATATCAGGCTTATTGGCTACAATAGTCCTGTCAGTGATGATAGACCGTTCCCAGTACAACGTGACATGGTCATTTTCGAGAACTGGGTCGGGCACATACTTGTAATACGTGACCTCAGAATCCACAAGTTTGTATTTCAAAGCAAGTTGCAGGTGAATAATCCTGGCCACTTGGTTATGCCTGTGCAAATACTCGCCGTTAACCAGATGAGAAAAACCAGAGATAATATTTCTGATGGACTCACCCGGACGGTGGCATGCCCGACACACGTCAACCGTCCCGTCCTTCATAATATGCCTACGGTAGTTATTCGTCAAGATAACTTCGTCCATAATCGCACAGACAAAATCTTCAGTTTCCTCGAAGAGGTCGCTGAAACGTAGCCAGGCCACGGACGCCAAGAAATCAACATCAAGCGCCCGTGAAGCTCTTTGCTTTTCCATACCTCCTTGCGGTCATCAGTACACTAGTACTACTGGTTTGCGCCAGTTCTCTTTTGCCATGGATAACGCAGTGAGTCCCTTGTCCACTGCGACCACCTCTCGGTGCACCGTCGGTTTCAAGAAAATATTCTCTGAGACTGCACACCTCGCGGTTGTGGGGAGTCTTAGCGTTTAAATACAATACAATAGGTGGAAAGTTTTCTGTAGACAATAAGCCATGGTCACCCTATCGAAACATTCAATACGTATGAAAAATGTTAATAAGGAAAAAAAAACTTTTTTGCCTTTATCGGTTTTTCTACATATTAATAGGTGTTGCATATAAAAAAAGATCTCGCTAATACTTACTTTCTTCGATAGATCACTCACTAGTCTATCTAGTAATCACGACTCATTTGTACGCGACGCGTTCTACAGCTCTTGAAATATAAACCTAGGATATGTTTGTGTATTTTAACAAATTTTAACAAAAATCTAAGTTTTACAAAAAACTTCAGATCTCTGCTATACTTTATCAGCGAGATATCGGCGATAACGTGTTTTTCATCGTTTCGATGGCGTGGCCATGGGGTTTTAGTTTACAGCTCCTAAAATATAAACATAGAACAACAATACAAGATTTTTTTCTATACTTTTACAATTTTTTTACAAATTCAATCTGTTATTAGGCCACGCGGTTCTCTGCGTTTCAATGGCACGGCCACGTTCAAACCGTTATAACTTTTTAACCACAACTTTGACAAATTTATGGTTTAGGGAATCACTTTTACAAAATTTTACAAAATCTTGGCATATTTTTTTTATTTAAATGTCGCCGTGGCCACGCTGACGAAACGGAGACCGTAGCTAGACTCTCTAATTAAAATATAAACTAGCTTACCTTATTCAATGAGGCGTAAACAAAGAGCGTACCTACAGCCTGAACTCCAATGTGATGGATCTCTTTTTCAGTATTATAGGTATAGGTGCTGCTAATCAATATTGGTAAGATATACCATTATACGAATGAGTCATTGATAGCTAAAAGGCTAAAAGCTTCTGAAATACATTGAATTGCGTATACCTACATTGCACATTTTCAGATTTTAATCGCTATGCCCATGGAGGCACCGGCCACGATGGGCCCCGTCAGTGGTGGCTGACAACATCTCTTTGAGGCGCGCGTGGAAAACTACGCACCGTCGACTTACGGGCCTGGTGCTGATCGGACGGCGAGCTACCCACCGCTCGCCGTCCGCAGGCCCGGGTCTACGGTGGCCGGCAATCGTCTCGCGACGTCCTACTCCCAGTAACTCTCCTGCGGTGGTAGCGGCCGGGGCCGTGAGGCCCGCTCCGTTGAGCTTCCCTCACGCGTCCCGCCTCCGCCTTCGCGAGCATTACTGCTTCGCAGAAGGCGGAGACTGCTTCCCATTCCCTCTAGCTCCGTACCATGGCCTGAACCAGGGCCGGGCGCGAGAGGTCGCCGCCACCTATCGCATCCACGAGGACACGGCGGTGCTCCGCCCAAGCGAAGCAGACCTCCACCGTATGCTCCACCGTGTCCTCTGGGCGACCCGCGCAGTGGTAACACCCGGGTGTTTCCCCCCGCCTGATCTGATGCAGGAACCTCCTGAAACAACCGTGTCCGATGAGGACCTACGTCAGGCGGAAGGTGAGGACGCCGTGACGCCTCTCGAGCCAATCCTCAAATAGGGACACTACCGCCGCGATGGTGGCGTGCCCAGCGCTGGGTTGCGACAGTCGCTCTCTCCATGTCGCCATGAGATCCTGCTGGAGCTCCGTAAACCGAGCCGCGAGGTGTCGCTGCAGCAGAGTTTCGCTCCGGCGTTTTGGCCTCCTCGCGCTGCTCTGGGAGAGGCTTTTTGACCTTGGCCTCCAGATCCCATGCGACAGTCCAGCAAGGAGGCTTGCCGCCTCACAGGAGATCGTGCGGTATCCTCGGATGAGCCGAATGGCCATGACCCTTTGGGACGCGTTCAACCGGAGAGCTGGTCGCCGCCTTAAAGAACACGCTCCGGTGCCCCGTAAAGGGCCATGGACCGCACGATCCCCGCGTAGAGCCTCCGGAAGGAGGCGTTTGGACCCGCAAATTGGGCAGGAGCCCTATGATGAGCAGAGACCGGGACCGGGCGATGTCCAGAGACACCGCCTAACCGATCCTACCCCGGGCCACTGCATCCCCCGTCGTGAGGGCTCGTACACGCATGATGGCATCCACCGTGGAGTGCCCCCTGCGCAAGCCGTACTGGCTCTCTGCCAGATCTGGCCTCACCAGCACCCGCTGCCCGACGAGGCGCAATGTCCACCTCGTCGAGCAGCACAATGGGCCAGTAAGCGGACGGAGAGTCCGCGGGGATCGTGTTCCCCTGAATATGGAGTAATTGTTGTCTTGATGATGTTTCACCTGTTACTATCGTTGGCATCGTGGAGCGCAACATGCAGCTTGGTGTTCAACGTAAAGCGGATTTGTTCTGACCATCTAAATGGAACACGACCTCTCGGACGTTTACCCTCGACTTTGCCAGTTACCATCAGCTGCCAGTAAGCACACTAAATAAGGTTCAAATGGACGCATTCTTACTGAAGACTGAATAATACTTTTTCGTGGTTGATCGGCAGGCGACGCCTCGCGATTCGTTTTCCGCCGGCAGTGTGAACTTACTTCAGTTTATTACTTTAGATTCAAATATTATGCTGCAAGCATTAATTTAAAATATCACGTTTTCTCAAGTAAAAGCACTTTTGCGTAACAAAGAGGACCATTTATAATACCTGAGACGTCGTTACTCTCTATGAATGTCGGAACTGCTGCAAATAAAATTATGTATTTTTATAAACTTATTTTTCTCAGAAACGATGGTCCCTGAGAAACTTAGAAGAATGTTTTAATTATCAACAATGGTAATTTAGAACATCTTTGCCTTAATTCGAATATTCTTATAACACAGTTTTAAAACTGTCTATTTATTCTACACCTTCACCACTGCATTGTACACCATCCTACTACCCTATCCTATTATCTTATATATATGTCGGATCGTTAGGATATATCGAGCTAGAATTAGGCATCAGGTGGGGGCTGTGAAGGTATATCATGCAATAAACAACAATGGCTAGACAAATAATACACTACACTTCACTTGGTACAATAAAATACTAATAGCAACAAAACGTAGGACAGTTCCGATGCGTCTTCACTCCGTGACTCCCAGATCAAAACTCCCCGACTAGGCGGGTTTTCTACCACCTCGAAGTCTAACAAAAACGCGCCGACTCTGTCAAAGCCCGCCAACTGTAGTGTATATAGTTGCCACCAGGTGGCGTGCTTTGTTTTGTTTTCAATTGACTAGCGGATGCAACACGGTCATCCTGCGAGGACACACGTCCTCGTGTGTTAATCTGAAAAAACATAACCACAGCACAGTATACGTTCGGTTATGCCCGACATTGATTCGAACTGTGCGTTAGTATTTATTTACTTGACTAATGACTAGAACTAGAAATGACGTAATTCATCATTTTTAACATCATTTTACTAACTTCCAAAATAGCAACACCACTTCAAAACAATTAGATTACAACTCAAATCGTAGGCAGAGACAGGAATTAAATTGCCAACATGACAAAAGATTTCTATGATAAAATTTTAAATAATAAGTCGAGAGTCCAAGTACTATTAAGGATTATGTTTAATGATAATTTAACAATCAATCTAAGGTTTGTAAACCAATTTACAAAGCCCCAGGTATCTCATTCGCGGTCAACGTGCCACACACACTATTCCTCTCGGGAATACCGAATCAAACCTTGATTCTATATTCTTTGCTTCTAGGAGAGAGCTACCAGAGCTACCGCTCTCCGCGTACCCACGGAGTACTCATTGGCAGATACCGATTTCCAACGGGCTACGGCTACGATACTCTGGTACGGTCTTCGAGTCTTTGACTATGGTTTTGGTTTGTAGGCTAAACCTGACTATATTGCCCTAAGCTACCGCACGCCTACCCACGGACTACTCATAGAGCAGATACCGATTTCTAGCGGGCTACGATACTCTGGTACAGTCTCCGACCCAACGAATCGATAACCCGTGCATCTAACACAAGCAATTCAATTAGACTCTACCACCTCTATTTCATCTTCAACAATCTCAATTGGTACTTGGCCCTCAGGCATTTTTTTAACGCGATCGTGTGCATACTTGTAGGTACGCTTATTAACCAACAACTTTAAAAGGTAACGATTTCCGTCTAGGATCTCTACAATCTGAAATGGTTAGAGGACCATTGGTATCTAATTTTGTATGGTTACGCTCTTCATTTTCTATTAAAACGAACCGACCGATTATTCTTTTTTTGTTACGCAGATATTTTAAAAAAAAAAGCACCTACACCGAAGTATAATCCTTAGCACACTGATAAACAGACTGGGTGTTGCAAGGCACAGACACATGGTTAAAACTGTGTCATTTAAATCAATATAACAAACTATTTGCTTGTTATTATTATTTACTAACCACAGTTATTCTTAACACGATAGGGATAAAAAGTCGGAACTATTTTCGTCAAATTAAAACTCGACTGACAACCCTATGAGGTTTGAGCTATGAATACAAGCAGATGTAGTATTAAATGTGATTGGTATCTAATTCATTTGCCTGGAATCGAACCAGTACTACAAAAAAAATCTAACTAAGTACCAAGACATACGGGTACGGAGGGGGGTGAGGGGGGTTGGCTTTGTATGTTAGACAGACACGCGAGTGATCCTATGGTTCCCTTTTTTAGGGTTCCAAAAGTCTGAATCAAAAAAACCCCTACAACCCCCAACCCAACCCAACCCTTTTATGATCACTCGTGAGTCTGTCTGTCTGTCTGTCCGTCTATCCGTTAGTCAAAGCCAATTTGCTCCGAATTCGCTGGACCAATAGAGTTGAAATTGGATAAACACTTGAATATCTGTGACCCAAACACGGACGTGTACCCTAAATAAATTAATTTGTAATATGGGGGTCACTTTTGGGGTGAAAATCGGAAAATTAAAAATCAAAGTTTTTTGAACTGTGTCGTGCGACATATCAAATGAAAGGGCACATTGTGAGGGTTTCAAATATTTTTTTTCTCAGGATATATAATTTTGAAGTTATCTGTGAAAATAGACTAAAATAACCATTACACCCTTATCCTGGGCCTAATAAAATACAGAAAGTAGTTCTTAACTTATAGATTACAGGAAATCCTGGTAGAGGCAGTTTGAAAAAAAAAGGTGTGTGTGCGATTCACACACGATAGAAGTGAAACTTCATGTGGGCAAAGATGGTCAAAAGGTGGCCAAAGGTGAGCAAAAAGGTGGTCAAAGGTGAGCAAAAGTTGTTCAAAGGTTTGCAATTGGTGGTCAAAGGTGAGCAATAGGTGGTCAAAGGTGAGCGAAAGGTGAGCAATCGGTGGTCAAAGGTGGTCAAAGGTGGGCAAAGATGGGCAAATGTGGGCAAAGATGGGCAAAGATGGTCAAAAGGTGGCCAAAGGTGAGCAAAAGTTGGTCAAAGGTTTGCAATTGGTGGTAAAAGGTAAGCAATAGGTGATCAAAGGTGAGCGAAAGGTGAGCAATCGGTGGTCAAAGGTGGTCAACGGTGGAAAAAGATTGTCAAAAGGTGGCCAAAGGTGAGCAATAGTTGTCTAAAGTTGATGATCGGTAGCGAAGTGACGGGACCCCAGGCCCCGCGTCGCGCGCGCCCTCTCCTCTCGCCGTCATCTGCTCTCTCGCTCTTTTGTATTTGTGTCTCTTACCTGTCGTTTTTTCCGTTGCATCCGGTTTGAAATCACAACGATTCTAAAGAAGTTTCACTTCAAAAAACTTGAAAAAAAATAGATTTATTCTGAACCTTTTGCGTGCGAGTTCGACTCGCTCTTGTCCGGTTTTTTTCATTCGGACTATTGGAACCCTAAAAAGACAGTCTTCTGCCTGACTTCTTACTGCCTGACTTACATAGGTCCATTAGTATCAACATCAAAATTCAGCGAAAGGCTTACTTGTCTATTTTAATACCTATATCATTTGATTACTTACTTCCGCTAGTGATTCCGACTCTTAAGAGATGTAAGCCAGGAATTCTAACCACATATTACCTACGTCAGTCAGACGTAAACTCTGAAAATGAACCTGTAGGCTATTATTTGTATTAATCTCGGCGGCTCCAAAATGTCGGTCACATTAGGAGTGGCGATTATGCTGACAAAAAGCCTCGGATTTGTAGTTGATCCATACAAATTTCATACTACGTCATACTGCCATGGTATTTAATATCTAAAGCGTCGTATTCAGTTCAAATGTATCGTGAGTTGCGAGTCGTGTCGCTTGCAACATCGCCTTACTTTGCCTTACTCGACATTTTTATTTATTCGTAATATATAAATGGTTCAACGTAATGTTTTCTTTTGTAGTCTTGAACGCCTAAATAATAAATTGCCTTTTATACGCCAAGCATAATTCTACATGAAGCAGCAAAATATTCCATATTTTTAATTTATACCTATTTCGTAATAAATCTGTAAAAAAGTTGTTTTACGCACTTCAAAAAGAAGGAGGTTATCAATTCGGATGTTTGTATTTTTTTTTTTATGTATGCTCGGGCATAACTCCGTCATATATTGACGGCTTTGCAAAATTCTTTTTTTGTTTGAGAGGGGTTTGTTCCGAAATTATCTCATTTAAATTTCAAAAAGATCTGATGATGGGTTTCAGAGACAGACAACGGAACTCTTCAAAAAGTGACAGCAAATCAACTGCGATTGCTGCTACCGTATGTCCATGAATTGTTAACACAGTTTAATGGGGAACCACAACTAAAAAGTGAAAAATAAAAAACTTTTTCACAAAATAATAGTCTGAAGTCGGTGTTCCTGTTTTGTGTCTTGGTTTTTTGACATCGACTTCCGAAATTAAAGTTATTTTGCACTTTTTTGGAAGTCGTTTCTATTTATTTGTACATCGAAATATTTCCAAAAAAAAATTCCAGGGTGTTAAAGGATATAACCAACAGAACCCATTTTCAGCGTTTTTCTGTTTGTCTGTTTAGTGGTCCACGCATCATGTTAACTGTATGAAACCAATTTTAACAACTTGTATACATAAAAATTGTGCGTAACTTAAAGTCTCACTTAGTTTTTGTTTCATCGCAATCGGTTCATTCTATTAAAAGATAATATATGAATTTGAAGTTTTCAAGAAGTAAAATATTACAACACAATGTTGGCAGTTGAACTACACATTGGATAGGTGACGTTGTGCATTTGACTTCATTTTCTGACCGCGGAAGAATGATCCTCGCCCATGTTTGTTGCAGACAGTTTTGCGTTAGGTAGGGTGTCTGAAATGGTTTAAATTATGTCGTAGAAAAGGTCTTGATTGTATGGTTGGTACTATTGTTCAAAATTGGTCGAACAAAGTTTTAGAAAATGGCAATTGGTGGTGGTTCGGTCTTTAATTGACTTGAATTTAAATCCGGTAGTTCTATTTACTTCATTGTTTGTGTAGTGTCATTCGTTCGAATTTTTGTGTTGTTGATTCGATAGAGTCGCGAGACGAACAGACGATTCGAATTTATTCGAGGCTGGGACGACTGTCCGTTGCTTAAAATTATAGTAAATAAATAATCTTTTTGTTATTCTTTTAGTGTTGGTTTTTCACCTAATACTTTTGAATTTATTTGATTTATTGGTTCGATATTTTTTCTTGAAAATGCCTTCTAGAAAAAGACCAATCCGTTCGCTATGTGTAACCAAAAGCGCGTACAAAAGAAATAGCGATATGTCCTCACCACGCCCCCACTCTTCCTTCTACCAATATTTGAAATGCTAATTACTTCTTCATGTAGCATTTCTAGCTCCTCCATTTCAGTAATCTGAAGGATCCGGCAACTAGAACCCGCGGTGGCCCTGTACAAGTCCGAGGCCATGTGTTTTCATGATCCTCGGAACGCGCCACTGTCGGGTTCTCAAATAAAGGTAGGAGGGTTTATATCGGCGTCAAGTCGACGGTAAAGTACCTGGGACTTGTCCTCGACAGCCGGTGGAACTGTGAAGCACTTTCAACGTTTAACTCTCAGACTGGAGCGGGCCGGGGCTGCCTTGAAGCGGCTCCTGCCCAATCTGGTGGGTCCAAACACCTCCTGCCGCAGGCTCTACGCGGGGGTCATGCGGCCCATGACCCGTTACGGGTGGGTGCGTTCCTTGAGGCGGCGACCAGCCCGCCGGTTGAAAGCGTCCCAAAAGTTCATGGCCATCCAAATGATCCGAGGATACCACACGTTCTCCGTTGAGGTGGTGACAGTCCGGCGAGAGTCCTTGCCGGACTGTCGCCGTGGAATCTGGAGGCAAAGATTCTCGCAAACCTCTGGGAGTGGTTCGAGGAGGCGAAACGCCGGGGCGTAACTCGCTGGCGTGAAACGTCGCGGCTAAAAGTGGTGAGAGAGGCGCCATGGTGTCCTAACCTTCCGGCTGACCCAGGTCCTCACCAGACACGGATGTTTCGGGAGGTTCCTGTGTTGGATAAGGCGGGAGGATATGCCCGGGTGTCACCACTGTGCGGATCGCCCAGAGGACACGGTGGAGCATACGATGGAGTTGTGCCCCGCTTAGGCAGAGCACCGCCGTGTCTTCGTGAAGGTTATCGGCGGTATCGACCTGTCGCACCCGGCCTTGGCTTAGGCCATGGTACGAGCGAGGGGGAATGGGAAGGAGTCGCCTCCTTATGCGAAGCAGTAATGCTCGTGAAGCAGGAGGCGGTCACGACTCCAGCAGTCACGAGACGATCTCCGGCCACCATAGGCGCGGGCGGCGAGTAGTGGGTAGCTCGCCGTCCAATCAGGGCCAGGCCCGAGAGTCGACGGCGCGTAGTGTTCCACGCGCGCCTCTAAGAGATGTTAGCTATATCTGACGGGGCCCGTCATGGCCGATGCCTGCCCAGGGGTTACGTATAAATTCGAAACAGAGTTACCGCGCCCCCGGACATTCAGGCAATTGAAGGAACAGGGGTGGTGTTTAGTCAGTAAAATTCTGACACCCTCTCCCACTCCACCCAGAGCGGGATCATTAAATGATCAGTCATTAAATGATTTTACAAACCCAAAAAAAAATTGTTCCTTCATTTAGGAATTTATTTTGATGCTGTTTTCAGAAAATTTATGGTTTTATCACTACATAATAGAAGATTAAGTCCCTCGCCGTGTCTATTCGCGATAATCTCAAAAAGTACAGAACGGATTTTCATGCGGTTTTCACCAATAGACAAAGTAATTTTGTGATGAAGGTTTATATGTATAATTTGTACCTGTGGGAAGCAGGGGCGGGTCCCTAGTATAATATTTTTCATAAAATTATACACAAGAGAATACCGTATTGCGAGTAAATTGAATCTTTACCGAGGTTGAAACTATCTCACAGTCACATAGCCACACATACCTTGTCATTTTATGACGTGCAAGCTTCGATTAACAATGTACGTGCAAGTGATGGCAAACAATAAATTTTCCTGACTGTTCACTGATTTAAAGCTCTAACATAGATTACACCAGCGTCACATGCTCCATTTCTAGATACTCGTGCCTACTCATTTAACAAAGACTGTATTTAACAGATTTTTGGTATTGAAATAATAATATAGTTAATTGTTTTAATGGGTTGTAAAATAAAGCCGTCACTTGCAGCTGAGGTTTATGAGGTAACAAATGATTAAACTTTCGACACTAAGTACACGTGAAATATTAATTTAGATTTTAAGCTATTTTGTGGTAGTGTTTGCCTTTTAGGCTCCATCTCAACAAAAGAAAGGCAAGGATAGGAGTACCATTGAATAATTAGATTACAATCAAATAACTTTGATGATATTTAAGTATAATATTAAAGAAAATAAACGTTAAATGATTTAATTATGAAAATGTTTTGGAATCGTACAAGACAGATCAATGTTCCACAGAGTAGAGAGAATAGAGCATAAGTAAAACATAATGTTATTGAACAAAAAGTCGCGAAATTAAAATTGCATAGATGATGTATAGTGGTTTAACAGACATCAAGCAATGGGATTTTAAAACCCTAATGTCAAATATTTGTACAAGATATTAAGGCCGTGCCCCCAAGAGCACGGTCACTATTTGTACTTAGTACAATTGCCGGTATCCCGTCGGGGCCACTAGCCTTGTTCACGTCTAGGTTACGCAGTACCCTACGGACATTCTTCTGATGAATGCGAATGTCTGACATACTCGACTCGCATCCATCAAGAGAATCAGGGGGCCTCGCGGCACCAGGATCTAGACGCGAAGATTCTGCAAACAGAGAGGCAAATAAGTTTGCTATCTCCTCAGCGGAGTGGGCCAGCAACCCGTAGGGTTTCAGCAGTGGAGGTAGTGAGGGACGGCAGAAGTTCGATTCAGCCGACTTAGCCAGGGAGCAAAACGCCTTACTACCCGCTTGATAAGAAGCAAGTTTGTTTCCAATTCAGCTAATATGGTCAATCCGAGCTCTCAGCAACACCTTCTTGCAGGACTTGGCAGCCCTGTTGAAGGTTTACTACTTCTACTGACTAACATCATTTGCTTTGCGCGTACGAGCGTCAACCCATGCTAGGTATGCCGCGTGTTTAAGCGTATCAGCGCGATTGCACTCGGCACGGACGAAACCAAGGACGAGCTTCGCCAGACATTGTTACGTCAGAGAACGGAATGTAGGACTCCATTCCCTGCCGCAACACATCCGTCACGGCGTCCGCGCACGACGAAGCATCAGTCGAAGAAAAGCAAGTGGGATGCCAAAGAATGCGAAAGAACATGATGAGGAACATGATGGGCATGATGATAGGCATGGTGGGGGATGGATGGATGTGGGATGCGAAGGAAGATCACATTCCATCCCAATCTACTGACCTGTATCGCCAAACCCGCCAGATGCCTCTAGAGCTTGGATCGGGGAGTAGATCGAGAGGGAAATCGACTTGGAATATCGATCTGGATCTTTTGTCAGCAGAAGGTCCAAAAAATTGGTTGTGTGCGAATCAACATCCGGTACCCTCGTTGCCCCTTGGACCAGCTGGGTGAAATTTAACGCTAGCGCTAGCTTTCGCATCTCTCGTCCAGCAAGGTCTGTGCACTGGTATGGGAACTGCCACTCCTGATGATGGGCATTGAATAGCCGATAGCAGATGTCATTATGGATGTCAATACATACACCCGCGCGTGATTTAAAATTGTGCTACCCTGCTGATTTACCCTGGTCAAACCCTGGGTAACTCAGGTACGACACGTGTGACGGACTTCTGATCTGTGTCTCCGTAAGAAACACGAGCGCTGGTTTCTCAGTCTCCAGGTGGTGGTGAACTGCGTCAAAATTTGAGTGCCTTAAAGAAACCCACCATCAGTTAGTGTTACCTGATTAGCACCACTCGGGGACCACGTGTAGGGACTAGCAATGGGTATGCCCCTAAGGACGCGGGTGACTCGGCCCCCATTATCTTTTATTCGGTCAATAGCTCTTTTGCTGTTCACCAGCACCATCTCTGTTTATTATTAATTAATTTCGCAGAGTGCGCTGAATCGAATAATTTCCCACTAGTATGTGGGTTCAAATTACGTAGGGAGCTTAAATTAGAAAATTTATTTTCGATAAAGTTACAACCAAAGTAATTCGGTATAGATAAATTGATTGCCAATCCTATCAGAATAGGTACGTACGTAATATTCACTTACTATAAATAAATCCAGCCAGATACATTCCATTGAAAAATTGATATTATTTATTTTATAGCATTTACTTACAGAAGTTTTATAGCAAAACAGTTTTATGGTTGATTAATTTCTGGAAAAATACCTACCTAGTTACATACAAATTGCACGCTGAGTGTACCTTAGATTCTAGATGACTACTTAGAACACCTTATCACATTTTATGGCGAGTCTAAATGGAGCCAACGACGTAGGTCTTACTGTCAAGCTGCCTAGCTAGGTGAAGACAGGTAAGTATGTATGTATGTCTGGTAGAACTAAGTGCTCTATCACTACGCGGTTGTTTTTAAGGTTTGCTGATTTTATAGTCAAAGTTATGGCAAGGGAATAAAACTTTGACCTTCTCTTGAAGTCACACAATTTATTTTACTTCACTTTTTAGGGTCCCGTTCCCGAAGGGTAACCAACGGGACCCTATTACTAAGCTTCCGCTCTCTGTCCGTCCATCCGTCCGTCCGTCTGTCTGTCAGCGGACTGTATCTCATGATCCGTAATAGGTAGACAGTTAAAATTTTCATAGAATGTGTATTTGTTCCGCTGCCGTTATAACAACAAATAATAAAATTAAATTGAAAATAAACCTACCTACTAGAAACGTGGTTTTGAAGTGAAAACTTCTTTTGGCGCGTTTGGCATTTTTGAGATGGAAAAAAAACTATTGAACTCGTAGCGGATTGCGTAGCGGATTGAATTGAAAACTTATTTAGGTGCGTTGGGCATTTTTTAGATGGGAAAAAACAATTGAACTCGCCACCGACACCGACACCGACTTCGATAGTTGGATTGAAGTGAAAACTTCTTTAGGCGCGTTGGGCATTTTAAGTTTTCACTTCTGTCGGCACTCCCTGAGTGCCAATCTTTTTTTTTGTGTTTTTTTTGCTCGATCTTAATAATGGCAATATGTAGACGCGTTTAATCTTGTACGATGGGATGGAACCCTTCATGTGCGAGTCCGACTCGCACTTGGCCGGTATTTTTTTACTTCCAAGAATTAATTCGGAATGTTTGCTCAATACACAGAATCTAGTTCTTCACTCTTAATGAAACCTACCTAACATAATTAAGAGTGCGTTTCCACCAAAGGTGGCTTTGCGAGAGAGGTGTGCGACACTTGCCGACCACGTATTGGTGGTATTACTTCATTTTCCTAGTTTTGCACTACATAGCTCTGATGAAAAAGGGATTAGTGGAGGCGAACCCGATCATAAAAATCAAGTGACTAAAGGAATGTGCGCGAGTCATGCCTGTCATAGATCGATTTACCTGTTTTGTATTGTACGAAATCGCTACCTCGCCCACCAAAGTACGATATACATTCATGCACCGCTCTGCTGCAGTGTAGCTTTAATAACCACGAACGCGATGAAAGCTCCAGTGTAGCCCGCGAAATTCAAATTTTCTTACGTTTTTGCAATTTGCAGGTCAATATCAGGTTGTAAACATACAACCACCAACAGGCCAAAATATGATTCGCGGCCGTAGCAAATACGTGTTTACAGAACTGTAATCATTAAAATCATCAATACAACTCTCTCCATTAGAATTGATACCAAATGTCATGATTTCATAAAATATTTACATTTGACATCAATTCTAACTGAAAGTGTTGTATTGATGATTTTAATGATTATAATTCTACAAATATATACTTGCTACGGTCGATAATCACATTTTGGCTAATATACAACCTGACACTGACCTGCAAATTGCAAAAAACGTAAGAAAGGAGAAACCCAAATTCCATAGAAACTTGGGCCTGGCGTTACAGGGTTGGAATTTGACCACAAATTAGAGCATGTATGAAAGTTTCACGAGCCCAATTTTCGCGTCTCCCAGTAATAGCCAAATTGGTAAAATCGGTCAGTAAACACTGACCTGACCATTTTAGGTTGTTTTTCTACTTTTGAGGCTTTATTTCCTACGTAAATCTGGAACGGACACAAGCTAGGAAATAATTTCAAATGGTCGTCGTTATCTAAATCTAGGTATATGGAGGGAGGACTATATAATATATATGTGTGCTGTGCTGCAGCGCCTGAAGCATATCACGATGAGTTTTAAGTTTCATAAAAAAGCTTAGGATTTCAGTTTCACATAAAGCTTTAAGGTTTTCAGTAAGAACAGTCTGTTAAACCTGAAGTGAGTGATTTCAGATTTGGCAGGGTACGGTGTCCGATTTCGACGTTTCGATTGGCGCAGTGGTTGAGCGTTTGGCTGCCGCGCTGCGCGTCGCGAGTTCGATCCTCGCACGGAACAAATATTTGTATGGCCTACAGATAGTTGTTTCGGCTCTGAGTGTCTTATTTAAGTGAGTTTACATGTCTGGAACGCACCCACGATACAGGAATAATTCCTAGTGTGGGGCAAGGTGTTAAAAAAAATGTTCAGGCGAGGGTCAGTCAGAAGGCAATTAATTTCGGAGTCCAGTATTTGAGCATAGGTTTTATAAATCCCGCGAAATACAGAAACACACTTTCACTGCCACAAAAATACGAAAAGTGACAATATAGACATTTGCCGTTTATTTGTGCAATCCGTGATGCAATCGATTCTATCCATTATTTGTTTTTAATGTTTTTCTTAATGATGCTTACGTTAAACATCAATTAGATTCCAGATTTTTTATTTTACAAATATTTTGATGCATAAAAAACAATTATCTAAAGCAATGGAGCATTATTCTATATTTGTAACAGTATCGATTTCCACATAATCGATCATATTTTTAGGGCACGCTCTATTGACATAATGCCAGCGTTTGTGAAGTTAGTGACTTCTAATGAAATAAGTGTTGTGACGATTTACAAAAGTTTAAAAAACAGAAAATATAAATCTACTTATTTTCTACACTTGGCCATTGTTATCGAGGCTAAGATTTAAATGGGTTAATTCCCAAAAACCGGGTTCTCATTTAAATTTCGCGGGCTAGCCTGGCGCTTCTACCTTAGTAGTGGGAAACATAATTAAACCTCATTCTCAGCTAACAAAGGCACCATTTACTTCCTGACTAAGTATTATTCTGCCACACAGTCAAAAGACTTAATAATCTGTATGTTGAAATAGAAAATGAACACAATGAGAATTTGCTAGGTAATCAAGCTAATTTTGCTCGAATGTTCGTCATTTTGAACTACCAACCACAATCTTTGTCTTAAAATCGGAACTACTGCTGCCATCTTGTTTTAATCAACGAAAAAGCGGAAGAGGGTTTCAAAACGACCCTCACATACTTTACTTTCCATAATTAATGTGCTTAAAAAATAATAATTTTGTGACTGCTCCAAACCAACAGTAATTTTTTTTTAAAAACGCTTCTGTTTTATTTTTCGCTTTTCAGTAACTTTCCTTTTGTGACGGATATATTTTTGTGTGGCTAATTATACCCACTAATTGATAATCAAAACTTTCCGTATCCTATCATCAGACGAAAAGACGAGAGAAATAAGCCCGAACACGAGGTAGCTTTTGTAAGCCGTTGAGGAGTTCCTTTAACTGTCTTATCATGTGTGGCCACACATAAATAAAAATCAGAACTCAAGCTACTATCTGGTTTTTACAATATAGTTCCCATGACAATATTTTAAAAATATTTAGCAATCCATAGTATACAATAGTTGGCTCGCAAAGGAGGTAGGGGTAGCTCATAATCATGGAAGATATTGGTGTTTTCCTTTTATTCGCAATATTTTGCTCGCGAGTGTAGTCACGTGTGGTAGGCTTTCCGTGTAAACATCTTATTATACGTGACTTTACTAAGTAAAGAGTTACTCTTGCCTAAAGACATATTCGTATTTTTAGGGTTCCGTACCAGAAGGGTCCAAATATACCCCTATTGCTGTCACTCACTTATCCGTCTGTCTGTCTGTCTGTCGTCTGTATCAGAGGTTTTACAGCCAAACTGTTGAAAATACAGTCTTAAAATTTTCACAGTAGCATCTTGTTGACGCAAAGCCATACAAAAAGTCAGAAATACATTTAGTACGGAACCTTAAATGTGCGAAGTCCGACACGTACTTGGCCGGTTTTTATAAAATACTAGCTTTTCTCTATGACGATGCTTGCGTGGCCTATTCCACAGCAACTGTATTTTTCCGCGATACAAACTAGCCAATACTAGGCGATAGTACCTAACTACCTATAGATTTCTATCAGTGAAATAATTTCGTATTTCGATCACTAGTTTGAGAGATTACCTTTCATAAAAACAATAGCTGATCCAGCAAACGTTAAAAGAGTAAAGAATATTTTACGACCTTTTCTCATACCTACCAAATATACAAAAAAAAAATTAAAATCGATCTAGCCGTTTCGGAGCAGTGCAACCAGAAACACCGTAACACTAGATTTTTATATATTCAATTTCGCACAACCAAAACCATTTATCTTTACGTCTGATTAAATCATAGTTCATTGATATAGTTGTTTACTATCATACCCTGCTTTCTATTAATAATGGAAGTTCGATGATCATCAACGGCTATACATATTTGGAAGAAATTTTAAATGACAGACCAAATGAGGCAGTAGTAGAGGTATAGTCTGAATAAGAACATTCCTATTGAGTAATTTTCCACTCTCAGCCAGGCGAAGCCGCTGAGTACGTATAATCAGTGTTATACGTAAAACTCAGGGAGTGCCTCCGCAGTCGGTGGCGGCACCAAAAAATAACGCCGTTGGGAACCGGCAGATGTAGCCGCGGCTAAGCTCACTTGTAATGAAACCGCGAGAGGTCGGATCGAATGATATGTAAGCTTGTGATTGCAAGTTCAAATCTAGCTTGCACACGTTTTAGTTTTTAGGGTTCCGTACCCCAATTATATATTGCTATCACTCACGTGTCCATCTGTCCGTCTGTCTGTCTGTCCGTCGTATGTCACAAAATTTTGTTCCGAAAAGTTTTTAACTTCCCATTGACCTATGAACTTGAAATTTGGTGATAATCATTATTATAAAAAATACCAATATATCTATAACCAGATTTTTTCTTTGATGATTCCCTCATTTGGTACGGAACACTTTTTATGAGGTGCGAAATCATCCCAACATCTCCCGCTCTGGGTGAAGCGGGAGGTCGTGTCAGACTTTTACTGACAAAAACCCCAGCCCTGTTCCTTCCTTGCCTAAGTGCCCAGGTTCGCGGTAACTCTGTTTCAAATTTATCCGCGACCCCTTGGCATGCATGCATCGGCCATGACGGGTCCCGTCATGATTTGCTGACATCTCTTTAGGGCGCGCGCCATCGACTCTCGAGCCTGGTGCTGATTGGACGGCGAGATACATGGCCATCGTAGGCGCGTAATGGTACGCGCCTACGATGGACGGAGACCGTTTCGCGACCCCCGACGCCCAAAACGTCTCCTACGGTGGCTGCTGCTGGGGGCGTGAGGGTGACTCCGTTGAGTCTCTCTCACCCATTCCGCCTCCTGCTTCGCGAGCATTACTTCTACGCAGAAGGAAGAGACTACTTTTCTTTTCTTTCCCTCTCGCTCCGCACCATGGCCTGGACCAGGGCCAAGCACGAGAGGTCACTGCCACTGATCGCCTCCACGAGGACACGGCAGTCTTCCGCCACAGCGGGGCAGATCTCCACCGTATGCCCCACCATGTCCTATGGGAGATCCGCTCTATAGTGACACCCGGGCGTTTCCTCTCGCCTTATCTGACACAGGAACCTCCCGAAACAACATGGCGACAATCCAGCAAGGAGGCCTGCCGCCTCACCGGAGACCGTGTGGTATCCTCGGACTAGCCAAATGGCCGTGACCCTTTGGGATGCGTTCAACCGGCAAGCTGGTCACCGCTTCAAGGAACGCGCCTTCACTGGTGCCCCGTAAATGACCATGGACCGCACGACCCCGCAGGAGGCGTTTAGATCCCCCAGATTAGGCAGGAGCTGCTTCAAGGCAGGCCCGGCCCGCTCCAGTCTGGGAGCCAAACGTCAGAAGTGCTCCACGAAGTACCACCGGCTATCGAGGACGAGTCCCAGGTATTTCATCGTCCCCTCGACACCGATGTGAACCCCTCCTACCGTTATCTGGGAACCTGACGGTGGCGCGTTCCGAGGACCAAGAAAACACATGGCCTCGGACTTGTGCAGTGCCACCTCGAGTCCCAGTTGCCGGATCCTCTCGATGACTGTCGCAACCCAACGTGTTATCAGGTCAGCCGCCGCCTGGTGCGACCTTCCCTGCAAGGAACGGAACCCTAAATGTGCGTTTTTTTTTTTGTTTTATTGGGACTTTTTTTTGAAGATTATGCAAAGAACAGTATTTTTAGGGTTCCGAAAGTCCGAATGAAAATCGGAACCCTTATCACTCGTGTATCTGTCTGTCTGTCCGTCTGTCACAGTCCATTTGCTCCGAATCTACTTGACTGATTAAGCTAAAATATGGTATACACATGTGTGTATCTGTGAAGTAAACACGAAGTTGTAATTACGTTACAATATAAAAACAATACAATATAAATGAATTCGGAATATGGGGGTCACTTTTGGAGTGCAAATTAGAAAATTAAAAAAAAATAGTTTTCCAAACTGTACCGTGCTGCATATTAAATGAAATGACTTACTGTTAGGCTTTCAAATAAGTTTTTTTCATAATTTCAAAATATAACATTTTTAAGTTATTAAGGAAAATAGTTACAAAACGACCATTCCCCCTTCTTATCTCCGAAACTACTGGACCAAAAATTTTGAAAGAAATACAGAAGGTAGTTTTTTACTTATAGATTACAGGAAAACCTATAAGAAGTATATAGTTTTAAAAAGACCTAAAAAAAATCATGATTTGTTCGGAACCCTTTGTGTGCGAGTCCGACTCGCTCTTGGCCGGATTTTTTATTATTTGTGGCATTTTGGTACAGTTTAACTGCATGTAAGATATTTTTGCAAAACCATAATTTCAGATTTTTTTTTAAAGTCAGCGCCGGCTGCGGAGGCACTCCCTAAAACTTAAGTATAATTATGCGTATGCTAGAACATAGGTCAGAATTGATTTAAATACGAGTCCACATATTTTTAAAGCGAGATTTTGGCAGGCGTCCCGGTTAATTTATTTTAAGTAATTGTATTTTGTGAGTAGACATGCCAGTAGTTTTTATTATACTATATTTAACATATTGTTAACGCCCCTTTAAAACACTGTTATTTAAAATATTACATTTGCATAAAACTATTAGCAGTGTATTTTTTTTGACCACTCAACATAAATGTAAAGTTATTCATGTATTTATTTACGGTCAGAGTCATTATAACACTGTGATAGGTATAAATTTTGAACCCACCTACAGGTATTGCATTGCGACTGTGAAATACGCTACTGGCTGCGTAGTATCCCACGGCCACCCCTTACCCCCGCTATCATATGAAGTTTGAATACGCAGCGACTCGCCTACGTATTTTGAGTCGCCGTTAAATTTGAATCTACTTTAATTGATATGAAAATTGCCTAATGAAATGTTAATATAGGTATAAAAGTTGTTGTAAACGTGTAGCGGCATTAACCTATGTGGTTATGCCGCTGTACGAATAAATGTGGCTTTTAAAGCACCAGGTATTCCATTACCATCAAATTAGTGTAGTGTGCCGTGCAAAATGGACAGGCAGAATAAATCTATAACTTGCTGTAGATATTTTATATTATTGTCTTTGTACCGTTTTGATTTGAGGAAATCTTCCCACGCTCACAATTCTGCTTAACACAAAATGAAACGTCTTTGCAAGATATTCTTGGTATCAATAAGAAGGAATTTCTACGAAAACCGTGACGCAAACAATTCATACGTGTCCTCTTAGAACAGCAGCAAATAGCGGTTGTCTTGCTGCACGAAAGCCATGAAAGTGACACCTAAATCATCACAATTCCGGTGTGAGAGAGATCGATACCGGCCTTATCACTTTCTCACACAGGATTCATGATGTTTTTTAGACGTCATGGTAAAGCCACTTTTTTTTAAAGTTAAGGCCTCTGTTCGTCAAGTGTCGTGCTTTAAATTCTATCAAGGAGGTGACACTTGAGTAAGGTACAAATAAGGATACCACGGAAGACAATACAAACGCGTTTAGGGTTTAGTTACTACTTTTTCCTTATCCTTTTTAACGGAAAAATATTTACTAGTCAGCAAGGAAACGGAGCAAAATTTTAGTCACGTAACACTGTTGAGAGGATGGCAGAAATAAACACCAAAAATTTAAGTTTAATTCATATTTTTATGTGGAAAGTTTGAGTTGCGTAGGAAGAAAGGTTTATTCTTTCTACCGCGTAACTATTGAATAATTTACATTATTTAATTTTAACATATGTATTATCAGCCTATAATGCTCCCACTGCTGGGACGCAGGCCGCCTCTCTGTAAGAATGGGTGTGAGACGTAATCTGCGGGCCCAATGCGGGTTGGTAATTGTCACATGTCTTTTAAGTTTTTAGGGTTCCAAAAGTCTGAATGAAAAAACGGAACCCTTATATAATCACTCGTGTGTCTGTCTGTCTGTCCGTCTATCTGTCTTTCCGTCTGTCACAGCCCAATTTTTCCGAATCTGCTGGACCAATAAAGTTGAAAGAAGATGTTTCATTTTCGGCCATCAGATGAACATTTATCGAAAAAAAACGAAAAAAACAGGAATTGAGGAAAAATATTCTTTCGGGAATTTAAGCCTGATTTGTTGTGTACAAAAAGTAATAGTTTTTTTAATTTATTGCCATATTATATTCAACATGGCGTCTCATATTTTACATAGTGCATTCAAATAAATAAAAATAAAAGTTACATGTTCTTGTATTTCAATTCATTATTATTATTCTATTCTCTTCTACATATTTTCGACTAATTATAAGCAAGTGTGACGATTACATCATTAAAAAAATATTTACTAAACTTTTCTGAAGTGTACTTCTAAACGAAAAAACTCAACCCCGTCTGTTTTGACATACTTAAACATTGTCAATCAGTCAGTCTCGTTCGACTCGACTTTTGCGTTTGTTTGTCATTATACGTTTTCTCATTTATTTTTTACCTCCTACGACTTTAGCTTTGTATAACGGTTAAAGTCTGGCAGAATGAATTAATTTATACTTTATACCAACTCGATGTGCCGGATCGTCTCGTACGCAACTTGCAAGCCTTATTATCGAATCGCACCTTTCGCTATCGCATAGAAGGAGCACTCTCTTCCCCCCACCCATAAAAGCAGGTGTGCTTAAGGGCTCCCCTAGTCTTCACGCTGTTCACCAGCGATATCCCCAAAAGTAAAAAGACAAAGTTAGCACTATTTGCTGATGACACGGCCATTTACTATACCTACCGGTCACGACCCCAATCCTATAAATCATTTCCAATCTTCCGCAAACATTTTGGGCAAATTGGTGTACCAAAATGGAGAATCATGGTTTACCTCGATAAGAGTCAGGCGTTTCTCTACTCAAAAACCGTGGCAAACCAACCCTGCCCCCCCCCCCCCCCCCCTTCTGTCTGATCACCATGTATGAATATCAGGAGGGCCTCAAGGAGGGCTCAATATCAGGAGGGCCACCAGTCAGTATGCATTTAAGCGAAAGTTGCGGAATTACCTTCTTAACAAGTAAAGGAGTCGTCTCAAAATCCTTATCTCTAACTTTATATATTATTGTTATATATGTAGGTATATTATATTAAATATATATGTATGTTTATTTTAACTATATTTATATATACTTTTGTAATTATTTTCGTCTTAGAATTATTTTATTTTTTCAGTTTATGCACCTGCCATGTTATCTATCCACCACCCTTGGTTGACTGGTAGAGAATGCCTAAGGCATTAAGTCCGCCTTTGTACATTTGTGTTGCATGAAGTTTTAATAAATAAATAAATAAATATGACGAGATCCCTTAGGACAAGCAAGCCAAGTTCATACCTCGGTGTGAACAAGGAACGTGCTCGCTTATATTGTTAGAAATTAACGGATATGATTGAAGTAAGACTTCAAAAAAAGTAAAATACAAGCAGAGGTAATCAAATTAAATAGTTAAAAATTAAGTGTTTCTGGTTCGAGAGAAAATGGCCAGGCCTCGTTTAGTTTAAATATCAACGCAATGGTCTATATCTAGAATTGAATATATTAGAATACCCGACAAAAAGCACACATGACTAGAAGAAGAGGAAACAAGAAGAACAAATGGATGGACAAGGGACATAATAATTGAGGCAAGAATTGTAAAATTATAAAATACCACGAGCTTATTCCTCGCCATTGCCTATCTCATAGGCAACACAGAAGGACCTCAATAATTTATGTGCAAAAGGCATGATCCAACAAACAAAAGCTACATTTCTGATACCAGTCTTTACCAACAAGGTGTCTTTTAGCAGACCATGGCCCACCTCTCAATTTGCTCCGCATCCTATCACCTGTAGGTACAGGTGAGGACCTTATGACTGCGGGAGCAATGAATAGCAGTTGCCATCGTTAAATACTAGGCCAATCATAATATTTAAATAGTTACTTTGCCATCGACACGCTAAGAAGAAGAAGAAGGCGTAGTAGATAGAATTTTGGAGTCAGACGTCACAGAGTATAGGAACAAGAAGAAGTAGTGAACTGAAATCTTATCTTTTTTTAGGGTTCCGTACCCAAAGGGTAACTAACGGGACCCTATTACTCCGCTGTCCGTCTGTCTGTCAGCGAGCTGTATCGTAGACAGTTGAAATTTTAACAGAATGTGTATTTCTGTTGGCGCACCTTCATGTGCGAGTGAAACTCGCACTTAACCGGTTTTTTGATAACAATGTACTTATTATTTAATAACAATGTTCTAATTATTTTTCAGTTTGTGTACACGAGGTTGTTGCACTTTTTTATTTTATACTAATAAAATATTTTACGAAAAATCAACAAAATACTTGTTGAGTTTTCGCATAATTCCTTTATTAAACTAGACTGAACTTATTACAATAGTTTTATTATTTATTCATGTCATATTTGAAACAAAACTTACCATAAAAGCTACGAATACACAGATAGATAGTTTTTGCAATACACATTTCGTACATCTAACAGTTATTTCCACTTCACGTAACTCGTTATTTTTCTTCAAAATAATTTAGAGCTGAGTGAAAAATCACTATGTTCAAAAATTAACTAATTCACGACTAAGTCACAGATTTTAAAGAGAACAATTAATTAGTTTGATGTTTTTAATTTTTCTTAATTAATACAATAGTTTTCACGTGTTCTAGATTTCATAATATAAAATTTATTTTATTTCCTTCAAATTAAAGCTACTAACGTAAAGATATTGAGAAAAAAATAATTAAATAATAATCAAAGCGTTTTGAGAAAACATTCATTGTGCGTACAGCTAGGGAGTGGAATTCCCTACCGGAGTCTGTGTTTCCTGATAGCTACAACCTGGGAGTCTTTAAGTCAAGAGTGAATAGGTTACTTCTAGACAAGCGTGCTCCATCTTCGACCACATCATCGCTTACCATCAGGTGAGATAGTGGTCAAACGCGTGCCTATCAACAATAAAAAAAAGATATGCAATGCAAGCCAAAGTTAGAACAACATACGATGACAACCGATTTCCATACAACTTTTTAGTCAGCGGTGCCACTTTCAGACTTCATCTTATACAGAGTGGTGATGACAATACGACATTAAATTAAACCTCGCATACCTCAAGACGTTCTCAGTCTACATACAAAAAATCATTTGAATATATCCAGTAGTTTAGTAACAGGAAATTATTTTCGATTTTTAACATTTGCTACATGATGTATCTGATAATAGGGAAACACTGTCAGGTTAACGACCCACATCGGTATAAACATCAAAACATTAAAGCCACGTTGCCAACTCGCTACTTTAACACTTTCGCCAAATTAGTATTTTCACCTGATTTAGTGAAAATTATACCTTAACTCTGAGTAATAAGAGTCATAAAGCGTGTCATCAGAGTTGGATAAGAAAGTAACGAATGCGGAAATTGCAATGCACTCATAATATTAATAAAAAATTTAGTGTGTGCGAAAGAGATAAATCTAGTTTCGTTTGTTACTTCGCTTTCTTGAAGAAATTTGCTACAACAAATTTATGTTAGTGTGTTGCCGGCCGCCGCGATCCTGTGACGAGTCACGCGTCCTCAGATGCCGCTAACTTTCGTTCGCGCCGCGCGCGGCCCGCCTTTGATGAGGGACTTCCCCGCCGCTCGTGTTTAAATTTGTAAATTCATTTACGACTGTATTAGTGCGAAATTGGACGCTTTATTTTAGTGACAGGACACGTAACGTTTTAGGTATTTAGTTAAACAGTGAGTGAATTGTGCGAAATTAGACGCTTAGTTTTTATTGTTTTCGTGTTTTTTTTTTTTAATAATCATGCCGCGCTACAGTTACACAGCTTCGGAGTACACCGACATGATTTTAATTTATGGGGAGTGTCAAAGAAACGCCGCTTTGGCTATACGGACATACCGAGAGAGGTTTGGAAACACTCGATTTTGTCCGACCAACGGGCGCACCATTGTCCAAGCTGTCCAGAGGATGCGAGAAAATCGATCCTTAATCCCGCATGTGGATAGTGCTCCTCCACGTGTAAGAGTGACCCTTGAGGAACGAATTTTAAATTATTTTGAACGCCACCCAACGTGTAGTTCGCGAAGGGCAGGTCGACATTTTCGTGTTGACCATACAACTATTCTTAAAGTTTTAAAACGCGACAAACGGAAGCCGTATAAATACAAGAAATTGCATGCATTGTTACCTAGAGACAAACCAGTTAGGGAAAACTTCTGTCGCTGGATTGAAAACAAACATTTCGAGAATCCGGATTTCTTGTACAATGTGATGTGGACTGATGAAAGTACATTTACAAGGAACGGTTTATGGAACAGACAGAATCTTCGTTACTGGAGCCGCGTGAATCCGCGTCTAGGACGGGAGACTTCGCACCAGTACAGATTTACTGTGAATGTTTGGGCTGGCATTCATAGAAATACTATTATCGGTCCGGTTTTCATTGATGGAAATTTAAATGCTGAAAAGTTTTTAGAACTCCTCAATGGACCTGTTTGCGAGTACACGGATGAGCTTTCGGTAACTGCGTTCAGGCAGATGTGGTACCAATTAGACGGAGCACCAGCTCATTCAGTGGTGTCTGCTAGAGAGCGTTTGTCTCAAATGTTCGGACAGCAGTGGATTGGCCGTTATGGACCAACGCGTTGGCCAGCCAGGTCCCCCGACCTTACACCACTGGATTTTTTCTTGTGGGGTCATATCAAAAATGAAGTGTACTCAACAGCTGTTGATACTGTTGATGATTTAAAAGATAGAATAATCATATCTTTTAATAAATTAAAACACATGGCTGCGAATGGGGACCTTTTTTCAGACGTTAGAAATAACCTTTTACGTCGGTGCAATTTGTGTATTCGAATTCATGGCGGCCATATTGAAAAACGAAAAATTTAGTGACTTTCATACCTACATCCTGATCGTGATTAATAATTTGATTAATAAATAACACGCCGTTGAGAGATGCCTGATTATTTGGTTAATAATCTGTGATTCAGTGTAATTTTACTGAGCATTAATCCATAATTAAAAGCCAAAAGATCAAGTCGCTACAGGACCGCGCGTTGTTGCCGCTCTTACGACAGGTTAGTGAACTCATATTTATAAATGGTGTTCTATTTCGTTTCTAGTTTTATGCCATTTAGTTTGTTTGAAATATTTATTTTTTTATTTTCGATGTTAGGATTTTTTTGATAGCTTAAACTTATTCTTATGAACTAGTATTGTCTGTGTTTTCATTTATTGTCGTATTGTCTTCTCCACCCTGTATACTCATTCCTGATTCTATGCATACGCGTAACAACACATTGTTCTTAGCATTCTCATCGTAGCTGCATGCAATTGCTTTTTTAACCGACTTCGAAAAAGGAGGAGGTTATCAATTAGGATGTTTGTATTTTTTTTTTTTTTTTTTTTTTTTTTTTTTTTTTTATGTATGTTCGGGCATAACTCCGTCATATATTGACGGATTTGCAAAATTCTTTTTTTGTTCGAAAGGGGTTTATTCCGAAATGGTCCCATTTAAATTTCAAAAAGATCTGATGATGGGTTTCGGAGACAGACAACGGAACTCTTCAAAAATTGACAGCAAATCAACCGCGATTGCTGCTATCGTATGTCTATGAATTGTTAACACAGTTTAATGGGGAGCCACAACTAAAAAGTGAAAAATAAAAACTTTTTTACAAAAAAATAGAACCGACTTCCAAAAAAAGTGCAAAATAACTTTAATTTCGGAAGTCGGTGTCAAAAAACAAAGACACAAAACAGGAACACCGACTTCCGAAATTAAAGTTATTTTGCACTTTTTTTGGAAGTCGGTTCTATTTTTTTTATTCATCCCTTTTGAGGCCTAAGATTCTGGACTTATACTCGTATTATTCTGGCTTTATGTTTATTATTACGAACATTTTAATTGAGTTCATGGTTTAACGGACAATTATATTAAAAATTATATTAAAAAAGGACGTTTATATTAAAAAAGAAATAGTTGACTTTATTTTTCTAAAATTTTACATGTTTACTTACACTTTATATTTTGAATATTAAATAAGTAACAACTTCGCCTAAGTATTTTTTTTTCTAACGATTTTGTCTTTTGTGCGTAATTTTCCAAGTTGGTACATTTTATAAGTTCGGCGACTATTACAACAGAGCTTACTGTTAGCCGTGATAGTTTGGCTTCAAAGTTTGTTATACATACTACTATCATGATGTTTTCAGATTTTTCAAGCGAACTGCCCCCACTAAAAGTTAAACAGTTGGCTTGTAAAATCTGACGGAACGCTCGACTCGAACAAAAAATATCACTTTAAAGGTTAATAGTTCGCAAACGAATCACTGAATCGAGAAATAATTTTCACAGCTCTGCAATGATTTTGGAAGGCTTATCCAATGATACCCCATACACACCCCCCACTTCAGTTTGGCGATTCTTCGGGCTATGTCGGTAACCTTAGTTCTCTTGCGGATATCATCATTTCTGATTTTATCACGCAAGGAGCTTGGAGTTTTCCAAGCATTGCCCTCTCCATTGCCCTTTGTGTGACTGTAAGACTTGTGATAAGGCCCATTGTGAGCTACCATGTTTCGGTTCCATAAGTCATCACTGGCAACACGCACTGGTCATAGACTTTCGTCTTGAGACACTGTGGTATGTGAGATCAGAAGATACCACGCAACTGCCCGAACGCCGACGCCCAGCCGATTCGGATTCAACGGTGGACCTCTTTCGTGAAGTTAGCCCTACCTAACTGGACCGTTTGTCCCAGGTAGACGTACTCGTCTACAACTTCGAGTGTAGAGTGTCCGATCTTGATAGGAGTGGGTGCTACATGGGTATTTACCATGACCTTGGTTTTATCCATGTTCATTTTAAGACCCACTCTTTCGGAAGCTCTACTGAGGTCATCGAGCATTGTACTGAGGTCCTCCATATTCTCAGCCATGACGACTATATCATCAGCAAATCGAGGATGAGTGATGTACTGGCCATTGATATTAATGCCTAGCCCTCTCCAGTCCAGAAACTTGAAGACATCCTCCATTGCGGCCGTGAACAGTTTCGGAGAAATTACTTCTCCCTGCCTCACACCCCGCTGTAGGAGGATAAGTTTCGAGGTCTGGTCCTGAAGTCGGACTGACATGGCGGCGTTTCCGTACAAACACTTCAACACCTCGATGTACCGATAGTCGATCTGGCACCTTTGGAGAGACTGCAGCACAGCCCAAGTCTCGATCGAATCGAAGGCTTTTTCGTAGTCCACAAACGATAAACAGAGGGTCAGATTATACTTCGGTCTTCTGTTTAACCTGCCGCAGCGTATGTATGTGGTCTATGGTGCTGAAGCCTTTTCGGAATCCGGCTTGCTCGGGAGGCTGGAAGTCGTCAAACCTGCACGCGAGACGGTTCGTGATGACTCTGGAGAACAGCTTGTAGACATGGCTCAGAAGTGAGATGGGCCTGTAATTCTTAAACAGGGCATTATCGCCCTTCTTAAAGAAAACTACTCGTACCACCACACCTCTGCCCCAAGCTTGTGGCGTTTTCCCCTTGAGTATGACGGAATCGAACAGTTTCTGAAGGGACTTAAGGACCGGTTTTCCACCCGCCTTCATAAGTTCGGCCGTGATTCCGTCATCACCCGACGCCTTGTTGTTCTTAAGCTGCTTCAGAACCATCCTAATCGCCTACAGGCTAACGTCCGGGATGTCTTCGGTATACCGAAGACATCCCGAACGTCAGCCTGTGTGTCGGGTCAATCTAGCTCTTGGGTCGTTAGCTAGATTCGCAGCGGGTGTAGTCGTGACGTGTATAACTGTCCATGGAACGTCTCGATCTCTCTCAGAAGATCCTATTTGGCGGATATGGTTCTGCCGTCGTCGGTCTTCAGTTTCGTGAGCTGGTTTTGCCCAATAGACAGATCTCTTGCAAAGACCCTGTCTAGATCTATCGCGTCTTTAATCCTTTTGGTATTAAAGCGGTGGAGGTCGCTTTTCAAGGACTTGGAGATCCATCTATTGAGCTGCTTGTATTTACACGCATCGTCTGAAGACTGCAGAATCGTCTCTCGCCTCTCCTTTATGAGCTTGAGAGTAGGATCAGAGAGCTTCCTGTTCTTATCGGTACCGCGAGTCTTGAAGAACTTAAACCTGACCGTATCGACAGTTTCCACGAACCCATTATTGTATTCGTCCACGAAGCTCACTAGGCAGTCGAAACGATTTTGAAGTTCGAGCTGAAAGCTTGCGAGGTTTTGGATCTGGATCTGTGCTGGACGGAGCGTAGACTTCATCAGTCGAGACCTTTCCAGCTTGATATTTAGATTCAATGTGCCTCTTACCATGCGGTGATCACTTCCAGTTTTCACTGCGTTGATCACAGAGACATCATTAAATATCTGCTTCTTCGTCAACATGATGTATGATGATGTAGTCAATCTTATTTTTAGTTACACCGTCGGGGCTCTGCCACCGGTCCACTTCCTATGCTCACGCTTTCTGAAAAAAGAGTTCATCATATAGATGCCTTCTTTCTCCATAAAACTGGCAAGTATATTGTGTCCCGGTGGTTCCGACGTCCAAATCCAAATTGCCCCACTCGCAGCTCGTCACCGTCTCGTTTGCCCAGTTTCGCTTTGAAGTCCCCCATGACCACGGTGAAGTGAGTTTTGTAACCATGCATGGCTCTGGATATATCCTCATACATGGCCTCAACTTCGTCGTCGGGGTGTGTCAAGGTCGGGGCGTAAACCTGTATGACCTTCAACGATATCTTGACGATATTCTGAGTATAATGTACGCTACCCTGGTCGACAAACTCTCGATCTTCACCACATTGTTCACGCCCTCGTGAACAATGACAGGCCAGGTCGTCCACAGGCCCCTGCCTGTGGACGATAAACCCGACACCACCCTGGGACTGCTGGTCGCCCTCCCGGTAATAAAGCAGGTTACCGGATTCAAGGATTATCGAATCCTCTCCGTCTCTTCAGACTTCAGATAATCCTACAATACTCCATCGCAACCTGCTCAATTCTTCCTCAGGTTCAGTGATCTTCTCGTCAGTCTGAAGTGTTCTTAAGTTCAATGTTGCCAGGTCCATTCGTCGGTGTTTGTTGGGGTAGCCGGATTCACTCCGGAGATTCTTCGCACCCCTTGCCTCGCCATGGCTTTGACCGCTACCGGAGTCACGGGTAGGCACGCTGCCGGGCACTAGGGGCCATATTTTTGGTGTACGTACCCTAAAAATGGTCACTTGAAATACCTACACAATCCTAAAGTCGATAATTGAGTTGGTGGCTATGAAAACATAGCCACCAACTCAATTATCACGAACTACAGTAATATCACGTTCTGCGATTTCTTCGGGTGTGGCCACCCTGTACCACCTACATCTGTTTATTACTTTCTATAGAATATAAACTCTACCTATCTTTATTAATAATATTCGCCTACACATTTCCAAAAGACTTTCATAAAAATGCTCTGTGAAAGTGATTCTTTATTAACTAATCTAAATATAATCACCAAAAAAACATGATAAAAACAGAAAGATATATTTCTTGGGAAAATAAATCCAAATAAGGAGTAGACGACAACAATAAGTATCTTATTTCTTTAATACGCATTCAATTATTTATAACATTTAATGGATTCAAGATTTCATTCGTAATGAGTGAAATGAAATCTTGTTTACAAAAATATCATGTAAAAAAAATGGGATCTTAAATAAATGATATTTTATTTCTAGGAAAAATTCCAATACTAAAGTGCATTGAACAATAATTCAGTTGGAAAGAAACGCATTACCCTGCCCAGTAAATGCCACTGAAAATTATTTGATTCATCAGACAACACCAATACCTATACATTTTTTCTCATTAATTTAAGTAATTATTCACTGTCTGAGCCTAGATAATGTGAAAGAAAGAAAGATTGAAGAAAGAAACACGGCTATCTGAAGCATTGTTTGCCAATAGTTTCCACTTCAGCATTCCATTTTAGGAAAGAGCAACATAATTTTGTCCTTAGGAAAGGTTTGAAGCAGTTTCCAGATCGTTTATCTAACATTATAAGGAATCTTTATTTGTTTGAAGGCCACAAGGTGGATTGATAACCTGGTGAGGGTCACAGGAATCCGATGGATACGAGACGCGCCGGATCGATCGCTGTGGCGACATTTGGGGGAGCCTTATCTCTAGCAGTGGACGTCTTTTGGCGGAAATGAGAATGATGATGACGGGAGCAAAAATACAAAGAATAAGGCACTGTTTCAACTGTTCTAGGTTTGTGTGTTATTTTCAATCGTCAGGATCTACATATTCTCTGGAAACGCTGGCAGCCATCCAACGACAAAATTTACCCGACAGTCAGTGGAAATGGTCCGTAAAGTGAAACCTACAGTTCAAATCTCACCTTTTGTGTGTTATTTTCAATCTTCAGGATCCACACAAAACGGAACGAGCTGTAAACCGTCTTTCTTTTTTTTTGGGTTGGCAAATCATCCTATGACTTCTCCCGCTCTGGATGGAGCGGGAGGGCGTGTCAGACTTTTACTGAGTAAAACCCACCCCTGTTCCTTCCTTGCGTGAGTGCCCAGGGGCGCGGTAACTCTGTTACGAATTTATCCGCGACGACTTGGCATGCATGCATCGGCCATGATGGGCCGTCGGTGGTGGCTGACATCTCTTTGAGGCGCGCGTGGAACACTACGCGCCGTCGACTCTCGGGGCTGATGCTGATTGGACGGTGAGCTACTCATTACTCGCCATCCGCAGACCCGCGTCTACAGTGGCTGGATATCGTCTCATGACCCCTGACGCTCAGGGCGTCTCCTGCGGTGGCTGCGGCTGGGGGCGTGAGGGAGACTCCGTTGATTCTCCCTCACCCGTTACACCTCCTCCTTCGCAAGCATTACTGCTTTGCAGAAGGAGGCGACTGCTTTCCATTCCCTCTCGCTCCATACCATGGCCTGGACCAGGGCCGGGTGCGAGAACTCACTGCCAACAATTTCCTCCACGAGGTCACGGCGGTGCTCTGCCCAAGCGGGGCAGATCTCCACCGTATGCTCCACCATGTCCTCTGGGCGATGCACGCAATTGTGACACCCGGGTGTTTCCTCCCGCCTTATCCTACACAGGAACCTCCTGAAACATGCGTGTCCGGTGAGGACTTGCGTCAGGTGGAAGATGAGCAGTGAGTGCCGAGGCGCCTCTCTAGCCACTCTTCAAAGATGGGCACTACCGCCGCAATTGTGACGTGCCCAGTGCTGGGTTGCGACAGTCGCTCTCTCCATATCGCCATGAGATCCTGCCGGAGCTCCGTCCGCCGAGCCGCGAGGCGTCGTGGCAGCGGAGTTTTGCCCCGGAGTTTCGCCTCCTCGCGCCACTCCCAGAGATGCGCGAGGGCCTTGGCCTCCAGATCCCATGGCGACGGTCCGGCAAGGAGGCTTGCCGCCTCATCGGAGACCGTGCTGTATCCCCGGACTAGCCGGATGGCCCTTTGGGAGGCGCTCAACCGGGGAGCTGGTCACCGCCTCAAGGAGCGCGCCCACACTGGTGCCCCGTAAAGGGCCATGGGCCGCACAACCCCTCGTTTAGCCTACGGCAGGAGGCATTTGGACCCCCAGATTGGGCAGGCGCCGCTTCAAGGCAGCCCCGGCCCGCTCCAGTCTGGGCGCCAAACGTCGGAATTGCTCCACGGTGTTCCACTAACTCTCGAGGACGAGTCCCAGGTACTTCATCGTCCGTTATCTGGGAACCCAACGGTGGCGCGTTCCGAGGACCATGAAAACACATGGCCTCGGACTTGTGCAGTGCCACTTCGAGTCCTAGTTGCCGGATCCTCTATATGACTTTCGCAACCCCGCGTGTCACTAGGTCTGCCGCCGCCTGGTGCGCCCTCCCCTGCACCAGGACCAACGTGTCGTCAGCGTAGCAGACTACGCTGACGCTGCTAGGGAGGTCGTCGCGCATCACCCAGTCGTAACCGATGTTCCACAGAAGCGGCCCCAGGACCGACCCCTGTGGGACACCGCACGATATCTCTCGCCGGTTACACTCTCCCTGTTGACCGGGGTAGATGATGGCTCTGTTCGTCACATAGACCTCGACCACGCGACGGAGATAGGGCGGCACCCAGTGATACCGGAGTGCCTCCACTATGGAACTCCAGGGCAGGGTCTTGAAGGCATTGGCGATGTCCAGGGACACCGGCAAGACGACCCCACCATGGCCACTGCATCCTCTGTCGTAAGGGCTCGCACGCTAATGATGGCGTCCACCGTGGACCAGATCCGGCCCCACCCGCACCAGCTGCCCAACGAGGCGGTCTGCAATTACTCTTTCAAAGAGCTTGCCCACCTCGTCGATGCGTCGGTCAGTCAGCACGATGGGTCAGTAAGTGTACAGAGAGTTCGCAAGGGGCCTCGGCTTCTTAACAAGGACCAGCTTCCCGTCTTCCAACGAAGCGGAAACTGGCCCCTCTCCATGCGTGCGCTTAGGAGCCCTCTTAGTCGAGTCCCAAGAGCCTCCTCCCAGGCCAGGACCCAGGCTTTCTCATGAAAGACATCGGGTCCTGGGGCGGTGATTTTGGCATTCAGCCTACGCACCCACTCAGCTGTCAAGTCTAACGACAAAATTTTCCTGACAGTCAGTGGAAATGGAAATGGTCCGTAAAGTGAAACCTATAGTTCAAATCCCACCTTTTGTGTATTATTTTCAATCGTTAGGATCCACACATCCTCTGGAAACGGGAACAGTTGTCAGCCGTCTAACGACATAAGTTTTCCGACAGTCAGAGGAAATGGTCCTTAGAGTGAAACCTATAGTTTAAATCCCTCCTCTCCTACCTTTATATTAACAGCCTTAGTGTAACGAATTAAATTATAATATAATTTCGGAACAACAAATCAAAACACGCTGTTGTGATGTCAGGCTAAACTTCAACGCATCTATTAACTATTTATTTTAACGGCAAACTCTGCTTACTTTTGAAATTGTGTTTCATTCATCCATTCATCAAGGTGTCACAAACATCGACTTTAAAATCATTTTTATTAAAATAAATATTTATTTTCAATGTATGACATCACAACATCACAAGTAGGTAATCACAACCGAATAGGAGAATGATTTTATCATGGTCTTTTTAACACGCCAGAAACACGTTATTTACGTGTTAGTGCAGCAAAAATACCTACAACATTTTCTTGATTGAAAATTATTTTTAATGAATAATAATAACCTAATTTTAAAACTAAACCAAACAATTTTACTATTTAGTATATAATTACGTTAATAAAAGATATGTAATTTCAGACGTAGGCATATGATGGAAAGGGGAGAGGAAGGCCTTTGCCATCAGTGAGATTGACTAGACTAATTAGGTGGATAGACAGTCGTCACATTATCGGGGACTATTTGATGGACAGAACTGTCGTCTGCCCGGATTGAGAAGGATAAGTTGTTAAGAGATATCGTGCGGTGTTCCACAAGGTTCGGTTCTGGGGCTAATCCTGTGGAACATCAGATACGACCAAGTGCTGCGTAGCGTTGAAGTCATCTGTTACACCGACACGCTCCAGCAGGCGATTATCTTGGTGACAGCTGAGGTCCCGTAAGTCGTTGGTAGGATCCGGCGGTTGGGTCTTCAGGTCGCAATGCAAAGATTGGAAGCTACATCAACTGGGGCATCGGAAAGTAACGCCTTCGAGATCCAACATTGTGGTAGGAGGTGTCCAAATCGGTGTCGATTCGACGATGTAGTACCTGGAACCATTGTGGCAACCGCCTCCACCTCACAGCGCAGCACACTGTTGATGAATATCTAGCTTGGGCAGTACAGTGACGCGACCTCGTCGCGAGGGTTCTTGCTGCAGAAAACTTCTCGCTTCCGGACGTAGTCTAGTCCATGGTCGGAAGCGAAAGCGCTTGGGACGCAGTCACCTCCTTTTGCGAGGAAGTGATGGTCTCAAAGGAGGTGCCGGTGGAAAGGGAGAAGGAGAACACAACCTCCCTCACTATCCGTAGTCGAACACAAAAGCGCCGGAGGGCGCAGAACGACCTCCAGCCGCCATGAAATGGGGCCTGCAGATAACAGATTTGAGGAGTCTGTTTAGGCCCGAGACGGCGGAGCGCCGATATTCATTCGCGCTTCTAGAGGGTGAAGGGGTCCGCATAAGTAAATGCGGGGCAATACCCAACCGAAGCCGCGTGACGATATGCGCAAGCACTCTAACTCAAGTTAAAACAATCAAGGTAAAGGAGGGCTCTGTCATTCTTACTGACTTAACTTAAAGTCAGTAAGAATAACAGAGCCCTCCGCCCCAAGGAGGAAGACATTCATTAGGATTGCCTCACGACAAAAAATAGGGTGGAAATATAGTGCAGATTACCTCGAGAGAAACACAAGAACTACACACACACACACTCAATCGCTGAATGTCCTATGCAACTTTTTATCGGCCGGGATACCGGAAAATGCACGGGAGCAAAGCCGCTGGAAAAATTCAGTTCACATACATTTTTAATCGAATTTCAAATAACTCAAAAGTTTCCAATTTAAAGCATACATTCTACCCACGTTTATTATCCTTTTATACACCGATCACTCGTAGCTACTCGTACTTCAAACGAGTGATTTCTAGCCATATTCCTATAATATCTTTTAAAACCGTTCTACTTCAACGGGCCATTAATTATTTCAAGTTTCAGTTCTCAAAGTGGAAAATGGGTAACAAAATAATCATCATAAAGTTAGAAATTACTTCCAAATTACTGAAAAGTCGGAAAATGAAGTTGATTAACTGCTTCAGTTAGTTTAGTACTTTTACAATGAATAAAGTTACTCAATCGCTCTTGAGCCTCTTGTGACTGGCAACTCTCATGATCTCGATTGGAAAATCAATGAATCAAAAAATCTGATTAAGCTTGGTTTCAATAAGCAAATTCAAAGATTTAACCTGGCACATTCAAATCTGCTTAGCCTTTTCCCAACTATCTTTGGGTCTACTTCCTGGTCTAACCGGATACAGCTGAATACCAGTATTTTACATGGAGTGACTGCCTATCTGACCTCCACAACCCAATTACTGGGTAATACGATACCCCTTGGTAAAACTGGTTGTCAGACTTTCGGGCTTCTGACGACCCGTAACGACTGTCAAAGATCCACGATTGACAGCCGGGACGGAGGACGGAGACGGCAGAGTCTAGGTATGTAAAGATGGTCACCCATCCATGGACCAACCCCGGCAAGCGTAGCTTAACCTGATGGATCGACCCGTGCAGCTGTTATTACTCTAACCTGGCACATTACCTGGACCTGGTATACATATTAACTAGTAAATTCGTCACGTGGCGGCAGATTTTTTTCTTAAAAGAAGCAGTACCAATGTCAGTGAAACACGTGCATTCTCCCGTATCTCACTTATGGATGTCAAACTTGGCCGGCCAAAAGGTTACGTGACAGGTGGTTGATTTCAAAAATTAGGAAAAGGACTAAAGTAAGCAATGTTTCACTAAAAATAAAAATGGAACTGAACTGGTTATATAATGAGAACGACATAATGACATAATGGAATGGTACCCTTTTTTTTAGGAATGGAAAAAGGCAAAAAGGACGTCAAATTAAGAGACGGGAAGATGACCTACCAAAGGGATGGAGACGTATAGCTCGTGACAGAGATGAGTATAAGAAATTAGGGGCTATGTCGAAGGACAACCTGACCTAAAAACTAGTTGCTGAATAATTTAGATAGATAGATATATTTTATTGTACAACTTTCCTTTACCTTTAAAGTACTAACTTATTAGAGTTTGTAAGATGAATTTTTCTTCTCACCGGCTAGCGTCAGAGTTAGATTTCTGCATGAGACCCTATTTGTCAATCTACAGGTTCATTGCTTGAGGAATGTTTGTGGTAAAATAAGAGTCCATAGGTTTGGTCTTCACTTCTCACATTTATTAGCAACACTGCATCACACTAGACTAAGTTTCATGAGTCGTATAGAAAATTGTATGTAGCATTTACAATTGATAATGAACAATTATTACCCATCATCCCAAGATCGAAGATCAAGGTCCAGAGAGGCGATTCCACAAGCACTATCGCAGCCGCGGTCATACAATCCTGGTCATCCCTGGAAACGCGGACGCCTGTGTTCCGAACCCTTTGCTAAGACCACATTGTTCTTCCAAAAAGAATTGAGGTTATGATCCGACCATTTTCCAATAAGGTTTTCTAGTATAATCTTAAGTATAACCTAGGAACCCCGTCGACAATAAGAAAGCTTGGTGAGGCACACGAATACCATGTGCAAAGTTAAAAGTCTCTTTAGAAAAAATCCCAAAGTAATACTTACAGCGTCTTCATTCTTGTGCTTAAAGCATTTGAACTTGACTCTGGTCCCTTTAACTCCTCGAGACATCTTTAAGTGCTTTGGTAAAGTTTTTTTCAATAAATTAAGTTTAATGAGTTAGACTCGCTCCAGATCCAATAGGAAAAAGAAACGTCAAACTACTATCTGTCATCTAGCAAAATAACGCTCCATTACACGAATCTAACTTATTATATTTTTAAGTGTTACAAACCTCTTAGGCACTGAAACTCACCTGTGAGTTTGACAAAAAAAATTAAAATAAGTGAAAAAAAAAATCGGCTGACAACCCTTCAATTCGACAACCCGAGTTTGTCCGCGAAGCCTAAGAGGTTTTCTAGATAGCAAATTTACTAATTAAAACTGTGGTCAGTGAATAAAGGCTTTTATAATTATTGTGTTTTTAATATTTATTTTTCTCATGGTAAGACCTGGTATTTGCTAGAATCTCACGATTATGAACCAAGGTGAGATCCTAGTTATTTCTTTCAGATGATAAATTGGTTTGTAATGCAGTAACAGTTAATTATTATTAGACATAGAGAAGAGATTCTACATCCACATTATTTAATGGCTTTGTGTAATGTAATGTAATGTTCGAGAGCTATTCAATAAAAGTCGGGCGTTCCACAGCAGAGCTACAATTCAACTAACTTCATGTACAACTTAAATCTACCGACATACTTACAAACTAATCAATATCAATCTACCTACATTACACTCCTCTCTACTAAATTAATACTACAGTTACCAAGTAACAACCCACACTGTCTAACGGCACGTTGTGGGTTCTGTGGCACTTGAGCAAGGCAACCTGACTCTCAGCTGAAGCCTTAACCTCTACAGGTGCATCATTAATCGGCTGAACCGGTGACGCAACTCCGCGCGGCGACAAGCTGTGATCCGGCGACCCCTCCGACTGGCCTTCCTTCTTACCAGTCGTCTGAGAATTTGTGTTTGTTCTTTGCTCCGTGTTGATTGGAGCTCACGTACTCAAGCTGACACCTCACGATGTATTTGACGGTAATTTTTTCCGCTTCTGTAAGTGTGCGCGACGCGTAGGCTATCGGTCGCTGGCCCCTTTCACCTGGCTGGGAGAGGACACCTCCTACCACATACGCGCTCATGTCACATGTCAATAATAGTGATTTCTGAAGGCCCATTTACACGATGACAAGTATAGTAGCGAGTTTAGAAATCGGATGGTTAAGTATTAAGTTACAAGTGGTAAGAATCGTCTAAACTGTCAACGAGTGAGTTCAATTTTAAGTAGCAGTTCCGCGACGCAGACTACAGTTGTTGGACGTTGATTGCGTATTCAGAAAAATGGACGAAGAATTTCTTATCAATTTACGTGCGTTGAGACTGTCTCGATACTGCAGTGCCTCAATAATGTTTGCGCAAGCTGGTACGGACGGTTTTCACGCGATTTTGTGTAAAAAAGCAGTGTCATTGCTGAGGAAAGTGAGGGACAGTCGAAACAGTATCCTAAAAACGGGTTGAACGACATTGGTCAAGTCTGATATTCGTCAAATCGGCAATTCGTCAAATTTGAAGGTCAAAGCTGTAATTCGTCAAATCGTCTTTTTTGTCCAATTACGAAATTTACCAAATACGCTATTGGTCCATGTACAGTCGATGAAAACATGCGTTTTGAATTCACAACACCTACTTGTAGGAGCTTACAAAAAGAAAAGCCGCCTGCTGTAAGTTCCTATTTACATAATTAAAATGTATTAAACAGTAATTGAGTATTCTGAAGTTTAATTTGTTTCATTGCTCTTCTTCTCTTTTGTGTTGCTCTTGACAGAGCGGTCGTAATGGTCACGTAGAGGCTTCCACGACGGTGGTAGAGGCAGACACAGCTCGCACGATCTCCCGCCAGCTCTCCCTGTTGGCGGACTGTTTGGCGCAGTCAGACACTTGGCCTCTTATAGCAGATTTCACTTGGTTAGTCCAGCGCATAAGTGATCTCATGACCTGCCACGCGATCTAGTTCCTTCTACTTTTCCCTGTACGACCAGCCAAAACAGGAGGCGTTATCCCGCCTAGAAACGTGTCTAAAATATTGCAGTATGCGTGACTGTACTACGGCCGACAAACGCTGCGTGACGCCGAGTTCCTGGAGTGTGAACACGTTGGTTCGGAAATCCGTTCACCATATTCCGAGCATCTTTAACATTTACCTTCCCCTTTTCCAACTCACGCACTGTCCACGTCTCGGCCGCATAAAGAAAAATGGGGAATACAATTGTTCGTATGAGCCTGATTTTGATGGCTTTGGTAATGTTGAGATTCCGCCACACTTTCCTTAACATCTCCATCGCAGTTCTGGTTATGACCATACGTTGTTACACTTCACTGTCTCACCTGATGGTAAGCGATGATGTGGTCGCAGATGGAGCACGCTTGCCAAATAAATATGAATTGAATAAATGTGCTAATAAAAAAATATCATGAGGAACCTTTTTATTTTTGGAGTGGGAAACTTTTACTGACTAAAATCCACCCCTGTTCCTTCCTTCTCTGAGTGCCCAGGGGTGCGTTTTCTGAAACCATATTGATTTCCGGCTAGGATACTAATTGCCTTAAGAAAACTAGTCAGACTTCTATTCAGTATGCGTTCCAAGATCTTTGAAAAAGCCGTTAGTATTGATATTGGACGTTAGTTGTTTAGGTACATCATCTCTGTATCCAGACTTATGAACAGGGTGAACTGCTGCTTTTTTAAAAGCCTTTGGGAAGACACGAGAGCTGATAGAAATATTACAAACATGAATACCTAATAATCGGAACCGAGACACATCTGTATATATATACTGTATCTCGGTCTGGGGAGGTGCTCCGAAAACTACAATTATTGAACTGGAAAGAGCCCAGAGAGCTATCTTAAAAGTGTCCTCATTCCTGCCTTACCGCTATCCCACAGTGCTCCTATACAAGCAGGCGAAAGTTTTGACAGTGCGTCAACTTTTTATCCTGAACATCATAATGAAACAGCACTCATTAATTACCTATCATCCCACGGCCTCACATCGCAAAAGACGGTACAACCCGGTAGACCGCCGTCTCAAGCACCACTCTACTACCCAATTTTCAAAGCGGTTCTTCTGCCATCTAGGTGGTTTTCTATATAACAAAATAAACAGGTTGGCGCCTATAGTTAACCTCACTAAAACTATGTGCAAAAAGAAAGTTACTGCCTTACTACAACAACTGAATTATGAAGATACGGAAAACTTACTTACCTCTATGGTGTAATATCGCGGCTGTAACAATAACCTTACAAAATGCAAACCTACTTACAATTTTAGTAAAGTCTTAAAGTTAAAAGTACAAATTAATAGTGTATTACTTAACAAAGTCCCGTTCTTCTATCACAACAAAGTAACATAATAATTTATAACACTACCATACAGTCACACACACCCAATAAAGCGCCTAACACACATACATACACACACCCACTCGTCGCTCGCACGGACCAACACCACTCCACACATACACACACCACAACACACACCATCATAAAAAAAATAAAAATAACTAATTAACAAAAATCTATGGCTAAAATTTCCACTCGAGTCACAAATTTACATATAATGCTGATTTGTTATCTTTTAGGTTGTCAGTGTACAAGTACTGTATAACAATATAAAATATATCTTTTCGTAAAAGGGCGGAGACCTGGTGTCCTGAAATACAGGCGTTGAGCTTAGTTTAGGCACTAGTCTCCCACAATATTAAAAAGTTGTCTGACACTGATGGCATGTAATATGTTTAATGTAATATTGTGATGAGAAAATAAATACAAAAAAAAAAACATCGACAGGCTTTTATAATTCTATAACGAATACAGTCCACGCCAGTTGCACAATCAGACCTGAGACCCAAAATTATGGAAATCAAAATCAAAATCAAAAGTCATTTATTCAAACTAGGCTGAGAACCAGCACTTTTTGAACGTCAAAGTTCTACATAAAGACAGTCCCCCAAAAAACGCCCACCCGTCACCACTTCCTAGTGTTTTAGCTGTGAAGAAGAAGTGGCCAACAAACTCCCCAGCAACACATCTGTCTGTTAAGTTTTAAGAACTTGAATCTATATAATTCTAAGCAACAATCTTAACATTATGTAAAACAGAAAAATAAATATATGCCGTCTAAAATATAATCATAAAATTAAATTAAATAATCCGCCACTTGCCAGCTAGCACACTCAATCATGCCATTAAAAACCAACTCAAGCATAAACACTAAACCAAATTAAAGAAGCCTCCATACATAACTGGTGTGCCTGCTTACAAGAACAAAGATTGAAACTATCAAAGGGCTGTGATTCGAAGCCACAAGTGATGAACTAGGGCCATCACACTAAATTTGGTAGACAATTATTATATGAACTCATATAATCTGTTATAACCATAAGCTAAATATGGAGAAAGAACATCAAGTGTAACATTGTCTTGCGTTCAACACAGCGACCAACTATTATTATCTTCTAAGTAGTCGTTGATGGAATAGTATGCTTTCGAACAGAGACTAGATTTAATTTTAGTTTTAAATGCATTAAAATAAACCGAAAACCGAATCAACGTCTTCCTCGATTACCTCAACGAGAGCCATTGAACTATTTGTATTACAGTTAGCCACAATGTTAAGGCAATTTCAATGTTGAGCGTGAAATCTGAAGTTTTGTGACAACTGTCGACTAATGAATCTTTCCTCACACTTAATTAAAGAAGATCTAGACCATTTTATTGGGAAAATGTGTTGCTATGACCATGTTTGTACATATATCAGTGTCTATAGGGCATTGGGATAGTTTTATAAATTACAACCAATAAATGAAAACGAAGTTTATTGACATAGAAAAGTGAATTAACATAAAACATTACAACAGTAGGCACCATAGAGTCAATTTCTTGCTCTCTTGGGGTGGAAAGGACCTTCATCCTCGTCTCTGTTTTCATCTTCTTTTTCTTCAATATCTTTTCCATCCCTCCCTATAGGGAAACGGTCAGAGGATTCTCCTGTTCTTCTTAATCTTCGGAGTCAACTTGAGGGACCCCAGTTTTTCTGGTAATTTTGTCATGTTGAGGAACATTTGATGCTTGCTTTTTTGCACACTTCGCGCTGGCAATCGTTCCTGCATCGGCAGAAAATCATTTTCAGGATATCCTCCGGTGCAGCTGCTAACTCACTGTGCACTGCGACCAGGCAGTTGTTCTCAATCTTCCACCCATACATCTGAGGAGGCAGGTCATTTCCCAGCCACAGCTGAACTTGGAGGAATGTTCGGCGAAAATGCTGTTTTACTGCTCCCTCGGTGGGCATTCTTGAGGTGGGAAGCCAAGAGATATCAGGCTCGATGGTGGGGAGACCTCTTTCACTTAAACCTCATACCACCTCAAGATGCAGGTTTCATCTGCCTTTTGTACTTGGGCGGTGGTGTAGGAAGGGTCTAAAAAGACCACTGCTGCTTTCTGGACCTCTGGTGACTTCAGATACAACTTCGCAAGTGTGACCTTGCCTTTTTGAAATACTCCAGTACTCATTTTGTGTATACAATGGTGAGAAATTGAAAGATTCATTAGTCGACAGTTATCGCAAAACTTCAGATTTCACGCTCAACACTGAAATTGCTTTAACATTTGAAGGAGAATAGATGAAATAGTAAATAAAGTAATATAATATATATTGTTGAAGAGAATTTAATGCTCTATAACCCTTTTTCCGGCATTTATTTTTGGGTGTATCGTTGAAGAGTTATCCGGTCAAAAAAAGCAAAAAATATGAGGCAAAAATATTTTTTTCCCAAAATTACACACTTTCAAGAGCGGATATCTCGAAAACTATACAAGATATCGAAAAACTTGGTGAATTAAACTTGTAGGAAATATAGTTAGCTTTCTTTCTTATTTCGGAGTCATGTCGCTAAGAAGCATAGTTGCCGAGATATAAGCGAAAAACCGAAAAAAGGGACCTGCAAACCTCCCCTCCCCCCGGTTCAAGGACTACGGGCGGGTACTTTTTATATGTTCACCTCCTAACTAGTCCTAACAAAGTTACGTATTCAAAAATTGTGTTCCAAATACTTTCCTATATACCTTTTCGTTACCTGGCCTATATTGTTTTTTCTTTGCCTGTATTTTGTTTTTGTTCCAAATAAACGATTATTATATTACTAGCTTCCACCCGCGGCTTCGCCCGCGTAAAAAGTGTAATTATAATAAGTCTAAGTGGTATTTCCAGAGAGTAGTACTTTAAATAAATCCTGTAGAAATCAAAATCAAAAGTAATTTAAATTAGGCTGAAAGCCAGATTTTTTTGAACGTCAAAGTTCTACATAAAGACAGTAGGGGCACACACACTCACTCAGTGTGTCGGGGTACCTATCTTGTTACTCTTACCTTATTAAATATAATAGTTTACCATATCGAAACTGTTTCATTTATTGGGTCCCGAACATATCCTAAATTGGTGTTTAGCTTCTTGCCCGTGGCTCCGTCCGCGTAGACATTTACCGTGTTAAATATAAATAGTTTACCATATCCAAACTGTTTCATTTATTGAGTCCCGAACATATCCTAAATTTATATTATGTGTTAATCCAGGTTATGACCTACGTGTGTGCAAAATTTCATTGTAATCCCTTCAGCCGTTTTTGCGATACCTTCAGCCAAACATACAAACATACAAACTTTCGCATTTATCTAAATTGGTGTTTAGCTTCTTGCCCGTGGCTCCGTCCGCGTAGACATTTACCGTGTTAAATATAATAGTTTACCATATCCAAACTGTTTCATTTATTGAGTCCCGAACATATCCTAAATTTATATTAAATTAACTTTTTCACGATTTTGGCACCCTGGTAGAGTTTACCTGTGGTTGCATCCGCGTGCAGGTCTGAAATTTCTCTTCTTCATGATTCTGTTTATTGGTTGTCTATACGCCTGGGAATGTATACCGCTCAGGATTCCAGCCCCGAAAATACTTATTCAAGATGTTACCTCTCCTAATACCAACCTCAGAATATGTTTTGTGATTCTGATATCCTAGTAGGTTGTGAACTGGTAGTTTGAGAATCTATACCGTTTATGATTTCAGCCCTGGAACACTCTTTGTATTTATGGTCTCCTGGTATTTTGTGAATCTATACCGCTTAGGATTCCAGCCCCAAAAATACTTATTAATGACTCTGGTCTCCTGGTAATTTATGAATCTCTACCTTCTATTTACAACCAAATAATTAAAAAAAATAAAAAATTCTTTAAGCCTCAGAATATATTTTGTGATTCTGATCTCCTGGTAGGTTGTGAATCTATACCGCTCAGGATTCAAGCCCCGGAAACACTTCTTCTTCTTGATTCTGGGCTCCTGGTGGGGTGTGTGAAGCTATACAGCTTTTATTTATAATATGCTTGTCTACAAAGTGTGCATTTTATGCATGTTTTAAATTTTGTTTCATTTAGTTGGAAAATGTGTAGTGGTATTTTGTTATAAACTTTTACACAGAACCCCATAAAAGAATTGCGTACATTTATCCCGGCAGTAATTTTTAGATCTTTGACAGTCTGCCAGTAGTCAGAAGTTAGAAATTCTGAACCCATTCTTGCCCATGGTACCCATTCACTTTGTCTAATAAAACACTTGTAAGCAATGCAACTAAATGTAAAAAAGAGCATAAAAAAACTTCAATTCAAATTTTATTCAATTCAAATTAAATTCGATTCAAATTCAATTGAAATTCGATTCAAATTCGAACCAAATTCAATTGAAATTCGATACAAGTTCGATTCAATTTCGATTCAAATTCAATTCAAATTCAATTCAAATTCAATTTAAATTCGATTCAAGTTCGATTCAACTTCGATTCAAATTCGATTCAATTTCAATTGAAAAATTCGATTCAATTTCGATTCAACTTCGATTCAAATTCGATTCAAATTCCATTCAAATTCGACTCAAATTCGATTCAAATTCGATTGAAATTCGATTCAAGTTCGATTCGACTTCGATTCAAATTAGATTCAAATTCAATTGAAATTCGATTCAAGTTCGATTCAAGTTCGATTCAAATTCTACTGAAATTCGTTTCAACTTCGATTCAAATTCGATTCAAATTCAATTGAAATTCGATTCAAGTTCGATTCAAATTCGATTCAAATTCGATTCAAATTCGATTCAAATTCGATTCAAATTCGATTCAATTTCGATTCAAATTCGATTTCAATTCGATTCAAATTCGATTCAAATTCGATTCAAATTCGATTCAAATTCGATTCAAATTCGATTCAAATTCAATTGAAATTCCATTGAAATTCGATTCAATTTCGATTCCATTTCGATTCAATTTCGATTCAATTTCGATTTAATTTCGATTCAAATTCGATTGAAATTCGATTCAAATTCAATTGAAATTTGATTCAAATTCAATTGAAATTCGATTGAAATTCAATTGAATTTCGATTCAATGTCGATTCAAATTCGATTCAATTTCGATTCAATTTCGATTCAAATTCGATTCAAGTTCGATTCAAGTTCGATTCAAGTTCGATTCAAATTCAATTGAAATTCGATTGAAATTCGATTCAATTTCGATTCAATTTCGATTCAAATTCGATTCAATTTCGATTCAAATTCGATTCAAATTCGATTGAAATTCGATTGAAATTCGATTCAAATTCGATTGAAATTCAATTGAAATTGAAATTCGATTCAATTTCGATTGAAATTCAATTGAATTTCGATTCAATGTCGATTCAAATTCGATTCAATTTCGATTCAAATTCGATTCAAGTTCGATTCAAGTTCGATTCAAGTTCGATTCAAGTTCGATTCAAATTCAATTGAAATTCGGTTGAAATTCGATTCAATTTCGATTCAATTTCGATTCAAATTCGATTCAAATTCGATTCAAATTCGATTCAAATTCGATTCAAATTCGATTCAAATTTAATTGAAATTCCATTGAAATTCGATTCAATTTCGATTCAATTTCGATTCAATTTCGATTCAATTTCGATTCAATTTCGATTCAATTTCGATTCAATTTCGATTCAATTTCGATTCAATTTCGATTCAATTTCGATTCAATTTCGATTCAATTTCGATTCAATTTCGATTCAATTTCGATTCAATTTCGATTCAAATTCGATTGAAATTCGATTCAAATTCAATTGAAATTCAATTGAAATTCGATTCAAATTCGATTCAATTTCGATTCAAATTCGATTCAAATTCGATTCAAGTTCGATTCAAGTTCGATTCGAATTTCAATTGAATTCAATTGAAATTCGATTCAAATTCAATTGAAATTCGATTCAAGTTCGATTCAAATTCGATTCAATTTCGATTCAATTTTGATTCAATTTCGATTCAATTTCGATTCAAATTCGATTCAAATTCGATTCAAATTCGATTCAAATTCGATTCAAATTCAATTGAAATTCGATTCAAATTCAATTCAATTTCGATTCAATTTCGATTCAATTTCGATTCAAATTCGATTCAATTTCGATTCAAATTCGATTCAAATTCGATTCAAATTCGATTCAAGTTCGATTCAAGTTCGATTCAATTTCGATTCAATTTCGATTCAATTTCGATTCAATTTCGATTCAATTTCGATTTTATTTCGATTCAAATTCGATTGAAATTCGATTCAAATTCAATTGAAATTTGATTCAAATTCAATTGAAATTCGATTGAAATTCAATTGAATTTCGATTCAATGTCGATTCAAATTCGATTCAATTACGATTCAAATTCGATTCAAGTTCGATTCAAGTTCGATTCAAGTTCGATTCAAGTTCGATTCAAATTCAATTGAAATTCGATTGAAATTCGATTCAATTTCGATTCAATTTCGATTCAAATTCGATTCAATTTCGATTCAAATTCGATTCAAATTCGATTGAAATTCGATTGAAATTCGATTGAAATTCGATTGAAATTCGATTGAAATTCGATTGAAATTCGATTGAAATTCGATTGAAATTCAATTGAAATTAAAATTCAATTGAAATTCGATTCAATTTCGATTGAAATTCGATTCAAATTCAATTGAAATTCTTGAAAAATGTTTAAAGGCACAAAATGACATGCACTCTCTGTTTCAAATAACACCTAATTCTAAAATATATTTTACTGGTCATTCGGTGTAGGTACTTTCAGAATAACCAATTAGTTTGATGTTTACAATAATATGATAAAAAGTATCTTTATCCATAATCAAAATTAGAAAGAATCTTTCAAATCCGTTCATTCAAGGAACAGAAAAAACTGGCCAAGTGCGTGTTGGATTTCGCACATCAGGGTTCCGTACCAAATATTGGTAATTTTTAGTAAAGTATACGTAATAACAAACATTATCACCAAATTTCAAGTTCATAGGCCAATGGGAAGTTAAAAAATTCTTCGTAACAAAATTTTGTGACAGACGACGGATAAACAGACAGACAGACGGACGGACGGACACGTGAGTGACAACAATACTCCGTTCCGCTCCGTTTTAACCCTTCGGGTACGGAACCCTGAACATGATTCCCACTGCCATGTGACGTCACTGCCATTAAATTACGTCCGTAAAAAAGGATAGCGAGATGTTCCCACCACGCCCCCACTCTTCCTCATACCAATATTTGAAATGCTGATTGCTGCTTCATTTAATGACTATGTACTTGGAGGACCGAGTTTTGCTCAGTTTTTTTTTGGTAAAGCGTGTTTTTTAGAAATGAAACCTAGCTAGATCGATTTATCGCCCCCGAAACCCCCTGCATACTAAATTGCATGAAAATCGTTGGAGCCGTTTCCGAGATTCAGATTATATATATAGGTACATATTATATACAAGAATTGCTCGTTTAAAGGTATAAGATACTGATATTGTTTTAGTCACGGTAAATGTGAGACATGATGAAGGTTCTCACATCTCTTTTGACATTTAAGTTCAAAATGATTCTAAAACTGACCTATTTACCAAGTGGCACGCACGTGTAGAGATTCATTTATTCTGAACAAAGTATATTATACGAGCAGCTTTTTAGATTAGGGTCGGCGACACGCTTTGGAGCACATGTTTTGTAGTAAAAGTGGCCTTATGTAACTAATCCAGATTTATACTATAGAAGTTAAAGGGTTCTCTATTTTGTTCCCTAACTTTTTTAATCCTTAATCTAATGCCATAATTTTATTTGTCCTAATCATCATTTGTCCGAATGGATAACTTGCCCGAACTTAATGTCACATAATACCACATGCCATAGAATTGAAATCCCTAAATACAATATACCCTAAATCCGTTTGTCATAAACATTACAATCAATAATATACAAGACTTAAAACCGTTTTTAACCGACTTACGAAAAAGGAGGAGGTTGTATGTTCGATGTATGTATGTTTTTTTTTTTTATGTATGTCCGCCGATTTCTCCGTCAGTAGTGGACCGATTTTCAAAATTCTTAAAAAGAATATACTCCCGAGGTGGTGCCATAGAAATTTTATCGAAATTGCTTAAGCGCTTTTTGAGAAACTGAACAAAAATGAAAAATACGTTTACCTCGATGACGTTTTGGTGTTCTCCAAATGTTTAAATTCCACGTTCCATGTTATTGGGGTTTTTAGGTGTGGGGTATAGCAACTAAAAAGTGAAAAATAAAAAACTTTTTTACAAAAAAAATAACCGACTTTCATATATACAAAAAATTAAAAAATAACTTTTATTTCGGAAGTCGGTGTCAAATAACGAAGAAGTAAATTACAAACACCGACTTCCGAAATAAAAGTTATTTTTTTATTTTTAGTGTTTTTTTTTTTTGAAAGTCGGTTAAAAGTTATAAGTCCTAAATTCAAATTATTTAATGTTTATTTATCCTAATAATATTTACACCACTCAATAAAACAGTTGATTGTGAACATACCTATGGTTTCCATTTCCCTGTAAGAAGCATGCAAACAAGCATACACCATGCATGCAGCAAGAATGCAAGCAAGCATGCAACATGCAGCCGGCATGGTTACTGTCATGGCGCTGCCCCTCCAGCGCGGCGGTGGTCCCACGCGAGTTTATCGTCGCAGATGGTTTAACGCTCACCACCGCAGCTTCGTCTTGCTGGCCGTCTTCACCGGCCAGACTCAGCCGCGGCGGCGAGCGTTAGGCCGGGACTCCACCAAAGCGGAGATGTGTGCGGTGTGCTGTGTGCTGTGCGAGAACAACCAATAGAAGAAGCTGACCGGAGAGGAGATGTGTGAATAACACAATTCTTTTGGTTGTTTTCGCGCAGCACACAGCACACCGCACACATCTCCGCTTTGGTGGAGTCCCGGCCTTACAGCCACCAGCTGCTCCTCAACTCGTGGGCCGCCTCGACCCTCCGCGCCTACGCGATTCAAAATTACATTCTAGGGTTAGGGCAGACAATACTGCGTGGAGTCGGATTTACAGCGTTTCGTTTCTATCACTAAAACATATTTTTTACCAAATGTCTTTGAATTGGACTAACAATTTTACTCTCGGAACTTTAGAACATTCGGAATAATACAAATTTTATAATACAATACTTAGGACATATGACTTCATTTCATGCAAAATTAAGAGATTCAATTAATATAGAACTCGATATTATGACAGAATAGTGTTAAGTAAAGATAATTTTTGTGCTAAGTAAAGATAATTTTTCAATCTTTCATGTAAAATGTTAAACAATATTTCGATTTTTTTTAACATTATGTTTACTGAAGTCTATAGCAAACGTGTTATGAATAATGATTTTCGGACAAACAATTTTAGGAGAAGAAAGGGAGTACCAAGTTAAAGTATACCCCAGAGGACCTAACCGTATTGAAACTGCAGAGTAACCGCGTTCTAGCCACCAGGGAACTTCACTCATTGGACGAATTGTGTGACGCGGCCACGTGCCGTAGTTGTTTTACTTTTGTTTCGCTTTGTTTACTGTGTTGCATACTCCAGGGAATGGAACTGAAAAAAAAGGGCATGGAACCGTCTAGACGAAATCGTGCTGTGTGTTGCATACGAATAACAAAAATGTTCTAAAACCCCTAAAGCCCGCATGTATGGGATATTCTTTAAAAATGTGGTTCATACCACTGTTAATAGATTCATAGTGAGCTCCATTGTCGCCTCGTACTGTATTAATATCAAAAAGACATGTATTTAACGCGGCAACAAGTTAATATAAATTTGGTATTAAAAAATAATTAAAGCAGGTGGCAAAAATAATAAAACGCGGCGGCAAATTAATCTGTATTAGGGATTAAAAAATATTTAAAGCAGGTAGCAAAAATAGTAAGTTGGCAACTACAGCGAAGGCATTGAGTTTTTGTCGTCACAGTCAACTGTCATTTAAACAAAAAATAAAAACAACATGCTTTTTCACTGAAATGAAGTAAGGCTCCTATTTCTGTCTACCGGGTTTAAAGGAACCTAACCTGCCCGTGTCGGGGTGCCCTACGTTTCCGAGCTCCCTTCGCTCGCTCTTGGACAACGTACGTCGCAATAGTAAACTTTTGATGTGTCAAATGATAATAATACAATGTTTGTTATCCTACTGTTAATATTAGTCGCCATGTTATTATTTATAGAACCTCGCCTACGATTTTTAGTAGCAAATAATCTCCCTATAAGTTGTCAGTCGCCTGGAATATTATTAGCCTATCAAAAATAATTTTCATAGAAAGACTTATATCATTAGAGGTGAAGGTACCTCTAATGGTCACATATTTATTTAGTTAGATCGAAAATTTCTCTTAAATAGTTTTGTATGGGACCTCATGTGATACAAATGCTACTATTTCCGTTTGAGGGCCTCAGCAACCGCAACGGCAGCGCCGGCACAGCCCGCCGTACTAGGAAGATGGCGTAAACGCAACCTGTGTCGACACGACAGAGGTTACGTCCCACATCAGAGGCCTCCCCATAGTACCCATCTTCCACGGCACCAACGTCATGCCATCTGGTCTCTTACCATACCGCAGTTTGATAGTAAATTTAGTAAAAATCACTATTTAATAACATGATCATGTGGGCACGTAACGTATCAATGAGCAATTAATTAATAACACTATCTACTTTACGGCTCCACATCGGCCGCAGCATAACTTACTTTTTTTTTGCTAGTCTATTCTGTCCCACTCCAGGGCAAATGCCTGAACTGGCCAGCCATTCAGTACACCTTTCGCGAGCGCGCTTCTTCCTTCCTTTTTTTGAGAAACGCAACTATGTGTATATTTGAACGTAAAATTCGAAATACTTTTCAAATTATGGAACAACAAACCCTATGTCACAAATGACAAAGTTCAAATTCCATTGCAATCCATAATTTTTTGGATCTTTTTAATTTATGATCATTTAAAAACAATTTAAAATTCACAAGTCGATGTTTGAGTTGGTGGCGATGGATTTAAATTATCTCGAATTATTAATTCAAGAGTTCATCTCACCATCTCCTCATTATTATTTTTCACACAAACTTTTTTTCACGCAACATTTATTTTAAGGTAAAAGGCTTTTGTAACTAACTTGGAAACAGAAACACAACTCGAGACTAATAAAAACACTCAAAGAGAAAAGCAACGTCTTTAAAACAGCAAGTTTAAATCGTAAAGCGAACTGAAAGAGAATATTTTATTACTTAGTGGAGTTTACAGTATCAAGGCGTACTACCGGCCAAGTGGCGCCGTCATTGAATAAAAAATCGTAGCATAGCATAGAAAATAAATATTAAATAATCCAAAGTCACGTTTATTACAAAGAGGATAAAGTATTTTTACGTTGTTAAAATAGGTCTCAGAATGTTTCGTATCCAAAGTAGTAGGCAAAAGTACCAAAAACGGGCGTTAGTAGACCCTTAACGGCCAATAACGTTTAAAAACGGGCCCACATGTGACGATGGTTACCTACTGAAGAAATAGTTACAAAATCCAACTTCATTGCACTGAAGCTTTCAATGTTTGGAACACCCAAGCTCTTATTTTTGGGGTGTCTCTGACCACCCCGTTTGGGATAAAGGTACATTTTTATTTTTCCAAAAAATTACATGTTTACTTCTCGTTTTAAATATTAAATAAGTATCAACATCACCTATCAAAATTGGTTATTTGCTGAAGAAGTAATTAGCGTTTAAAATATTGGTATATGGAAGAGTGGTGGCGTGGTGGGCTCATCTCGCTATCTCTTTTCTTTTGTACACGCGTAACCTAATGGCGGTGACGTCATATGTCAGTGTGTGCACCCTTTTCTTTTACTTGACTGTTTCCCCTTCAACCAAATCTGAAAGGTTTCTAACTTACTTAATTTTGAACGGGTTTTATAATTTTGGACAAGGTTACTTTTTGATACAACTAATAAAAAATTTAATGAAATACTAGTACGAATCATCATCATCATCATTTCAGCCGAAAGACGTCCACTGCTGGACATAGGCCTCCCCCAAGTGTCGCCACAATGATCAGTCCTGTGCGTCTCGCATCACCCGCGACCTTCACCAGTCATCGGTCCACCTTGTGGGAGGCCTTCCAACGCTGCGTCTTCGGGTACGCGGTCGCCACTCCAGAACTTTTCGGCTAGTACGAATATTGTACTATTTAATTATAATTTCTGTAGAAAAATTAGCTTATGGTGAGTGAGCTTTCAATATTGTCGACATTTAAGGCTGCGGCAGTTTTATTCTATTTTTATCAATTTAGTTAAACATTCTCCCAGATTTCCCCTCTCGGTCTAGATTAGCTATACTAAACTTTTTCATATAGGTATTTTTACATTCAACAGTGAATTTTTTAAATGCTGTAACATAATGTGCAAGCTCGGTTTGCTGCATTATTTTCTTAAGTCTTCTATCCATTTCTTTTTTTCTAAGGCAGTATTATCCTACTCCACCAGCCCCACCCGTCGGGAAAAAATATGTTTATCATTAATTCAACTTTTCAAGTTTTTTGTTTCCGTATGCCAATACGAACTTACTTAATTTAGCTTCAGGAAATTATTCAAGAATGGAATTGAATAGAATACTCTTTATTATGTACACCATATAAATTACAAAAAAAAATATGAAGAAAACATTATATACAGGGTGTAACGGAAAGGTGTGGTCATATTTTAAGAACTGCATCTGCACATCGCTAAGAACAACTTTCTTCAATAAAATCCGAGGAAATTCTAAAAAATTTTTTTTACCTCCCATACAAATATTGATCAGCTGATGATAACTTTGTATGGAAAGTCCAATTTTTTTTTTTGGGAATTTTCCATTTTTTCTTAGAGAAAGTTGTTCATTTCCATGGGCAGAACCGGCTCTGAAAATATGACCACACCTTTCCGTTACACCCTGTAGAGTACCACAAAGGGCGGGCTTATCACTAAAAGCGCAAAAACAAAATCAAGCAAAGCAAGTTTTCTATCCTGCCTTTTTTTACGACCTACTTTGATCCACGCCTACTTTGATACAACACAACTAACATTACACTCACAAACACGAACACACACACACCTCTCCCCCATTCTCACCCGCATCTAGCTCAAATAAATCTAAAATTATTTACTCAGCTAACGCACATTTTAGTTTTAGTTTTATGGTAGAATAACACACGAAATCTAAGGTTACTAGGTAATTTACAGCTCAGTTCGGTCGAATCACTGTCTCCTAAGATACACGCCATCCCTAGTTTAGGAGACAGGATTTAATACTCGTATTTTGTTAATATAGACTATACTTTTTCTCCCCTAATGCCCATTGTTAGTTGATTAAGTCTTAGCATGTAACTAGTATATAACCTGTGTCTATGTTTATCTTTGGATCAATAAACTTATTTTTTCTTTTCTTTTAGAAAATATAAAAAAAAACATCATCATCATTTCAGCTTAGAGACGTCCACAGCTGGACAAAATCGTCACATCGTTCCTGTGCGTCTCGCATACAGAGTATAGTCCTGCGGCCTTCACCAGGTCATCGGTACACCTTGTGGGAGTCGGTCCACTATTCTCATAATGAAATAAAATAACGAAGCAAAAGACCAACACAGTTTTAAAACGAAATTGTCTCGACGTTGTTTCTATTCCTGTACACCTCTATTGTAAGTTCTGACGTCACGAGCTCAGACACCAGTGCACAACCCTTTCAAATAAATGAGATTGTTCCGAGTGAATTCCATCAAGGTTCACCGTTTTATACACTAATAAACAGGTTCAACATGTGAAATGTAGGTATAACCAGTTTAATTCTGCGTAGTAAATTAGCCGTTGAACTTCTTTCACAAGTATCTACTGCCTATCTCCCAAAATTATAGGAAAATGATAGGTAAGTGGTGGCTCTTACGTATCATTCCAACATTTCTAAAAGGTGATGCAGGCCCTGCTTGGTTTAATTTCTAGGTGAGCACTCCAGTTTAATAAGTTAAACTAACAGCAGTAGCAGTAAGCTGCCTAAGGTGATCTCCAGGTATTTGACTTCGTTAGATAACTGGAGTTCTGTGTTGAATAGCCCAGGCCGGCTGAAGCAGCCTTTTTATTTTTTAGTGCTCGTTTTTGGGTGAACTTGAATGCTGGAATCTGGAGGCCAAGTCACCCGCGTCCGAAGGATATACCCATTGAGTCCCTACACGTGGCCCCTGGGTGGTGCTAATCAGGTGACACTAACTGGTGGTAGGTTTGCTTGCCACCACCTACTGGGCAAAGAAGTACCGCCAAGCGGCCTGGCCGTGTTCCGGTACGATGCTCAGTGTAGCCAATTCAGAGGAGTTGGGTTGAACTGGGTGTTCCATTGCAGGCAGACCAACCAGGCTCGCGCTGCTATGGGTGATTCGAGAGACTAATCGCGGAGGGTAGCGGGATCCGAGGCACGGTGCGCCGCTGGTCGACCGAAGGTAGTTGGGGGCCCAAGTATTGTGCTAGCCACACATGAAAGGCTGTCCCGCCAACTGTCGAAAAAACCCGGAATGCACCATCGTGCTGGTTGGTGACAATTATGCAAAAAGGAACAACAACAACAGCGGCAGCACTCCCTCTCCCACAAAGTGCACCTCAGCAACAAACGAGGTCTGCACTCAAATCTTGCCGCAGTTCACCACCACCTATAAACTAAGAAACCAGCTCTCTTTTTCTTTGTGCTCCAGGGTAACCCTGGGTAAGATAGGCCGGTATATGCATGTACGCCCGGGACGATATCTGCTATCGGCGTCTCCGCAACCTTGAGGACTCCAGGTTCTCAACGCTCTGGGTCCTAGTGGACACAGGCCTGGATAAAATTATCTACGCCTGTGTCTACCGTTTGTACAGCGGTGATTTAGAGACAACTAGGCTCACACAACACCTCAGTGAGGCGGCGCATGTGGCTCAGCAGCGGTACCCTTCTGCCCAGTTGGTGTTACTGGGGGACTTCAACGCCCACCATCAGGAATGGCTTTTCCCATACCAGTGCACAGAGCATGCTGGACAAGAGACGCCTAAGCTAGCGCTAGCGTTTAATCTCACCCAGCTGGTCCAGGGGCCAACAAGGGTGACGGATGTTAATTCGCACACAGCCAACTGCTTGGACCTTCTATATACTTCTGCCGCCCCTTACCCCTACCTCCAATGCTAAAACCCGACGGGTGGCTGGCCCACTCCGCTGAGGAGAAAGCAAATTTGTTTGCCTCTCTGTTTGCGGAATCTTCGCGTCTAGATCCTGGTGGCGCGAGGCCCTCTGGTACTCTTGGTGGATGCGAGTCGATTATGTCAGACATTCGCATTCTCCAGAAGGATGTCCGAAGGGTACTGCGTAACCTAGACGTGAACAAGGCTTGTGGCCTCGACGGGATACCGGCAATTGTACTGAGGACTTGTACGCCTGAGTTGTCTCCGATCTTAACGCCTATTTCGCATTTCGTATGAGACTGGAAAAGTGCCGATGGCTTGGAAGCAAGCTAACGTGCAACCCGTGCCCAAAAAGGGTAGTCGAGCTGACCCAGAAAATTATAGGCCCATCTCGGTAACTTCCGTACTCTGTAAGAGTATGGAACGTATACTGAATGGCAAGCTCCTGGCATATCTAGAAGCTAACGATATCCTCAGTGACCGACAATACGGCTTCCGCCGAAATCGGTCAACTGGGGATCTTCTAGCGTATGCCATTCACATCTGGAGTGAGGCCATCGACAAACAAGGGGAAGCCCTTGCAGTCTCCGTTGACATCTCGAAGGCCTTCGACCGGGTCTGGCATGACAGCCTAATTGGCAAGCTTCCTTCCTTCGGTCTGCCCGCTGGTTTGTGTGATTGGATTGTAGATTTCCTGAGGGATCGGTCTATCCGAGTAGTCATAGATGGCTGCTCGTCCGGACTGCTGGTTATTAATGCTGGTGTTCCTCAGGGGTCTGTGCTCTCGGCAACATTGTTTTTGCTGCGATCTGCTAAAACCCGGTACCTTTGGGTATGCAGACGACAGCACTGTTGCCGAGAGATACGTGGCTGACGCACGAGCTAGTGGGTCTCAGGTCCGGTCTCTCCGAGAGGCTATGGTTGGGCGCTTGAACTTGTCCTTACAGGCTGTCTCAGAATGGGGCGATGCCAATCTGGTCAAGTTCAATGCTGCTAAGACCCAGGTTTTTCCGCTAAAATGAGCCAATATAATAATAATAATTGATCTTGATCTTCTAGGTGTTACGTTAACATCTACCCTCAATTTTGGTCCCTTCATAGAGACAAAGGCTCAAGTGGCTGCCAAAAAGTTGGGGATCCTTACTAAGGTGAGACGGTACTTTACCCCGGAACAACTGCTCAAACTTTATCAAGCCCAAGTTCGATCGTGTATAGAGTACTGTTCTCATCTTTGGGACGGATCTGCCAGATACCAGCTTAATGCCCTTGAGTCAATTGAGAAAAAAAGAGCCAAGAGGATCATCGGCAATGATAGGCTCGTTGAGTTGAAACTCCAAAGTCTAGAACATAGACGACGAGTTGCTAGCCTGTCGGTTTTCTATCGGTTACATTTTGGGGAGTGTGCGACGGAATTGCACAATTTGATTCCGCCAAGCCCGTTTCATCAACGGACCACAAGACGTACGGCGAAGTGCCACCGGTTCATGGTGGACATCCCATCCATACATACAAAGCGTTTTGAGAAAACATTAATTGTGCGTACAGCTAGGGAGTGGAATTCCCTACCGGAGTCTGTGTTTCCTGATAGCTACAACCTGGGAGTCTTTAAGTCAAGAGTGAATAGGTTACTTCTAGGCAAGCGTGCTCCATCTTCGACCACATCATCGCTTACCATCAGGTGAGATGGTGGTCAAACGCGTGCCTATCAATAATAAAAAAAGCCCACTTGCTTTTCTTCGACTGATATTTCGTCGTGTGCGGACGCCGTGACAAATGTGTTGCGGCAGGGAATGGAGTACTACATTCCATTCTCTGACGTAACAATGTCTGGCGAAGCTCGACCATGGTTTGGTGCCGAGTGCAATCGCGCTGATGCGCAAAAGTTCTTTATTTTTGAAGTTAAATCTGTATAAATAAAATTCAAAGTCCTGACTGACTGACTGACTGACTGACTGACTGACTGACTGACTGACTGATATATAGGGTGACTGGTAATTAGTGACCGATACTTAAACACGTGATTGTACTCATGAATACAAACAACTTTCCCAAAGGAACTTTTTCTTTATACGTATTCACTTTTTCACAATAACAACAGTTTGAAATTCGCGCGCGCGTGAGGGCGTGACCGCCAGGTCTTATCCGCTGTATGAAACATAGAGATAAACTGCACATGAAAGCTAAATCTCACCCAGATAATGCTATGTTGCAATTGTCATACAAAAGATGTCGTAATATTTGTAATGATCTACTCAAAAAAGTTAAGAGCAACTACGATAAAACTGCATTAGAAAAGGCTGGAACAAATAGTAAAAAGATCTGGAAATGTATTAAAAATATAACATATTCCTCGAAACAAAATGATTCATCTTCAGGTTTATTACAAGTGCACTCGTCACAGCTGGCATCTGCTAACATAGCAAATAATTTCTTTGTTAATGTTGGAAAGTGTCTTGCAGAAAAAAATCGGGGTCAATCGCCTTATCTAACGAGCAGTTCTATTACGGGCAGCTCCACCTTAACATCCTTTACACTGCTAGATACTGACGAGACTGAGGTAGAAAGTATCATCATGACTTTGAAAGACGACTGTGCAGTTGGTTGGGATAACATATCAAATAAAATTATTAAACAGTTCAGGAATATTTTAATACAACCACTGGTTTATATTTTTCGCATGTATTTATCTCTGGGTATTTTTCCAAAGTGCCTCAAAAAAGCAGTTGTTGTCTCTATGTACAGTGTGTAACGGAAAGGTGTGGTCATATTTTAAGAACCGATTCTGCCCATGGAAATGAACAACTTTCTCTAAGAAAAAATAAAAAAAATCGCAAAAAAAAAATTGGACTTTGCATACAAAGTGATCATCAGCTGATCAATATTTGTATGGGGGGTAAAAAATTTTTTTGAGAATTTTCTAACTTTTTCGTGAATTAAGTTGTTCATATCGATGGGCAGATGCAGTTCTTAAAATATGACCACACCTTTCCGTTACACCCTGTATAAATCAGGTAATAAAGAGCAAGTAACAAATTATAGACCTATTTCTCTAAAATATTAGAAAAAATTATAAACAAAAGGTTGTTCAAATATCTGGAGGACAAATCAATTTTGTCGGATCGACAATTTGAATTTAGACCTAAACTTTCAACTGCCGATGCCGTTCACCGTCTAACTGACTATCTGGCTCAAGAACTTGACAAGGGTAACCATACAGTAGGAATTTTTCTGGACCTCGCCAAAGCTTTTGACACAGTTTCTATTCCTATTCTGTTGCGCAAGTTTGAGCATAAGAGGCATTCAGCTGAAACTCTTGAAAAGCTACTTAGAAAACCGTACCCAGTGCGTGAAGATTGGCAGTGTTCTCAGCGCAGACCAAAAAAACACGTCTTTTGGTGTTCCCCAAGGAAGTATTTTAGGGTCCACTTTATTTCTAATATACATAAATGACCTTTGTAATGTAAAGCTAAAGCATGACACAATAATATCTTACGCTGATGACACTGTTCTTCTTTTTTCGGCTGTATCGGAACATGAAGTCTACAAGCTCGCGCAAGACGGCTTCAATAGTGTAAATAAATGGCTTCAGCATAACTCACTAACTCTAAATGCGGATAACACAAATTGTATACAGTTTTCGATTCGCAAACAAGCTTCTCATATTCCGTTGTTTGCTCATTGTTGTACAGTCCCTGCAAATTGCCCGTTTGTGTGTACCAATATTAGTAAGACCAATGAAATAAAATATTTGGGTGTTTTAATTCATGAAACTCTAACCTTCAAACAGCATATGGAAGCATTAAATAGTAGAATTCGTAAGCTGATATTCGTATTCAAAAAGCTACGATATATTGCAGACCCAATAATAATTAGGCAAGTTTACTTTGCTCTATGTCAGTTAATATTGACGTACTGCATTACCTCGTGGGGTGGAGCATGTAAAACTTTATTACTGCCCATCGAAAGAGCTCAAAGAGCGATTCTCAAGGTGTCTAGTTGCCGCCCTTTTCTCTTTCCCAATAACCTACTCTATAAATCTTGTGAAGTACGACAATTATTCATTATGAGCATTTTACTAAAACAACACGCAGCTCTTCGCTACAGCACTGAATTTACTAACAAGAGACGAAAAGACATAGTTTGCCCCACAAAAAGTGCAAAACATGCTTTCACAGCCAAATTTTATGTTTTCCTTGGACCACTATAACTCTATAACAGACTAAATGCAAAAGCAAATATTTATTCCCTAAATTATAGAAATTGTAAGAAAACTCTCAAGGTAGCTCTTCAAAGTTTGTCTTATGAAGATACAGAGAAGTTGCTAGCTGTAATAAAATAAAGAATGTAGTGTTCTATTCATTTTGTTTTTAATTAGTTAGCTAAGTTAGTATACTAAGGTTTTTTTATACTATTTACTCCTTTTTACATACCTCTAAAATGACTATTTTACTTTATTTTATATAACTACCGTGATTATTTCATAATATTTTTACCTCATATCGCCTGAAACACAGGATGTCCTAGTTCAGGCACATAACACTTGTGAACTTGACATAGATTTAAGCAAAAATTTATTTACTGTTTTAGCAGACAACATGAATAAAAATCTTATTATTATTATTATTCCGTTTTTTCATTTTTATAGACATAATTATTTACATTTTTAAATACTAAAAAAAAAACATTTAAGAATATATAAAAAATAGTATCCCACCGGTATCGGGAATAGGGTCCAAGCTACCGGCGGTCAGGGCTCCAGAGAAAGGAACCCCCTGACAATGCGAGCCGTGTCCAGAAGTACTGCTTTCTGAATCAAGCCCTTGATCCAGCCGCCTAACGAAAGCTTCCTGAGGTGTTGGTCGAGGCTTGTGGCTATTAAGCCATTGGCTGACACGACTATCGGTACGATGATCGCTGAGTCCACATCCCACATGTCGACAACCTTGCGAGCCAAGTCAATATACTTGATTTGTTTATCTTTCTCGGCTTTCACGAGGTTCTCGTCATATGGGACGGTAATACTCGTATCAACAATCATTGCACGCCTCACGATTCGGTTCACCACCACTATATCAGGCTTATTGGCTACAATAGTCCTGTCAGTGATGATGGACCGATTCCAGTACAATGAGATATGACCATATTATTTATTATTATTACGTTTATTTATCTTTTTAACATATTAAATACATTTTTAAATATTTCTTAAAAAAGAATATATAATAAACATTTAAAAATATAAAAAAATAGTATCCCACCGATATCGGGAACAGGGTCCGAGCTACCGGCGGTCAGGGCTCCAGAGAGAGAAACCGCCTGACAATGCGAGCCGTGTCCAGAAGTACTGCTTTCTGAATCAAGCCCTTGATCCAGCCGCCTAACGAGAGCCTCCTGAGGTGTTGGTAGAAGCTCGTGGCTATTAAGCCATTGGCTGACACGACTATCGGTACAATGATCGCTGAGTCCACATCCCACATGTCGACAACCTCGCGAGCCAAGTCAATATACTTGATTTGCTTATCTTTCTCGGCTTTCACGAGGTTCTCGTCATGTGGGACGGTAATGTCAACAATCATTGCATGCCTCTCGATTCGGTCCACCACCACTATATCAGGCTTATTGGCTAAAATAGCCCTGTCAGTGATGATGGACCGATCCCAGTACAACGAGATATGACCATTATCGAGAACTGGGTCGGGCGCATATCTGTAGTACGGCACTTCCGATTCCACAAGAGAGTACTTCAGAGCAAGTTGCTGATGGATAATCCTGGCTACAAGGTTGTGCCTATGCAAGTACTCACCGTTAGCTAGACGAGAACAACCAGAGATTATGTGGCGGATTGATTCTCCCGAACGATGACATGCCCGACATATGTCAACCGTGCCGTCCTTCACAATAAATCTCCGGTAATTTTTTGTCATGATAACTTCGTCCATAATTGCACAGACAAAACCTTCGGTTTCCCCAAAGGGGTCACCGACACGCAGCCAGGCTACGGACGCTAACTGGTCTACATCGGGCCCATGTAGTGCCCGGAAAAAGCGTCCGTGAAGTTCCTTACTCTGCCATACTTCTCTGCGATCGTTAGTGTCAAGCACTAGAGGTTTGCGCCAGTTCTCGTTAGCCAAGGAGAGTGGAGTAAGGCCCTTGTCCACTGCCACTACATCTCGATGCATACCCACGTCAGTAGCTAGGAAATATTCCCTTAGACTGCATACCTCGCGGTTGTGGAGGGTCTTAGCATTTAAAAAGCCTCGGCCTCCACACTTCCGCGGGATATACAGTCTCATCACCGACGAACGTGGGTGATGCATTCGAAATGCAGTCAGCAGTGTACGGACACGCCTATCCAGGGCGTCAAGTTCTGTTTGAGTCCATTTGAGTACGCCGAAAGAGTACATCAATACTGGCATGACCCAACCGTTGAAGGTTGGGTCAATATTATTATTATTATTATTATTATCCCTCCTCTTCACATGACCATACCAAGCAACACAAAACTGAGTTGAGCTATGAAAAATCTAAAACAACAAAGTTTTGCATTAAGATTTGATTAATTATTTGATATACATTTTAACGACGTGCGTTGGTAGTAGTAATACGGAAAAAAAATAAAAGGTCAAAGTTAGAGGTAAGTTTGATGATCATTTTGTATTGAGGATTTTATTTTTAAACGTGTTTTGGAAACAACATAGTTCTCAGAAATTTTATCAAAATTAACATAATTATATACAAATTTTTTTTGCAGTTTCAAACTAAATAGATTTGCCTTTATTTTTTTTTAAAACCATCAATTTTTGATTTTTTGCGTATCTAATCGTCTTAAGGAGCTATGAATGTCAACTGGATGAGCACAACCACCGTTATAATTCATACAGTTGGAACTACCGTGTGACGTGTTTGCAGTTGAATTTATTGTTGGCGACCTATAAGTAGAGCTCTGAACGAAGACACGGCGACCTTTTAGGTCGGCGACAATTTGATTTAAATTATTGCGGACGACTGGCTTCCAGGATTACGTGGAAGCCTTCACCAAGTCTTTACCTACGTATATTTTTCCGCCTAATATAATGAAAATATAATTTATTTTAGTTAAACGCTCCTAGAGAGCGTGGAGGTACACAAAGAAGAACATTTCGGACAGGTCTGATAAGGTTAAAATTTACGAATGAAGACGCTCGAAAATCTAGTTCAGAAAATCGGCTTGCTTTCAAAATTTCACTAAGCAGACTTTTTATAGCAAATGAAGTAAGGTAAATTCTGATACCAAATTGAAAGCTATCGTAATTACGAGTGTTTTACTGAATTAGGGTGCTGGTTTCGTGAAAGCCTAAAATATTTTAGTTTCGCACTGATTTCTTAATGAATGGAAGCTTCATGCCGACCGAGCTGTCTCCTATGATGTAGATTAATGAGTTGGTTGGAGAGAGGGATGAAGACCCAAATATGTACTAACAGTCCATGTAATCTGATTCGGAGATTGAACGAAGCGTCGAAATGTATTTAGATCACGGGTAAATTTCGTTTTTTTTCAAATACAATTACCAATATTTTGTCAGACCAAATCCATATGACATAAACTTGAATGTTCCGCTATATCTGTAGTAACATGTTTAACGTAAATGGAAATAGAAGGTTTTTTTATTACGGTCGTACGTCAGTGCATTGAAAACACAAAAAAAATTGACGTGCGAAAGTCTTATTTATAACCTACTAGCTTCTGCCAGCGGCTTCACCTGCGTGGAATTAGTACTTTCCGTCATTATAAATGATAGCCTATGTGTTATTCTGATGTATAAGCAATATTACTGTAAAGTTCATCAAAATCCGTTCAGTAGTTTTGCTTGAAAGAGTAACAAGCATACATCCTCACAAACTTTCACATTTATAATATTAGTAGAATTTAATTGTGTATAAAATCCGCATTCGGAAAACTATCTAGTCTAGTCTATAACTTCTCTTTGCCATATTAACTATCTGTACATATTTCAATACAATATTCATTAATCGCACGCGAAAACATAACACCACAAACACTTTTCTTTCATCACTGGCGATGCAATTGATTGCGACTGTTGTGTACCAAGTGTTTACCGCACTCGAGACGCGTAGGTTATGACTCGCTTTCTGATCGTTTGTATGAAGATAGAATACTGTAGATATTTTTACCGTGCTTAGGGCATTATCCTTCTTTGTAAAATAGCTGACACATACGATCTCATAAAAGCGACGAGGCGATTAGTATTTGCACTTTGTGTAGATGAGCTGCAACCACCACACCACATTGGTATACCTACAGGTATATGTACCTATTATAGAATAAACAGGGTTTTGTGAGAACAGGAAAGAGTCTCTTATATGTATAACGAAATATGTCTAAACGTGACGCGTCTTTGAAATTTCACTCTCCTTTATTCTTGTCCAATTCGAAAATCAAATTTCATGTGGAGCCAGCTTTAGACCTTGATCTCGCTTAAAAAAAGTGATGAGGTCAACGACGGTACGCGACTGCCCAAAAGGTGCCTGTTCATGCCTTGAAGGCTGACTGATGTGGTAGGAAACATAGACGCTGGAACAGAGTTCCACACTCAACTAAACGCATAATAACTATAGAGGACAAGCGTTTCAATATTAGGAGTATAAGGTGGCTCCTCATTCACGTAATTAACAAGGTCTGAGAAGGTTCATTAGATAAATAATCTTTGTAATGAAAAGTCAACGTCACACAGAACTTTGACGAAGATAGTGCAGAGATTTATGCTCAGACATAAGTTGCGAAAATATTTGTCAGCAAAGAACCAACTAACAAGGTATTTCAAAATATGCGACATATTCTGTAACGAGATAGTGTAATTGTCAGCTCCGACGCTGTGCATATTCTGCTCAGAAATTATTCTTGGTTTAATAAATGCAATCTAGCTTAAAGCGTGTATGCAAAATTTCAGCGGAGAGCTAAATATGTTTCAATGACCCGGGTAATTAAAATATTAAATTTTTAATGATAGGATACTGATAAGCAATAATGAGTTAAGCCACACAGACTTAATTTTGAGAAAAAAGCGTCTAAAAATGTCACAGGAAGCCTAAATAAATTGTTTGAAAAATATCTACCCAGTGGTTTTTTTCTACTTTTTATGAGATGAATAAGGGATTGAAATTAGATTAGTATCACAAAAAGAGAAAAAGCTGTTAAATTGTCTTAAAAATAGATTTTTGTATAATGCAAAATATGTAATGCGCTATAATATTTGAAACATGAAATCAAGGATCTTAACACTATTTTGCTAAACTCCGATTCCGAGATTTAATGACACTAAGTGTCAGTTACGGAACTTAAATGAATATTGATTAAAGTTTATTCTCGCTTAGTTTTTGTAAAATACTTTAAAATGAAAGTTTAAATATTAATTTATATCTTTATTAATGTGGCAGAACAAGACAAAAATTACAAAAATTTTGTTCCTTGTCTCAGTCTCATTATTATTATTTTTTTTCTTTAATTTTGGCTTCGCACGGTTTGTGCATTTAGCCAGTGTCAAGTTAAGAAAGTATTTAGTTTTAGATACATAATACTGTCACTTTTTCCCATTAGAATGCAGATGTAACACATTCTAATGTTTTTTGCAGTATTTGGCAACAAATGTGTCGAGTCAGCCTTCTCGGCAAACTTCGCTGAGGTAGTCAATACTACAATAAAATTCTCAGCTCCATTTACCCGAGATCGCGCCTGTTTCAATGATTCCACATATTGTCCATTTGCGTTGACACTTGAGACACAAAACTACACCAATTTTACATCACAATATCCACTAGGAATCAATAAACGAATAATTAAAACAGCCACTGAACTTCACTCGACAAAATCCCGCCAAAAACTCCCCATTATTTTTTTTAACATAATTTTATATTCTTAATACAAAAAAGTTCAAATTTGGAGCCAAAAATATTTCTGATGTGCTCTCTGCAATAATGGGAAGAGTACTTTGGCAAACTCTCTATAAATTGTTTTATTTGCAGTAATTGGTAGTCATTAATAACATTTTTGCCACCAGGATTTAACACCTCTCTTATCACCTAGAGAAGCTTTCTCCCTAAGTTTGTTAAGAGCCGTGAATTCTTGATTAATTTATGCGCAGAGTAAATAAAAAAGCTTTTTTGCAAACTGGAGTATTCCCCATTTTGTTTTTCTGCTTTAGAATTTATGGAATAGCTCCTGCTTTCTGTGGATTCAATAACGGTATCCTGTAATATCACGCACCTTTCTTCATAAAAATAAGAACTAGAACTTCAATAATTTGGTCTATAGATAATAATTTTTTCGTTCATTTTAAAAGGGCATTTACAATCTAAACTCAATCAAATTTTTAAACTCCTTCGCAAAAACTTTTTTTCTTCTTAAGCTGCTGTTTATTTATTAAAACTTCATGCAACACAAATGTACAAAGGCGGACTTAATGCCTTAGGCATTCTCTACCAGTCAACCAAGGGTGGTGGAGAGATAACATGGCAGGTGCATAAACTGAAAAAAAAAAATACTAAGACGAACTGCTGACCGCTGACGGACGGCTGTTCTGGTCTATGTAATTCCTTTTGCGTCCTTTTTTGATGAATAAAAATTATAGATGCGTTGTCAGCGCTCAGAAATGGCAACATAATATAATGAAGATAACGTAAGTGGTAGGTAAGTATCACGACGGTACGTACGTTACATAAACATAATTTGAAGAATTTGCGAAAAAAATTCGTAGGGTGACATTTTTTTTCTTTCATTTTCTTCGCACGTATACGTCGCTATCTATCCACCAATAAAATTAGTAGTGATAGTATTTGCGCTTTCTTGCGGAACTGACTTTCTATACACATTATGCACCAACAGCGCGGGTGCATGACGCGTCTATACACATCATGCACCAACATCGCGTGTGCATGAACGCCTCTATACAGGATGTTACGGAAATGCGTGGTCATATTTTAAATACTGCATCTGCAATAGAAATGAACAACTTTTCTTCAAGAATACGTATAGAATTCAGAAAAAAAATTGGACCTCCATAAATAATTTTCATTAGCTGGTGATAACATTGTATGGAATTTCCAATTTTTTTTTTCGAATTTTTCTATGAATGCCTTGATGAAAAAAGTTGTTCATTTCCATGGGCAGAAGTAGTATCTAAAATATAACCACCCTTTTTATGTTATACCCTGTATAATATTATAGTATGTACGTCATTGTTTATTAGTCGTTATCTCAGTAGTCTTCTTCTTTCTAGACACATCGGGCCTAACTTATAAAAAAATAACCATGTGATTAGTTTAAACAACAGTTAGCGAATTTTATAAATGAGGCTGATTGATTATCTTTCACACAGTCCATCCGTCGTTTCTTTGGTCTTAAACTACTCTTAAAGCCATTCACAATCATACACAAATTATGAATGAATAGTTAGACATTAAAAGTTCCAGCTTGGAATTTGCCAAAGATCGATGGAACACAGCCTCCTGGGAGTAAAGAGACAGGACAGAATTCAGAACACAACGCTGCGTTCCGAAACGGGCGTAGTAGACGTAGGCAAGAAGACTGCCAGGCTCAAGTTCGATTGGACGGATCATGTCATCCGAATTTATGACGACCGCTGGGTAAAAGTCTCCACGCAGTGGGTGCCTGAAAATGGACGGGGCCGCCGTGGTCGGCCACGAAAGGGCTTGCGAGATGATCTAGACACGTACCTACCATTCTGGTTTGAAGAAGCACGGGAGAAGAATACCTGGGAGGACTTGGAGGAGGCCTTGCCCACCAGAGGCCCAGTGTAGGCTAGTTAAAAAAAACCGGCAAAGTGCGTGTCGGACTTCTCACATTTGGGGTTCCGTACCAAATGAGGGAATTATCAAAGAAAAAATCCGATTTATCGATATATTGATGTTAGTTACTAAAATATAAAATAAATAAATAAAATAAAATAAGCCTTTATTGCTGAAAACTACTTTTAACATTTCCTTAACTCTATTATACAATTAAACTTTAACTATATTAAGCATATTCAATTCTGCAGCCGGTTTATGTTTTTCAGCTTGTCCTTCGACAAAGGCCTCCTCTAATGCTTTCCATTTTGTCCTGTCTTTTGCAATGCGCATCCATTCCGGACCAGCTATCTTTTTCATATCGTCTTCCCATCGTTTAGTTTGTCTACCTTTGCTCCTCTTACTATCACGCGGGTACCATTCCGTTACTAGTCTCGTCCACTTCTCTATCCCTTCTCTTAGCATGTGTCCTGTCCATCTCCATTTCAGGCTTTTGTATACTGTATGTATATTTTTAAATTTTGTTTTGCTCTTTATACTTTCTAATCTTACCTTGTCTCTTCTTTTCACTCCAATAACGCTTCTTTCCATTCCATTCTGGCAAACTTTTGATGTGTTTCTCGTTCAGTGCCCATGTTTGACATCCATACGACAAACATGGAAGGATACATGTGTTATATATTTTCCTTTTTTCTTTGATAGGCATATTCTTGTCCTTCATGACCTCGCTGAGTGACCAAAATCGTTTCCAGCTGTTTGATATTCTTCTATCTACTTCCTTTTGCATTGTGTCTTCTGTTACTACTTACTAAAATATACGTAATAATAAATATTTTCACCAAGTTTCAAGTACATAGGTAAAAAAAAAACAATCTGCCTAGCCTTTTCCCAACTATCTTGGTCAGCCAGACCCGGCCAGAATAACCGGATGCAGCCGAACCAGTATTTTACTGCGACTGCCTATCTGACCTCCACAACCCAGTTACTGGGTAATACGATACCTCTTGGTAAGACTAGTTGTCAGACTTTCGGGCTTCCGACGACCCGTAACGACTGTCAAAGATTCACGATTGACAGCCGGGACCAACGGCTTAACATGCTTTCAAAGGTCAATGGGAAATTAAAAAAATCTTCGGAACAAAATTTTGTGACAGACGACGGACAGATAGACAGAAGGACACGTGTCAGTGACAGCAATAGGGCTCCCTTGGGTCTCTTCAAGTACGTGTATAGTTGAGCAGAAAATAAAATTATGTTTTCATTTTGCACAGCTGGCTTGATGTAAGCCTCGTTAAATTTTTGTTTATAAATTGCTCTATTCTGTTCTTACTACCTAAGAAGGTACCCCAATAAAAAGATAAGCGCAGCGTAATGCGTACACACGGCTTAAGCAGTTTGCATTAAAATGGCGCTGTTATGAGTTCTTGTGACAAGGCTACGCTAAGTGGTAATAAGTAGAAACATTTGAAAAACCTTAATTACAAAAGACAACATCACGTCGAATATTTTCTGTCTTCCCAGAAAGATCTGTAACGAAATGGCGTCTTCATGAAGATTATAATTATGATGAACAGACATTAGGATGGAAATTACTGAATAATAACAATAGAAAGAGAATAAGGTCAGGAATACCATTACATTTCCAGTGGCCATTTAATTTAGGTCAATTTTGATCTCTAGAAAGTGTTAAATGAAAGGTACATCTTTCATTTAACAATTTCGAAAATCAAAATGTAATGATACGCTGTCGTAAGCGTAGGCGTAGATAATACAATTTTGAATAACAACTATGCGTTTTGAACAAAACCATTTTTATGGGAGACTATTCAATGGTCTACAAAGCAGCATCTGCTTTTAAATTTCGACATAAAATTCGCCAACGAAACCATTCGACCTAGCTAAAACTACGTTTCTGAATTTGTAACCGATAGTTAAATACGAGTATAAAAGTAAACAACAGAGCATCGCGGCACAGCTAAAAATAAAAACCAGAGACACGTTTGCCTCCAATGGGACAAGCCTTTTTCTTTCTTTGTCGTTGCATCACTTAAGGACTTAAGAGACTTTGACAGCGTTCATTATCACAACCAATTTGCTCAGAAGGGTAACTTCTATTACGGCATGTTCAAAGGAGTTTTAGAAAAGAGAATGTTTTAACCCTTTTTGGTTAGATATTAATGAGCCAGTGAAATTATAAGAAATAAGGAAAAATAAAAGCAATTTGTGTACAGCCTACTTTTTCAGCTTTGTGTGTATGTTTCGTTAATCCCTTTTCACTTGCGAGAAAACTTTCTCAAGCGGAAATAAAGAGTACTTGTAGGTACCTACGTATGATGGTATATAGGAACTAGCTTCTGCCAGCGGCTTCCCCCGCGTGGAATTAGTACTTCCCTCGATATAACTTTAAACCTAAAGAGGTTTGAAAAAGAAGGGCTTTAAGGAGTTGAAAAAGTTCAACTCCTTAAAGTGAAAGCACCAGGGTAGCCAGCGAAATTCAAATTTTCTTACGATTTTTCAATTTGCAGGTCAGTATCAGGTTGTACGAGTATGTTGGTCAAAATATGATTCGCGGCCGTGGCAAGTACGTATTTACAGAACTGTAATCATTAAAATCATCAATACAAGTCTCTCTGTTAGAATTAAATTGATGCCAAATGTCATGATTTCATGAAATACTTATATTTGACATCAATTCTAACTGAAAGAGTTGTATGGATGATTTTAATGATTATAATTCTATAAATACATACTTGCAACGGCCGCGAATCAAATTTTGACCAAGATACAAAATACAGAATTGCAAGATACAGAATTGCAAAAAACGTAAAAACGTTTTTGTTCAGTTTTCAAAACCCTCTGAAGCAATTTTCATAAAATTTATATGGGACCACCTCGGGGGGTATATTCTTTCGAATAAAACGAGAGTTATGAATATCGGTCCACAAATGACAGATAATCGGTAGACATACATAAAAAAAGTAATAAAAAAATACATTCAGTCGAACATACTCGTAGAACCTCCTCCTTTTTCGAAGTCGGTTATAAAATAAATAAAACAATCACCAAAAAAATAAACGTGCTAGACTCGAACTTCCATCTTCGCACTTGCAAGTCAGTCCTGAAACCAACGCGCTACGATCTTTGCTGATATAATTTCAAAACAGAGGTCCTTAAATACACGTTATTATTGATTGCTTGGCTCTTTGTAGATGATAGCGTGATGATTTTAATTTCAGAAGTGGTTGAGCTGATAAGATTCGCGGGTGATGTCGAATCCCTAGGCAACTCGCGCCAAGCAAGTGAACGTCGGCGTCGGTTTTATTGCTTGGAAAGAAAGATCCAAACTTCTCCCCAATTAAAAGTCGCGTATGACATTGTCATCTTCGAATACTTAGAAAAGGGTTATATTTCGCCTACAAATTGGGATTCTTCCGAAGATTAATATTATATTCCACATCATGGTGATGGTATGATCGGAGATGATAAGGTCACAGCCAAAGCTTCGTTAGCTGTCGTTCTCGATCGTGGTTGTAAATCTATCGCCCGCGTCTCGCTTAATGATCTCTTGTATAGTGGCTAGAACCTACAAGGATTTTTTTCCAATATTATTATTGGTTTTCCTTTATTTTTTGTTCGCGCTCTTAGCAGACATTCGTCAGATAATCGTATTTCTCTATATTGGAATACGAGAATCTGATCGGCGTTTCCAACGCATTTTGTTTTGTACCACAAGAACCTTTGCAGGTTGGATACGGAAGCCATCGAGGCGGAGCTATACGAGGGGTACAGAGTGGCGAGGACCGCCCTCCGAGCTGAGATCAGGCGGGCCAAGACATTGACCCGCGAGGAGTCGCTGGAGACTCGGGAACACACTCGCCCGCCTATGTCTCCGCCTCCTGCGGTGCTTGACGCGGACTAACCCGACGACGACGATGCTCCTGAGGTAACCGAGGTAGAGCTGAGAGTGGCGGTGCGTATGCTGAATTCCAAAAGCACCGCCCCAGGACCCGATGGATTTCATGGGAAAGTCTACGTCCTGGCCTTGGAGGAGGCTCTCGGGCCTCGACTGCAAGGGCTCCTAAGAGCATGCATGGAGAGGGGCCAGTTTCCGCTTCGTTGGAAGACGGGGAAGCTGGTCCTGATCAAGAAGCCGGGGCGCCCCGCGGACTCTCCGTACGCTTACCGGCCCATTGTGCTGCTCGACGATGTGGGAAAGATCTTCGAAAGAGTAAGAAAGACAGAAAGAACGAAAAAGAATTTATTTGCCACAAATTAACGACATACATAACAATATTATTGCAGACCACCTCGTTGGGTGGCTGGTGCGGGTGGGGCCGGATCTGGCGGAGAGCCAGTACGGCTTCTGCACGGGGCGCTCCACGGTGGACGCCATCGTGCGCGTACGAGCCCTCATGACGGGGCCCGGGGTAGGGTCATCTTGGCGGTGTCTCTGGACATCGCCAATGCCTTCAACACCCTGCCCTGGAGTTGCATAGTGGAGGCACTTCGGAATCACCGGGTGCCGCCCTACCTCCATCACGTAGTCGAGGCTTACCTAACGGACAGGGCCATCATCTACCCCGATCACCAGGGAGAATGGAACCGGCGAGAGATGTCATGCGGTGTTCCACAGGGATTGGTCCTGAGGCCGCCTCTGTGGAACATCGGGTACGACTGGGTGCTGCGCGCTGGCCTCCCTAGCGGCGTCAGCGTAGTTTGCTACGCTGATGACACGCTGGTTCTGGCGCAGGGGAGGTCATGCCAGGCGGTGGCCGACTAGATATCACGCGGGGTTGCGACATTCCTTGAGAGGATCCGGCAACTGAGACTCGAGGTGGCATTGCACAAGTCCGTGGCCATGTGTATTCATGGTCCTCGGAACACGCCATGGTCGGTTTCCTGGATAACGGTAGGAGGGGTTCACATCGGCGTCGAGGAAATGATGAGGTACCTGGAACTCGTCCTCGACAGCCGGTGGATCTTCGTCGAGCATTTCCGACGTTTGGCTCCCAGACTGGAGTGGGCCAGTGCTGCTTTGAAGCGGCTCCTGCCCAATCCGGGGGGTCCAAACGCCTCTTGCTGGAGGCTCTACGCGAGGATCGTGCGGTCCCTGGCATGGCCCTTTACGGGGCACCAGTGTGGGCGCGTCCCCTGAGGCGGGGACCCGCAAGCCGATTGAACGCGTCCCAAAGGGTCATGGCCATTCGGTTGATTCGAGGATACCGCACGGTCTCCTGTGAGGCGGCGAGCCTCCTTTCCGGACTATCGCCGTGGGATCGGGAGGCCAAAGTCCTTGCGCTGCTCTGGGATTGGCGCGAGGAGGCCAAACGCCGGGGTGAAACTCTGCTGCCGCGACACCTCGCGGCTCGGCGGACGGAGCTCCGGCAGGATCTTATGGCGACATGGAGACAGCGACTGTCGCAACCCAGTGCTGGGCACGCCGCCATCGCGGCGGAAGTGCTCCTCTTTGAGGAGTGGCTGGAAAGGCGTCACGGCGTCTTCAGCTTCCGCCTGACGCAGGTCCTCACCGAACATGGTTGTTTCGGGATGTTCCTGCATCAGATCAGGCGGGAGGAAACGCCCGGGTGTTACCACTGCGCGTATCGCCCAGAGCACACGGTGGAGCATACGGTGGAGGTCTGCCCCGCTTGGGCGGAGCACCGCCGTGTCCTCGTGTATGCGATAGGTGGCGGCGACCTCTCGCGCCCGACCCTGGTTCAGGCCATGGTACGAAGCGAGAGGGAATGGGAACCAGTCTCCGCCTTCTGCGAAGCAGTAATGCTCGCGAAGGCGGAGGCGGGACGCGTGCGGGAAGCTCAACGGAGTGGGCCTCACGGCCCCGGCCACTACCACCGCAGGAGAGGCACTGGGCGTAGGACGTCGCGAGACGATCTCCGGCCACCGTAGACCCTGGCCTGCGGACGGCGAGCAGTCCGATCAGCACCAAGTCCGTGAGTCGACGACGCGTAGTGTCCCACGCGCGCCTCAAAGAGATGATTGTCACCCACCACTGACGAGGCCCATCGTGGCCGGTGCCCGCATGCCTAAGGATAGCGGATAAATTCTCAACATGAGTTACCGCACCCCTGGACTCTCAGGAAGGGAAGGAACAGGGGTGGGTTTTAGTCAGTAAGAGTCTGACACGCCCTCCCGCTCCACCCAGAGCGGGAGAGGTCATTAGATGATTTCCCACCCCACAAAAAAAAAAGAACCTTTGCAGGCTTATGAATTTAATCGTGTCGTTTTCGTTATCGTTCTCGTTCGTCTGGAGCTATGTGCTATTCTTGTTCTAGCTCAACTTACAAAAAATGTCGTAGTCACTTGTCAAACCGCATTGGTTTTCGTATGATATTCGCATTTTCGGATTGGACAGTCGCACTCTGTAACGTACCCAACGTTCGTCGCCCTATCGGTGAAACACCTTTGTGGCCAACAGAGTGTCGAAAATACAAGCAACTTACCTCCGCAAAATTTGTATCACGTGTCCGTTGCGGCCGATTCCGCAGATTGTCTGTCACGTGGACTCACATCCGCTCAAATTATTGATTGTTCGCTTTGGTTCAGCGGTCCTCCGTGGGCTCACTAGGACGTCATGCGGTGGCCTGCTGTTGCATTCAGTCCCTCCTCGGTGTCTGGGCGCCCGAGGAGAGGAAACATTAGTTGGTCGCCGCTACACCCAATGAAAGATCTTCTATTCTCTCTTTGGTCAATCTTATCTCGTCTTGGAGTAAATTACTTCGAGTAGGGGTCAAGTAGGGCACAGTGAAACAAAAAAGTAATTTTAATTTTTGAAAAAAAATGGTTTTAATATCGTCTTCTTATTGTTTTCATTTAAATCAGCAGTGTTTAACCTTCGTAATATAATTGCAATTATATCAAGTTTAAAATTAAAAACTACTTCTTTTTGTTAGTTTTCTGAGATCACAAATTTATTTTAGTATGCCCCAGGGGTGGGGTACAGATTAACAGCCATAGGGGTACAGTATAACAAGATGGAGTACACTGTAACAATAGATTAAACATACATCAAACGATGCATCGTTTGATGTATGTTTAATCTATTGTATGTATGATTTGAATTTTTTCCAAGGGAATACCATCCCGGGCGGCAGCTCATTACCATCCACCTGTTACTTTATTAAGTTGTTTTGATCCTTTTGATGCTAAAACCCATTTTGGTTTTTGTACCGCGTTCGTCCCGATCTTATCAAGGCAAAATAGTCTAATACTGTCAACGAAACGCCGATACCTTCTCATTACGTCTTTTAAATTGTTATAAAATAATAATAATAAATAAATTCATTTATTTGCAAACAAGTGTCACTGTTACATGTAAGCTCTGCCTCCTGAACTAGGTAGTTAGCCAGTGTCTCAGGAGACAGTTCCCTTCCTAATTACATAACACAGTTTGTTAACATGCATAACATTTTTAATGCTAATAAAACCATTAAAAAAATGTTATTCTATGAAACGTATGATACTAAAATAAATAAAAAATATTAATTACAAAAAAAAATAATAAGATTTACATCATTAGCGTCGGGTAGGTCAATTTGCGTCTTTTATTCAATAGGTCTTCTAATAATCTCCGATGTAAAAAACCTACACTGTACCCATTACACTGTACCCCTCACCATATTGTTTAAAACAAAAATTCGTTAAAATTATATTAGTTTGAAATTGCATACATTTTTGTTAACTATTCTTAAACCAACTAATTGAAGATTAAAGTGAATATATAATTACTCACTAGAAATTATTACTTTTTCAACAAGAAAATTCAATTATCATTCATTCGAAAATTGTTCACATTTTTTTTACGAAAAACATATATTCGAGCTTTCTTCCGTTCACCGAGCGATGTGACGTTCGATAAGAGCTGTCTAAGATGGCAGCACATGAGATTGACAAAACATCTTAAGAGGCGCCACAGACAAGTGGGAAAAGGACAGAATTAATCTGGATGTTATACTGTGCCCCCTGTTACACTGTCCTCTACTTGACCCTAGTAATATACGTTTGTCCTTTTGCTAGATACCGCATGTCACTGAATTTCCAAAAAAATCTGCCTTAATGGATGCCTACACTGTATAAGGTAGCTATGTGCAAAATTTGAAGTCTCTAGGTCCAGCGGTTAGCGTGGTGCGTTGATATATCAGTCAGTCAGGACTTTGAATTTTATTTATACAGATTTTAACTTCAAAATTGAAGAACTTTAATTAAATACAAAATTTCATCCCCCTTTTCATTGCCTCAAGGGTTGAAAGTCTAACAACATCGTTGGGTTAGCTTCCAACCAAAAATCAATCCTAGCCTAGATAGTAAATTTAGTGATTTTTACGTCGAAAATGAAGAACTTTCCATACACAACTTCATAATTCCACCCATTTGATAATTCCACCCACGTAGGGTTAAAAAGGGGGTTTTTAACCCTACGTGGGTGAAATTATCAAATACCCTGAGACAGGTATAAATTAATTTTAAATCTTCACCCTCAACACAAAATTTTAAGCCCTAACTTCAAAACTGACGGAATTTCATACTGTAACTGTCTCGTACTGGTAACTGTCATTTGCTGAATTGTAGGAAAATAACAATGATAGAGAGGAGCTTAGTCTAGCTCGGCAGCTGAATTTGAACTGATTATTAAAATAAAAACAGCGGCTAGACAGAAAAGGCAAACAGTATTTGAATTTGAAATTAAAAAAGGGTAGGAAAGAACGTAATTTGGAATAAAGGTCATAAAATTCAATTCAATTCAATTTTCAAATATCTTTATTTAACATAAGATCAACAAAATGCACTTACCTAAGATACATTAACACATATAAAAACTGGAAACACTTTATGAGGCTAGCGATTCACCTTTCAAAGTCTACAAGAGATTGTTTTCATTGATCTGATTACAACATAAAACTCGCAATAACATAGAAAAACAATCAAGTTAACGCAAATTATTTAGTTATTTATAATTTTGCTTTTTACATGTGGGTAACTGATCGCACGGTGTACTGTAACAGTTAGTAGTAGCCGTGCGACCAGCCAAAGATCAGCGGACAGAGCCTCCCTGCCACCCGCGCTCCCGTGCTACTATGGCCGGAGCCGGGGCGGCAGCGAGCCTCTCGGGGGTCAAGCCGCTGGTCGCACCTCAGTTGGTGGGAATAAGACATAGTGATGCGGTAAGCGGTAAGTGCCGTATCTATCGATATATGGTAATTTATCTAACGTTGATGAACATAGATTTCAAATTAAGGGGTCATAAAATAAAACTGCCTTGTTACAAGTCATTACATTTTGTCTGTCAAAAATTCCGAAATGCTATAATATGCTTTATTCAACAGATAAGATTTAAGCCTTTTCTTAAATATACTGTTATTTAAGAAAAGGCTTAAATCTTTTCTTAAATAATCTTTTCTGTTTAATCTTTAATTGAACTAGGTATGAGGTAGTATATGATTGGTGCCATACCAAAACACTTTTATCCATCAATGCTGTGTGGGACCTCTTTACGCACAAGTTATTGTTCTGTGGTCGAGTTCGTGTGTTATAAAATGATATTCTGGTAAACAGGTCTGGATGCGTCTTAACAAATACAGCTACCTCAAAAATATATAAATAAGCACGGAAATTTCAATAAGTTTTATTTGATAAAGAATGGGTTACAAGAATCTAAATTGAGGAGTCTGAACATTGACTTAATGCATTTTTTTGTGCTTTAAAATCTATTTCCCTGTTGGTTGAGTTACTCCAGAACATGACACCATACCTCAATACTGAACTCACCAAACAATGATATGCTGTGACTAAAATATCGACGTTAATCACTGGGGTCAGTTTAAATATATATGGCATAGGGTGATTTGCTAATTCGTTTAGTTAGCTCCTCCGTTTGTGCTATCCAGTCAATTTTTTTGTCAATCGTTAAACCTAGGCATTCGCATGTATCTACTTGTGTTATAATTTTATTGATATGGCATACTGTCATTTTCGGATTCGCACTTTAGCTAAACATCATCAATTTCATCTTATCAATATTTATTTTAAGATCATTATTTATTATCTTACCATTTCACAATGGAGGTTATTGTCTGAGTGACAACGTCGGTGTGGTTTCAATCATCGTTACTCATAATGGTCACAGTGCTCTCATCAGCACACAGTGCTATAGAGTTTTTTATTTGTTGGGGGGGTGGGTTTTTTTTTTTTTTTTGGGGGTGCGGGAGGTGAGTAATCATCTAATGACTTCTTCCGCTCTGGGTGGACCGGGAGAGCGTGTCAGACTCTTACTGACTAAAACCCACCCCTGTTCCTTCCCTGCCTGAGTGCCGAGGGGTGCGGTTACTCATTTTCAGAATTTATCCGCTACCCCTAGGCATGCAGGCACCGCCCACGATGGGCCACGTCAGTGGTGGCTGACACTAATCTCTTTGAGGCGCGTGTGGAACACTACGCGCCGTCGACTCACGGCCCAGGTGCTGATCGGACGGCGAGCTACCCACTGCTCGCCGTCCGCAGGCTCGGGTCTACGGTGGCCGGAGATCGCCTCGCGACATCCTACGCCCAGTAGCTCTCCTGCGGTGGTAGCGGCCGGGGCCGTGAGGGCCACTCCGTTGAGCTTCCCTCACGCGCCCCGCCTCCGCCTTCACGAGCATTACTGCTTCGCAAAACGACTGCTTCCCATTCCCTCTCGCTCCGTACCATGGCCTGAACCAGGGCCGGGCGCGAGAGGTCGCCGCCACCTATCGCATCCACGTGGACATGGCGATGCTCCGCCCAAGCGGGGCAGACCTCCACCGTATGCTCCACCGTGTCCTCTGGGCGATCCGCGCAGTGATAACACCCGGGCGTTTCCTCCCGCCTGATCTGATGCAGGAATCTCCCGAAACAACCGTGTCCGGTGAGGACCTGCGTCAGGCGGAAGGTGAGGACGCCGTGACGCCTCTCCAGCCACTCCTCATAGAGGGGCACTACCGCCGCAATGGTGGCGTGCCCAGCGCTGGGTTGCGACAGTCGCTGTCTCCATGTCGCCATGAGATCCTGCCGAAGCTCCGTCCGCCGAGCCGCAAGGTGTCGCGGCAGCACAGTTTCGGGCCGGCGTTTGGCCTCCTCGCGCCACTCTCAGAGTAGTGCGAGGACCTTGACCTCCAGATTCCATGGCGACATTTCGGCAAGGAGGCTCGCCGCCTCACAGGAGACCGTGCGGTATCCTCGGATGAGCCGAATGGCCATGACCCTTTGGGACGTGTTCAACCGGCGAGCTGGTCGCCGCCTCAGGGAACACGCCCACACCGGTGCCCCATAAAGGGCCATGGACCGCACGATCCCGACGTAGAGCTTTCGGCAGGAGACGTTTGGACCCCTCAGATTGGCAGGAGCCGCTTCAAAGCAGCACTGGCCCGCTTCAGTCTGGGAGCCAAACGTCGGAAATGCTGGACGAAGTTCCACCGGCTGTTGAGGACGAGACCCAGGTACCTCATCGTCCTCTCGTCGCCGATGTGAACCCCTCCTACCGTTATCCGGGAACCCGACGGTGGCGCGTTCCGAGGACCATGAAAACACATGGCCTCGGCCTTGTGCAATGCCACCTTGAGTCCCAGTTGCCGGATCCTCTCAACGAAAGTCGCAACCCCGCATGACATCAAGTCGGCCGCCGCCTGGTACGACCTCCCCTGCACCAGAACCAGCGTGTCGTCAGCGTAGCAAACCGCTAGGGAGGTCGGCGCGCAGCACCCAGTCGTACCCGATGTTCCACAGAGGCGGTCCCAGGACCGATCCCTGTGGAACACTGCACGACATCTCTCGCCGGTTCCATTCTCCCTGGTGACCAGGGTAGATGACGGCCCTGTCCGTCAAATATGCCTCGACCACGCGACGGAGGTAGGGCGGCACCCGGTGATACCGGAGTGCCTCCACTATGCAATTCCAGGGCCGGGTTTTGAAGGCAGTGGCGATATCCAGAGACACCGCCAAGACGACCCTACCCCGGGCCACTGCATTCCCGTCGTGAGGCCTCGTAAGCGCATGATTGCGTCCACCGTGGAGCGCCCCCTGCGGAAGCCGTACTGCAGCTCGTCGAGCAGCACAATGGGCCGTAAGCGGACGGAGAGTCTGCGGGGAGTGACATAGGGTGACTTGTTACTTTTTGCAAATCATTTACGTATAGTATAAACAGCGGGGTCCTAAGACGCTGCCCTAGGGTACACCATAAGCAACTGTGTGATTACTAGACTTGTAGGTGCGTTGGCATTAAGTTTTGGGATCTATATCGGTAACTTCAACGTACTGTTTCCTGTTCCACAAAAATGAATTTATTAAACTGAGAATGCTCTCTCTAATACCGTACGCATCCAGTTTCTTGAGCAAGATATTGTTATCGACCTAGTGAAATACTTGAGTCCTATCACAATAAATTGAACAAACAGGTATTCTTTTGTCATCATTCGTAATGACATTGTTCAAAAAGTCATCTATTGCCATATTGATAGTTTTATTTTTTTTGAAACCTTTCTGTTCATCAGTTTATATGTTTCTTTTATCTAGATATTTAAAGATTTGATTATAAATCAATTTTACAAATATCTTAGATATTACTGGCACAAGCGCTATGGGTCTATCAAGACTGTGCTTTAGGTCATGTCCCACTCTTAATAGGTAAAGCTGTCCATTAAGTATGAATGCGAGTTACCCAAACTACACTAGAACTATTTAATTTTCGAGCTCAGACCACCTCCATGTTTGCATATACAATAAAAGTTTTAATTAAGTTTGAAGAAGAGGACCCTCTGCGTCATAGTATGTTACATTAATTAGCTATGAATTAATTTTAAAATAATTGTGTTTATGTAGCTGTGGTTTTATCATTTTATACAACCGCCACTGTTGAATGCGCTATTATTTTATTACTCACCTGTGGTAAGGTTCTATTTCATTCTTATCTAAGTTGCAAGAGCGAAATCAGTGAAATGTTTATACCTAGTTGTTCGGTACAATATTGGCAACCGAACAGCTCAGCACTTTTGCCTGCATGCATTTCCATAAATGCATGTATCGCAAGTATCGCCAGTTAGTGCGTGTTCAGATACCAATCGCGTAACTCGAATCAAACCATCTTAGTGCTAATTTAGCTAATAATTATTACCATTTTACCATTTAATAGTTAACTAGTGTACAATATAACTTTGAACCATATTATTGCGTATCATTAAACCAGTATTCGTAAACCAACAACCAAACCATTAACATTCCGGTATAAACTCAACCGAATCAACCAATCTATCAACCAACACTAGAAATAGTGCTAAACCAAGCAGGCACTATTTTCTACATGGTCCTTCGAGCATCAAAGGGCTCGGTTCGCGAAGTACAGTGAAGTGTTTGTGCGCCGGGACCTTGCAACCAGTGTGTGTTTTACCAGTTTGTAGGGAGTGTAAGTAGGCAGTGAGTTCCAGTTGGAGAAATTGGGCAGCTGTCCCGTAAGAAGAATATAAGGTCAGACCAAACCATTTTATACACTTTATTTTCACTCGCGTATTTAGCCGACCGGGAGAATAATGGAGCAGTTAGCAGTCAGCCAAACGGAGGTCTACGACTCTTTGGTTAAACTTCTAACTAATATCAAGAAAGACGGAGCTGAACGAAAAACCATTGATTACTGCAAGCGGAAGTTGGAGGTATTAGAAAGTTATTGGAGAGAGTATCAACGTAACCATAGGAAGTGCTGTGAGCTTGCTGACTTTAACCATGTGTATTTCATCAAGAATTGTTTTGATAAGGCAGAAGAAGTGTATCTGTCGATCAAGCAGCTAATCACCAAAATCATGGAGCACTTGGTGTCAAAACAACAAGAGCCCCAACAGCCTCCGCCGCCGCCGTCGGTAGAAGCAGATCCTTCGCAGCAAGCAGGGGATACGTCTCATTCACAGGCACCAAAACAGCAACGTAGGGAGGAGTGTGAAGAAAGTAAGCTAGAAGGAATGATAAAAAAGCAAACCATCAACTTTAGGGCGTTCATGAGAACAGTAGCTACCATAGAAATCGACCAACTGCAGAACAAGTGGGAGTTCGACGACGCACTAAAGTCTCTTCAAAGTCGGTGGGCTAGTATAGATAGCCTGCACTGGGACATAGAAGGTGAAAACGGAGAAGAGGATGTCTGGTACCAAGAAGAGTTCAACAGGTACGAAAAAATGTATAACGATTTGAAGAAAACCATCAACTCTAAAATGTGGTCTGTATCGCATCGTGACAAATCTACTCCACAGATGGATATTCCAACATTTCAAGGCAACTACCACCAATGGACGTCGTTTAAAGACTTATTTACAGAAACCATTCATAAAAATCCATCGCTATCAAACGCACTAAAGATGCAGTTCTTAAAGAGTAAAGTATCAGGAGAAGCTGAGCGTCTAATACACCATCTTCAGATTAGCTCAGATAACTACGAGGTATGCTGGGAAATATTAAACCACAGGTATGATAACAGTAGACTAATTTTCACGTCTCATGTCAACACATTACTGAACATTCCTAGCATGCAGCAACAATCCATCGGGACCATCAAAAAATTACATGACATGACCAAAGAATGTCTCCACGCTATACAGAACCTAGGAGTAGATATCACCACCTGGGACCCGCTGTTGGTACTTTTGTTAGCACAGAAACTTGACAGTGAGACCTTCGCTGAATACATCGAGTCGGTGAAGAATCCCAGGAATTTACCAGTCCTTCAAGAATTCCTAGATTTCTTGGAAAACAAGTTTACGGCCTTAGAAGCATCAAGACGTAAACATGAATCGAATAACCAAAAGACGAACATCCAACTACAAAACCAAAATTACCAAGCAAACCAGAAGAAATACTATAGTTTAACTAATCACCAGCAGTCATCAAATAAAAATTATTCAAACAATATGAAAAACCATACGAAATCGCTGCATCTGTCGCGGTCAATCACCTGCGCATTGTGTAACGCTGACCACGGGTTATGGATGTGCACACAATTTTTGCAAATGTCCGATGAGCAAAGACTAAAAAGTGTCAACCAGCTAAATTGTTGCACGAATTGCCTGTACAACCATTTAAATAAAACTTGTTTATCGAATAAAACATGTCGCAAATGCAACGGTAAACATAATTCATTATTGCATGATGCAATTACAACCAAAACCAGGCCAAACGCATCAGCAAAACCAAACCATAAGGTGCAAACACTTGCAACATCACGCGTAAACAATGAGGAGCAAGCAGCAGCCTCAACCCACGTATCCTGGGATGATGTGTCCGAGACACTTTTAGCTACAGCTTTAGTGGAAGTCCCAGGACACAATGGCACATACCATAAAATGAGAGCTTTAATTGACCAGGGTTCTCAGATTTCGTTAATAAGTGAGAAGGCGGCACAAGTATTGAAAATACCAAGATACTCTTGCAAAGGAACCGTTTTCGGCATAGGAGAAAAAGAAAATAGCTGCAAGGGAGTAATGACCATACGAATTAAATCAATTCATAGTGAGTTCGCCTTAGAAGGTGAGGTTCTTATAATGAACAATCTTATCAAAAGTTTACCAAATAAATCTATCATAAAACCAACGTGGCCTCACATCCAAAACATTAACTTGGCAGACCCAGAATTTGATATCAGCCGACCAGTGGACCTACTGCTAGGAGCAGATGTATACTGCAAGATAGCTTTAGGTGGCCTTTTGAGGGGCGATAGCGAGGATCAACCAATAGCACAACAAACGCAATTAGGATGGTTGCTTTGTGGGACAATGACACCACGCTACGTGTGTAACGTCGTTCTTCACAATACGGACGATTTACGTAGATTTTGGGAAAATGAAGACATCAACCAGGCGACTGAAATGTCCACCGAAGATCATGAATGTCTGCAATATTTCCTGTCAACAACAGAGAGACTAGAAAACGGAAGATACCAAGTCCGACTGCCATTCAAACCAGAAACCAAGGAGCAACTAGGGGCTACTAAACCATTAGCATTGGCACAATTCCGCAACTTAGAGAGAAAGTTAGAAAAACATCCAGAATTGAAAACAGAATACACCAAATTTATGAACGAGTACCATAATTTAAACCATATGATACCGTCAGCAATAAGTACGAAACACGAGTGCTACCTACCACACCACTGTGTCACTCGTGCTGAGTCAACCACTACAAAGTTGCGTGTTGTGTTCAACGCATCTGCTAGACCATTATCTGGACATAGCTTAAATGACATCATGTACCGAGGTCCCAACCTGCAACAGGACCTGCAGGAGCTGATTTTAAAATGGAGGCAGTACCAGTTCGTTTATACTGCTGACATAGAAAAAATGTATCGACAAATAATGGTACATCCTGAAGACCAGTCGTATCAGAAGATATTATGGGGAGACTCACCATACCAACCCATTCAAACATACCAACTCACAACTATAACTTACGGCACAAAGCCAGCACCATTTTTGGCTATGATGTGCTTAAAGCAACTAGCTGCCGAGGAAAAACAAAATTTCCCCGATGCAGCAAAGGCATTAGAAGAGTGTTTCTACATGGACGACTACTGCGGTGGAGCAAACACCATGGAACAAGCAAAACAGCTTAAATCAGACTTAATAAAACTACTCAGCAAGAGGGCATTTAATTTACGAAAATGGGACACTAACGAACCAAAACTACTCGCTGACTTAGAAAAAGATATGCGGAACCAGCAAATCTACGAGTTTAAGCAGCCAGACTCAACGAAGACATTGGGACTAGGATGGAACCCGCAACAGGACAAATTCATCTTTGACTCAAAACTGGAGCCAGCATCATTACCAAAACCAACCAAAAGATCGCTTCTCTCCGACATATCAAAAATATTTGACCCATTAGGCTGGCTCACACCATTAACTATCACCATGAAAATACTATTCCAAAGCGTCTGGTTATCAAATCTTAACTGGGATGACGCGCTACCAGAGGATATCAAGATCCAGTGGCTAAACTTAAGGGAAGAATTAAAAGACATCAACACCATAGAAGTAAAACGATGGTTAGGAACAAAGGAAAACCATAGCTTGCAACTACACGGCTTTTGTGATGCGTCGAATAAGGCATATGCCGCTGTTATATATTGCAAAGTCAGTGACCAAAATAATGCTAATGAGGTAACTCTAGTCGCCGCAAAATCAAGATTAGTGCCTGTTAGCAAAGACATATCGATACCAAGGTTGGAGTTAATGGGTGCCCAACTATTATCGCAGCTGATGCAAAAAGTACAGACTTGCTTGCAGTCGTATAACCAGGAGATATATTGCTGGAGTGATTCAACAGCAGTATTAGGATGGATTCAAGGAGATCCAGCGAGATGGAAACCATTCGTCTCAAATCGCGTGAAAGCTATCACCAAACTAATACCAAAAGAAAAGTGGAGTTATGTAAAAACCAATGAAAATCCAGCCGACTGTGCCAGCCGTGGATTGAGAACCAAACAATTGAAAAACCACGATCTGTGGTGGCAAGGGCCATCATGGATTCAACCATTCCAAAACCATGACATACTACAAGCCACCTATGAAACCAGCTTAGAGATAAAACGGACTAACGCAGTAGTGGCGGAAAATTACCAGAAAACAACCATGACCATACCAAACATTATTAACCATTTATTAAACAAATTGAATTCATTCGCAAAAATTGTACGCGTTTTTGCATGGATACTAAGATTACCTACTGCCAAGACAGGCCGTCAACATTATCTCACATTACATGAACTGCGTCGCGCTAAACTGCTGATTATACAAAGTGTGCAACATATGGAGTTTGCCTGCGATGTTAACTGCCTAATTAAAAACGGAAACGTGCATTCGAACAGTAAACTTTTACCATTACACCCTATAATAGACCAAGACGGTATTCTGCGAGTAGGGGGCAGATTAATAAACGCACAAATAAGTACAGACATGAAACACCCAATCATATTACCACACAACCATCGACTTACCACGCTAATCATCCAATATGCTCATGAGCTCACCTACCACGGTGGAGCGCGACTTACTTTGTCAAACATTCGGCAAAACTATTGGATTATCAGCGGATATTCCGCTACAAAGAAAGTCCTACGACAGTGTGTTACATGCAAGAAGCAAGAGCCCATCCAACAACATCAACTCATGGGTGATCTACCATCATCCAGAGTGAACCCGGAATCCACCTTCTACCATTGCGGCGTCGACTACACAGGCTTTGTGGACGTAAAAGCAAACAAAGGACGCGGGATAAAAACTACCAAGGCCTACATAGCTATTTTCGTATGTATGGTGACGAAGGCTGTGCATCTGGAACTCGTCTCAGATTTAACCAGCTCAGCATTCTTAGCCGCAATAACCAGAATGGCAGCACGGCGCGGGGCCCCACGTCATATTTATAGCGACAACGGAACCAATTTTGTGGGAGCCAACAGAATGCTGCAAGAAGAATACGACCATCTTCAAAATGTTTTTAGCGAATCATTCTTTAGAGAGATAACAGAGCTACAAATTGAATGTCATTTCAACGCACCTTCCTGGCCTCATGCGGGAGGACTTTGGGAAAGAGCCGTGCGAAGTCTCAAATATCACCTCAAACGTGTGATTGGACAACAAAAACTTACATTTGAGGAATACACCACACTACTATCGAGACTGGAAGCTTGCCTTAATTCACGACCACTTTGTGCGCTATCAGAAGACCCGGAGGATCTTAATTTCCTCACACCAGCCCATTTTCTATCAGCACGACCAGGTTTAACCATAATTGACACAGCAGACGACGCCAGAACCAGGTGGCATCTAGTGTCAAAACTATTCGAAGATTTATGGAAGAGATGGAAAACAGAGTACTTAACTCAACTATCAACCAGAAGCAAATGGTTGAAACAACAGAAGAATGTCAGCGTGGGAGATTTAGTAATGATACATGACGACAACTTACCAGCAGGAAAATGGCCAATGGGTCGGGTGACGGAAGTCCATCCAGGAAAAGATGAACTGGTACGAGTAGTCACTCTAAAAACTAAAAACGGCTACATGAAGCGCCCAGTAGTTAAACTATCAGTGCTACCTTTAGACCAAACGGAACCAACCATACCAGAAGAACAACCACTACATCAAAGTACTGAATCCGAAAAGACACCAGATAATCGCCCGCAACCAAATACCAGAACGTACAGTACCTATCCCAAGATAGTAAACCTTGCACTAGCACTGTTACTTTTCTTAGGTATAATACTACCAACAACAGCTTCATATAACATCACGCAATTCAATACCAACAAAACTTTGTACTTTGACACTGTAGGAAAAGTACAATTAATCCGAGATAAGTGGAAACTAGTCACATATTTTGACATGTCTCCATACTGGCAAGGGGACAACGCCATCAAAGACTTTACGACCTATCTCGACAGAACATGCGAAACAATTATAGAATCAAGTCATTGTCATATGATACTCCTACAAATACGTCACGATTACAATGAACTGCAATACTACAACCAGCTGTTGCTTAGCCAGCATTACGGCGAGCGCTTGCGAACACGACGCGGCCTTATCAACGCTGTCGGCTCAATTGCTAACTCATTGTTCGGAGTATTAGACGAAAGCTTCGCAGAAAAATACAGACAGGACATTGAACTTGTTCACCGTAATCTGAAACACCAAGGTCAGCTATGGAAAAACTTGACCTCTATCGTCGAAGCAGAACATAATATACTACAGAGAACTGAAGCCATAATAGCAAAACAACATAAAACCATAAATAAACATTTGACGGCTTTAGACAACGCTAACAGTAGGCTGCAAAAAGAAATTGATGGGATGACAATACAACAAGACTTCACATTAGTCTCTATAGCTACCATTAATATGATGCAAAACTTGAAACAGGTACAGGAAACCCTAATAGATACCATATCGGAAATATACCACGGCCAAATCAGTCTTCATCTACTGACACCAGCGCAGCTCAAACGAGAGCTACAAATTATCTATGGGCAAATGCCACAAGATTTAGCACTACCAATCGAAAACATAGAGACAGACCTTCAGCGCATCTACAAGCTACTGAGAACAAAAGCGAGAGTTACCGAAAAATATGTAATTTTCGAAATCACATTCCCGCTCATAGCAAGAGAAAGTTACCAACTATTCAGGATAATACCAATTCCACAACAAACCAATTACAGTATGATTACCATAACACCAATATCAGAATACGTCGCAGTAAACCTAAAAAAGGATGCCTATTTCATACCAACCATACATGAACTTGACACATGCTTGTACCATGGAGAATTCTTTATATGTGAGCTCTTCAAACCAATCCAAAATTTGGAAAATGACAAAAACTTTTGCGAAACAAACCCAATAAACCAAAGGTGCAAAACAGAAAGAACAGCGTGCAGAAACAGATGGGTTGAATTACACTCAACGTCACAATACTTATATTTTTGCTGTGACACATATTCAATTAAAATCATATGTGACGATCAAGTTACCGTGCGCCAGCTGACCCGAGCAGGGGTCATTAGCATGAATCAGAAATGCTTTATTAAAAGTAAAGATATCACACTGTATTCTTTACAACAGCAGTCCAACCAATTATTTTTTTCACCACAACTGCTCGTGCCAGAGCTGGACCAGATAAACCATATTGTGAACATCACAATACCAACAGAAACAGCATTACCAGAGGACATGAGTCTGAATAGATCTCTATTCATTCTTGGAGAACAAATTAAAACACTGAAAACCACCAAAGCAGAAGTAGATGACGTATCAATCCATGACATCCACCAGTATACCATCGTCTACATACTGTTGGGAGTTGTACTATGCGCGGCAGCAGTCTGGATCTGGAAAAGAGCGAGTTGCTGCTCGCCTTCTACGGCCAGCCGGGCGCAGCCTCACCACAGACAGGAGTCTGTGGCGACTACATCGGAGCCAACCAGAATATATAGTGAAGTGCAACCGCGAAAGCAGAGTACAGCTGACCGTCAGCAAAGTGAGAGTGAACCTATAGGTATAAGTGCATATTTCGCCAGACGATGGCCCAGTGCTATGCGTAGTGCGGGTAAAAAGGAAAGGGCTACGTTGCCTAAAGTGCGAAAAGAAAGTGCGCTTACAGTGGAAGACTCATTAGTTTAAAAGAATTTATGTTTTAGAGATAAGTAACCATAATTTGTACTTTTGCCTTTGTTTACCATTTAAATTACTTATTTTAAGTACCTTTTGTTTACCATTTTTAATTTGTTTACCTACTTTACTTTTGTTTACCATTTCTTGTTTATTTCTTGTAATATTATACAACTAAGATGATTTGATGAATACTTTGCCCTATTCTTATCTCATCTTGTGCTCGGGAATATGTTCGGTACAATATTGGCAACCGAACAGCTCAGCACTTTTGCCTGCATGCATTTCCATAAATGCATGTATCGCAAGTATCGCCAGTTAGTGCGTGTTTAGATACCAATCGCGTTACTCGAATCAAACCATCTTAGTGCTAATTTAGCTAATAATTATTACCATTTTACCATTTAATAGTTAACTAGTGTACAATATAACTTTGAACCATATTATTGCGTATCATTAAACCAGTATTCGTAAACCAACAACCAAACCATTAACATTCCGGTATAAACTCAACCGAATCAACCAATCTATCAACCAACACTAGAAATAGTGCTAAACCAAGCAGGCACTATTTTCTCCATTTTTTTTTTTTTTTTTCCTCCATGGAGGACCGCCCATCAGAATTCCTTTATGTTATCCATTTACAATAATGGGTCACATTACGGAAAATGAAAATTAACTTTTCACTCCACTCCAACCACAAAATAACGGAATTGCTGAAAATGTTATCATTATCAACATTCCGTACTTGAATAAAAGTTTTTATTTTTTACGTAACAGTAGAATAAGACCAGATTCAAGACGTAGCCATGAGAAAACAATCTATCTCTACCAAAATGGTATTCAATAATTCTAAGAATTAAGCAAAGTAAATCTGTAAGGCTACACCAGAGGTTTATTCTTTCAAAGGTCTCGATTTTATAAAAAACTGAGATAGCTTTCGTATAAATGTAAGTAGGTACAGTCACAATAAAAAAGGTTCGTCACCTTCATATCTTTTTTTATTTGCTCCATGGATGATAGAATTTGCTTATTTTTTCGCGACTCAGTATAACGATAAACAAACGAAAACGATAAACGATGTCAAATAAATTCCATTCTATTACTCGTATATTGACATTATTGCCAATGTCGTACAATGACATTCATTTGCATTAATTAAAACTGATTTGACTATGGATTTCGTAAAATTACCTGTCATGTCAATTAGACATTACTGAAAAGTTTATGTCTTTTTGAGGTAAATTTGATTTCCTATACAGTAGTCTGATCAGTGCTGTAGCTGTTATGATGATATATTATTCAACTTATCAAAAGAACAAAAAAAAACTGACGAAGATATTAACGACTCTACTGAACTTAAAAAACCGTGTTTTAATAACTTTGTAACCAATATCAAAGTGGAATCAAAATTGATTTTTTTAGCGTCTCAAGTTGTTCTGTAATTTGGTCAAGTAGGGACTTAAAATAAATTTTATAGTTACTAAACCTTAGTAGCCTTAAATAAATATCTTATATTTACTGTGAAGTGGAACGAAATGTTTTTCCTAAAGGATTTCAAGAAAGAAAGCACGAATTACATTTTCAGCGGGCGTGGTGATTTCGGGCATTCGCAAAGAATTCACAGACTATTTTAATACAAATGGTCATTTAGAAATTTTCTTAAAAACACAATGGTAAAGTTTATACTTCAATTGGCAGCGGTGTAGTGAAATTATCTTGAATTATGAAACCAAGTATGGAACCAGACTAAAACTTTTTCAATTGACTGGCAATTGAAGTTTTTAACTTAATAAGTATAACTATACATTTGTACTGATGTCACAAAGAAGCAAAAAATCGGTCAAGTTCGAGTTTGACTCGCATACAAAGGGTTCCATTCAATTTTTATTATTTGTTGTTATAAGGAACGTGCACGACAAAGGTTCTGCCACCTGAATGCGTAGCATAACCACCATAGAAACGGGTTTTGTCGACTGAACAATAGGCAAAATTACATGGCGATGTTAAAACTGAAGAGAAGAAATGTTTCTATTCTTCAGTCGACAAAAGGCTACAATTTAAAGCATGACCACCAATTCTCTACTTTTAAAACTTTTTTTTTAAGTGTTAGAAACATTTCTTCTCAACAAGTGTCAAATAGTCTACATCACATTGGACCTAGATAAGATCTATATTGATTTTAAAAACTCAATTCTGTGCCTCATTAAATATTTAAAAGATGTGGTGAATCTTCCACAAAAGCCTAACATTAATCAAGGGTTGAAGTCACATAGCATCATAGGTTGAACTTTTCTAAAAAAATTGTTATTCGTTATGCAAGGCTGCCAAGTTGTATTTTGGTGCGAGTACTTGTATTGAAGCCTAAGCAAGCAAAGGATTCTAGGATTGAACCGATGACCGAAGCGAGTGGTTCAAATGTAGAATCCTGAGCGTAGCGAGGGTTTCAAAGTTACGAGACGTAGAATAACTTTGACGGACAGACGGACAGATGGACAGACGGACAGACAGACAGATGTACAGACGTACAGATGGACGGACAGACAGACAGACAGACGGACAGAAGGACAGACGCACAGACGGACAGACAGACGACATACAGACAGACAGACGGGCAGACGGACAGATGCACAGACGAACAGAAAGACAGACGGACGACGAACAGACGCACAAACGGACAGACAGATACGTAAGTGACAACAATGGGCTCCGATTAGTCGCACAAAATTTTGTGATAGACGACAGACAGACAGACAGACGGACAGACGAAATTGAACTCGAACTCAACATAGTTGGATAGAAAGAACTTTGTCTTTTCTTGGTAGAATAGAGATAGAAATGGTCATGCTACGCCTGCTGGTGGAGCAATTCCGAATCATACTCAATAAACAGTACCGTCTTAAGCATTTCGGTGCCAGGGTGCGAAAATTACTTTGCCCTTTTTCCTTTTATTATTTTGTTAGATTAACTTTTGATAATTCATATAAAAATAATCACTTAAGTTTCTGCGTCTGTGCCTATTTAGAATAAATAAAATATACAATGCAAAAGCGAGAGAATCGCGCTCAAAAATTTTAGCATACTTAATGTCAAGAGCCCATTTACAAATAATAAAGAAATAGGAGTTACCTGCTTTGTCGAATAATACAGATAAAAAAAACAGTTTAGTAAGCTCGGCAACTCTAGCAACCCGCAGATTTAGATTTTTTTGTTCACCATTCCTAGAATACACTAAAGTTACTTTTTGGAGCAACATTTTGCAACATAACAATCCTTTGTCATAATCATGTTACAAAATGTGCGCGAGTGAAGCGAGCACGAAAATTTTAACACCTCAGCTCGAATGGGAAAAGTTTTTTTATCCATTCATACAGATATAAACTCCGTAGATTTATGCAAAAAAAAATTGAAATAAAGAACTGTGAAAGACAGAAGTAATGCTGCTGCCATACCAAAGTTATGTGAGAAAGCAGTGACAAAATATTTGGAAGTACCTAAGTACCTGTGGGTTTCAAAAGCTATAAAGTGCTAGAAATTAATTATACATAGGTAAATTAAAACTAAGAAAAGACAAAGGTGAAATAATGTATTTAATTTAATCTTTGTGTTATTGTGAAATCGTAATATATGTTACATGTTTTTATTGATGACTTTTGAAATGTTTGTGTTGTTTTTGTATATGTAATTGTAATCTTTTAATTAATTAATGCTGAATGTATCTAATATTTATATTTTTAATTTCACATGTCATGCATAATATGGACTAGTTCCGAGATAAATGAGTTTATATATTATTACGAGCTGGGTATGGGATAAATTATTTTACACCAATTAATTAACCAAATATGTTTTATTAAAACTGCAACTTATTTACACAAACACTAATTCACTATTAATCACTATTCTCTTCGTAATCACTTGTCGCATCATCGCATCCGTTCGCATCCGTAGTCGAAAACAGACTGACTCACTCACCTCGTGGGACGTCGCTGCGTTCCCGCAAGGGAACACGGCGGGTGGCATCAGGGCTGTGCCCTCTATTCCGCGGGTTCTGTGGGCGCCCGCAAAAACGGGCGCTTCTCTGGAGCGCCTAATGCAGGCTGAAGAATGTGGGTGACTAACTATGAGAACCTCCTAGGCTAGCGCTGTGTTGTAACGCCTTCCGAGATTCCCACATCAGTCGCCCTGTGTTTTGCCTTGTGTAATGCCGGAGGCTCGCGGGGGTAATCGCGACAGCTAGGCGGTCTAGCTCACGGCATTGGTGTGTGGTCCCCGCCCGTCCCGCAAGATCGCGGTCCGGGCCGCAGGGCCGTCGGCGTATGTGTGGACGGTATTGTGTGAGTAACACCGGTGATGATTTACGGCTGGAAATGTGTCCTAATAATGAAAGGACTGCTGAAGTATTGGTGCCACTGATACAGAAACATGTTCAGGAAGGCACTGAACTACATACAGATTTTTGGAGAGCATATGACTGCCTTCTTCAATATGGGTATATACATAAAAAAGTGAACCACAGTGACCCCGTGAATAAATTTGTGGCACCAGACGGGACACACACACTCAGCGCATAGAAAGCCATTGGCGAAATTTAAAAGTATTATTTAATAAAGACCAATATAAGGGAAATTTTACAGAGTGGCTTATAGAGTATTCGTGGAGGAGAAAAATAAGGATATATCATAAAGACCCTTTCGAGGAATTATTAAAGGCAGTTCAATATGTTTATAAAATTGATTAAATGAATGAGAATTAAATTTTTGTTTTATTTAAAATATATTACACATCTGTATGTACCTATAATTTATAAAGTAAATGGTTATTTACATTTAGTTGTCTTATTTTAAATATCTCTTAAAAAATCATGTAGCATGCATGCATCATGTGTCATGTATGTGTTCAAACAAACAGGGAAGGGACTTCCAGGACTTTTTCTTCATAGGGGGGGTTCTACACCTTCTCCCCTCTCTCTTCTTTCCTTTAAATAGAAAAAAAAAATCGTAAACATAACCTCAAAAACGATTTTAAAAAATTCATTAAAAAAAGGGGCTGTTTCCGTGCTTTTTCCTTTATAGGGGGGGAGGTCTCCACCTGCCCCCCCTTCCCTCCTCCAAATTTCATCCCTTACTTCCACGTCACATCTTCTAAAGTCGTACCCAAGAGTGTTCGACAAAACAAGAGAACGTGAATCCACCGCCAGCAGTTGGAATAAAAAAAAGGACTCCACGTTGCCCTGGCGGCTATTTATATCTCCGCCGTCATTGACAGATGTCAACGAATCCAAAGACAATAGTGTTGTCAGCAAACTAATATTGTTTATTGCTTTCCAAAACTGAAATAGTGGCTTTTGGTCTCTGTGGTTTTTTCCTTATATTAATTGAGATTGTAACGCCACTACGTTACAGTAAGCTAAAACAACTTCTTGGTTTCCTTTCCGTTGAGACAACACGCCTCCAATTCCAGTATTACTTGCGTCTGTGTCAACTATGAAATCATTTTCAGTGTCAGGCTATCCCAGACTAGGTGTATTGCACAGACGTTTCTTTAATTCCCGAAATGCGATGTCACAGTTTGTAACACTTAAAAATTGAATAAATTTAGTCTTAGCAAAGGGTTCGGAGCACGAGCGTCCACGTGTCCAGAGATGACCATGATTAGATGACCACGGCTTAGATACTGCTTGTGGATCTCACCACTGGACCTTTAATCTTCGATCTTCGAACGATAGGGTAAAAGTGATTCATCATAAGTTGTAAGTTCAACATACAATTTTCTGTGTACTGAGTGCTAACTGGTGTTATGCAGTGTTGACAATAAATGTGATATATGTGAAGACCAAATCAAAGGACTCTTATTTACTACAGACAAACCACACGCAAGAAACCCGAAGATAGATAACTAGGGTCTCATGCCATAAATTATCTTTGACGCTAGCCGGTGGAAGAAAAATTTCTTTACAAGTTCTCGTCCCAACAGAATTGTTGCTTCTCCTCTGTGAGTTTGTGTAGAGGTTTTGCAATATCGGCAAAATTCTTGACAAACCGCCGATAGTAGGAGCACAAACCCAGAAATGCTCTGACCTGCGTCTTGTCTTTCGGAACTGGCGAATCCTTGACGGTGACGATTTTCTCCGGATCTGTCTGCACACCTTCCTCGGAAACTATGTGTCCTAAAAAGTTCACTTGTCGTCTGAAAAACGAGCACTTTTTTGGACTTAACTTAAGATTTGCCGTCCGGATTTTTAACAGCACTCGATGGAGATTTTGAAGGTGATCTTCCAATGTACGGCCTACGATAATGATGTCGTCTAAATATACAAGACATGCGTCTCTGATCAATCCGGCAAGTACTTGCTCCATTAGCCTTCTAAACGTCGTAAGAGCATTGCACAATCCGAATGGCATAACTTTAAACTACCATAGCCCCTTCCCTGTTGAAAATGCAGTTTTCTCCTTATCCTTAGGGTCTATTTCCACTTGCCAGTAGCCACTTGTCAGGTCTAGCGTGGTAAACCACCTCATGCCAGACAGTGTATCCAATGTGTCGTCGACCCTAGGCAGTGGGTAACTGTCCTTTTTCCTGACGTCGTTCAATCGTCGATAGTCCACACAAAAGCGTGTGTTGCCGTCCTTTTTCTTCACCAGGACCACCGGAGAACACCATGGACTCGATGAAGGCTCTATAACACCATCCTTCACCATAGCCTCAATCATCCTTTCCACTTCCTTTTCACGTGCAACCGGCAGTCTTCTTGGTCGTTGACGGATTAGTAACTCGTTGCCAGTATTAATTTTGTGCTGAACCAGTCCTGTTCTTCCTATGTCAGCATCATTTGTAGAGATAGAGTTGGCGTACTGAAGTAACATCTTCTTGACCTTATCCATTTCTACTTCCGTTAAATCGCATTTTTCCAAAAGTGTTGACACGTCAAATTTCAAACGGAACACTTTTCCTGATGGTACACCTTCCATGTAGATTGCCTCTGTACCACACTTCATTACTCCTTGATCAACGTCGATCTCACAACGATATTTCCGCATGAAGTCTAAACCCAGGATGCAATCGTCCACTATGTCAGCCACGATGACATTATGCCGATATATTTTGTTATTTAATTTTAACTCCACCTCCTTCTTGCCTCGGACGATTATGTGCTGACCGGTAGCTGTCAATAATATTATGCGGTCGTGGTTATCGAAGAAGTCCCTAAGGAACCGACTTGCTAGGTGAGAATTGACAACCGTGTGAGAAGCTCCAGTATCCAGCGTCAGTTTGCATAGTTTTCCGTTGACTTCGCCTTTCATGATCAGGCTGTTTCCGTCGTGGGCCTGTGAGATCGAAATCCTCGAGGCTCTTTCAATACCAGCCAGCACCCGCCCCCCAGTCCTGGCGTTTACTCGTTTCCCTGCTGTTGATGGGCAGTCATATCCGTCGCCCTTCCTTGCTGGGACTGATCTTCTCTCAGTGTGCCTCGCTTTGGACAGCTTGACCGAAGATGACCCCTTTCACCACAAGTGTAGCACCCAGGGCTCCAGGGCCAGGGCCCTTGCGGACGATTGCGTACAGGAGATGCCACGACCTCCCTGATACGATGTGTTCGATGGTCTTGCCTCACTGCCTCTACTTCCAAGGCATCGGCCAAGGCGTCTTTCAGTGTCTCATGATGCCCAAGTCTTACAGCGGCTCTAACCTCCAAGTCACGAATTCCGTCGCCGAACGCCTGTACCAGATTCCCATTGATGAGTGCATGGGCGGGCTGGTATACTTTCCGAAGCAACATTTCCACTTCCAAGGCCCACTGCTGTAGGTTCTCGGCACTACGTTGACACGATCTTTTAACTTAGCGCGAAATACGTGCTCCAAGTGCGCGTCACCATATCTGAACTCTAAGGCTTCCAGCAGCTGCTCATAGGTCACATCCTTGCCAAGAGCCTCAAGTATGGTTAGGGCCTAGTCTCGGAGGCCTAACGTGAGCGCGGTCATAGCTTGTTCTTTGGTCCACCCATTCGCCTTCATAACGGCCTCAAATTGAATTTTGTAGGCCGACCATGAAGATGTTCCGTCGAAAGGCGGCACCTTAAATCCACGTGCTGAAGGTGCAGCAAACACTGAAGGCACAACCCCGTCTCCAGCCCTAAGTTCACCTAAAGCTTTCTTCACCCCAGCAATCTGAACTTCAGCTTCTGAGATACGATTCTCATGCTGGTGAACCTGCTCCTTCATCACCTGGAGCTCCTTGCCAAGTGTTGAGTGAAGGTCTTTAATGAGGAGCATTTGCTCTTTTTGGCGGCGGGCCTGCTCCTCTTTATCTTGTTGAAGCTTCTCTTGCAACCGACGGGCCTGTTCTTCTTGGCGGCGCGCCTGCTCCTCTTTGTCTTGTTGAACCTTCTCTTCTAACCGACGAACCTGCTCTTCTTGACGGCGAGCCTGTTCCTCTTTATCTTGTTGAAGCTTCTCTTCCAACCGACGGGCCTGCTCTTCTTGACGGCGAGCGTGTTCCTGCAGCAGCATCATTAGCGCAGCCAAGTCTGGCACCGTTGGTGCTGAAGAAACTCCACATGGGCCAGCGGCTGGCTTGGTCGAAGGCTGAACACCACCAGTCTGTATCGGGGAATCTCCAAACCACCTCTGGTCCATGTCTTGCTGCCGTTGACTCCTTGTACGTATACCTTCCGTGTCGTCCTTTGGTAAAATTGGCATAATTTATCCCTCACTTCTGACACCAATTTGTTACGAGCTGGCTATGGGATAAATTATTTTACACCAATTAATTAACCAAAATAATATCTTTTATTAACTCAACAACTTATATAAACAAACACTAATTCACTATTAATCACTATTCTCTTCGTAATCGCTTGTATTCGCATCCGTTCGCATCCGTAGTCGAAAACAGAATGACTCTCGCCGGCCGCCCGGCCTATTTATACAGTTATAGAAGTTTCCAGAACATTATCGAACTATTCTATACTGGTATATTCTAGAAACATCTATGAACTTCTACATAGTACCACAATGGAATGTTCTCGAACGTAGTGGAAACTTCAGGAAACTTCGACTACATTCTCGAACGTTCCAGTGTAATACGGTCGACGTAACAATATTATTACAAACATTGGAAATTTTGGTCCAGGCAATTTTGCTAGTAATCACTGCCTGCATTCTCTTGAAGAACTTTTGCTTCAATTTCTAAAACATGCTCAGAGTCAAAGAGCCTTGTAACATATTCTGGCCACGCTCTCGATTATTGTTAATGCGTCAGAACCCATATTTTATAATTTTAATCATACTATTCAAAACAAATCGTCTCGTTTATATTGGCATCACGATATCAGTCCCAGATTTTTTCACCGACTTCCAAAAGGAGGAGGTTCTCAATTCGTCTGTATGTTGTTTTTTTTTTATGTATGTTACGCGATATCTCCGCCATTTGTGAATCGATTTTGATGATTCTTTTTTTGTTTGGTAGGTCATACTTTAGAGGTGGTCCCATATAAATTAATCGAATAATTTTATCGAAAACGATTTAGCACTTTAAAAAAAAATCAACATAGACAAAAAATGTGTATACACAGATGACGTTTTGGTTGTCTACAAATGTTCAAATTCCATGTTATCCATTCGGACATAACTTAAATATTTACTTTTACTTCTGGTGTACAACAACAATAATAAAAAAAAGAAAAACTAAAAAGTGAAAAAAAAATACAACGGACTTCTAAAAATTGCAAAATAACTTTAATTTCGGAAGTCGGTGTCAAATAAAAAGAAACAAAATAATATATACACCGACTACCGAAATTAAAGTTATTTTGCAATTTTTAGACATCGGTTGTATTTTTTTTTGAAAAAAGTTTTTTATTTCCCTATCCACACGGTGTCTCTACCGTCGGGTTAGTGCTGCTCCTACAGTTCCTGAACACTGAAATTACAACCTGTTACGGTTCATGAGCTACAGCCTGCTGACAGACAGACGAACTGACAAACGGCAGAGGCTTAGTAATAGAGTTCGATTGGTTACCCATCGGAGACAGAACCCTAAAAACTAAATATATATAAATATATTGCTTGTAAAAAAATGTGAAATGGCATAAAAAAAAAATCAGTCTAGACCAATTTTTACAAAAGCATTGTACTACTTTTTAATATCTAGAGATATTTTATTCTACATGGTACGAGTATCTATTTGAGATTTAAGTAATTTGAAAATCGTTGAAAAGGGACCTATACTTTAATAAACCTACATTTTACACAAAAGTTATAAATCTACATCTTTACTTTCAAGAATCTGAACATTTTTTTTTGTGACCTCATGTCATTTCAAACATATCTCAAGAATGTGTTGTAAGAATCTTACTAAAAGAACTCTAGATACGAGTACTATTAGAAGTACGATAAATACAGACTATTATATAGATTTTAGAAGTGAAAAATTCTTTATGCGCGTTAGATATTTTTGAGATGGGAAAAAACTATTGTACTCGCGCGACACCGACACCAACACCGACGCCAACACCGACGCCGACACCAACACCGACATCGATACCGAAAACGACACTGATACCGCTACGCGTAGCGGATTGAAGTGAAAAATTCTTTAGGCGCGTTGGGCATTTTTGTTCAAGTTTTCACTTCTATCGGCACTCCCAGAGTGCCACTCTTTTTTTTTCAATTATACCCGCATGAGTGTCGAAACCTTTGATTATATTCTTATAAAGATACAACCAGAACTGGAGAAAACGGTAAATGCAGTGCTGCAGAAAAATTGTTTTTGACGTTAAGGTATGTCACACTTCATATGACATAATGTATGCAGGTATATAAAATATTAAACGATTTAGGGACACATATTTAAACAATTATGTTATTTATTTGAATAAGTAATCTTAATTAAGACATCGACTCATCGAAAATAAAATTATTTCTAACTTTTTAATCAGCCTGGTTCCTGCACTATGTGCCACGAGGCATGCGCCGTACCTACTAATCCATATATTTGATTCAGTCGCCCGCCGCGCCGCCAGACGCTCTTACGATTCGCTCGGCAAACTTCGCCGGTCGCGCCGCCGGTCGCCGCTACGCGTGGCATGATTAGTACATTTCTATTCATTTTTTGTAGTCGCCAGACGCTTCACCGATCGCAGCGCGCGAAAATTCGCAGCGGCAAATGTCCCGTGGCCAGGCTGTTAAGGGTCTACTACCGGCCAAGTGGCGCTCTCATTGAATAAAAAATCGTAGCATAGCATAGAAAATAAATATAAAAGAATCCTACGTCACGTTTGTTACAAAGAGGATAAAGTATTTTTATGTTGTTGAAACAGGACTCAAAATGTTTCGTATCCAAAGTAGTAAGCAAAAGTGTCAAAATCGGCCATTTTTGGTGTTTTGCTTACTACGATTAGTATAGTATGCTATGCTACGATTTTTTATTCAATGAGGGCGCCGCTTGGCCGGTAGAAGGGCCTTAAGGTGGCGACCAGCTTACTGGTTGAACGCGTCCCAAAGGGTCAGGGGCATCCGAATAAGCCGAGGATTCCGCATGGTCTCCGGTGAAGCGGCGAGTCTCCTTGCCGGGCTATTAACGTGGAATCTGGAGGCATAGGTCCTCGCGCACCTCTGGAAGTGGCGCGCCGGGGCGTAGCCTTTGTTTTTTTTTATTACTCTTGGTAGGCACGCGTTTGACCACTATCTCACCTGATAGTAAGCAATGATGTGGTGGTAAAGATGGAGCACGCTTGCCTAGAAGTAACCTATTCACTCTTGACTTAAAGACTCCGAGGTTATAGCTATCAGGAAACACAGACTCCGGCAGGGAATACCACTCCCTAGCTGTACGCACAACGAATGTGTTCCTAAAACGTTTTGTGCGTGTGGATGGGATGTTCACCATGTAGCGGTAGCACATCGCAGTACGTCTTGTGGTCCGTTGCTGAAACGGGCTTGGCGGAATCAAATTATGCAATTCCGTCGCACACTCCCCAAAATGTAACCGATAGAAATTCGACAGGCTAGCAACTCGACGTCTATGCTCAAGACTTTGGAGCTTCGACTCGACGAGCCTATCATTGCCGATGATCCTCTTGGCTCGTTTCTCAATTTTCTCAAAGGTATCAAGCTAGTATCTGGCAGATCCGTCCCAAAGATTAGAGCAGTACTCTATACACGATCGAACTTGCGCTTGATAAAGTTTGAGCAGTTGTTCCGGGGTAAAGTACCGTCTCACCTTAGTGAGGATCCCCAACTTTTTGGCAGCCACTTGAGCCTTTGCCTCTATGAAGGGACCAAAATTGAGGGTAGATGTTAACGTAACACCAAGAAGATCAAGATCAATTATTATTATTATATTGGCTCGTTTTAGCGGAAAAAGGACACACCTGGGTCTTAGCAGCATTGAACTAGACCAGATTGGCATCGCCCCATTCTGAGACAGCCTGTAAGGACAAGCTCAAGCGCCCAACCATAGCCTCTTGGAGAGACCGGACCTGAGACCCACTAGCTCGTGCGTCGGGCATGTATCTCTCGCCAACAGTGCTGTCGTTTGCATACCCAAAGGTACCGAGTTTTAGTAGATCGTTAATATGCAGCAAAAACAATGTTGCTAAGAGCACTGACCCCTGAAGGTCACCGGCATTAATAGCCAGCAGTCCGCACGAGCAGCCATCTAGACCACTCGGATAGACCGATCCCTCAGGAAATCAGCAATACAAACACACAAACCGGCGGGCAGACCGAAGGAAGGAAGCTTGCCAATTAGGCTATCGTACCAGACCCTGTCGAAGGCCTTCGAGATGTCAAGGGAGACCGCGAGGGCTTCCCCTTGCTTCTCGATGGCCCCACTCCAAATGTGAATGGCATACGCTAGAAGATCCCCAGTTGACCGATTTCGGCGGCAGCCGTATTGTCGGTCACTGAGGATATCGTTAGCTTCTAGGTATGCCAGAAGCTTACCATTCAGTTCACGTTCCATACTCTTACAGAGTATACCGAGTGTAGTAGTTATCGAGATGGTCCTATAATTTGCTGGGTCAGCTCGACTACCCTTCTTGGGCACGGGTTGCACGTTAGCTTGCTTTCAAGCCATCAGCACTTTCCCAGTCTCAAACGAAAGGCGGAATAGGCGCGTCAAGATCAGAGACAACTCAGGCGCACAAGCCCTCAGTACAATTGCCGGTATCCCGTCGGGGCCACAAGCCTTGTTCACGTCTAGGTTACGCAGTACCCTACGGACATCCTTCTAATGAATGCGAATGTCAAAGGCTGCCAAGGATAGCATACGAAGAAAGATCGCATGCCATCCCAATCTGCTGACCTGTATCGCCAAACCCGCCTGGTGCCTTTAGGGCTAGGATCGGGCGGGCAGTAGACGGATACAGACTTCACCAGACAGTGGTCGGAAGTACCTAATAGTGAAGAAATCGACACTGAGTAATAGTCTGGATCTGTTGTCAGCAGGAGGTCCAAGCAATTGGCTGTGTGCGAATCAACATCCGGTACCCTCGTTGCCCCCTGGACCAGTTGGGTGAGATTAGTATTTAACGCTAGCGCTAGCTTATGTGTCTCGCATCCAGCATGGTCTGTGCACTGGTATGGGAAAAGCCACTACTGATGGTGGGTGTTGAAGTCCCACAGTAACACCAATCGGGCAGAAGGGTACCACTGCTGAGCCGCATCCGCCGCCTCACTGAGGTGTTGTGTGAGCAAATCACATTGTAAAAAATTAAAAAATTCTTATTTTTGCCTTTTTTGCCATTTAATTGACGACAATAACTTGGTTAATTTCCCAAAATTTGCAGAAACTTCAATTTTTCTTAATTATTACAAAATATAGGGATGAGTTGTTGACTTAAAAATAGGAATTAAAGTATTAATCCAGTCTTGAAGACTACATTTGGTAAATATTAAATAGGTAATATTCTATTGTTAAAAATGTTTTTGATCCCTAGACACTTTTGATGTGTGCATTTGAAATTTAAGCGAGTATCTCAGTGGGATCATAATGGATTGATTTAATATTTCAGCTGCCTTTGTATTCAATCATTTGGTCGAACGACATCTACGCACTTCCAATTATGAACAATATACAAGTGATAAGACCCAATCCGAATGAGAAATTGTCCCACGTAACCTTTTAACCCTAGTATTGACGTTAACCCTAGTATTAGTACCTATATATTTTGCAATACTCGTATATAGTAAGAAATTAGTGTTTCAAGTTAAATATCTAGGTCTTTTATTTTTCCGGCTACCTAAGACCCACAATTTTAACCAAAATCACGATAATAATAAATTTTGCTATTTAAACCATAAAATGTATGAGCTTCAGTAATCTTACTGTTCTCGAATTATCACGAATGCTGGGCCACACCATAACCTCCAATGAGGCAAAGCACCAACATCAGCCGTTACTATGACGTCTCATTGCCATCATGAATCCGCTGTTAAAAAGATATGGTATTATTTGACCTGTGTAGCTCCGTCTCTCTATCACAGTCGAATCATGATGGCATAACAAGTCATAGTAAGGCCTACCTATACTGCCCCGTTGCGTACTAGTGCACTACCATTGCGCGTTTGGTTGCGTTTTCAGTGTCGCATGGCCCGTTACCTATTACGGCCGCAGATCATCCTTTGCCAGTTGAAAGTTTTGAGATTTTTTTTTAGAATGACAAAGTTGTTAATCTGGGTATAAGTAATTTTCTAATCATGGCAATAAAAAATTACAACCAACTTCCAAAACAGAAAATACCTATACTAAAAATTTAAAAATAAATTTAATTTTGGAAGTCGGTGTCAATTAACGAAGAAATAAAATACAAACACCGATAACTGAAATTAAAGTTATTTTTTAATGTTTAGTGTAGTAAGTATTTTCTTTTTTGGAAGTTGGTTGTATTTTTTTTATAAAAGTTTTTATTTTTCGTTATACCCCAGAACTAAGGTACCCCAGAACTATGGTGGCCGGAGATCGTCTCGCGACGTCCTACGCCCAGAGCCTCTCCTGCGGTAGTAGCGGCCGGGGCCGTGAGGGCCACTCCGTTGAGCAAGCAAGACGATGATGAACTTCGAGCTTCGTACAATATCTCATTGTTAATTGCTCAAACAGGCAAACCACACACCATCGGAGAAGAGTTAATTTTGCCGTTATTAAATGAAGTAATAACTACTGTGCTCCATAAACCGGCAGTAGTATTCGAAAAATTCCTTTGAGCAATATTTCTGTGCAAAGACTATCAACAAACTTGTTAAAAATCATCAGATTCATATTTCATATTGGATTAGTTTTAAAATTAAAATTGATTATGTTTGTTTTGATTTGAATAAAAGATACTCTTGATTTTATAAAGTTACATTTTAATTGCTCTCACTAATGAAAAGTCTTGTTTGTAATGTTAGTTTAATCTGCAGAGAAATATAGCACACTATAATTAAAATAAAGTAATGAATATCATTGTGACTTTTAAGATGTGGTAAAGTCAAAAAAAATTGGGGGGCGCTGAAAAATAATTGATTTTCAAAGTAGGCGATAGACGAAATAAGTTTGAGAACCTCTGCTTTATGCACACACAAGTACAAAGGCAGAGTTAATGCCTTAGGCATTTTGTACCATTCAACCTAGTCCAATATTAAGAGAAATAAACCAAAATACACAATTACGAGTGGATTTTGAGACAGGACAGTAATCGCAGTTACTTTAACCATTGCAGCTTCAAAAAAACGTCCTAAGGAGACTGCCCTTAACTCTGAAGAAATTTTTAACTGCATTCACAGATTGTGAAAAAAAAAATTTAGGTACGGTCAGCAAAAAAAACGGGTAATTGACAAAAACTTTTTACACCACTCAATTCTGTATTTAATAAGGATCAAAAAAGTTTATTTGACCTATTCAGGTTTCAGCAATAGAAAAGCCACAAATCGCTTAAAACCTTTCCCGTAAATTTCCTATGAAGTTAATGTGGATAAATTGAATTCAAAAGTTGTTCAAATTGTTTGAGAACATATGAACTGAGGTATATAAACCAACCACTCAATCAATAGATATAACGAGACTAGTCAAATACATATTTGGTCTTTTAATTTGTAGTTAATCTGTTTGGCGTAGCTGGTCATGAACCCGATTTCGTTTTGATCTAAAAAGCCACCACAGTTTTTTTTACAAGCGCATAACAATTATGTTAGATGACAAAAAAAATGTGCATTATTTTCTCACTCCTCCACAACAAGTAGGGAACAACAGATTTTCAGCGATTTCAGTGTTGGTCCCACGGCAAAAAGATGTTCATATCCCTGAAGTCACCCTTTACTGAAATAAATGCAACAAGTTTTACAGTAAAATGTGTTTACGACAATGTATGAACTGCAACCGACGCAACGACACTAACTTGAGCCAGTAACTCTTAACAAGAGAAATCTCGAGCTAAATCGACTATATCTGTTACAGTCAGCACTAGTCGCAAGTGTCGTAAACTGTGCAGTTAAAACTACGTCACTTAGGAATACGTGAAGCAAAGTTTTGAACTCTTAAGAACGTTTACTCCTCACGGTATTTCATACAAACTGGCAAGTCCTTATTCTTGGAAATGAACGCAAGGTACTTAGCCTAAGTAACTTAGGTCTAAAAGGTTAGTCTATATAAACAAAAATTAATGGATTAAATGTTCGGCTGGACAAATTTGGATGAACTGAAAACCGTAAAAAACACATTTTTCTTTATTATTCCTAATTCCGCGGCCGCTGTTAACTATAGGACTATTTAAGAGATATTATTATTCATTTCGTTAACTTGGTACAGTAGTTCACGAGCTCGAAAAAGTGCCGTCGCGCATTTTATTAAAAACACGCTTCGGCATTTTTACCTTATATAAATATAAAAGAAAAAATCCAAAAAGCGAGGCCGCTATGAATTTCACTAATAACTGTTCTCCATCTACCAATTAGACAAAGTTTCTCATATACAGGCTGTAACGGAAAGGTATGGTCATATTTTAAGAACCAGTTTTTTTTTTTTTTTTTTATGTTTGATAGGCTCGCGTTTGACCACTATCTCACCTGATGTTAAGCACACAATTACTCACACAATTAGTTCACAATTACACAAAAAAAATAATTAGTGCACAATTAGTTCTGCCCATGGAAATGAAAATTCTTTATGGTACTTTCCATACAAAGTTATCATCAGCTGATCAATATTGTTATGGGAGGTAAATTTTTTTTAAGAACTTCCACAGGTTTTCTTGGAGAAAGTTGTTCATATAGAAGGGCAGATGCTGTTCTTAAAATATGACCACACCTTCGTTACACCCTTTGCGCGTCCAAATTAGCAGACACAACAGATTTTAATTGTGTCTCGATCACGGGGTGACTGCCGGGACAGCTGAACTACTACTTCTTTATTCTTAATTCCTAACATTTTTTTAATAAGAACACCTCAGACATTCCATCCTTTTAGCCGCCTTCAAAAACGAGGGAGTTCTACGTTCGTCTGTATATTGTTTTGTCTGTTCTGCGATATCTCACCACTTTACTCCTATTTAACACTTTCTTCAGTAATTAACTAGGAAACACCAGCCTCATCTAGTTTAAATTGTCAGAAAATATTGACGTGTAAAAGTGTTATTTTTAATCAATTTACAAAATTAATAATTATCTTTTATCGTTTTCTCAAAGTCGACATCAAAAATCCCGCCACGGGTTTGCTGTTTCAGCATTGTCTATTTCAGTGTGTACCTGTACGTGTACGTACCTACACGTAAGCAATTTTACGCAGAAGCCCAGCTTTACGACTGAATAAGGAGTTTATATTCTGGGATTTGTATGCGGCAAATTATGTGCGATCAAGTACCAGTAAATTCAATTTTATTGCTGTTACTGTAGAATTGAATAACCATATTGTGAAACTTTTTGGGGCGTGGTTGTAATGTATTACGGGCAACGTGCATGGCGATGACTATCCCATCGGCGCTGCAAATTCGGCACTTTTCTATCTTATAATCTTTGTTTCTTTAACCCTGTTTGGAACTGTCAAAGTGTTTGAACATTCTGTTAGAACATTCAAACCAAGCAATTAGCAAAGTTTAACCCTAAGCTCGATAGATGGCGTTGGCGTCGATATAGATCGCGCTATCGTTTACTTCACACGATTTGGTTGGGGTCCTTAACCATTTCTAATAAACAACCAGCGTAGATCAGAACACAGATGTGATTTTATTTCACCTTGAACCCTTCTAGTGTATCTCATTAAGTCAGCAGATCGACTAGTCAGCGTAGCTAGTAAACAAACCCAAAGGTTGACTGCTAGAGAATGCCTTGTTGCATTAAGTCCGCCTATGTACCACTTTTGTACCTACATTAAATTTAAATAAATACTTCACATTGACGCTTCTCTGCTGCCACTTTAGTTTTTGCCATCCGAAGGCAACCTTCAAAAGGTACCAGAACTTTTGGGAAAATGGTCAAGTAGTGTGTGAGTTAATTTACCTCATTTTAACCACCCCGGTGATCACCATCAGCACATGGAAGGGGTCCCGCTCTTTAAAGACCACACCGGAACCCCCTCTGTACCACGTCTCATAAGGCACATCCTTTTTTTTTGGGGCTGGATAATTATTGTCTGACTTCTCCCGCTCTGGGTGGAGCGGGAGAGCGTGTCAGACTTTTACTGACTAAAACTCAGCCCTGTTCCTGCCTTGCCTGAGTGCCAGGGGCGCGGTAACTCTGTTACGAATTTATCCGTGACCCCTTGGCATGCAGGCATCAGCCATGATGGGCCCTGGGCCCCGTCAGTGGTGGCTAACATACATCTCTTCATCTCTTTGAGGCGCGCGTGGAACACTACATGCCGTCGACTCTCGGGCCTGATGCTGATCCGACGGCGAGCTACCTATTACTCGCCGTCCGCAGGCCCGCCTCTACGGTCGCCGCAGATTATCCTGCGACCTCCGACGCCCAGGTCATCTCCTGCGGCGGCTGTGACTGGGCGATCCCGCCTACCTTATAATTATGGTCCAGATGGGATTTTGTCAATTATACGAGTAGTTCCTGCACGCTACCTATAAGGGAACGTCCACGGCGTTTTTTTTTTTTTGGGGGGTGGGAAATCATCCAATGACTCTTTCCGCTCTGGGGTGGAGCGGAAGGGCGTGTCAGACTCTTACTGACTAAAACCCACCCCTGTTCCTCCCTGCCCTACGCGCCCGGGGGCGAGGTAACTCTTTCGAATTTATCCTCCACCCCCGGGCAGTTATCCTCCACCCCCGGGCAGACGTCCACGGCGTAGACTGTGCCATCTAATTGCACAAATTTGGTCTTATAAATACTTGAAATTTACGCTTCTGTGCTGCCACCTAGGAATAGTTCCTGCATTCACCTTATTACTAGATTGCGGCTGGCGTGGTTGAGCGTTCGGCTGCTGCGCTGCGTGTCGCGGGTTCGATCCCCGCTAGGAACAAATATTTGTATGGCCTACAGATAGTTGTTTCGAGTCTGGCTGTCTTGTGTATGTGAGTTTAATTGTTTGTGAACGCACCCACGATACAGGAGTAATTCCTAGAGTGGGGCAAGGTTTTTTTAAAAAGAAAGAAGAAAGAGATACAGAGCAAACGCCCTAGATTTTGGAAAAACCTTGAATAACTTTAGACGAATCTTTTCACCAGATCTTTTTTAATGTACTATTGAAGACAAAAGTGCATGGAGAGCCTAAGGTCGACTTTTGACTGTGAGGTTTTGCATTACGTATCATGACTTTCATGAGACGACTAGATGGCGCTGTTCAATCATGAAAATAACACTGCAAAGCTTATAAACCTTATTATGCAGAGGCAGATAATAAGGTTTTTAATACCTAAAATAATTACTAAGTAATAATAATATATTTATATTCAAATAAACAAAAATTACTATATTTTCTTATTTCCGAGTACTTAATACAGCGCCATCTAAACCAAACTAAATAAGCCAATTGGTATATCGGTTAATTCGACTACAGATGGCGTCGATCATAAATGATAAAAATCCCTACATTCACAAAGTAGCTCTTATTTTCACGTTCCAGAATAAATAATCAGTAGCTCAGGTGGATAAGCATGGCAGAATAACATAGATCGTTCAACAGGGCACCGGTTCGCAACCCAGCTCTCTGTCGACTTTTTTTAAATTTAAATATTATAATATATAATTTATATTCTATTTTTTGTATTTTTAAACGTTTTTATTTTATTTTTTGTTATAAATAATATAAAAAATATGAGGTATAAGATGTATAAATGAATATAGGGATAATATACAAGTATACATATACTACTATATATAACATTATATAAATATATTTAGGAATGGAACGTTATGACCGGACAGTGAAACGGGATGTGAAGATGAATGACAGATGTGAAGCATAAACAAGTGACAAAGATGAATGTATGAAATAGTCAAGGAGTGAAAGAGATAGCGTATGAATGTTAAAGATGTAGAATACGGAAGGTAAAGGAAAAGAGGAGAACTTGAAGTTTTAAGAAGAAAAGACGTATTTTTTTTGTCAGGAGATAAATATAATAATTAAGAAGCAATCGGCCATTTTATTGGAATACAATTGAGCTAATCCCATAACTTTTTGGGGGCTCGTCCGGGATAGCTCAATGTTTCCAGTTTTCGGGCTAAAGGAGCAAAAAGAAAAAGAATCAAGACGGCACGAATGTTGCACGAAAGACGTTAAGACGCCATTACGAAAAGAAGACGGTAACAATAGTTACAAAAGAAAAGGAAAAGACGAAATATGGAAAGGTCGCCGCGACAAGGGAGAAATCGCCGCCAAGCCAACGACGGTGAAGACGAACATGACGCATCCACATCGGCTAAGCAAGGGTTTTACCGAGATCAGGCTATTTTCCATGAGAGCCTTGTCCCAAATTTCAGTGGGCAAGACAAGACGTTTGCGGTAGCTAAATGGGCGCAGGACATTGACGACAACGCCGAGATTTTTCAGTGGTCGCCCCTACAAACTCTGATCGTAGCCAGAAGGGCTTTGGTCGGAACTGCTGCGCTATGGCTCAGATCTGAAAAACCTTTTAAAAGTTGGGAGGATTTAAAGGTTGGATTACTGAAGGAATTTCCAGATGCAGTGGATAGCAAAACCATCCACGAGATGATGGCCGCCAGAAAGAAAAAGAAGGATGAAAGGTGTCTAGACTACGTGTTAGTCATGAAGGAGATGGGAAAACGCGGCAAGATGCCCGATTATGTCGCCATTAAATACATAATAGACGGCATAATCGACTCGGAAGTTAATAAAATGTTGTTGTACGGAGTTACGACGTACGCGGACTTGAAGGAAAAGATTAAAATTTATGAGACAATCAAAGAGAAAATGAGGACGGATAACAGTGGTCATAGTCGATACAAGAAGCCAGAAAACCATGAAAATGGCGCGGGAATCAAGAGGTGTTACAGCTGTGGTGAAAAAAATCATCAATCATCAAAGTGCCCAAATAAAGAAAAAGGTCTGAAGTATTTTAAGTGTAACGAGTTTGGACACATTTCTAATCAATGCATTCGGTCTATGAATAGTACGAATGAAAAGACCCATGACCGAGAACGGGAATGGCGAGGCGGAAAACCGAACATTCACGAAGATAGACGAGCGATGTGTGTGACTGACTTCACTCCGAACATTCGTGAGCCTGCGGTTGGTAAAACTGATGACATTGACAGGAGTACCAACGTCAGTGACGGCGACAAGATGGCAATGCCAGTGGGAACTGACGCAAACTTCACTGATGTTTATGTCAAAGAGAAAACGCCGGTGCAGTTTCGATTTGAAAATGCTTGCAAAACAATTTTACTGAATGAGTGCGAAGTTAATGCGTTAATTGACTCTGGAAGTGAGATAAACTTAGTATGCGCTGAACTTTGTGTTCATCTTGGGATTCCTGAGTCGGTAAACATTGTCACGAATCTGGTGGGATTAGGCGGCAGTGTAAGGTCGGCGCAAAAGTTTACTGCTTGTGTGTTGATAGATGGACACGAATATAATGATATTGCATTTCATGTTGTTCCTAGGCATTGTATGCCGTGTAGTGTGATATTGGGTCAAGAATTCCTTAAAGATGTTTTTACAGTTATGTCAAAGGGGTCAATACTTATTACTCCAAACGTAAACAGTTGGTTATCAAAGCTTGTGTGTGTGGTTAGTCAGGATGAGTTGGTTTTAGGTACTGTTCAAGACAAGCAGGTGCAACAAGAAGTTATTGACTGTGTGAATAATTATAAACCAGTACAAGTAAAGGAAGCGCCAATAGAATTGCGCGTCGTGCTCAAGGATGATATACCCGTGACTCAGCGACCAAGGCGCATATCTTTAGCTGAACAAGAGATTGTTGAAAAGCAAGTATCAGTGTGGCTTAAGGATGGGATCATTCGTGTAAGTTTTTCAGAATATTCCTCACCCTTGGTGTTAGTAAAGAAAAAAGATGGCAGTACCAGAGTATGTGTAGACTATAGACCCATAAACAAAAAGATGATTAAGGATGAATTTCCTCTGCCTATTATTGATGATTTGATTGATAAACTAAAAGGTGCTCGTGTTTTTAGTGTGTTAGATTTGAAGATTTCATTCATTTATTTATTCATTAACAATGTACATCGTGTCTGAATGTTTTACAACTATACCTACGAATGAAGAATGGTTTTTTCCATTTGAGAGTCAGTAAAGAAAGTATAAAGTACACTGCCTTTGTTACACATAATGGACAGTATGAGTTTCTGAGGGCTCCGTTTGGTTTGTCGGTTTGCCCGAAGTATTTTATGAGATTTGTAACTATGGTGTTTCAGGAACTTATAGCAAAAGGGATATTGGTTATATTTATTGATGATTTATTGATACCTGCTGTCGATGAATATCAGGCATTGCAGCGGTTAAAAGAAGTGTTAGATGTAGCATCACAGTACGGCCTGCAGATTAATTGGAAAAAGGCACAACTACTATGTCGAAGAATAGAGTACCTAGGACACATTATAGAAGATGGAAAAGTTCAACCTTCTCAGGACAAAACAGATGCTGTTACCAGGTACCCTGAACCCAAGACTTTAAAGCAACTTCATAGTTTCGTGGGATTAACTTCATATTTTAGGAAGTATATTAAAGATTTTGCTTCGATAGCTAAACCATTGACTGATTTATTGAAGAAGGATGTTAACTTTGTTTTTGAAGAGGTACAGAGAAGTGCATTCAATGCGTTGAAGAATGCGTTAGCTAGTAGCCCAGTGTTAAGAATTTATGATCCTCAGTTATTTACTGAATTGCATACCGATGCCTCTGCAATAGCATACAGTGCTATTTTGCTTCAGAGAGACTATGCAAATGAGTTACATCCTGTACACTACTACAGTAGGAAGACCAGTGATGCTGAGAAGAAGTATAGCAGCTACGAGTTGGAAGCTTTGGCTATTATTGAAGGTGTAAAGAAGTTTAGGCATTACTTGTATGGAAAACACTTTAAAATTGTTACAGACTGTCAAGCTTTTCAGAAGACATTGAATAAGAAGGACCTAACTACTAGAGTAGCCAGATGGGTATTATTGCTTGAAGAGTATGATTATGTAGTTGAACATCGACCAGGAGGAAAAATGCAACATGCAGACGCTTTGAGCAGAAATCCATTTGTTGGAGCTGTTGAGTTAAGCCTACATGATCAAGTAAAGCAAGCACAGATGTTGGACGAAGGTATAAAGGCGATTATAGAGATAGTAAAACTTCAGCCATATGAAGACTATATCTACGGCGATGGTTTACTGTACAAAGGACTAGAAAGAAAGTTAATAATACCAAGAAATTTAGAATTTGAGATTTTAAGAAGAATCCACCAGAAGGGACATTTTGGGAAAAGAAAAATGATACAACTGATAGAACAAGAATATTACATCAAAAATATTAACAAGAAGATTGAAGAGTTTTTGCTGTCGTGTATACCATGTCTGCTAGCGACCAAAAAAGAAGTGAAGGGGACTACTAGTAGAGAGACTATAGACAAGTTAAAGATTCATCAGCAAACGTTTGGAAATCCTATACGTTTGATATCAGATCGTGGTAGTGCGTTTACCAGCAATGACTTTAAGGAGTATTATGAGAAGGAGAATATTCAACATATAACCATAACAACAGGTGTGCCCAGAGGCAATGGTCAAGTGGAGCGTATTCACAGAATAATTATAGCAGTTTTAGCAAAGCTATGCATTGAAGAGCCATCTCAATGGTACAAGCAGGTCAGCCGTGTGCAAAAAGCATTGAACAGCACATATCAAAGAAGTATTGACACCACTCCCTTTGAACTCATGTTGGGTACAAAAATGAAAACTAAAGAAGATATTGAAATTTTTGATCTGCTTCAGCAAGAACATAGGAGTAATTTCTTGCAGAATAGAGAAAACTTAAAGATGAAAGCAAAAGAACAAATAAGAAAAGTTCAAGATGAAAATTGTAAGACGTATAATAGAAAAAGAAAAGAAAGTCGAAAATATGTAGTAGGAGATGTTGTAGCCATTTTTTTTTTTTTTTTTTTTTTTTTTTTGTGGGGTGGAAAATCATCCTATGACTTCTCCCGCTCTGACACACAGAGTTACTAAAGTGAAAAGAAAAGATCGATACGATGTTGAGAAAATGGATAACAGGGCAGATGGTTCTCGAGTGACTGCTTCCTCCGCAGATAATATGAAGCCATGGCCAGTGTTTGGCAATACTGTTGAGTTAGGTGAGTAGGTCTTGTTATTTGTTAGGATAGGGGATATGCTCTTGACCTAATATTGCATTAAAATACTACAAGTCATGTTATCCTGAAGTGTGTTTACTCATCTTACTTGTGTGATAAAATGGTTGTTTTAGCAATCTATTGTTTTAAAGTTTAGGTGTTATCTACTGGAATAATGTAAAGTATGTGTTGGAGGTTAATAATTGTTTACTTTAAGTTAATAGCTTTGTTTTGTATAAGGATTTAAGATGTAATTTTAGTTAGATCTGACTGGGGGCAGTCAGAAAATCAGAATGGCCGAGCTGTAGGAATGGAACGTTATGACCGGACAGTGAAACGGGATGTGAAGATGAATGACAGATGTGAAGCATAAACAAGTGACAAAGATGAATGTATGAAATAGTCAAGGAGTGAAAGAGATAGCGTATGAATGTTAAAGATGTAGAATACGGAAGGTAAAGGAAAAGAGGAGAACTTGAAGTTTTAAGAAGAAAAGACGTATTTTTTTTGTCAGGAGATAAATATAATAATTAAGAAGCAATCGGCCATTTTATTGGAATACAATTGAGCTAATCCCATATATATATTATATAAATTACTTTCATAATTGGTGGTAAGTATTAGTATTATTAGTAAAAAACATATATGTAAGAAGATTTAGATATAAAGATAGTAAAGAACGTTATGATTGAACAAAAAGATTTAATTTTTATACAGTCAATATTAAACTACCCTCAATTCTTTTGAGATTTATGATACAGGTTAAAGTCGCTAAACAACTTCGATATAATAAAGAGTAGGATAATTTCAACTCATTGCGTAATGACGCAATAGTCCAGTGGCTATGGTATCGGTAAATTTTATGCCACCGAGTTCGAATCCTAGTTATTACGAGCTTTGCTTTATAAGGTTTGTAATGTCGTAGGAGAATTTGTGTTAAAATTAAGTAATATTGTAACTAGCAAAAAACAAGATAATGTTCTTTAACGAGAGATGTATATTTTCCAATCCAACTACTATACTAGCGCCATCTATGTCGTTCAAGACGTATTATTAAGGCGATGAAACCCTGTACAAACGATTTTGGTTTGGAACTCTCCATGCACTTCTGTCTTCATTAGTACAAGAATGAAGAAGAATAGCCGTCGAGTACTTATTTGGCTCTGTTATGACTTCGTGAAAACGCCAACTACTATTTATCAAGGATGGAAATCGTCTTGGATTTTGTTTTAAAATTTAAAAACTAAGGGTTTCGTCCACTATTTTTAGTTTTCAAAAGAGACAGGTATTAAAAAAAACCTACCAAGTGCGTGTCGGACTTCGCACATTTAGGGTTCCGTACCATATGGAGAAATCAATATTTTGGTATTTTTGTTAGTAAAATATACGTAACTATAAACATTATCACCAAGTTCAAAGGTCAATGAGAAGTTAAAAAATTCTTCGGAACAAAATTTTGTGACAGACGACGTTTGGACCCTTCGAGTGTGTGTGTGTTTGACTCCCTCGTTAGGTTTAGAAAACCATAATAATAAATTTAAAGAACATTGTCAGTGTGACAATTGTCGTTAACAACAACGACCTGGTGGTCGAAAGCTTCGACGACCACCTGTCGAAATTATCGTTATACGGTTGGATCAAGGGCCTGATACAGAAAGCAGTGCTCCTCAGTACAGATCGCATTGTGAGGAGATCCTGTCTCTGGAGCCCTAACCACCTGTAGCTTGAACCCTGCTCGCGAGTGGAATGGAGAGAGCGATTGTCGCAACCCAGCGCTGGACACGCCTCAATTGCGGTGATAAGTCCCCTCTTTGAGCTCTTTGCGGAGTGGCTGAATTGGCGCCATGACGTCCTCACCTTCCGCCTGACGCAAGTCCTCACCGGACACAGATGTTTCGGGAGATTCCTGTTCCGGATTAGGCGGAAGGATGCGCCCGGGTGTCATAATTATATTGATCACCCGGAGGATAGGGTGGAACATACAGTGGCCGCTTGGGTGAAACACCACCGTGTCCTTGTGGAGGCGATCGGTGGTGGCGATCTCTCGCGTCCGGAACTAGTCCAGGCCAAGGTACGGAGCGACAGGGTCTGGGAAACTGTCACCTCCTTCAGAAAGTTTGCAAAAGAAGAGGCGGACGCGTAATAGAGAGAAAATCCTCGCAACCTCACGCCCCTAGCAACCGCAGGAGACACCCTGGGCGTCGGGAGTCGCAAGCTGATTCCCGGACACCGTAGACATGAACTAGCGGATGGCGAGCAATGGGCAGCTCGCCATCTGATTACCATGATCTGATGACCAGGGCCGGGTCGAAAGCGTGTTGTGGCCCACGCGGAGCTCAAAGAGGTGTCAGCACTAATTGATGGGGTCTGCCAGGGTCACGGCTGTGTTTGAAAGAGTCACCGTGGGGGGTGGTACAGACAACTCAAGGAAAACGGGTGGATTTTAGTCAGTAAGAGTCTGACACGCCCTCTCACTCCCACCGAAGTGGTAGAAAGAGGGGAAGTGGTAGAAAAAGACATAGTAGGAAAAAGGCTACATTTAAAAAACGTTGCCCCACACTAGGAATTACTCCTGTATCGTGGGTGCGTTCACAAACATGTATACTCACATACACAAGACACCCAGACCCGGAACAACTATCTGTAGGTCATACAAATATTTGTTCCGTGCGGGGATCGAACCCGCGACACGCAGCGCAGCAGCCGAACGCTCAACCACTGCGCCAACCGTGTCGTCAAGACATAGATCGATTGATTGATCATATTACTATTTTTAGTTTGTTTTTTTTTAAGTTTATATACCCTTAAAAAAATAAACCTTTAGGTAAGAATATTTTTGGTTCATATACATAAATAAATGTATTTAAATACATAACAAAAAATAATGACACAATAATAAAATAAGAACTGGAATTACTTCTTGCGACCTTCTATAACATCTGTTAGTTTCTCACAAGCCCTTTCACACATCGTACGTGTATAATTATTTTAATGAAGAAATAATTTCCTCTGACCTAATTATGCCTTGCAGCGCATTTTATATTAGCAGTGTAGCATCGAGGTATGAA